>CM018682.1:17491192-18698065 GCA_009363875.1 Mikania micrantha | reverse complement strand
AATTAGTTGGGAATATTACAGTTTCATATTTCTCGTGAATTGTTGTAAAGTTGTCAGAATTTCGATAAATTCAGCTTGGTTTGAAATTTTGTAGGAATCACAAGCTTTTGTAGTAGTGAAAGATCCTATTAAGTAATTGTTATGATGATCTTGTATATTCAAACTTATTTATAAACTTTATCAACGATCATTTTGTAATTTATTATTTATACAGAAAACATATAAGAGAAAAGGTTTCTTTCGAAATATTATAGGACACACTAAAATCAAGTCCTCGGAAAACAAAGTCATGAAAACGGCAACAACCATTAGGATTTCAGCTTCTACATCATTCTACATGTTGTGTGGGCTACTTGGATACGCTGCATTCGGCAACAACGCACCAGGAAACTACTTGACTGGGTTCGGTTTCTATGACCCTTTTTGGCTCGTTGACATTGCAAATTTGTGCATTGTTATACACCTTCTTGGTGCTTACCAGGTACATACTTATGGTATCAATATTACATTTCATTAATACACTCACCAAAGCAACATCATGGCTGTAAAGTAACGCATTTTCGATAGTTGTTCGAACTTGGTGGCATTTTTAGGTGGTAGTTCAGCCAGTTTTCGCGTTCGTTGAGAATTGGAGTCGTAGAAAGTGGCCAGAATGCAGATTAGTGAACAAGGAATGTGCCATCGGGTGTTTGAGGATCAATCTTTTGAGGTTAATCTGGAGGTCGACTTATGTTATCGTAGCAACGCTAGTTGGGATGATGTTTCCATTTTTCAATGCGTTTCTGGCTCTAATCGGGTCAACAACGTTTTGGCCACTGACAGTATATTTCCCCATAGAATGTACATTTTGCAGGCAAAGATTGAAAGGAAATCATGGCGGTGGATTTGGCTAAGGGCACTGAGCTTGTGTGCTTGATTGTGTCGATTCTTGCTGCCGCTGGATCGCTTCAAGGTCTTTTTGTGTCTCTCCAAACATCGAAGCTCTTTCTATCAGTCTCCTAGCAGCATGCAGCTGGTATATATTTTTCTGTTTATTTGGTTTTGTGTTTGTAAGCAGTGATTAATTTATGTTTGAACCATAGTGTTTGGAATCATGAAGCTGGAATCTTTTATATATGCATCTTTTATGATTTTCAGATGCTAATTGAAGAAGATACATCATCCTGAACATTGACCATATCAAACCAAAACCTTTGCAAAATTAGCAATTTCTACTATCCAGTAAAATCTGAGGGGAATGATATAGGCAAACGTTACCCCTATTTCAGTTGGGATAGAAATGCTGCTCCGAATGAGTCACCGGCTCAAAATTATCGTTTAAAGTTAATCATTATAGCGCTTTTAACGTTATTTTTACAAAATAAGTAAAATAACGTAAAAATTAGTGTAATTTAACTTTTGTCCATTAAGGGTCTACACATACATACATTATACGCTTGCACCGCAAATGGGATGTATAATAGTTGCAAAATTATAAGCCATAAAAGATGCTAATTAAAGTAGGTCTTTAGGCCTACTCTAATCTTTACCCTTTGCATGTTTTTAGAATTTTAGCGAAACCCATTACTTGTTAGTCTTATTTCAATCTTCTTGCTTTCTCCAACTTCAGCCTCCATCTTCATCCAAGACAAATCTTTTTTCTCCTTCATACATCTATGTAAGCCATGATCTAGCGGCTGTGATTTCGTGAGCGACATGTTGTTCGGAAGTATGCAAGTAGCGAGTGGTTCTGACAATTGAAGAATCGAGGAATGAGATGAAATTGTACTTGGGTTCTTATGTACATGATTTGATGATTTTTGTTGAGCATTTGGTTCGTTTACAACCCTACTCATTTCTATTACTTTACGCAGCCAAAATTAAACCACCAAGACACAAACTGGAGCTCATTTCATATTAGAAACTACACTTAACATTACATTTGTTTTCCGTGTAAGGAACACCTTATTCTCAATCAACAAATCAATTCACAAGATATGAATTGAACTTCTGAACATAGTAAATGTCACACCCCGAGCCTGCGGGGTTGGATTGGATTCCCCGTCGGGCGGAAGGTTCTCGGGACGCGATATCATGAGTGATAATCGGAATGATCAGATTGTTTACATTGCACATGATATATAAATGAGAAATGCTAAATAGAACAGAATCACAAAGTTAAATTACATCCGTATCGTTCATAATTTAACAATGTAAATCTATCATAAACATCATAAGATTTCTATCTTGTAACTGCACAAGATATACAAAATAATTGTATAATGATGTTCCAAAAGTATGCAGGTCCAAAAATGCCAAGTCTTCTATCTGAAGTCCTAATCCAAACGCATAAGTTTCTTAATTTACCTGTTCGTCACCTGAGAAGTCATGAATAAATAAAATCAACACATGGTTGATGAGTTCATTAAGTTTTATAAAAAGGAGTTTGAACAACCTGAATATATAGGGCATATGTAGGGTCGAACTTACCGTCCGCCCAGCCACCGTCCCACCACATACTAAACCACCTGATATATTGTTCCTGGTGATAATTAAGCGTTTCATCCCACATCTTGGATTCCATAACCTTTGATCCATAGATTTTGATTACCTTGAAAATGTTTACCTTGATCCCCAGAAATGACAACCTTAACCTCACCAACAACACCTATACTATCCAATCAAGTATGCTTATATATAGGGCATATGTAGGGTCGAGCTTACCGCCCGCCCAGCCACCGTCCCACCACATACCGGACTGCTTAGCATATTGTTGTTAATGATAATTAATCATTTCACTCCTACCATTTACCCATTAGTTCTTCAGTTCTTTGTTCCTGTAAATACAACAATTTGGAATCTCTATTGATTCCTTAAGTTCATCACACAATTATGATCAACCACAACGATTGTAGAAACAGTTAAATAAAGCTTAATTAAATAATTAAATAAACATTCAATAAAATCTAAGTCCTAATGATTGGGCTTTGGTCAAATCGAGTAGACTAGTATAGCAATCAAGTACTTAGTAGTAAAGGAGATCTGTAAACCTCATCAAACATGTGACCTATAATCAATCAGTCTAGCTAGGACATCTTTTGATATATAGGCTTTTATAGTTCTTTAGACCGTCCATAATTCGTATAGTTCTTTACTTCTTTGGCACATGTTATCTTTGAGCATTTCCTAGATGTTCCTCAAAACAGTTAGGGAATACTGTAAATATCATCAAGCATGTGTCTCATATTCGATCAGTCTAGCTAGGACATCTTTCAAACCTGAGATTGGCACATGCTATCTTTGATATTTCCCAGTTAGACCCTTGAAAGAGTTCTTTGTACTAAGCTCTTTGAAATAGATCGTTAGTTCTTTGACAACACACCCTTGAAATAGTTATTTGAAAATAGATCGTTAGTTCTTTGAAATAGACCTTTGAAAATAGTTCTTTGATTTAGATCTTTAGTTCTTTGAAAATAGTTCTTTTTAAAAATTGTTCTTTGATTTGAAACAGTTCACCTAGACAGGAGTCTAGAATAACAGTTATACGTGGAAAACATATACAAGTAAAAGCATTTAAGTAAATATAATCCAAAGGAAATAATTTACGCATGCTTCTTAGCCCCGCGTTTATAAAACAAAAATGTTTAGAAAAGGGGCAATGAACTCACCTGTGTTGATGTGCATGTGACAATCCGACTTTTCGGATTAACCTTGTTAACTGAAAATGGTGAGATCACAGGCCCAACAGGGCCAATGTAGGCCCAATAAGCCAAGGGAGGCTCAGTAAGGCCCAATAGGGTCAAGTGAGGCCCAATGAAAACAAAGTAGGCCCAGGGAAGGCCCAATAAGGCCAAGGAAGGCCCAATGAGGCCCAATTGTATTTGAGAAGCCCAATTGGGTAAATCTAGCCCAACAATGAGTTAAAGGATTCAATTAGTGACTATTCGGGATTGTCGGCTCAACTTTGTTAATCGAAATGATATGTTGTCGATCCGGAATAACCTATAGGAGTTAGGAATTAAGAAAAATAAATTCCTAAGTGTTAAGTTGTTGAAGATTAAATTTGTAATTGATTTTTAGTGTCAATTTTGACTTCCACAAGTCAAAATTCGACCAAATGGCCTATGAAATTCGAATTCCACATTAATATTAAGTTGTAACTGAAATTGATCAGTTGTAAGTATCAAATTGATGATTAGTAATGATGATCAGGCGTTATTAGTTCATTAAGATGCGAATTTAATCCAAATAAACGATTGTGAGCCAAACCGTTTCTAGTCATTACACAAATGGGTATAATTGATCATAATACACCGAATTAAGTTTACAGAAATCATATTCGGCATATTCAGAAGGAAATCCAACCAGAAATTCGATCCCAAGGTGTTCAAGCAGAAGAATCGGTTAGGAGCATATGCCGAACTGCATCCTCAAGGCAAACCACATCAATTCGTTATCTAAAAAGGTAAGAAATCATTTCTACACACTCTAAAGTAGCCGATTAAGTGAATCCCTAACTCAATTGCATCTGGAAACCTCGAATTGATAGAGTTCGAATTCTAGGGTTTCTTCTTGAAACGGTTTTGGGGGATTTGATTTCAATGGATTCAAAAATCGAATTAAATGATACCATTAGATTCAGAAGGGTTCGATTAAGCAAAATCAGTGATCAATTGAGTTTCTTAACAACGAATTGATCATGATCTAATTCTAGGGTTCTTAACATAATCGGTTTTGGGGATTTCAACCTTTTGAACTTGAGATCCAAATTAAATAGCACAGACACTTTCGAAATTCAGTTTTTAAGGATAAATTCATATCAATTTTATCTAACAACATTGAATCATAGGATTTCGAGTTCTAGAGTTATAATGGTAATCGGGTTAGAGGGTTTTGATTCAAGAGAGTTTGGAATTCGTAATTATCAACACAGAAGGGTTCGAAATCATTGAGTTAATGTATGTCCCATGTAATTATAGTTTAATTTAATCGTAGATTGATTCTGTCAATTGTGAAATTGGAACGTGGGTTCGAAACTAGGTATACATCAATGTATTACATTATAATGATGGATAGTTGAATTAAACTCACGATGGAACTCTGTTGAATAACCTGAATTGAAACCCTATAGTTTTAGGCTGAATCAAATTCGAATTGGAGATCAATTTGGGTTGAAGGCTTCGGCTAGGAATAACAAAGGGGAACCGGCCCATGTAGGCTTAAAACATTTAATTTGAGAAGGCTATTGCGAAACCCTAGCGGGCTGAACTGGTAAGACGTGTGTGATGGGTGTGGCAGGTCGCGGGTTCGAACCCAAGGGCTGCCAGTTTTTACATTTTTGAACTTTTTGATTTTAGCTCATAACTTATTCGTTTGAACTCCGTTTTAACCCGTTCAAGTTGCGTTGTAACCGTAACGGGAATACGAACACATTGGGATGTTAAAATTCATATTTTAATCCGAAAACGAAATCGCGTATAATTACGTTTATTTAAATAAAATCGTATACGGCCATATGATTTTATTTAAACGATTTCAAAGGCACACGTACATACGTATGCACGTTCTTAACACTCTAACATACGTGTGTTGACACGTATGTGATTTCAAACACAATACGACACTCCGAATAACTTTAGGTTATTGTTTAAACCACAGATTCTTCGTAGAAGGATTTCCTACACGAGCTTTTAGTGTGTGATCATTCTGCTAAAACCAAAGGTGCGTACACGGCCCTTTCTTATTTCAAACTGTTTTGGGGGAGAAAACATGTGCAACAAACTCTTTTTAGATACATATCACTTGCATGAGTTAGCTGTTTACATTATGTGACAACATAGCAATTGAAAGTCCTTACACACCTCGAACCGTTTAGTTTGCTGTAACGCAAAGCGTGGTAGTTGGAAATAGATCTATTAGGTTTGACAAACCTCACCTGGTAGATGGGATCTACGCAGGTGTTTGACTGACCAAACACATTTTACTATTGTTGTGCTAGACAATAGTGGCAAGGCAAAAACATGCTATAGCATGGCAATTCGTCAGCTTCGGTGTCGAACACTTATGTAAATAGTTTATATGACTAGCTATCATGACTGTGCATGTGTGATTATGTTATCTACAATTTGATATTCAAACTGCTGTTTTGAACATTGTGAATACTTAAAACCTGTGTTATGCACCAACCATTGTGTTGACTTGATTTACATGTTTTCTCAGGACGCTAAGGCGCGCATTAAAGCTGGCATGGACTAGGAGATAAAGTCGCATGCATTTTAAACATTTTAGATATTTGGATTTGAACATTTGAAACTTTGTATTGTATTTTACATTTTACAACTGTTACTGGTTTTATAACGCTTCCGCAAATTTTGAAAACTCTGATGTTATGTTTTAAAGGCCAAAGTATGTTTTAAAATTCATATAGAGGTCTTCGTTATGTCTAATGATCTGAGATCCTGGTTTGTCACGTTCCCAAACGGTATGATTCCGTTAGTTGGAAATTGGGGGTGTGACAGATTGGTATCAGAGACATTGGTTATAGCGAACTAGGTTTGCATTTGTAGGCCTAGACTATGACTGTTAGACATTAGACACATTTGTTTACACACATTGCTTAGAAATTACATATGATGTTATGTAATTGACTTGTTTACACATTCCATGGCACTGCACTTACATATGGTATTATGTAACAGGCATGGCATCATCATCAGTACCTTACATTTACATTGATGATTCTGAGGACGAGGCACCGATAGTTCCGGCACCACCGTCATCACCACCACCACCTATTCCATCTCCTCCATCATATGAGAGGGATGACTCAGATCCGGAGGAGGATCCGGAGGAGGATCCAGACGAGGATCCCGAGGAGGATCCAGATGAGGACCCGGATGAGGATCCGGAAGAGGAGCCGGTGGAGGGCACTCAGCAGATCCCTGCTGAGGGACCTTCTACACATTCACCACCAGTACTAGATGCTCCTGAGCCCAAGAGGAAAAGGACTGACGCTGAGGAGATCGCCAAACTGCGCGAGGATTTGTTCGAGGCAGAAGATAGGATCGCACAACACTCTCAGGAACAATGGGATGCTAATGAGAGGCAAGAGGAACTTGCCCATCTGGTTCATGATATGCGGAATGAGATGATTAACTTGATTGATCGTCTTGAAGCTTCAGAGAACCGAGCCGAGATCTTGGAGGGCAGAATAGAAGCCTTAGAGGATTTAGTAGCATCAGACAATGAAGAGGAGGATGAGGAGAATGGAGAGAAAGAAGGGGAGGAACCAGCACCAGCTGTTGATTCTGATCCTGAGTCCACTGTGGAGGATGATTGATATTTTTCTTTTGTTTTGTTTAAACTTATTAGGAACGGGTTGTGTTCCTACACTAGATGTTTGGAAAGTTATGTTTTGATTTCAAAAGTATTGTACTCAAATCAAAGTTTCTATCTATTGAAGAATTATTATTTATTTCCAACAGTTGTGTTGATTTATATTATATGTTGTGTTTGTTGTTTTACTTACACATGTCACATTGGGTTTTGATTACGCGCTAATGTTTCTTGTAAATAGGAAGATAATGGCTGACGGGAACGTACATATGACAGTTGCTGAGCTCAACGAGCTAATTAACAACAGAGTTGCTGAGACAATCGCACAATATGCTCAGACACACAACACAGGGCCACAGGGTCCAGCTGGGGGATTGGTTAACCCACAAGTCTGCACGTTCAAGATGTTCTTGGACTGTAAACCACACAATTTCAAAGGGTCGGAGGGGGCCATAGGACTCCTTCGATGGATTGAAAAGGCAGAATCTGTGTTCGAGATGTGCAACTGCCCTAACGAGAGCAAAGTGAAGTTTGCAACGGGAACATTGGAGGGTCCAACACTAACTTGGTGGAACTCAAATGTACAGACTCTGGGGTTGGGTGAGGCTAATGCCTTAACATGGAATGACTTCAAAACTTTACTGCAAGAGGAGTACTGTCCTCGCAGTGAAATGCAGAAGTTGGAAGAGGAATATTGGCACCTCAAGATGGAGGGGTCAAATATTGAAGAGTACACGACCAGGTCACATGAGTTGGCCAGACTTCTACCACACATGGCTACTCCAGCCAGCAAGTGGATTGAAAGACACATTGGAGGACTAGTGCCTCAGATCCAGGGGTTGGTTACTTCAGCAAATCCCACCACCATCCAACAAGCTGTTCGTTTAGCACATCAGCTTACTGATCAGGCAGTATTACAGGGGACTCTGCCCAAACGAACATCTGCTACCAAGGTGGGAGATCATAAAAGAAAGTGGGAAGGTAACAATTCCAAGGGTAACAACCAACAATCATATCAGCAAAACAGGAAGCAAGACTCAAACAAATCTTATCAAAACTCAAGCAGTGGTCAGCAATCATCATCATCGGGGGGTTATATTGGTAAACACCCCAAGTGTCACACCCCCAATTTCCCACTCGTGGTGTCAGTCCACGTGGGCGTGACGTGGCCAGAATCACAGCTCAAGGTCATATAGAACACCTCTATATGCGTTTTCAAAAACAATGTTTGACACACACACTTAACAACAGTAGGTTGCAGCGAAATAATAAATCATATTGCAGCGGAAATCAAGTGTTTAACAATTGCAGCGGAAAAGTAATAAGTTTAATACAACACTGTTTAAAACAGAATAAAAGTCTAAATTGTTTCGAAAGGCAAGAATTAAAATGCATGCGGGATCCTATGCTCAAATCCCCTAAGTGCATCCCTGTTTCCGAGTGCCTGTCTGCTAGTTACCTGAGAATACAAGTTTAAGAAAAAGTGTCAACACAATGGTTGGTGAGTTCACAGGTTTTGATAAACATTGCAATTCAGAAATCATGTGTCATACTGTTTATTAAATGTTAGTCCTGAGCCCTAGGCTCCAAGTGTCAGTGCGTCACTACCGAAACTAGACTTGTTAGTCCTTGCCTCCGCTATGTCTCGTAATAACATAGCAAGATAGGTCGAGATTTCACGTGTTATGACCTCCAGTCAACATTTTCGCCACGCGGGGCTCGTCACACCCAAATAGATCTATTCAAACTCACCTCGTTGTTTATACATTAACGGTAAGACTTTGCGAGGGCTTATTACGATACAACACTTATGTTTGTCCAATAAACCAGTATACACAATTTGTTTGTACAAGTATAAATGTTTGACTCGATTTAACAAGTATTCTCCCCCTATTTGAAAAGCTTGTAAAAGAGTAAAGAGGGGCCGTAAACTCACCTTAGTGATGAAGTAGTAAGTCAAGCGTAAGCTCCTGCGTAGATGGCACGTCGGTCACTGGCAACCTATATCGTATTCCGTTCGTGAGTTTGTGTAAGTGACAGTGCTAGTGTTTGTGTTAGTGCTCGTGTTTGTGTCCAACAACCCTCGGTTGTTCATGTTTGTCCGTGTCGGTCCGCAATGACCGCGTTTGCTCGTGTTGGTCCACATTGACCGTGTTTGACTGTGTTGGTCCACATTGACCGTGTTTGACCGTGTTTGACCATGTTTGACTAGAGTTGACCAAGTTTGACCGTGTCAAGTCAACGACCCGTTGGTGAACCGTGTGACGGTTGTGAATCGTGTAGCGACCGTGTAAGTGCTTGTCGTGTGCAAAACGCGCAAATCGCGTCTATGGACAACTTACTATTTATAGTAAGTTTCCATTTATGGAAAGTTCACAAAGCATTTCGATTTAAGAGTTCTAGCATGTTCAATAGTCCTACGTGATCATGTTAACACATAGCACATTATCATACGATTTCACATAAGTTGTTTACAACATGTTTGCACATAAAAGTTTCCTAAAATGGAAAGTTTCCATTTATAACATACGTAACATCGGAAACCATCTAACTTAGCATCTAATCATCATGTTATAACATAACTAGCCATTTAGCATGCTCAAATCATACAACACGTTGACAAATCGGTTTTTGTAAAAATAAAGTTACTAAATATAGTAACTTTCTAGTTTTGCATAGAAATGATCATTTTAACATTTCTAACCCATCCTTATGCCACAAATCATCCTAATGATCAATCTAACATCGTTTAAACATGTCAACATAACCCAAATTGCCATCTATCAACATTTTGACCCAAAAAGTTACTAAAAATAGTAATAACGCTAAATATGACCATTAAACATTATCAAAATCACATTCTAAACTTATCATCATCCTAATAACATCTAAACAACCATCCATGAACATGCATGACACCAAATATCATTCGCATTCTCATTTCATAAGTAAAAAGTTACTATTAATGGCAAGTTTCATAAAAATCGTAATTTTGGCCATTTCAACATCATCCAATCATGTGAAGATCTTCTAATATCATTTATAAACACGTTTACAACTACAAGATCACTCCATGAGTCATGGATCATACATGCATGGCACTTTTTCAACGTTTTATAACCAAATAATGATATTCTCATAAACACATCATCATAGATCATCACCAAATGCATGCTAATCATGTTAGATCATCATAAATCACATCAAAACTAATAAACCCAGAAACAAAATTCGTGCTTGTGCTTTACCCATGCTTGCATGTGAGTTTAAAGTCTTGCATGTGGGTGTAAGAGGTGTGAAAGTGAGTTTCTAGTATAGAAACTACCTTTGAGTGCTCTAAAATGGTTGAGATGATGATGAAATCGAGCAAGAAGGCTCCTAAGTGCTTCTGGACAGCTGGTTCACGCAGGGATGTAGAGGTGGTGATGGTGTCGAGCTTCCAACGTCGTTCTTTAAGCTCCCGATCTTCACCTCAAGCTTCCACAAGCTTGATAATGGTTGTAACAGAGTAAAAATGGAGTTTTTCTGGTGGGGAAGACGATCTTGAGTGCCTGGGGTTCGATTTGTGCGAAATAGGGTGGCTAGTGATGATGGTGTCTTGGTTAAATAAAGATTCTGCGAACTGGGTCTTGTCGCGTAGCGCGACATGCTCAAGAGAGTCTCTCGCGTAGCGCGAGGGATTTCGGGTTCGAATTTCCCCCGCCCACCTGTCGCGTACCGCGACAGGTTCCTTGTGGGCCGTCGCGTAGCGCGACACATCCCCTGAAGAGCCCAATAGGCCCATTTTAGTGGGTTTGATCCGTTCGTCGCCGTTTTCACGTCTACGAACTATCGTTTGGCCTCGTTTGAACTTCCGAGTTCAAAGTGTGAGTGTTTCGTGAGGTTTCGAGTGTTGTGCTACATAATGTGTTTGACGTTCACCAACGTTCGTGTGTTTTGACCCGCGTGTGCTGTTTGTCGATAATTCCACGAATTATCTTGTTGTGTGTCGGTGTTTGTACTGTCGTGCCACGTGTCACACTAAATTAATCTATTTCTAGTGCCACGTGTACAATAAACATTTAAATAAACATTTAAATAAATATGTTGCTGACCTGGAATTTACGGGGTGTCACATCCTCCCCATGTTAGAAAGAATTTCGTCCCGAAATTCAACTTGTGTTGCCAGTGTTTGTCTGTTCCGCGAACAGGTGTGGGTACTTTTGTTTCATCTGGTCTTCACGTTCCCACGTGAATTCCGGTCCGCGTCGCGAATTCCATCGCACCTTCACTATTGGTATTTTACTGAGTTTGAGTTTCTTGGTTTCCTGGTCCATGATCTCTACCTGTTCCTCAACGAAGTTCAATCGTTTGTCGATTTGTATTTCCTCAAGAGGAATAACAAGTGTCTCATCAGATAAGCACTTCTTGAGGTTCGAGACGTGGGATATGTTATGTACGCTGTTCAGTTCAACTGGCAGGTTCAGCTCGTAGGCTACAGGGCCTATTCGTTTTGTAATCTCGAAGGGTCCATTGTAACGAGGGTTCAACTTTCCTCGTTTTCCAAACCGAATGACTCCCTTCCAGGGCGAAACTTTGAGTAACACTCTGTCTCCCTCCTGGAATTCTAACGGTTTGCGTCGTTTGTCAGCATAGCTTTTCTGTCTGTCTCGAGCTGCTGCCATCCGGTTGCGTATTTGCACGATCTTTTCAGTCGTTTCGTGCACTAGTTCTGGACCGGTCAGTTGGCTGTCTCCAACTTCCGCCCAGCAGATGGGTGATCGACACTTACGTCCGTATAGTGCCTCGAATGGTGCAGCTTGGATGCTAGTGTGGTAGCTATTGTTGTACGAGAACTCAATTAATGGTAAATGAGTCTCCCCGCTATTGCCAAATTCAATGACACATGCCCAAAGCATATCCTCCAGGGTTTGTATAGTTCGCTCACCCTGTCCGTCCGTCTGCGGGTGGTAAGCGGTACTCATGTCCAATCTCGTACCCAAAGCCTTATGTAAGGATTTCCAGAAATGCGACGTAAAGCGACTGTCGCGATCAGAGATTATCGAGATTGGCACTCCATGTCGAGTGACCACTTCCTTCAAATAAACCCGAGTGAGTTTGTCTAGCTTGTCAGTCTCCTTGATGGGTAGAAAATGAGCAGATTTTGTCAGTCGGTCTACGATAACCCAGATGGTATCGCAACCACTTGCCGTCCTAGGCAGTTTAGTGATGACGTCCATGGAAATCTGTTCCCATTTCCACATTGGTAGTTCCGGTTGTTGAAGTAACCCTGATGGCTTCTGGTACTCAACTTTGACTTTTGAGCACGTTAGGCATTTACTCACGTAAGTTGCTATCTCAGCTTTCATGTTTGGCCACCAGTAGGTTGTCTTCAAATCGTGATACATCTTGTCAGAGCCCGGATGTATGGAATACCGGCTCTTGTGTGCTTCGTCCATCACTACTTCTCTCAATCCCCCGTAGCGTGGAATCCAAATCCGATCCATTAAGTAATAAGCTCCGTCGTCTTTTGCCTTTATTTGCTTATCCATGCCACGCATAGTTTCAAGGGTGAGGTTTTCAGTTCTCAGAGCTTCCTGTTGTGCTATTCAAATTTGATTCGGCAATTCAGAATGGATCGTGAGTTGTAGGGCACGCACGTGTTTTGTTGTTTCCTTCCGGCTCAACGCGTCGGCCACTACGTTTGCTTTGCCTGGGTGGTACTTGATGGCGCAATCATAATCGCCGATGAGTTCGATCCATCTTCGTTACCTCATGTTCAACTCTTTCTGGTCGAAGATGTGTTGTAGGCTCTTATGGTCGGTAAAGATAGTGCATTTTGTGCCATACAAGTAGTGTCGCCAAATCTCCAAGGCAAATACTACGGCTCCCAACTCAAGGTCATGAGTCGTGTAGTTTTTCTCATGCACCTTCAGTTGTCGTGAAGCGTAAGCTATAACCTTCTCGCGTTGCATCAGCACACCACCGAGTCCTTGTTTCGATGCATCGCAATACACCATGAAATCGTCGCATCCTTCCGGTAGGGATAATAAGGGTGCAGTACATAGTTTCTGCTTCAACAAATTGAATGCAGCTTCCTGTTTGTCTCCCCAATCGAACTTCCTATCCTTATGTGTCAAGGATGTCAGTGACTGAGCAATCTTTGAGAGTCCTTCAATAAACCTTCGGTAGTACCCGGCCAGTCCTAGGAATTGTCGCACCTCAGTCGGAGTCTTGGGTGCTTCCCAGTTTTTAATGGCTTCGATCTTGGCTAGGTCTACGTGTATTCCCTGCTCATTAACCACGTGTCCAAGAAATTAGACTTCGCGAATCCAAAAATCGCATTTTGAAAACTTTGCGTACAGCTGCTCTTTCTTTAATAATTCCAAGACTAGCCTCAAATGCTCAGCGTGTTCTTTCCGATTCTCTGAGTAAATCACAAATGTCGTCAATGAACACTATTATGAATTTGTCGAGATAAGGTTTGCATGCTCTATTCCTGAGATCCATGAATACAGCTGGTACGTTGGTCAGTCCAAAGGGCATAACCCAAAATTCGTAGTGTCCGTATCGGGTTCTGAAGGCTGTCTTAGGAATATCATTCTCCTGTATTCTCAGTTGATGGTAACCCGATCTTAAATCGGTCTTTGAATAGTAGCTTGACCCTTGCAATTGGTCAAACAGATCATCTATTCGCGGTAATGGGTATCGATTCTTGATCGTCATTTTGTTCAGCTCTCTAT
This sequence comes from Mikania micrantha, assembly GCA_009363875.1. Taxonomy (NCBI): domain Eukaryota; kingdom Viridiplantae; phylum Streptophyta; class Magnoliopsida; order Asterales; family Asteraceae; genus Mikania; species Mikania micrantha. The sequence continues at coordinate 18,684,029 of CM018682.1, read as the reverse complement.
AGTTGATGCACATATGGAACGATTCGTCTTTCTTCTTCACGAATAAGACCAGTTCTCCCCAAGGTGAGAAGCTCGGTCTGATAAATCCCTTGTCTAACAGTTCCTACAACTGATTAGACAGTTCCTGCATCACTGTTGGTGCTAACCAGTATGGAACTTTAGTGATCGGTGCTGCTCCTAGTGTGAGGTCTATTCAGAACTCAATTTGTCACTTCGGTGGTAGTCCAGGTAAATCCTCGGGAATTACTTCAGGGAAGTTGGGACTACAGCTATGTCCTCGATCTTCTTCTCAGCCTTTGGTTGCTCAGTGATGAGGGCTAGTTATCGCAGAGTATCCCTTCTGCAGATACTTGTTCGCCTACATACGGGATATGATGTTCAATGGTATTCTCCGTCGTTCTCCTTGGATCAAGAGTTGTTCCCCGTCTTGCAACGTCACTCGCACGATCTTCTCGTTACATACAATCTCAGCTTGGTTTGCAGATAGCCAATCCGCTCAAATGACTTCATCGAAGCTCCCGAGAGTCACCGGCAATAAATCGATTTCGAGTTCGTGATCCGAAACCATGACACTTCCTCGAAAGATGTGTTGTGTTTCACTTAGTTTGTCGTCGGCTAACTCTACGGTATACTTATAGTCTAGTGGTGTTGAAGTAACATCAATCAATTTACTAAATTCACTAGATACAAAACTCCTATCGGCTTTGGTATTAAATAATACGCTTGCATATTTAAAGGAACGTACCAGTTATGATGTTGGGATCATCTTTAGCTTTTTCGGATTCGAATACGTATGCCTTACCCCTTGCAGCGTTGCCTCCTGCTTTCTTGTTTTGTGGACAGTCTCGGCGTATGTGGCCAGGCTTGCCACAGGTGAAGCATCCCCTTTGTGGTGTCACTTTACTTGTGTTTGACCTCGGGTTGGCACGACACTCCCTCGTAATATGTCCATTTTTCCCACATCTGGTACACTTGATCCTATTGCATGGGCCAAAGTGATGGTATGAGCATTTGTTGCACTTGGGGTAGTTACCTTGGTATACTTTCTTGCCTTGAGCACCAGATTGAGTGGCAATAAAGACTTTTGCTGGTACGGGAAGATACTGGGTTGATTGTTGTGGTGAGAAGGTCCTGTTTTTGATTGACTCCCACTTCCGCTTGGTCCCTTGAGGCTTCAGGTGTTCACCCCTCTTGGGTAGCTTACCATGTGCTACCGCTTGGTCAGTCAGACAATGGGCCAAACAAATAGTGGGTTGAATGAGTGTGGGGTCTTCCATGGTAACCAAACCTTGGATCTGTTTAGGTAATCCACTGATGTATTGTTCAATCTTTTTGTATTCTGGGGTCACCATTTCTGGGTACAGTTCACACAGCTCATGGAATCGAGCGGTGTATTGTTCGATCTCGGATCCCTCCATTTTGTGAATCCAGAACCCCTCCAGTTCTTTGATTTCGTTTTGAGGACAGTATTCTTTCTTCAACATCTTAACGAAGTTTTCCCATGGGATTGAGTTAGCAGTCTCCAGACTTAGTATCTGAATGTGCGAATTCCACCAATTGAGTGCCTGCCCTTCCAAAGTCCCGGTAGCAAATTTTACTTTATTTTCTTCAGAACACCTGCTCATGCAGAAGATTGACTCAACCTCCTTAATCCATCGGAGCAGTCCTACCGCTCCTTCCGGTCCCCTGAATATATGAGGATGGTAGCTAAGGAAGGTTTTGAATGAACATCCTTTTGAGTTGTTGTTGTGAGTCCCGTTGCTTGTTTCACTGTTTAAACGTGCAGTCTCGTAATCCGCAATGGCTTTTCTAACCCGTTGTTCTACCATAGCTTCGATAGCCGCATGACTGATTGATCGGTTGTCTGTACACCCATACGTTCCTTGACCAGCCATTCGCAGTATCTATATACAATAGATATTGTATTACCAATCGTTAGAGATGGTTGGGTGTTAGCATGTGCAGAGGGAAAATTTATCATGTTCTTCAAAAGTAAGATAATAATTTTCATAAGAATACTACTACCAAAGGGATTGGTATGAGCATAGCTTGCTCATGTAGGTTCTAGTAATACTAAATATAACGGGGAAATAAACCACTTGGTGTGAGTAACGGAGTTCGGATCTCCACTAGCAGCGGTGTGTTACCCAGTTTCCCCAATGGGTGCAGCTTACAGCTTGAATTTGCCAGAATTGTTATGTACCTATAAATTCACGATTACGTTGGCCACCATAATCGTCAATTTATCTGACACAATCATTCTAGTTCCTTCAATCTGAAGCCTGTGATCATAGTAGTGCTCGAGGTTCATCTTCGGAGTGATGTCGCTAAGGTTCCAGTCCGCAAGTGTATGTCAGGTGACTGGGCTTACGCCCAAGAATGGAGATTGGGAAAAGCGTTCGATTTGAGTTAGATCATGCTAGTGTAGTCTTCTTCCGGACATTGAAGAGTTCCCAAAGTCTTGTGTTTGTCCTTTCACTAATCCCATCTCACAGTTCTCAAGCATAGTCGGATGTGGATACCCGCGAAGGGTTCCAAAGGTATGCTCGTAGGTATCCGAAAAAAAATCACAAAGCATATTGCCAAACTATGCACATAATGTGTTGTGCGAAACTAGTGTAGTGTCTAATGTTGAGCAATGGCTATAGTCTAAGTTTACTACATGCAAACCTAGTTCTCTATAACCAAGGCTCTGATACCAGTCTGTCACACCCCCAATTTCCCACTCGTGGTGTCAGTCCACGTGGGCGTGACGTGGCCAGAATCACAGCTCAAGGTCATATAGAACACTTCTATATGCGTTTTCAAAAACAATGTTTGACACACACACTTAACAACAGTAGGTTGCAGCGAAATAATAAATCATATTGCAGCGGAAATCAAGTGTTTAACAATTGCAGCGGAAAAGTAATAAGTTTAATACAACATTGTTTAAAACAGAATAAAAGTCTAAATTGTTTCGAAAGGCAAGAATTAAAATGCATGCGGGATCCTATGCTCAAATCCCCTAAGTGCATCCCTGTTTCCGAGTGCCTGTCTGCTAGTTACCTGAGAATACAAGTTTAAGAAAAAGTGTCAACACAATGGTTGGTGAGTTCACAGGTTTTGATAAACATTGCAATTCAGAAATCATGTGTCATACTGTTTATTAAATGTTAGTCCTGAGCCCTAGGCTCCAAGTGTCAGTGCGTCACTACCGAAACTAGACTTGTTAGTCCTTGCCTCCGCTATGTCTCGTAATAACATAGCAAGATAGGTCGAGATTTCACGTGTTATGACCTCCAGTCAACATTTTCGCCACGCGGGGCTCGTCACACCCAAATAGATCTATTCAAACTCACCTCGTTGTTTATACATTAACGGTAAGACTTTGCGAGGGCTTATTACGATACAACACTTATGTTTGTCCAATAAACCAGTATACACAATTTGTTTGTACAAGTATAAATGTTTGACTCGATTTAACAAGTATTCTCCCCCTATTTGAAAAGCTTGTAAAAGAGTAAAGAGGGGCCGTAAACTCACCTTAGTGATGAAGTAGTAAGTCAAGCGTAAGCTCCTGCGTAGATGGCACGTCGGTCACTGGCAACCTATATCGTATTCCGTTCGTGAGTTTGTGTAAGTGACAGTGCTAGTGTTTGTGTTAGTGCTCGTGTTTGTGTCCAACAACCCTCGGTTGTTCATGTTTGTCCGTGTCGGTCCGCAATGACCGCGTTTGCTCGTGTTGGTCCACATTGACCGTGTTTGACTGTGTTGGTCCACATTGACCGTGTTTGACCGTGTTTGACCATGTTTGACTAGAGTTGACCAAGTTTGACCGTGTCAAGTCAACGACCCGTTGGTGAACCGTGTGACGGTTGTGAATCGTGTAGCGACCGTGTAAGTGCTTGTCGTGTGCAAAACGCGCAAATCGCGTCTATGGACAACTTACTATTTATAGTAAGTTTCCATTTATGGAAAGTTCACAAAGCATTTCGATTTAAGAGTTCTAGCATGTTCAATAGTCCTACGTGATCATGTTAACACATAGCACATTATCATACGATTTCACATAAGTTGTTTACAACATGTTTGCACATAAAAGTTTCCTAAAATGGAAAGTTTCCATTTATAACATACGTAACATCGGAAACCATCTAACTTAGCATCTAATCATCATGTTATAACATAACTAGCCATTTAGCATGCTCAAATCATACAACACGTTGACAAATCGGTTTTTGTAAAAATAAAGTTACTAAATATAGTAACTTTCTAGTTTTGCATAGAAATGATCATTTTAACATTTCTAACCCATCCTTATGCCACAAATCATCCTAATGATCAATCTAACATCGTTTAAACATGTCAACATAACCCAAATTGCCATCTATCAACATTTTGACCCAAAAAGTTACTAAAAATAGTAATAACGCTAAATATGACCATTAAACATTATCAAAATCACATTCTAAACTTATCATCATCCTAATAACATCTAAACAACCATCCATGAACATGCATGACACCAAATATCATTCGCATTCTCATTTCATAAGTAAAAAGTTACTATTAATGGCAAGTTTCATAAAAATCGTAATTTTGGCCATTTCAACATCATCCAATCATGTGAAGATCTTCTAATATCATTTATAAACACGTTTACAACTACAAGATCACTCCATGAGTCATGGATCATACATGCATGGCACTTTTTCAACGTTTTATAACCAAATAATGATATTCTCATAAACACATCATCATAGATCATCACCAAATGCATGCTAATCATGTTAGATCATCATAAATCACATCAAAACTAATAAACCCAGAAACAAAATTCGTGCTTGTGCTTTACCCATGCTTGCATGTGAGTTTAAAGTCTTGCATGTGGGTGTAAGAGGTGTGAAAGTGAGTTTCTAGTATAGAAACTACCTTTGAGTGCTCTAAAATGGTTGAGATGATGATGAAATCGAGCAAGAAGGCTCCTAAGTGCTTCTGGACAGCTGGTTCACGCAGGGATGTAGAGGTGGTGATGGTGTCGAGCTTCCAACGTCGTTCTTTAAGCTCCCGATCTTCACCTCAAGCTTCCACAAGCTTGATAATGGTTGTAACAGAGTAAAAATGGAGTTTTTCTGGTGGGGAAGACGATCTTGAGTGCCTGGGGTTCGATTTGTGCGAAATAGGGTGGCTAGTGATGATGGTGTCTTGGTTAAATAAAGATTCTGCGAACTGGGTCTTGTCGCGTAGCGCGACATGCTCAAGAGAGTCTCTCGCGTAGCGCGAGGGATTTCGGGTTCGAATTTCCCCCGCCCACCTGTCGCGTACCGCGACAGGTTCCTTGTGGGCCGTCGCGTAGCGCGACACATCCCCTGAAGAGCCCAATAGGCCCATTTTAGTGGGTTTGATCCGTTCGTCGCCGTTTTCACGTCTACGAACTATCGTTTGGCCTCGTTTGAACTTCCGAGTTCAAAGTGTGAGTGTTTCGTGAGGTTTCGAGTGTTGTGCTACATAATGTGTTTGACGTTCACCAACGTTCGTGTGTTTTGACCCGCGTGTGCTGTTTGTCGATAATTCCACGAATTATCTTGTTGTGTGTCGGTGTTTGTACTGTCGTGCCACGTGTCACACTAAATTAATCTATTTCTAGTGCCACGTGTACAATAAACATTTAAATAAACATTTAAATAAATATGTTGCTGACCTGGAATTTACGGGGTGTCACACCAAGTGCAACAGGTGTGGTTGCCATCATGCAGGTAATCAATGTGAGAGAGCTAAGTGCCAGAGGTGTGGCAAGATTGGGCATACGGCTAAGGATTGTCGCGGGGAGCTACATAACAACCACAACAACCAGAACAATAACCAGAACAACGTTCAGAAGGGTTGTTTTGAGTGTGGCAAAATGGGGCATTTTAAGAAAGATTGCCCACAGCTCAAGAAAGGCGGGGACAATAATGCCAATGGCAATGGAAATGGCAACGGTAATGGAAATGGCACCAACAACAACAATAACAATAACAACAACAACAATGGTGCTAGGGGCAGGGCGTTTGTGATTGGAGAACGACAAGCGCGGGAGGATCCCAACATTGTTACGGGTACGTTCCTCTTAAATAATCACTATGCCTCTATGTTATTTGACACTGGTGCCGACCGGAGTTTTGTATCTAGTTCACTTGCTAAGTTTCTAAATGTTAGTCCCACTGCCTTAGATAGTCCATACACTGTGGAATTAGCTGATGGTAAGTTGATTGTCGTGGAAAATATTTTTAAGGGATGTATCCTTGATTTGATGGGTCAAACATTAGAGATTGATCTTATGCCTATTGCCTTAGGCAGTTTTGATGTAGTTATTGGCATGGACTGGTTGTCCAAACACCAGGCTGAAATCGTATGCCATGAAAAGATTGTTCACATACCTCTTCCGCAGGGAGAGACACTGTATGTACAAGGTGAAAAGATCAGTACGCCACTGCGTCTCATATCTTGTATGAAAGCACACAAGTGTCTACGTAAGGGTCATACGGCAGTTATAGCCCTTATAACTGAAAAACCGGTAGTTGAGAAGATGATAGAAGATATACCCGTAGTTTGTGAATTTCCGGAGGTATTTCCAGAAGACTTGCCGGGATTACCGCCTATCAGACAGGTGGAATTCCGAATCGACCTTACACCAGATGCAGCACCGATAGCTAGGGCGCCTTATCGACTTGCACCGTCAGAGATGCAAGAGTTATCCACACAATTGCAAGAGTTGTTGGATAAGGGTTTCATACGACCTAGTTTTTCACCGTGGGGAGCTCCAGTATTGTTTGTAAAGAAGAAGGACGGAACTTTCCGTATGTGTATCGATTACCGGGAATTGAACAAGGTTACTATCAAGAACCGGTATCCGTTACCCAGGATTGACGATCTGTTCGATCAGTTGCAAGGTTCGAGTTACTACTCGAAGATTGATCTTAGGTCTGGTTATCATCAACTAAGAGTCCAGGAGGAGGATATTCCAAAGACAGCATTCAGGACACGCTATGGCCATTATGAGTTCTTGGTCATGCCATTTGGGTTGACAAACGCTCCAGCTGTATTCATGGATCTCATGAATCGTGTTTGTAAACCTTATCTTGATAAGTTTGTCATTGTTTTCATCGATGACATTCTCATCTATTCACAATCTGAGGAGGAACATGCTGAACATCTTCGACTACTATTGGAATTGTTGAAACAGGAACAATTGTACGCTAAGTTCTCGAAATGTGATTTCTGGATGCGAGAAGTACAATTTCTGGGTCATATAGTCAACGAAAAGGGCATACATGTTGATCCAGCGAAGATTGAGGCGATTAAGAATTGGGAAGCGCCAAAGACCCCTACTGAAGTACGACAATTCCTTGGTTTGGCGGGATATTATCGACGATTCATTGAAGGTTTCTCAAAGATCGCTCAACCACTTACAGCTCTAACGCATAAGGGAACGAAGTATAACTGGACGGATAAACAGGAAACTGCGTTCCAGTTATTGAAACAGAAACTTTGCAGCGCACCGATTCTGTCCTTACCGGAAGGGACGGAAGACTTCGTGGTGTATTGTGATGCATCTGCACAGGGATTGGGATGTGTGTTGATGCAACGTGAAAAAGTGATTGCTTATGCTTCCAGACAACTACGAACACACGAGAAGAATTACACTACTCACGACTTGGAGTTGGGAGCAGTGGTTTTTGCTTTGAAAATTTGGAGGCATTATCTGTATGGAACTAAGTCTACCATTTATATTGATCATAAGAGTTTGCAACATATCTTTGATCAGAAGGAGCTTAATATGAGGCAACGACGATGGGTTGAGTTGTTGAACGATTATGAGTGTGCGATTAAGTATCACCCGGGAAAAGCTAATGTGGTAGCTGACGCTTTAAGCAGAAAAGATACTTCAACAAGACGGGTTCGTGCACTTATGATGACAATACATACTGACTTACCTGACAAGGTACGCAGTGCTCAGCTCGAGGCTTTGAAAACGGAAAACTTAGTACAGGAATCTTTGAGAGGAATGGAAACACAGTTGGATGTCAAGTCTGATGGAATTCGTTATTTCATAGATCGACTGTGGATACCTTTGTATGGAAGTTTAAGGGAACTCGTGATGGATGAAGCACACAAGTCCAAATATTCAGTCCATCCGGGATCAGACAAGATGTATCATGACTTAAAGGCACTGTATTGGTGGCCTCACATGAAAGCTGATATTGCTAAGTACGTTAGCAAATGTTTGACTTGTTCGAAAGTCAAAGTTGAATACCAGAAGCCATCTGGTCTACTGCAACAACCAGAGATACCGATGTGGAAGTGGGAACAGATTTCGATGGATTTCATTACTAAGTTACCCCGTACACCGAGCGGTTGTGATACGATATGGGTAATTGTCGATCGATTAACGAAATCTGCACACTTCTTGGCAATCAAAGAAACTGATAAGATGGAGAAACTGACTCGCATTTACATCAAGGAAGTAGTAGCACGGCATGGCGTGCCAATCTCTATTATATCAGATCGGGATGCCCGGTTTACTTCCAATTTTTGGAAATCTCTTCATAAGTCATTAGGGACTCGCTTGGATATGAGTACCGCCTATCATCCACAGACCGACGGTCAAAGTGAACGAACGATTCAAACGCTCGAGGATATGCTACGAGCTTGTGTAATTGACTTTGGTGATAGCTGGGAGAATCATTTACCGTTAGTGGAATTCTCTTACAATAATAGTTATCATACAAGTATTCAAGCAGCACCGTTTGAAGCTTTGTATGGTCGCAAATGTCGTTCACCAGTTTGTTGGGCTGAGATTGGAGACAGTCAGATTACAGGTCCTGAACTGGTGCACGAGACGACAGAGAAGATAGTTCAAATCCGGAACCGTATGGCAGCGGCCCGGGATCGACAGAAGAGCTATGCTGACAAACGTCGTAAACCGTTGGAATTTCAAGTAGGAGACCGAGTTCTTCTAAAAGTATCACCTTGGAAAGGTGTGATACGATTCGGCAAACGCGGAAAGCTTAGTCCACGTTACGTAGGACCTTTTTAGATCCTGAAAAGGATTGGTCCGGTTGCGTATCAACTCAAACCACCGGATGAACTCAGTGGGGTTCATGATGTCTTTCACATATCGAACTTAAAGAAATGTCTTTCTGATGAGACATTGATTGTACCGTTGGAAGAAATACAAGTAGATGAACAGTTGCGATTCATTGAAGAACCAGCAGAAATCATGGACCGGGAGGTCAAACAACTTATGCAAAGCAAGATTCCGATAGTCAAAGTCCGATGGAATTCACGACGTGGTCCTGAATTCACATGGGAACGGGAAGATCAAATGATGAAGAAATATCCTCATCTATTCAAAACAGCTACTGCTAACACTGAGAGCGCACGTTAAATTTCGGGACGAAATTTCCTTCAACAAGGGGATAACGTGATGTTTCACACATCAACACTGCAAATTTCAAACTGTAAGCACAAACATTTTATTCAATTGATTTTGTTATTAACATTTGTGCTACATTACATTTTATATATTTTATGTGCTACATTTCATATGTTACATGTTATGGTAGTACATGCATGATTAGTTACACACATTTTGCTATGTGCGGGGGTTACATAGTACAGTACACACATTTTGCTATGTGCGAGGGTTACATAGTACAAACAGTTTCAGACACTCACTATGTGTGAGGTTACACAACACAGTATGATCAAACACAAACAGTCACAGTTAGGTGAACTAACTAGTGTATACGCAAACAGTCACATTGAACAATCACAATTGAGTTGTGATGTTGCAAGCATTAGACTTTGTGTGTGGGTACACACAAGCACACAAAATGATCAAATCACACTAACACATATGATTTAAACTCGTAAGTAGTTTCCTAACTACTCCTAACACTTACTAATTTTCGGGACGAAAATTCCTTTAACAAGGGGATGATGTGACAATCCGACTTTTCGGATTAACCTTGTTAACTGAAAATGGTGAGATCACAGGCCCAACAGGGCCAATGTAGGCCCAATAAGCCAAGGGAGGCTCAGTAAGGCCCAATAGGGTCAAGTGAGGCCCAATGAAAACAAAGTAGGCCCAGGGAAGGCCCAATAAGGCCAAGGAAGGCCCAATGAGGCCCAATTGTATTTGAGAAGCCCAATTGGGTAAATCTAGCCCAACAATGAGTTAAAGGATTCAATTAGTGACTATTCGGGATTGTCGGCTCAACTTTGTTAATCGAAATGATATGTTGTCGATCCGGAATAACCTATAGGAGTTAGGAATTAAGAAAAATAAATTCCCAAGTGTTAAGTTGTTGAAGATTAAATTTGTAATTGATTTTTAGTGTCAATTTTGACTTCCACAAGTCAAAATTCGACCAAATGGCCTATGAAATTCGAATTCCACATTAATATTAAGTTGTAACTGAAATTGATCAGTTGTAAGTATCAAATTGATGATTAGTAATGATGATCAGGCGTTATTAGTTCATTAAGATGCGAATTTAATCCAAATAAACGATTGTGAGCCAAACCGTTTCTAGTCATTACACAAATGGGTATAATTGATCATAATACACCGAATTAAGTTTACAGAAATCATATTCGGCATATTCAGAAGGAAATCCAACCAGAAATTCGATCCCAAGGTGTTCAAGCAGAAGAATCGGTTAGGAGCATATGCCGAACTGCATCCTCAAGGCAAACCACATCAATTCGTTATCTAAAAAGGTAAGAAATCATTTCTACACACTCTAAAGTAGCCGATTAAGTGAATCCCTAACTCAATTGCATCTGGAAACCTCGAATTGATAGAGTTCGAATTCTAGGGTTTCTTCTTGAAACGGTTTTGGGGGATTTGATTTCAATGGATTCAAAAATCGAATTAAATGATACCATTAGATTCAGAAGGGTTCGATTAAGCAAAATCAGTGATCAATTGAGTTTCTTAACAACGAATTGATCATGATCTAATTCTAGGGTTCTTAACATAATCGGTTTTGGGGATTTCAACCTTTTTGAACTTGAGATCCAAATTAAATAGCACAGACACTTTCGAAATTCAGTTTTTAAGGATAAATTCATATCAATTTTATCTAACAACATTGAATCATAGGATTTCGAGTTCTAGAGTTATAATGGTAATCGGGTTAGAGGGTTTTGATTCAAGAGAGTTTGGAATTCGTAATTATCAACACAGAAGGGTTCGAAATCATTGAGTTAATGTATGTCCCATGTAATTATAGTTTAATTTAATCGTAGATTGATTCTGTCAATTGTGAAATTGGAACGTGGGTTCGAAACTAGGTATACATCAATGTATTACATTATAATGATGGATAGTTGAATTAAACTCACGATGGAACTCTGTTGAATAACCTGAATTGAAACCCTATAGTTTTAGGCTGAATCAAATTCGAATTGGAGATCAATTTGGGTTGAAGGCTTCGGCTAGGAATAACAAAGGGGAACCGGCCCATGTAGGCTTAAAACATTTAATTTGAGAAGGCTATTGCGAAACCCTAGCGGGCTGAACTGGTAAGACGTGTGTGATGGGTGTGGCAGGTCGCGGGTTCGAACCCAAGGGCTGCCAGTTTTTACATTTTTGAACTTTTTGATTTTAGCTCATAACTTATTCGTTTGAACTCCGTTTTAACCCGTTCAAGTTGCGTTGTAACCGTAACGGGAATACGAACACATTGGGATGTTAAAATTCATATTTTAATCCGAAAACGAAATCGCGTATAATTACGTTTATTTAAATAAAATCGTATACGGCCATATGATTTTATTTAAACGATTTCAAAGGCACACGTACATACGTATGCACGTTCTTAACACTCTAACATACGTGTGTTGACACGTATGTGATTTCAAACACAATACGACACTCCGAATAACTTTAGGTTATTGTTTAAACCACAGATTCTTCGTAGAAGGATTTCCTACACGAGCTTTTAGTGTGTGATCATTCTGCTAAAACCAAAGGTGCGTACACGGCCCCTTTCTTATTTCAAACTGTTTTGGGGGAGAAAACATGTGCAACAAACTCTTTTTAGATACATATCACTTGCATGAGTTAGCTGTTTACATTATGTGACAACATAGCAATTGAAAGTCCTTACACACCTCGAACCGTTTAGTTTGCTGTAACGCAAAGCGTGGTAGTTGGAAATAGATCTATTAGGTTTGACAAACCTCACCTGGTAGATGGGATCTACGCAGGTGTTTGACTGACCAAACACATTTTACTATTGTTGTGCTAGACAATAATGGCAAGGCAAAAACATGCTATAGCATGGCAATTCGTCAGCTTCGGTGTCGAACACTTATGTAAATAGTTTATATGACTAGCTATCATGACTGTGCATGTGTGATTATGTTATCTACAATTTGATATTCAAACTGCTGTTTTGAACATTGTGAATACTTAAAACCTGTGTTATGCACCAACCATTGTGTTGACTTGATTTACATGTTTTCTCAGGACGCTAAGGCGCGCATTAAAGCTGGCATGGACTAGGAGATAGAGTCGCATGCATTTTAAACATTTTAGATATTTGGATTTGAACATTTGAAACTTTGTATTGTATTTTACATTTTACAACTGTTACTGGTTTTATAACGCTTCCGCAAATTTTGAAAACTCTGATGTTATGTTTTAAAGACCAAAGTATGTTTTAAAATTCATATAGAGGTCTTCGATATGTCTAATGATCTGAGATCCTGGTTTGTCACGTTCCCAAACGGTATGATTCCGTTAGTTGGAAATTGGGGGTGTGACAGTGCAAATGTCTTATCACAAAATGCGCGCTCTTTGTTGTAGCTTAAGTTTCTTCAGTTCCTGAGTTGTTTTAAAATGATTCGGATACGATAAGTATACGTATTAGTCGTCGTATTTAAGGCTTGGTCTCGGCGTGTAACTGAGTGTCCTATTTATTAACCTTTGAAGTCATTGAAGTCATTGAATTTAAACCAATTTTTAACATTTGACGGGCCTTAGTTAAGCCCTTTGGGCCCAACTTACCCATTTATTAACCTTTGATCTTCAATGACTTCCCTTGATGTATTGGATTATCCAACTAAGTGTCAATCACTCATGCTAAGTTGTTAGGGTGTTTTAAAAACCCATTTCCAACTTATACATTAAGTTATTTATCCATGTTGGGTCCTCAATAATTATGTAGTAGTTTTATCTAATAAAACCCTAATGATCATCCCATGCCCACACACCATATTAATCCATGCATGCAACTTATGAGACCTAATTCTTATGAGAAACTTAGGTTAATGACCAACCAACCATTCCCTAAGTTCTTAATACTAGTTTTGATAGTTCCCAGTCCATTACTACATTGATTTAACGATATTTAGGTTCGGTTAACATCCAAATTAGCGAACCTATCACCATTGTTAGGGGTTCGGCAACTCTAGAGGAGTCCCAGGTTCGTCCTTATGCTGGGTTCGGCTCAAAGGGCTCGGTAATGAAATGAGCTTGGCGAACCTTTAAGGTTCGGCTCCTAAGGGTAATCAGGTTCGCTCCCTTTTATCTCCACGCATGCAGGTCCGTAGTATTCCAAGTGGGCTTGCCAGTACAAGGGTTCGGCTAGGAACTCCTTAGGTTCACCAGCCACCAAAGGTTCGGCTGGCACAATGGGTTCGTGAGGATTAGGAGGTTCGCCGGTTCATTAATGGTTCGGCTGCCTTGAAAGATTCGGCCCTGGGTCACTGGTTCTCGTAAAGGTTCGTCTGTCAGGGCTGGTTGGTGGTGACAACAGGTTTGTTGCAGTGAACTGCAGGTTCGCCAGGTTCGGTGCAGGGGTAGGGTTCGTGCCTTTATGGGTTCGGCTCACCACAAGAAAGGTTCGGCCGACTTGATGCCTTCACGAACCTGTAACATTTCTTCCGTCTTCGATCTGGACCTGTTACAATTTTGATCCTACCTTCTTAATCATCTACAATAGTTATCTTAGTGCCTATGCAGTGTTTGGTCGGTGTGAACCATGTAGGGTATAAGAAACGAGATTACACTCATAAAAACCAAAAACAAACTTAGGATTTACCTCAAAATCAGTGGGTGAAAGCTTGATCTTCTTGTACTTCCGAAATCTACGCGATGGGAGGATCGTTTTGACACCAACTAGGCTTGAATCCGTTGAGAAATGGCCACGAAATTGTAGAGAGTAGGAGGAGAATCACTCTTTAGAGAGAGAGAAAGTTGCAAAACGAAAATGATGAGAATGAGAGAGGTTGGTGGTGGTGGGTGATGCATTAATGGCTTCATTTAATGATTCAAAATACCCGGTTGTTCGGTCTCGTTCGGTTTCGCGTAAAATGCCGGTTCGCGTGGTTTTTCGTCACGAACGACACTGTTTATAAATTAGAATTTATAATTTAATTTAAGTGGTTATTCCTAGTAATTTAACTAATATCTTTTATTTATTTTACATTTTCAAAATATTAATTTACTGTTTAAATTGAATCGTACGGTTGTCGCGCGTATTCGTTCGAATCGTCACTCGTACAAACACGGCGATAGCTATACTTTTCAATATTGTTTTCTAATTAGTGGACATCATTCAGAACGTTAAACTTTCAGATATATTCGTACAGATCGTCACCTATACGAATAATCCGTCAGTTTAGCATTCACGTAACGACATCCGTTGTTGTTTTGTTCTATAAAGCCTCACATACGATTATATGTAATAAAATCCTAACAAATAATCCGATGATGGTTCCGTATTGCCAGATAATTACCTGACTCAAGAACCATAGTTCTGAACTTTGTTTCTGTTAAATGTTTCCGAACTTGCTGTTTGATAACACAAAATGATAACGAACATGATATGAATATGAAAACACACTGTAATACATATAGTGCGTACCTGATTACTGTTCACGCACTGTAGAGATCACTGTTCCGGTGACGTTTCCGGCACTGGTGTTACATTTAAAAAAGACCCATTTTTTAAATACTTATCAAACACGATATTGATATTTCAACAAACCTACGTCATAATGATCGGATTTAGATCCAAAACTACCAACCAAAACAAATCAAAATCCTAAATTTGTTAAATATTTTTGTATAGCCTCATAAATCTTGTTTGGATCAGCAAGAAACTTGGAAACACTCTCTCTTTTCATGCATTGTTTACCCCAAACAACCAACTTTGGACATTCTTTCTCAATATTAAAATTTCCGATGCGCTCGATTGCAATTAAATGGCTGTAGAAGCATACAAGTGTTATATCGACAAACCCGAAGGACTCACCGTTGAAATATGGTTTCTCACCAAGCTCTTCTTCCAAGACCTTGAGATGCCCTAATAGTTCTTCAATTCCTTTCTGTACCTCTTCACCTTCATTGTCAATTATTTTCCTAAAACATATATATATATATCTGCAATTTTTGTTCAAATTTTCATTAGTAACAAATATATATGCCACTTCATATGTTTTGATAAACAATATCAAGCTTGCTGTTCACTACTTCATTAGTTCATTGGTATGAAAAATAACCGAATGTTATATACAAACTCATTATCATCGTAGTCAGTATATACAAACTATAAATACTTAACAAAAATAACTAGCTTATGCTTTCTATCATGGTTGGGTATAGTTTGGTGTATAATGACAAAAATATATTTTTTACAATATAAAGAATGAAAATCTAATTTCACACTTCACCTTTTGTGATATCCAATGTGTCAATGTATAACTTTCTTATTTTTATGTAAAATATCATTAATAAAATAAATAAATATATACAAATTTAAGAGTTCTCATCTCATAATACAGTTTAATACTCAAGGAAAAATAACAAACTTAGAACTAATATTGTAATAATTTAAATCTCATATTTAAATTTTTAGTTATTTTTAACATTTACAAAGAAATGAGTAAATTGTCGAGATGATCTTTGTGTTTTGTTAATATTTCACTCATAATCCTTATGTTTCATAAATACCATATGGTCCCAACCTTTAAACATTTGCAACATATATAATCTATAGGTCACAGGAAATATAAGAACCTCGAGTGAAATCTAAAGACTACATCTATTACAAAAATTTAAAAATTTGAAACTATATGAGTAATTTATAAAATCTAAAAACTAAGAATAAACGTTAACAAACACATGGACCATCTCGGGTAACTATATAGTATGGAATGAAAGTAAGATAATTATATAGAGTGTGTTCTACAATATTCAAGCTTGTGCATCTTAACCGTTGGAAACAACCATTTAACCTTTGTAAGGGTTGTTTAGTAGAATTTGAATGGGTCTAAATCTGAATCTGAATGGTTCAGATTCAGACTGTTTGTTTCGTGCAAAAAAACATATCTGAATAGGATAGAAGGTCTGAATCAAGGTCTGAATGATTCAGACATGAGAACAAGTCTGAATGGAAACCATGCTCACATGCTCGTTCACCCACATCGCATATTCGCATCTCCATCTGAACCACGCCACATCACCACCCACCGCACCGCACATCCGGCAGCGCCACTGCACCACACCTCCGACCACACCACCGCACCGTACCTCCGCCCACATCGTACCACTGCCTTACTCGTGATATTCCCGATCGAAGCCTCAAAACAAGTCGTGATCTTCACGATCGACTGCACCACCACCGCGATGGTCGATGATGAAAGAAACTCGTCGATGGGTTCATCTAGGGTTCGACAACGATGGCGGCTGCAATGGTCTAAGGTTCACGGTTCGAGGTTGTTCGATGGTTCATGATGAAGAAGAGCCTCCGGCTGGGGAACCTCACACCGCACCACACTGCTCGTTCGAGGTCACTTCATGGTTCTTGATGACGACGGGGTGGCGAAGGGCGAAGATAGGCGGCGACGGGTGGGCGCTGGGGTGCGAATGGCTAGGGTTTTTAACAAAAAAAAAGTTTTTTTTTTAATTTTTATTCAGATGTATAATCAAACAGTACTAACCTGTTCAGCAATTAATTGTTTAGACCCAATCAAACGGCCCCTAACCATCATAAAAAACCATGCATCCGCGCATTGACAGAGCTTGAAAAAAATTCGGAGGGAGCCGAAAAATATTTAGGAAGAAAACGGGGGCGAAGGAATTTTAGGAAGAAAACTGAGGGGGACGAATGATTTTTAAAAAGAAAACGAAGAGCACCGAAGGATTTTTCGATGAAATAATACTAAATCGATCATTTTAACCGGAAAAACAGGCGGGCCCCCTCGGACCTTATTAAGAACCGTCCTTCCAGCTGCGTAACTGTACGTCGGAAACCTCGTAAACTGCCGTAATTTATAATGATGTGTTTCTTTAAATAAATTTAAGAATTACTATTAAAAAAATTAAAATATAGTAAAAACAGTTACCAAAGGGTTTACTATTATAGTATCCATTCATTTTTTTTACAAGAGATCTTGGAGTTTTTTACCAAATGGGTGTAATTGAAAAACATATTTACCAAATAGGTGTTGTTTAAAACTTATTTACCAAAATGAGTGTTTTCCTTTATTTATTTACTTTTAACTAATCAAAAAAAGAAAAATAATAATAAAGAAAAACACCCATTTTGGTAAATAAGTTTTCAACTACACATTTTTGGTAAATATTTTTTTCAACTACACCTAGTTGGAAAAAAACTCTGGTATATACGAATATAAAATGTAATGTTTTCATATTTTTTTAAAAAAAAGTTAAATACAAAGTTAATGTGTTTTCATTTGTTTGAAGGGATGTTTGTGAAAGTTATTTGAGGATAAATGGACGGAAAAGGACAAAAAAAAAACAATAAGAAGATGTAACAACTTTTTTTTCATGAACAGCAGAAGGTGTAACAACTAGTAATAATAAATGAAATTATTAAATGTTGATGTCAAAACCTAGCATGTTAGATTAACATATAATTATTCTGTGTCATTATATTATCTTGATTTTTTCAAACATAAAGATTTGGAATTAAATAAAAAATGATAAAAAGATTTGATGCGAATATTAAATTTTTATTTTTAACATAAATTAATATAAGTTGTTTTTCAGTTGCCCATTTTAAATTTAAGTGTCAGTTGAATAAAAAATCATTTTGTGTATATATCAACCATTATACCCTAGAAGATCAGTATCAGTTAATTCAAGAAATTCAAGACGATGACCACGATGAAGATCCAAGACACATTTTACATAACTCATGGACCCCCTCATCTATCAATGGTAGAAGATTGCATCCTCTTAAAGAATTTCCTTGAATCCTTTCAGCAAAAGGTGTATCTTAATCGCCCCTCTTCGATTCTTTTTATCTCCGGTCACTGGGAAACTTCATACCCAACGGTCAACGTCGTCTCCGATGGACCTTCCGATACCATCTACGATTTTGATGGTTTCCCTGAATCCTTGTATCAGGTAGCTAGCATACTTATATTATTGTTGGTTCAGACCCCAAATCACACACAAATAAACACTCACAAACAAGAAGATTTTCTAATATTTTAACTTTCTTACTTGCTTAAATAAAAGACATACTAACTTTTATAATGAAAACAAACAAAGCACTAACCCATGTTAACCCACTACTCTTACAACTTAGACCCACTACTTTCATGAATTTAAACATACCCAGATCTAATTAAAACACATGCTAAAATATTAAGACTCATTTGACTCAATCAAAATTAATCCAACATTCACCTCCTTAATCTTGATCCCGGTCATGCTTCTTGCTTCTCGATTCGAACCGTTCTTGCTTGCGTCGAATCTTCTTGCTCTTGTTACATACTTTCACTTGCTAAACTTGCTCCTTTCTTGTTCTTGCTATATGAATCACAAATATTCAATCTTGCTACTTGCTCTTGCTTAAACGAACCGCACCGGGTCCAATTACATGCTTTAGCTTTCTTCTTGCTAATCAAAACACTAGTTCTGTCTTTCTCTTTCTTTACGAACAACACAAATAAAAATGTTGCTTCTTTGCTTCACATTAGACAACAACAAAAACGTGCTTGCTTTGTCTATCCTTCTGCTACGTCCTTTTTTTTTTTCTCGATCCAAAAATTCGACCATTGCTTCTTGCTATATTTCTGTTGCTTCTTTCTTTTAGTTTTGATCTTCTGATTTGATCAATCAGTTCCTTTCTCCATTCTTCCGGTAACTGCAGCCAAGCAGGCTGCCGCCTTACTATCTCGACTTCCCTAAACGACTCTCAAACAGGCACCCTTGAACCTTTGCGCTTTGATACCAATTGTTGGTTCAGACCCCATATCACACACAAATAAACACTCACAAACAAGAAGCTTTTCTAATATTTTAACTTTTTTACTTGCTTGAATAAACGACATACTAACTTTTATAATGAAAACAAACAAAGCACTAACCCATGTTAACCCACTACTCTTACAACTTAGACCCACACTTGCATGAATCTAAACATACCCATGATCTAATTAAAACACATGCTAAAATATTAAGACTCATTTGACCCAATCAAGATTAATCCAACATATATATCTTAATTATATTATTAACCCATTGTACGTATTTTGAGAAATTTTCTTATCTCGATCAAAACCAGCTCAAGTATCCGTCCCCAGGAGCTCCAGAACTTGCAAAGAGAGTCAAGGAACTGCTCATGGCTTCAGGGTTCGAGAGGGTCGATGAGGATAAGAAACGAGGGCTCGATCATGGTGCATGGTCCCCACTGATGCTTATGTACCCAGAGCCGGATATTCCAGTTTGTCAGTTGTCCATCCAAACAGATAAAAATGCCTCTTACCATTACAATATGGGTAAGGCGTTGGCACCTCTTAAAGATGAAGGTGTGCTCATTGTTGGTTCGGGTGGCACCACCCACAATCTAGAATTGAGAGGACCCAGCACTACTTATGTGGAACCTTGGGCTCTTGAGTTTGACACATGGCTCAAAGAAGCACTATTTGATGGAAGATATGAAGACGTAAACAACTATAAGGAGATGGCTCCACATGCCACTATAGCACACCCGTCTCCTGACCATTTCTACCCGTTGCATGTTGCAATGGGTGCAGCTGGGACGAATTCCAAAGCCCAACTTATCCATGATAGTTGGGGTTGGTCTGTTTTTTCATATGCTTCGTATAAATTCACCGTCTTGGCTTAATTAGTTGTCTTGTAAAGTTTATGTTGTGGAATACTTTATTATGTTACTACTTATATTTTTAAGTCTTCTTACTGGTTCAATGATATGTATTAATTCTAAATAAAATATAAAACAATCTCTTTTAACATGATTTACAATATTAATATAAAAATTGATCATAATATAAAACTGGAATTATAAATTCAAAAATAAATGATATTTTAAAAGAAAGATAAAACTTTTATTTAAATTGAAATTTGGTCAACCACTAACGTGCCGATTCCAATCATTTCAGATCCTGTTGGGTCAATCTATGTGTTATGCTTCGTCTTTATCCAACCTGCCAGTTGTGAAACATTGATGATATATAAAATTATTGTATTGGTGTTTTCCATGGTTTAGCAGCTTTTACAAGCTAAGTTCAATCGTTTTATACAGACTGGAGTTTTTTTTAAATAGGTGTAGTTGAAAAAAATATTTACCAAAAATGTGTAGTTGAAAACTTATTTACCAAAATAAGTGTTTTTCTTTATTATTGTTTTTCTTTTTTTGATTAGTTAAAAGTAAATAAATAAAGAAAAACACACAATTTGGTAAATAAGTTTTAAACAACACCTATTTGGTAAATATATTTTTCAATTACACCCATTTGATAAAAAACTCAGTTCTTGGTATATCCCATATTGAGTTTTTTGTAACTAATTGTTTCTACTGTTTATCAAATGGTTTAACGGTTATAGAAAACAACTTAAAAAACCGTTTTGGCCTGGACCAACCGAACCAGTCGGCTACACACACATATACACACACGTACATGTTTATTGATGTAATCAGCCCAGAAAGCAGCCTGAGATTTGAGATACGGGTCAAAAGGTAAGAGAGGAGGCCCTTGTTTCCATGTTTCATCGATGTATTGGAGGATGATTAAAGATTCACAGATGGGTTTGCTTTTGTGAACGAGAACCGGGACCTTCTTATAAATGGGGTTGTGCTTCAGAAGAAGAGGGCTTTTGTTGGCGGTCAAGTCTTCTTCGATGAAGTCGTATTTGATGCCCTTTTCGGCCAAAGCGATTCGGAACCTTGCAGTGAACGAGCTCACACACGATCCGATCACCAACACCTCCGGTTCTTGGATCGACGACGACATTTGAGCGATCAGCCGTAGATTGATATTTTCTGAAAGGAAGATGTGATCCAGAGTTGCCTATTTATCTAAACATATGCACGAATTTATTATTATTATTTTTTATTAGTTGAGTTTTTATTTTGCATTTGAGTTTAACGAATGCCTGTGATAAAAAATAAATAAAATAGTAGTTTTATATAATATTGTTGTGATTAAATGTTTTAAATGTCCAAACTGATGATAAAAAATTAAAAATTATATTATCTTTTTATTACTTTAATTAATCTAAATCATATGCTTAATTTTTATATAAATTAAAATTTTAAATTTAATATATATCACATCCTTTTTCTAATTATTTTATTATATAAGGAAAAATTCTCAGAACAGCCTCGGGTGTCTCTTTTATCTCTAAATGTACAAACTTTGGTCAACTAGTCACTCATGTACACGCGTGGGCGCCCGTAAATATATGGCGGACACCCACAAAACCATCCATACACTGTTCGACACGTGTCATTTACAGGTGCTGACGTCCGTAAACTCTGATGCGCACCAGTAAAATTTCAAAACTCGTCCTGTGCGTCGGACCCACTTTGATGCACGTGTCACGGGCGGCGACGTTTATACA
Organism: Mikania micrantha; assembly: GCA_009363875.1. Lineage (NCBI taxonomy): Eukaryota > Viridiplantae > Streptophyta > Magnoliopsida > Asterales > Asteraceae > Mikania > Mikania micrantha. The sequence goes on along the minus strand of CM018682.1, from coordinate 18,662,149 downwards.
CTTTTTATATTGTTTTTTTACCGACATCCGTATGGACGGGAAAGAAGAAAGGAAGAAACGAGCGGAAAAATTGATTTTTTTGAAATATGGGTGCGTACCTGTTAATTAATGACAAACACATGTATACTAGTAATAGACTATGTACCTAATTCGGGTGCCCACAAAGAAACACCTGCAAAATATAGGACGATATAGGCGTCCGCCCATGACACGTCTATCAGGGTGGGGCACCCCCCGGGACATATATTGAAATTTTACGGGTGAGTATCAGCCTTGTCAAGTGTCGACGCCCATATGAGACACATGTAAATAGAAAATTGCTACTAGAATAGCGGGCGTCTGCCTCTATGTATGCAGGCGAATTTTGGTCTGGGGCGTGGCGCGTCCTGGTGACTCACGGTGCCACCTTGCGGCACGTGTCGCTGACTCACCATGTGGCCTATCACCTTATGACACGTGTCCCCCACGTCCATGTGTCACTTGACCAATCATATTTTGCCACGTCGCGATGACGTGTACCGTGCTGAGTCGGATAGGGGTGTTCATCGGTTCGGTTAACGGTTTGTTCGATTTAGTCGGTTTTAAAAAAAAAATCCCTAACCGTTAACTGAACCGAACCAAATTCGGGAAATGGTTAACGAAATGGTCAATTCGGTTCGGTTTCGGTTAAAACCAAACAAACCGAATTCAACCGAACAAACCGGTTAAAAATCAAAAAACCCGGTTAAAACCGAATAAACCGATCCGAATAAACCGAATTCAACCCAACAAACCGAATTCAACCAAATAAACTTAATTCAATCATATATATAATTAATAAAAATATAAATTTAAATATGAATTCGATTTAATCGGTAAACCATATAAACCGAACAAACCGAATTCAAAAAAAATTAAAACCGTTAACCGACCTGAAAACCGAATTCGGAATTCGGATACGGTTAGGAACCGAACCGAAAACCGAATTCAGAATTCGGTTCCGTTTTTTGGGTTACGGATAAGGTTCGGTTATCGGTTTTAAACGGTTTTCGGTTTTTCTGAACACCCCTAGAATCAAATCGATCGAATTCTTGTTTTCGCGATAATTTGAGCATACGAACTCCGTTTTACGTGCGGTTTTCGCCTACATTCACTATTTTTCAAGATTTTCCCAATGGTTATAATTTAAGACCTGAAGAGTTCAATACATATGACCTCTTATTTAACGTTTTATTCGACTCAGCGTATCTTGAAATCGGAGCCTTGTTTCGCAATTTCGCTTATACTCATTTTCTCCATTTTCAAGTTAGGATTCTAGACATGAAGTCGGTTTGATATTTAATTAAATCAATATAAGGTGATGTATGTTTCTTTAAGATCTATTAATACAGATTCTTTTTATTCTTTTTTCGCATATTATCATTAATTAAGCTAATGACTTATGAATATTAACATTTCTTTTAATATAATACATGTTTAAAGTACAAGAAAACCTGGTGTTACAGTTCATGTAGTATCTTTCTTTTATTATTGATATAATAAGTCATGTGTCTGACTAAACTCGGACTGGACCTGTTAAGTTGAAGAAATACAACCGAGAACCGGTCTATAATATTGTATACTGGTCTATGGTAAAATGGGTTTCACGAGTTAGTTTAATAAATGAGTTGTGCTGGACCATTTATTCTTCATATATATTTTCAAACATAAATGAAAAGGAGAAAAAAATATGCTCAATATAAAATAACATATAAATTTAAATATAAAATCATTAACTCTTAAAAAAATTAAAAAATAAGCTCGAATTTTATCTTCAATTATTAATTGTAATCGGTGCAATGTTATTATAAATATTTAAGAAAATAATAAATTAAACAACATAGATCAATTGTATAGAAAATCTATTGGGTGTGTTTCTCTTTCGATTGAAACTGATTAAACAAATTATGATTGATGTTGAATGTTTCGGCCAACGAATGGAAATATTAGGTTAAATTATATTTAATAACTCCTAATTGTTTTATTTTCTTGTAGTTGGATTTATACCCAGACCGAGACGGGTATTGTAAAAAATATTAGGACCGTCAACCGACCCATATAATGATTATATGGGTTGAAATGGGTCGGCCCGATTATTTTTTTCGGGTAAACCGGGTTGGCACGTTTTGTGCAAACCCCAAGATATAGCAATGTTCTTTTGGTAATTATATGTACGATCATGTGAAATAAAACCAAACATTTTAAGAAGGTAAAACATTAGCTCGCAAGTTGGCTCGCTTGTTAAGATTAAAGAGCCAACTTGTCTAGGTTTGTAAATGTGCGAGCCCGAGTGCACCTTAGATCAGCTTGGCTCATTTACAACTTTTAATTAGATATTTATATATAGTATAGATTAAAAAAAAAGGAATTGAAGAGTTATTATAGCATGTGTGAATAACGCCTAAATTCATAAAATAAACAACTTCGAATTCATGTTTTATATTCATAAAGATCCTATTAATTAATTATTAGATGATGGTCTTATAGATTCAAACTTATTTATAAACTTTATCATCAATCCTTTTGTGATTTTATTAATTTTACAGAAAACATATAAGAAAAAGGTTTCTTTCGAAATGTTATAGGATACATTAATATCAAGCCCTCCAGAAAACAAAGTCATGAAAACGGAAACAACCATTGGGATTTCAGCTTCTACATCATTCTACATGTTGTGTGGGGCTACTTGGATACGCTGCATTCGGCAACAACGCACCAGGAAACTACTTGACTGGGTTCGGTTTCTATGACCCTTTTTGGCTCGTTGACATTGTAAATTTGTGCATTGTTATACACCTTCTTGGTGCTTACCAGGTACATATTTCAATATTACATTTCATTAATACACTCATCAAAGAAACATCATGGTTGTAAAGTAACGCATTTTCGATCGTTGTTCGAACTTGGTGGCATTTTTAGGTGGTAGTTCAACCAATTTTCGCGTTCGTTGAGAATTGAAATCGTAGGAAGTGGCCAGAAAGCAGATTAGTGAACAAGGAATATGCCATCGGGTATTTCAGGATCAATCTTTTGAGGTTAATCTGGAGGTCGACTTATGTTATCGTAGCAACGCTAGTTGGGATGATGTTTCCATTTTTCAATGCGACTCTGGCTCTAATCGGGTCAATAACGTTTTGGCCATTAACAGTATATTTCCCCATAGAAATGTACATTTTGCAGGCAAAGATTCAAAGGAAATCATGGCAGTGGATTTGGCTGAGGGCACTGAGCTTGGTGTGCTTGATTGTGTCGAGTCTTGCTGCCGCTGGATCGATTCGAGGTCTGTTTGTGTCTCTCTGAACATCGAAGCTCTTTCTATCAGTCTCCTAGCAGCATCCAGCTGGTTTTATATATTTTTCTGTTTATTTGGTTTTGTGTTTTGTAAACAGTGATTAATTTATGTTTGAACCAAAGTGTTTGGAATCATGCAGCTGGAATCTTTTATATATGCATCTTTTATGATTTCAGATGCTAATTGAAGAAGAAACATCATCCTGAACATTGACCATATTATACCAAAACCATTCCAAAATTAACAAATTTAACCGGTATATTTCTACTTTTCAGTAGAGTATGAGGGGAAGGATATAGGCAAAAGTTACCCATATCCCAGTTGTGATAGAAATGCTGCTCTGAATGAGTTCACGGCTCAAAGTTATAGTTTGAAGTTAATCTTCCCAGCGCTTTTAACGTTATTTTCACAAAATAAGTAAAATAATGTTAAAATTAGTGCAATTTAACTTTTGCCTCTTGAAGACCCACACATACATACATTATACGCGTGCACCGCAAATGAGATGTATAATAGTTGCAAAATTATAAGCCATAAAAGATGCTAATTAAAGTAGGTTTTTAGGCCAACTCTAGTCTTTACCCTTTGCATGTTTTTAGTTAAACCCATTACTTATTTCAATCTTCTTGCTTTCTCCAACTTCAGCCTCCATCTTCACCATCTTCATCCAAGACAAATCTTTTTTCTCCTTCATACATCTATGTAAGCCATGATCTAGCGGCTGTGATTTCGGGAGCGAAATGTTGTTTCGAAGTATGCAAGTAGCGAGCGGTTCTGACGATTGAAGAATCGAGGAATGAGATGAAATTGTACTTGGGTTCTTATGTACGTCGTTCGCTTTGTTTACAACCCTACTCATTTCTATTACTTTACGCAGCCAAAATTAAACCACCAAAACACAAACCGGAGCACATTTCATATTAGAAACTACAACTTAACATTACATTTGTTTTCCGTACAAGGAAACACCTTATTATCAATCAACAAATCAATTCACAAGATACGAATTGAACTTCTGAACGTAATTAAAATACCCATTTTTTTAGATACTTATCAAACACGATCTCGATATTTCAGCAAACCTACGACATAACGATCGGATTTAGATCCAAAACTACCAACCAAAACAAATCAAAATCCTAATTTTTTTCTATATTTTTGGATAGCCTCATAAATCTTGTTTGGATCAGCAAGAGACTTGGAAACACTCTCTCTTTTCATGCATTGTTTACCCCAAACAACCAACTTTGGACACTCTTTCTCAATACTAAAATTTCCGATGGGCTCGATTGCAATTAAATGGCTGTAGAAGCATACAAGTGCTATATCGACAAACCCGAAGGACTCACCGTTGAAATATGGTTTCTCACCAAGCTCCTCTTCCAAGACCTTGAGATGCCCTAAAAGTTCTTCAACTCCTTTCTGTACCTCTTCACCTTCATTGTCAATTATTTTCCTAAAACATATATGTATCTGCAATTTTTGTTCAAATTTTCATTAGTAGCAGATATATATGCCACTTCAAATGTTTTAAAAAAACAACATCAAGCTTGTTGTTCACTACTTCATTAGTACATTGGTATGAAAAATAACCGATTGTTATATACAAAGTACAAACTCATTACCATCGTACTTAATATATACAATTATAAATACTAAACAAAAATAACTAGCTTTATGTTTTGTCTTATGGTTGGGTATATTTTAGTGTATAATGACAAAAATATATTTTTTACAATATAAAGAATGAAAATATAATATCACACTTCACCTTTTGTGATATCCAATGTTCAATGTATAACTTTCTTATTTTTATGTTAAATCTCATTTATAAAATAAATAAATATATGCAAAATAACGAGTTCTCGATCTCATAGTATAGATTAATACTTGAGGAAAAACAACAAACTTACGAACTAATATTGTAATAATTTAAATCTTTAGTCTAATTTTAATATTTACAAATAAATGAGTAAATTGTCGAGATTTGTTAATATTTCCTTCATTATCCCTATGTTTCATAAATTACCATATGGACTCAACCTTTAAACATTTATAACACATAAAGTATTTAGGTCATAAGAAGTATAAGGTTCGCAAGTGAAATTTAGAAAGAATACATTTGTTACAAAAATTTCTAAAAATATGTAACCATGTAAATAATTTATAAAACTCAGAAATATATGGACCATTGAGGGTAACGATATAGTATGGAATGAATGCAAGTAAGATAATTATATAGAGTGTGTTCTACAATATTCAAGCTTGTGCATCATAACCATTGGAAACAACCATTTAACCATTGTAAACATCATAAACAACATTTAGCCGCGTAACTGTCAGAAACCTCCGTAAACTGCCGTAAGTTAATTTATGTTGATGCTTTTCTTTAAAAAAAAATTAAGCATTACTATTAAAAAAAATTAAAATATAGTAAAAACAGTTACCAAAGGGTTTTTAGCATTATAGTATCCATTGAGTTTTTTACGAGAGATCTTGGTATATCCCATATTGAGTTTTTTGTAATCAATTGTTTCTACTGTTTATCAAATGGTTTAACGGTTAAAAAAAACAACTTAAAAAACCGTTTTGACCTGGACCAACCGAACCAGTGGCTACCGAACCAGTCGGCTACACACACATACACACACACGTACATGTTTATTGATGTAATCAGCCCAGAAAGCAGCCTGAGATTTGAGATATGGGTCAGAAGGTAAAAGAGGAGGCCCTTGTTTCCATGTTTCATCGATGTATTGGACGATGATTAAAGATTCACAGATGGGTTTGCCTTTGTGAACGAGAACCGGGACCTTCTTATAAATGGGGTTGTGCTTCAGAAGAATAGGGCTTTTGCTGGCGGTCAAGTCTTCTTCGATGAAGTCGTATTTGATGCCCTTTTCGGCCAAAGCGATTCGGACCCTTGCAGTGAACGAGCTCACACACGATCCGATCACCAACACCTCCGGTTCTTGGATCGACGACTACATTTGAGCGATCAACCGTAGATTGATATTGAGATCCGAAATAAATAATGTAAGGTGAAAGACTCTTTACTATTTTCTGAAAGGAAGATGTGATCCAGAGTTGCCTATTTATCTAAACATATGCACGAATTTATTATTATTATTTTTTATTAGTTGAGTTTTTATTTTGCATTTGAGTTTAACGAATGCCTGTGATAAAAAATAAATAAAATAGTAGTTTTAAATAATATTGTTGTGATTAAATGTTTTAAATGTCCAAACTGATAATAAAAAAATTTAAATTTAAATTATCTTTTTATTACTTTAATTAATCTAAATCATATGCTTAATTTTTATATAAATTAAAAACCAACGAGGCATTGTCTCAATGATACCCCAAAATTTTTCCAAATGGGAGGTCTTGGGTTCAAATCCCTCCCACAGCAAAAAAATGGGTCTGAGGGGATCAGGGGTTTTCCCAGTGAGGTTTCCTCCTGAGGTGGTTGTTGTGGCTCATGGGAGGTCCAGGTAACTAGACCTTAGTGACATGACCTAGAAACAGTGGATTCACACGATTGAGACCTTCGCCGTTCAAAAAAAATATAAATTAAAATTTTAAAATTAATATATATCACATCTTTTTTCTAATTATTTTAATATATAAGGAAAAATCCCCAAAACAGCCTCGGGTGTCTTTTTTATCTCAAAATGTACAAACTTTGGTCAACTAGTCACTCATGTACAGGCGTGGGCGCCCGTAAGTATATGGCTGACACCCACAAAACCATCCATACACTGTTCGACACGTGTCGTTTACAGGTGCTGACGTCCGTAAACTCTGATGCGCGCCTGTAAAATTTCAAAACTCGTCCAGTGCGTCGGACCCACTTTGATACACGTGTCACGGGCGGCGACGTCTATACACTTTTTATATTGTTTTTTTACCGGCATCCGTATGGACGGGAAAGAAGAAAGGAAGAAACGAGCGGAAAAATGGATTTTTTGAAATATGGGTGCGTGCCTGTTAATTACGGACAAACACATGTATACCCGTGATAGACTGTGTACCTAATTCGGGCGCCCACAAAGAAACACCTGCTAAATATAGGACGATACAGGAGTCCGCCCATGACACATTTATCAGGGTGGGGCGGCCCCCGGGACATGTTTTGAAAATTTACGGGTGCGTGTCAGCCTTGTCTGGGGTGTCGACGCCCATATGAGACACGTGTAAATAGAAAATTGCTACTAGAATAGCGGGCGTCCGCCTCTCCTCTATGTATGCAGGTGTACACACCTGTCCAAGAATGATTAGTTGACAAAAGTTTCAAGTTTCGACATTTTTGTAAAAAAAATTGGGAAAATTCTCAATCTACCCATTTGACAAAAAATATTCCCAAAATGTCGATTTAAGCGGGAAATCGAACATGGGTGCCGACCGGCTTTCTACTGGCGTCCCGCCTGCTAAATAAAAATTATAGTAATTTTTGCCATTATTATCGTAGCAACGCTAGTTGCGATGATGTTTCCATTTTTCAATGCGTTTCTTGCTCTAATCGGGTCAATAACATTTTGGCCATTGACAGTATATTTCCCCATAGAAATGCACATTTTGCAGGCAAAGATTGTAAGGAAATCATGGCGGTCGATTTGGCTGAGGGCTCTGAGCTTGGTGTGCTTGACTGTGTCGATTCTTGCTGCCGCTGGATCGCTTTAAGGTCTTTTTGTGTCTCTCCAAACATCGAAGCTCTTTCTATCAGTCTCTTAGCAGCATGCAGCTGGTTTTATATATTTTTCTGTTTATTTGGTTTTGTGTTTTGTAAGCAGTGATTAATTTATGTTTGAACCAAAGTGTTTGGAATCATGAAGCTGGAATCTTTTATATATGCATCTTTTATGATTTCAAGATGCTAATTGAAGAAGATACATCATCCTTAACATTGACCATATTATACCAAAACCATTCTAGAATTAACATACAAACTTACCCTGTATATTTCTACTTTTCAGTAGAGTCTGAGGGAAAGGATATAGGCAAATGTTACTCCTATCTCAGTTGAGATAGAAATGATGCTCCGAATGAGTCCCATGCTCAAAGTTATCGTTTAAAGTTAATCATCGCAACGCAAATGAGATGTATAATAGTTGCAAAATTATAAGCCATTAAAGATGCTAATTAAAGTAGGTCTTCAGGCCTGCTCTAATCCTTACCCTTTGCATGTTTTTAGACTTTATTTTTTTTTTGAACAGCATTTTTTAAAATTTTTTAGACTTTATTTAAACCCATTACTTATTTCAATCTTCTTGCTTTCTCCAACTTCAGCCTCCATCTTCACCATCTTCATCCAAGACATCTTTTTTCTCCTTCATACATCTATGTAAGCCATGATCTAGCGGCTGTGATTTCGTGAGCGAAATGTTGTTCGGAAGTATGCAAGTAGCGAGTGGTTCTGACAATTGAAGAATCGAAGAATGAGATGAAATTGTACTTGGGTTCTTATGTACGTGATTTGATGATTTTTGTTGAGCATTTGGTTCGTTTACAACCCTACTCATTTCTATTACTTTACGCAGCCAAAATTAAACCACCAAGACACAAACCGGAGCACATTTCATATTAGAAACTACAACTTAACATTACATTTTGTTTTCCGTGCAAGGAAACACCTTATTATCAATCAACAAATCAATTCACAAGATATGAATTGAACTTCTGAACATAGTTAAAAAAGACCCATTTTTTAAATACTTATCAAACACGATATTGATATTTCAACAAACCTACGACATAACGATCGGATTTAGATCCAAAACTACCAACCAAAACAAATCAAAATCATAAATTTGTTATATATTTTTGTATAGCCTCATAAATCTTGTTTGGATCAGCAAGAGCCTTGGAAACACTCTCTCTTTTCATGCATTGTGTAGCCCAAACAACCAACTTCAGACAGTGTTTGTCAATACTAAAATTTCCGATGGGCTCGATTGCAATTAAATGGTTATAGTAGCCTAGAAGTGCCATATCGACAAACCCGAAGGACTCACCGTTGAAATATGGTTTCTCACCAAGCTCCTCTTCCAAGACCTTGAGGTGCCCTAATAGCTCTTCAACTCCTTTCTGTACTTCACCTTTATTGTCAATTATTTTCCTAAAAGATATATATATCTGCAATTTTGTTCAAATTTTCATTAGTAACAAATATATCACTTCACAATGTTTTCATAACCACCATCAAACATGTTGTTCACTAGTTCATTGGTGTGAAAAATAACCGATTGTTATATACAAACTAATCATCATCAAACTCAGCATATACAAACTATAAATACTTTAGTGTATAATAACATAATATTTTTACATTATAGCAGTATAGAGGATGAAAATCTACTTTCACACTTCACCTTTTGTGATTTTTATTGTTTCAATGTATAACTTTCTTATTTTTACGTAAAATATCATTTATAAAATACATAAATATATACAAAATAAAGAGTTCTCATCTCATAATACAGATTAATACTCAAGGAAAATAACAAACTTACGAACTAATATTGTAATAATTTAAATCTCATATTTAAATTTTTAGTTTAATTTTAACAATTACAAAGAAATGAGTAAATTGTAGAGATTATATCTATGTTTTGTTAATATTTTATTTTTGATCCATATGTTTTCATAAATTATCACATGGTCCCGGCCTTTAAATATATGTAACACGTATACTCTTTTAAGTCACAAGAAATATAAGAAACTCGAGTGAAATTACCATCATAAACAACCATGTAGCCGCATAACTGTCGGAAACCACCGTAAACTTCCGTAATTTATGATGATGCTTTTCTTTAATAAAAATATTAAAATATAGTAAAAACAGTTTTTTTTTTTAACAGCTAAACAAGTCATCGGACTCAACAATCCACGTGCTGCGACCACAGACCGTTACCAACCCCCGGAAACATTTAAAGCCGGGCGTTGGCGAGTGCCGAATCGAAGAACCGTCACACCATCTAGCTCACCCAGAACATTTTTTGCTCCAGCGAGAGACCAACCGAACCAGTCGGCTACACACACGTACCTGTTTATCGATGAAATCAGCCCAGAAAGCAGCCTGAGATTTGAGATATGGGTCAGAAGGTAAAAGAAGAGGCCCTTGTTTCCATGTTTCATCGATGTATTGGACGATGATCAAAGATTCACAGATGGGTTTGCCTTTGTGAACAAGAACCGGGACCTTCTTATAAATGGGGTTGTGCTTCAGAAGAAAAGGGCTTTTAGCGGTCAAGTCTTCTTCGATGTAGTCGTATTTGATGCCCTTTTCGGCCAAAGCGATTTGAACCCTTATAGTGTACATGCTCCCAAACGCTCCGATTAGCAACACCTCCGGTTCTTGCATCGCCGATGACATTTGATCGATCAACCGTAGATTGATATTGAGATCCGAAATAAATAATGTAAGGTGAAAGACTCTTTACTATTTTCTGAAAGGAAGATGTGATCGAGAGCTACCTATTTATCTTAACATATGCATTGAAGAACGTAAGAAACTTTTTACATTGCAGCCTTTTACATTGTGGTGGCTAGTCAGCCTGCAAGTTACAGGCTTGCAGCCTTTTTTCATTGTGATTCGTATAAGATTCAAACAAAGGAGAAAGAAAGAGGGCAAAAATGAATATCCATACGAGACGTATGCTCCATACGGGTCGTATGGGTGCGTGTCAGAAACTTGTTTTATATAATATTGTTGTGATTAAATGTTTGAAATGTCCAAACTGATGATAAAGAATTAGAATTTAAATTATCTTTTTATTACTTTAATTAATCTAAATCATATGCTTAATTTTTACATAAATTAAAATTTTAAATTTAGTATATATCACATCTTTTTTTCGAATTATTTTAATATATAAGGAAAAATTCTTAAAACAGCCTCGGGTGTCTCTTTTTTCTCAAATGTACAAACTTTGGTCAATTAGTCACTCATGTAAAGGCGTGGGCGCCTGTAAATATATGACGAAGACCCACAAAACCATCCATACACTGTTCAACGTGTGTCGTTTACAGGTGCTGACGTCCGTATACTCTGATGTGCGTCTGTAAAATTTCAAAACTCGTCCTAGGCGTCGGACCCACTTTGACGCACGTGTCATGGGCGGCGACGTCTATACACTTTTTATATTATTTTTTTGCTGGCATCCGTGTGGACGGGAAAGAAGAAAGGAAGAAACGAGTGGGAAAATGGATTTTTTTAAATATGGGTGGGCGACTATTAATTACAAACAAACACTTGTTTACCTGTAATAGACTATGTACCTAATTCGGGCGCCCCTAAAGAAACACCTGCAAAATATAGGTTCGGACGCCCGTGGATTCAGTATGGAACAAGAGGTACACGGTGCCTATGAAAAAAATACAAAAAAAAATTTACAGGTGGGACGCCCTTGACATGGTTGTTAGAACGGGCCTGGCGCCTGTGACCGGGTTTTTAAATCCACGGACGGCTACTTTTTTTACGGGCTTCGGCACCCGCAACGACCACATGGTGATACGTGAGTGGACAAAAACACGGACGGCACCCGTATTTCTACGGGCGACTGCGCCCATAAACCCGGATGGATATATGGACATTTTAGGAATATTTTTGGTTAAAGTGGACAGATTAGAATTTTCTCTAAAAAAGTTACCCAAGGCTATTTTGGTAAATTTTTTTTCTTTTTAATTAGTTATAGACTTGTAGATAAATGATAGCTCCACGTGTTGCATTTAATTTGTTTTGCTGTTATTACTTGGCCCTAGCCTAATGATTACCCTCTTTACTTTCCTATGTGAGGTCTTAGGTTCGAATCCGGGTTGAGGCATATTTGCTAATGCAAGGTCAGGAGGTTAACCCAGTTGTGGGTTCCTCCTGGGATGAGTTCGGACATACGCCCTAGAGCGTCAAATCCGAGAGGACGATTGAAATCCCGTCTTGATGTCGTTGTACCAAGCCGTTCAAAAAAAACTTGGCCCTCGTTGAAGTGTGTTGTCACCGTCACTGAGAAACGACAGTAACACGCTTCTACCACTTTCTAGTTTCAACACATAAAAAACTTTAGTTAAAGAAAAAGATAAAAATATATCCCTCACTCAAGAATCTAAAACTTTTTAAATTGCCATGCATTTTTTCTTTTTTGTGAAATACGTTTACAAGAAATTAAACTAACTAACAATCTGAATGGTTCAGATTCAGACCGTTTATTTCACGAAAAAAACGCACATCTGAATGGAACCAAATGTCTGAATGGAGGTCGGAACCATTCAGACTTGGGCATGAGTCTGAACCATTCAGACATGTGAAGGAAGAGGGTTGTCGATGGGCTTGGGTGGACGAAGTTGCGATCAAAGCTGCACACACCACCACTGCATCATTCAGACTTGGTACCGCCGGACTTGGCACCACCGCACACACCACCACTGCACACAACCGCCGAAGGTCGAAGAAGAGGGGCGACGGCGACCGGCACCACCGAAGGTCGAAGAAGAAGATCTACAGCGACGGGGTTGCGAAGACGACAATCGAAGACGAAGGTCTACGGTTGCTCGATTACGGGGGCTTGGGGACTGCACTTGCTTAGCGACGGGGCTGCGAAGGTCGAAGACGAAGATCTACGGCGGCTGGCTTCACGATGGGGAGGAGAACGGCGGCTGGCTTCACGATGGGGAGGAGATGCGGCTGTAGATGCGGCTGTGGGTGGCTAACGAAGATGGGGAGGAAAAAACAAGTGCTGAACGGCTAGGGTTTTTGTAAAAAAAAAAGTTTTTTATTCATTTAATTTTTTTTTCGTTCAGATGTGCAACCAAACAGTTAATCATTCAGACTCTCTTAACCATTCAGACCCTCTTAACCATTCAGACATCTTAACCATTCAGCACTTAATGATTCAGACCCAAACAAACGGCCCCTAAGTCATAGAAAAACTTAGTGAATGATCCGTCAGCGATCTCTAAAAAAATAATAAAATAAAATAAATATTATTAACAGTCTCTAAAAACTCTATTTGTTGTTATTTTGTCAGGTGGATTATCGATAGATAGTAAAACCGATTTTCTAATTTCATAATATATATATTGATTAAATTTGATTATAATCACACCAGTACACTTAAGATTTAAAACTAATATAATAAAACCTAGTGGGGTTGAAACAAGGAGAATCCTCCAATGCAGTACCCTAGGCTACATACTTGAAACCAGCCCGCAACCCATTTTGATACTCCACTGTCATACAAGCCGAATTCACATCCCCAAGAGGCTGCACATACTCGTTACTCCCACAAATCCCCTCGAACACGCGTTGGCATCCCTCAGCAACCAACCACTCCTGATCCCGCACCAATGTCCTCTGAGACACACCCAACCGTTGCACTTCAACCCGAAGTCCCCGCACCTCCTTTTGCAACCTAGCCACCTTCACGCGAGAAGTCATCAAGTCATCTTGGGCCGAATCAAGAGCAGCCTGCTTCTCATCCAAGAACTCGTGGGCCATCTTCACCTTACCTTACAACAGTCTCAGCTTTTCCTAAAAATTACACCAAGCAAAGGAAAGAAAAGACAGCACATCGCATACAACATCAATAAGAAAAGTGGAAAACTTTTACCTTATGACACTCATTGTCATGCATAATACTGTCGTTCACCACCTGTTGGCACTGAAGTTCATGAGCATACCGCTCCACCTCCTCATTCAGCGCACGAGCGCGCTCCCCAGCCGCTTTCATCTTGCCAACAACTAACGCAAGCTCATCCTTATACCCTTCTGCTTCTGCACGCACCGACTCCAAGCCCATCACATCCGTCAACAGCTGCTTTTTCTCCTCAAGGGTTTTAACCAACTCATCCTCCAAACTGGCGACCTTTTGCTGAAACCTAGTGTTCACATCAGAGCGATGCTGCAACCGCGCAACCTCCTCCATCCCCTGGTCAAAGCAATTTTTTAGCAAAAACACCAACGCCTGACTCAAAACAACTGTATCCATGTCCTTAACAGCAGCCTCAACACCCCCCACCTTGGTTTCAAACAACATTCCTTAATTTGGCTCACCAATGGCCTTCACGTGTTTCTCAGATGGCGATGCAATCGCACCAATCCCTAACACCACCTTCGGAACAATAGGTATCTCAGGAACCACGTCCTCCTCCACCAACTTCAAAGCAGACACTTCTTGGCGTTTCTCCACACACGCCTCCTCCCCACATTCTTCCGCAATAGGGACCAATGAAGCTTTTCTCTTAAGCGACACAAGGGGTAACTCCGTTTTTGAAGTCTCAGATGGATGTCCAGTCTGCGCATGACTATGCAGGCGAAATCGGAGAGGCACACGCTAAGTTGGAACCTTAGGAGGCTCCGCAGCAACCACAGCTTTCCCCTTTACAAGTTTCGACAATGGGGTAGTGTCCTCATCAGTACTAGACACATCCTCTTGTAAAGAATGCTCCGGGGAAGCAATCACAACATTCTCAGAGGATAAAGGAATAGGAATATCAGCATCCACGTCCACAAACTCCGTCGCCCGGCTTGCCTGTAACATCTGTGCCGGAATCGTTACCGGAACAGTAATCTGTACAGTAACTTGTACAGTAACTCAGGCACAAACTAGGAGAGATACTTAGAAGCTATTAACATTCGATTGCTAAACATAAACTATTACACGATGTTTCTGAAAGTCTGATTTAAATCTTAGGATTTAAACATTCAGAAACACACCAGACAACGATGAACAGATATACACATGTTTGATTTTATATTATTAGGTTTAAACGTATGTGAGGATAAACAGAACAAAACATTAACAGTTGTTGTTACGGAATGCTAAACCGACGAACTATTCGTATAGGTGACGATCTGTACAAATAGATCTGATAGTTTAACGATCTGAAACGATGATTGAAAAGTAGAAAACAAAATCAGAAAGTGAAACATACGATCGTGTTCGTACTGTTGCGCTCTGTACGAAGACGCGCGTAAGTGACGTTTTTTGACGAAACGAAAACGAAAATGATTCGAACGATAATAAATTTAAGGAAATAGAATATTTCCTGTTTTACAATTTTGAAACTCATCAGAAATAAATTAAAATGAAACTATTTAATTGAAACACGTAAAGCATACGATACGCGAAAGAATTAACGAAAAACATAAAATAACGAATTACGACAGATAATTCTAGAATTATAATATTTAAAATATTTCCATAAATAATCACCCTTCAAATATTTAAAATAAAGTCCTTTTTATTTAAATTATAAAACGCGCGCGTTACGATCCGGAAACGCAACCGAAACGAACCCGAATACCCTCGGGGTATATAAACTTTGAAAGAATACAATTCTTTCATTTTTTCACACATCTCTCTCTCTCTACACTCTCTCTTCCGTTTTTCTTCCTCTCACTAGAGATTCAAGGCTTCAATCGAGCATAACTCACTCGTTTCTTGACGAAATCACGAGTTTTTGGTGTCCACGCGAAGCTCTCGACTCCCTCTACACGGAAGTACAACTGATCTGGAGTGTTGCCCATCTGAATTCGAGGTATGAAGCGTTAAACTTGTCGAAAATTAGGGTTTTCGTATTCTTGGATGAACACACATGTGAAACCGGTCCTAGGTCGCCATTTTTCGAACATTTCACCTCTCTAAACCTTGAGTCGTGTACTCGTGACCTTGGAAACCACCTGAGACTACTCGGCTGGACATAGAAGACGATAGAACTACTTACAGGTTCGTGAGGATGGATGAAACATGGCCGAACCTGTTGTGGCATGTCTCGGCCGAACCTTCTAATCCATACCGAACCTTTGGTGATGCAAGGCTGTCCACACACGAACCCTAGCCAGAGGCGAGCCTTGGCACGAGCAGCTACAAACCCTAATAGCCGAACCTTCCCATCATCCTCACTCGAACCTACCTTCTGGCCACCGAATCCTCATGCGTAGGCGGCGAACCTTTTTACATTTGGCGAACCCTGGGTCAGCCGAACTTGTGGCTGAGAAACGAACCTTTGTTGTCAAGATGGCCGAACCCTGAAGGGCCGAACCTTCTGCAGTAGCTTCAGCGAACCTGCATGGGACCATAGCCACGAACCTATGATGCAACTTTATCAAACCTATGTCTAACCACCGAACCCTTGGCTGCCGATAACCACCGAACCTAGCTGAGGAGATTAGCGAACCTGTGGTTTGTATTTTGGCCGAACCTTACCTAAGGTTCGCTGGAATGGGACTTACCACCTTCGACCGGATTAGGCTCAAGCAGCCGGCCCATAAACTCCATTCAGGCCCAACCTTTTTAAACAAGGGGGCCCATGTGATTTATCTTAGGCCCAACGGGACCCATGTGCCTACTTTGGCCCAACCGGGTAGCCCACAACCATAACATTTCTTTTGGCCCATGGAACTCAATCGGCCCACACTTCTAATGAGACCAACCAGCCCAATTACTTGGCCCAACTTTAGACCATGGCCCATCATCTTTTATTCGGCCCAAACGTTGATCTAGCCCAAGGCCCATTCGGTCTAGCCCAAAGAATGGTGCATTCGACCCACACAATTAGTTGGGCCCAAGCCTATTAAGAATCGTTCGGTCCAAAACACCTAGCCGACCCAAGCATGATAATTGACCCACACATATGTTAATGGCCCACGAATGTATAGCCTAAGCCCACAAGACACACCGGCTCACCTTCATCAAGGGTGGCCTAGTTTGTTGTCTTGGCCCAATACACGCTCTTTCTCGGCCCAAGGGAGTATCGAATTGGGTCATTATATTGAATAGGCCCAAACCTTTTGGTTTACGGCCCACACACATAGCTTTTGGGTCCAATGACACAATGAAGAGTCCAATGGGTTATCCGGCCCAACAACTTACAACAAATGATGAAACTAAATGTTAAACTATTTTTAGGGTGTTGTGAAAGTGGTGATAAAACGTTATGAAGAGACATGATAATACTTAGAGTTAGAGTTGAAGGCCGTGACTTTTAAACAAAACTCTAAGTCGGAAAATTATTAAACCATAAAAAGGAAATCAATGTTATCTCATATAACATGACAAAATGGGTCGGATAACAAACAAAATTCATAAGTGTTAGTCAACTTTAGGACTAACACCTACACGCACAATAAACTCTTACAAACTTATACTTATAAACTACAAATGCTATGAAATCAATACAGGAGCTTGAACATCATAACCAAAAGCAACAAAAGAGCGCGTGCATACTTATTCTACTTAGTCAAACACTACGGACATAAGGTGAGTTCATTTGTCCCTTTTCAAACCTTTTGTTTTACTTCGGGACTGAGAAGCATGTTAAACAATTATTGAAATGTTTATTAAATGCTTTTACACATATTTACAATGCTTATATTAATGTATGAAATTGAAATGCTTGGGTGGGAAACCAAAGACTAAGGTTATAGTGTAAATAGCTAATGCTATTTACCTTATACTTATTTACATTATACAAACACTTTGTGATCAAAATGGAAACTAGTACACTTTGAGAAGCTTTAAACATGATACTTATACTATAAACGAGAAGTTTAAACTATATACTTGAGGCTTACAATATAGATTTGAAGCCTAAACCTTATGTTAAACGTTTATGATATAAACTTAATACAAAACTTTGAGCTTAATACTTATGTTATAAGCTACGTGCTTAAACTATAAAATTGAGTTTTAACTTATAAACTCTATGTTTAACTATATACAAAATCCAAAGGCTTTGAAAACACTTATACTAAACACTGATACTTTATACAATTATTTCAGAAAGTTAATGTCTACACCTTTAGTAAAGTATTAAATTACTTTACACTTACAATGATTTTCTTAAACTTAACTTGAAACATATATGCTTAGAAATACTTATATACGTGAGATGCTTGAAACACTTGGATGCTCAATACACTTGGATGCTCAATACACTTGAAACACTTGAAAACACGTGAATACTTGTTATATTTAGAATACTTGAAACACGTGAATGCTTGACACATTTGAGATACTTGAATACTTGAATGCATGATATACTTGGAATACATGAATACTTGGAATGCTTGATACATTTGGATGCTTGAACACTTGAATGCTTGAAACATTGGATGCTTAAACAAAGGACTGATTGACCACCGCGTGTTGACCTATGTGTCAACCCCTACTAGTCATCAGTGAAACTATGTGAATGCTTTTGACTTGTAGGCTTAAACTATTGGACATTGTAAGACAGACTGTTGGCCGCCGCGTGTTGACCTGTGTGTCAACCCCTACTAGTCATCAGTGTTCTTCTTTGTCAGAGTCATGTAAGACAGACTGATTGGCCGCCGCGTGTTGACCTGTGTGTCAACCCCTACTAGTCATTCAGTGTTCTTCTTGATTCATCCATGGTTATGACAAGTGACTAGAATGATTAGGTTATTCAAGTTGGCTTTGTGTTATCTTGAAGGTTCCTCTATCAAAACATGCCACAAGTCATATTTAGGATCATTATGGATGGATGTTGAATTCCTTAGGGTTTTCAACTGTCCATAATGATGCCTCTTAAACTTAATACTTATACGATGTGTAATCAATGGTGTGGAGTGAAACGCTTAATTATCATTAATAACAATATGTTAAGCAGCCCGGTATGTGGTGGGACGGTGGCTGGGGCTTGTCCCCTACATATGCCCTATATATAAGCATACTTGGTTGGATAGCATAGGTGGTTGTTAGTGAGGTTAAGGTTGTCATTTCGAGGGAAACAAAGTAAACATGGGCAGGGAAAACAAAATGCTTAGAATCATATGTCATGGAATCAAAGTAGTGGAATGAAATGCTTAATTATCATTAACAACAATATGTTAAGCAGCCCGGTATGTGGTGGGACGGTGGCTGGGGCTTGTCCCCTACATATGCCCTATATATAAGCATACTTGGTTGGATAGCATAGGTGGTTGTTAGTGAGGTTAAGGTTGTCATTTGGGGAATCAAGGTAAATAATTACAGGGTAATCAAATTCAAAGAATCAAACATATGGAATCAAACATTGGAATCAAACATTGAAATCAAACATTTGGAATCAAACATTTTGAGAATCAAACAGGTAGGATGAGACGTTTAATTATCATCAGGAACAATATATCATGTGGTTCGGTATGTGGTGGGACGGTGGCTGGGGCTTGTCCCCTACATATGCCCTATATATAAGCATACTAAAACAGATGGTATAGGTGGTTAATGGTGAGGTTAAGGTTGTCATTCGAAGGATTTATCAAACTATTTTTACATAAAAACTACATGAACTCACTAACCATTGTGTTGACTTTGTTTTCTTACGTGCTTTCTCAGGTGATGCACATGATTAAGCTAAGATTAAGGATTTCATACTAGGATGCCCAGACATAGATCCTAGTTGACTTTTGAAGAAGCACATTCTTTTGAGATCAACACAAATCTCTTTTGATATCTTGTACAGATACAAGATAGATACATTCGATTATTTTGATAGGTTTATTTAGTTAAATTACTGAATATTGTCAAATGTAATTTAACTTTGTAATCCTAGTTTGATGATATTGTGCTTTAGTTATTCTTAACATTGATGCTATGTAAACAATCTGATCATCACGATTATCACTCACGATATCGCGCCCCGGGAACCTTCCGCCCGACGGGGACTCCGATCCAACCCCGCCGGCTCGGGGTGTGACATTGCCTTTTGCAAAATCTTCAACAAATTCATCTTTGCAAAAACACAAAGGCATATCAACATACAAGATACATACATTACACAACCAACAGCAAATGCCATACTATCACACGCACGCAACCATGAAAGGAACCAAAGACAGGAAATATTGAGGACACTTCACAAATCAAAACACAACCTTCCCCTTCTTCCATGATAGCAGGGCGCCGCCCGGGCTTATTCCATAAAGTGCTCATCACAGCCATCACAAGCAGCGGTTCTGGGAATCCCAGCGCAGGAGAAGCATTGTGAACCAACAACTTGTACAGCCGCCGATCACAATCCAAAAGTGGCGGGGCTGGATCTTCAATCACTCGTTTAAGATCGCGACAAGGCAAAGGACGGGGGAGAAAACGCTCATAAACAAAAAAGAATCGAGTTTTCCAGTCACGAAGACAGTGTGTCAACTTCTCCACACATGGGGGATAAGCCGGCGCCCGGCGTTTCTCAAAAGTAAACCAATCCCCATCGACACGGAACCGGTCAAATCGGCGAAAAAGAGCCACATTGGCCTTCCCGCCGAGACATCAGCAGGCACGTTCAAAGTGAACAATTCGCAGAAACCCTAACGGATGAACTTGCGAAAAATGTACACGATACCTTTCTAACACAGAAAACAAAAATGAAGTCAACGGATAACGAACTGCGCTCGCTCGAAATGTATGCATGATGTGTTGCAAAACACATCTGTTTTTCTATTTGTTTTTAATTGATTTTTGTACAGTTTTAGTCAGTTTTAGAGTCGATTGATGCTGTTTCTTCACATTTCCACAAATTGTTTCTTGCAGGTAATAAACATGTTATTTTGGCACAAATGATAAAGAAAACGAGCTCCCGGACGGACAAGAACGAACTGAAAATCAAAGGGAGAAGAATTCTGGAAAAATACCTCTGTCGCGTAGCGCGACAGCCATAGAAAACCCTGTCGCGTAGCGCGACAGGTGGAAAATGACCATTTTACCCTTTTTAATGATTGCGGGTTTGACCCGACTATTTTGTCGGGTAGTGGGTCCCCTCGCGTAGCGCGAAGGGTTTAGAGGTGCCTGTCGCGTAGCGCGACAGGGTTAAAATTTCAGAATTTTGAGTTTTATGTTCTTGAAACGGCTGGAGGCGGAGATATTCGATTTTGGACGATCAGAGACGACCAAGGAGGCGACTGGACGCAAGGATTCAAGATTGGAGTCGAGTCGGACCATCAGGAAGCCCTAGACGAGTGATCCGAAGGGTGTAACGTGATTCGGTTCTTCTTTCTTTCTTGTTATTCTCTTTTACTGATGTTTGAGATGTGTTTTGACATTGAATGCTACTGTTTATTTAGTATGATTCGTGGCTAAACATTCTAGACCACCTAGGGTTTTACGAATATGCATGTTTGATGTTGGTAATGGTTGATTGTGGAACAAGTTTGGATTTTTAATGGTTTAAATGGTTTGGTTTGAATTCTTGGATGTGTATGAATGTTTATGATGTTTGTGGTTGAGATATTGGTTCCCCATATGCTTTGGCGAATGTCTTTCGTGTAATAGGCATGTGCTAGGTCATTTACTTGGTGTTTATGATTTGTGGATGTATTACTAGACGTAGTAATTCATAGGAACAATAATTAGGTCACAAAGGAATTGAATGTTTAACCAAATTCAATAGCCGTGAGGTGAGAGTTTGTTAGTGTATCTTGCGTGTTTAAGAACTAGTTAAGGTCTTTGTGAAAAGACCAAGATTAGGTAACTTGAACATAGTCTTGTATGCTAAATCCAAGATGAAGTTCCATATTATCCTATGCAATTGATGTATTGAGACTATCCTTTCCGTGAGGTAGGGCCACTGAAGATGCCATTTTCTTGCAGCTATTTCCTTTTTCTCTTGCGGGTAGGGCCGCCACTTGGCTTGATTCGCATGCACCCGGATCTTTCACTACTTGGGGCAGTCTTAGGGATGCGTTCCTTAAGAAATACTTTCCACCTGCCAAGGCAGCTCGCCTTCGTGATGAGATCCACTCTTTTCGTATGGCACCCGATGAGCCATACTACCTTGCTTGGGAGAGATTCCAGAATTTGCTTAGCAGATGCTCCCAACATGGTCTCTCTGATTGGGCCCTTGTAGAGAAATTCTACAATGGTCTAACTTATGAGACCCGAGCTCGTTTTGACACTTCTGCGGGTGGTCATCTTATGGGAAAGAGAGATGTTGCTGAATGTACTGATATGTTTGAGAGTTTTGCTCAGGCTGAGTATGAGCAGAGGTCTGCTAATAGGAATTCAAATCCTATTTCTAGTTCTTCCTCTTCCACGAGAGGAGTTCACCACGTTAATGTGGATACTAGTGTGGCAGCTGCTCTCGAGGCTTTGTCGAGGGATGTGAGGAGTTGAAGATGAAGGTGGATAGGTGTGAGATTTGTAGGGGTGGCCATGCCACATCTGAGTGTTTGGTGGTCAACCAGGAGCAAGTTGACTATCTTGGGGGTCAAGGTAGGGGTAACACGAACCCTTTCAATAATTCCTACAATCAAAATTGGAGGAACCACCCAAATTTTAATTGGCGCTCTTCCGGTCATCCCCCTGGTTTCCAATCTGGGTCTTCTCATAACCAGGGGCAGGGTCATTCTTCGGTTAGTCATCCGAGTCATACACCGGGGGCGGGTAGCAGTAGTAGTGGTGGTAGTTCTGGGGGGAGCATGAGTAAGATTGAGGAGTTACTGACCCAGTTGGTTGCTAAGGATGCCAATACTCAGAAAACACTTGCTGAGCATGACATTCTCCTGAAAAACCAACAATCTGCTTTTCTTGATCTTCAAAGATCTGTTGGTGATATTGCTAAGCGTTTGGATGAGAGGCCCCAAGGCCAGTTTTCGGGCAGCACTCAGCCTAATCCAAATGCTCATGTGAAAGCAGTGACTACTAGGAGTGGTCGAGGGGGTGTGAGTGTAGAGCCACCGGTTGAGGTAGATGATGAGGAACCGGTGGATGAGGAGATTGAGATGGAGACTCCTGGGGGGTACACATGAGGCCAGTCCCAGCAAGTACAGTACAGTACCGACCAGTGAGTCTCCCATAGTGATTCCGGTTGAGAAGAAACCGGTTGAGGTTAGGCCGAGTCCTAAGATTGATCATTCACGACTTCCTTACCCTGCTCGCTTAGCTCACCAAAAGCATGCTAAGGAGTATGGTCATTTTCTTGACATGTTCAAACAGTTGAAGATCAATCTTCCGTTTATTGAGGCTCTTCAGCATATGCCCAAGTATGCCAAATTTCTTAAGGATTTGTTGAAGAGAAAGGAGAGGTTAGGGGAACTTTCTAATGTTCCATTGAGTGGGGGATGTTCTGCAGTGATTCTGAACAAGCTACCGGAGAAATTGACAGATCCTGGGATCTTTACGATCCCATGTTTGTTTGGTAGTGACACTCAGAGGCACGCGTTGGCAGATTCAGGTGCTAGCATCAATTTGATGCCCTATTCTTTATATGAAAAGCTAGCACTTGGTGAACTTATGCCTACGCGCATGACATTGTCCCTTGCTGACCGAACGGTCAAGTGTCCACGGGGTATTGTTGAGAACTTATTGGTGAAGGTGGACAAATTTGTATTCCCCGTGGACTTTGTGATTCTTGACATGGAGGCCGATGAGAGTGTGCCTATCATTCTAGGCCGTCCTTTCTTGAGGACCGCTAAGGCTGTCATTGATGTGTTTGATGGGAAGCTCACTCTTAGAGTGGGTGATTACTGTTTTTGGTTGTGGTTGATTACTGTTTTTGGAACTCATGGTTATTTATCTTGATCTTTATGGTGCTTGTTTTATATGGTTGTTTATGGCTTGTGGAGCATTTTTGTAGAGTGAAGAGCTTTTGTGGAAAGACTGGCACATGACAGTCTTCTTCTTAACCAGCTAAGTCATTTTCCTTTTTAACTTTCTTTTTCTTCTTAGTTTTATTTTGGGTTTCTTTTTTCTCTACATTGGGGACAATGTATAGTTTAAGTGTGGGGATGGGAAATTTAGTTTAGTTAACTTATTTTAGTTAATTTTGTTTTTAGTTTAGTAATTTTTGCTTTATTAGTAATTTTTGAGTCAAAATTTTCGCTTTACATCTCTAGCTTAGCTCTTTTTGGTCCTTGTTTAGAGTTGGTTGCAAAAAGCATGATGGGAAATGATAGAAAAGTTGGGTTTTGTGGTTTTATTCATGGTTAACTTGTTGGTTTGGGTTTTATGCTTTGATTATGGGATGTGTAGGTAGGCTTAACTGGTTGTTTTGGTCCTGTAAGATTGGTATAATTTTACTTAAATGCATGAATTTTATGGGAAACATCTTGGGGATTTGGAATTAATGAAACTGTTTTCTAGTTATTGAGGAATCTTTGCATAATAACAAATGAGAGTTTTGAAAATCTGATTTTTGATTGGCACATAAGTACTCTTTTTATGAGAATAAATCCGAGTCTTATGGTGCCCCCATTTCACCAAATAAGCTGAGTAAAAGAAAAATTAAAGAAAAGAAGCTGGACGAGAAACTTATGTGTCACACGCCGGGTTGCAGCCTGGTTGAAACACCACTAAGCTAAGTTCAGTAAAAAAATTGAATAAAAGAAAAAATGCTCACGCTTTCATCTGATTCCATCATGAAAAATCTGATTTGAGAAAGTTCTTGTTTGTTTATATGTAAGGATAACTTGAAAGCTAGAATTCAGGATTGATTTGGTTCTAAATTTTCTAAGTGTGGGTCTAATGAAGTGAAATATAGAACATAAACATAATGGACCATGACTAAGGGACTGAGAAAATTAGTATGGGTTTAGTTGGATAACGATACGTGCAATCTTTTTCAAAGCATTTAATTTTGAATTAAGGAGTTTAACTGTGTAGAAACCATTTTACCCAACTGTGATCCTAGATTTTTGCATAGATCTTTTCCAAGGACGAAAAAGAGATAAGTGTGGGGATGTGATGTGTTGCAAAACACATCTGTTTTTCTATTTGTTTTTAATTGATTTTTGTACAGTTTTAGTCAGTTTAAGAGTCGATTGATGCTGGTTCTTCACATTTCCACAAATTGTTTCTTGCAGGTAATAAACATGTTATTTTGGCACAAAAGATAAAGAAAACGAGCTCCCGGACGGACGAGAACGAACTGAAAATCAAAGGGAGAAGAATTCTGGAAAAATACCTCTGTCGCGTAGCGCGACAGCCATAGAAAACCCTGTCGCGTAGCGCGACAGGTGGAAAATGACCATTTTACCCTTTTTAATGATTGCGGGTTTGACCCGACTATTTTGTCGGGTAGTGGGTCCCCTCGCGTAGCGCGAAGGGTTTAGAGGTGCCTGTCGCGTAGCGCGACAGGGTTAAATTTTCAGAATTTTGAGTTTTATGTTCTTGAAACGGCTGGAGGCGGAGATATTCGATTTTGGACGATCAGAGACGACCAAGGAGGCGACTGGACGCAAGGATTCAAGATTGGAGTCGAGTCGGACCATCAGGAAGCCCTAGACGAGTGATCCGAAGGGTGTAACGTGATTCGGTTCTTCTTTCTTTCTTGTTATTCTCTTTTACTGATGTTTGAGATGTGTTTTGACATTGAATGCTACTGTTTATTTAGTATGATTCGTGGCTAAACATTCTAGACCACCTAGGGTTTTACGAATATGCATGTTTGATGTTGGTAATGGTTGATTGTGGAACAAGTTTGGATTTTTAATGGTTTAAATGGTTTGGTTTGAATTCTTGGATGTGTATGAATGTTTATGATGTTTGTGGTTGAGATATTGGTTCCCCATATGCTTTGGCGAATGTCTTTCGTGTAATAGGCATGTGCTAGGTCATTTACTTGGTGTTTATGATTTGTGGATGTATTACTAGAGTAGTAATTCATAGGAACAATAATTAGGTCACAAAGGAATTGAATGTTTAACCAAATTCAATAGCCGTGAGGTGAGAGTTTGTTAGTGTATCTTGCGTGTTTAAGAACTAGTTAAGGTCTTTGTGAAAAGACCAAGATTAGGTAACTTGAACATAGTCTTGTATGCTAAATCCAAGATGAATTTCCATATTATCCTATGCAATTGATGTATTGAGACTATCCTTTCCGTGAGGTAGATAGTTTTAGGATATACCATTGATGGGTTGGTTAACTTGTGAGAGTGATTACCCTAAACCGGTATTTAAAACACTTATAAACATTTTAGTTGAAATCTTTAAGAATGGTTAAAGAATCTCTAATCTGTTGCTAAGTTAATATTCAAAGATCCCGGTTCCATAATAAGTTCCATGATCAATCTAAACATTTCAAACATGTATAAAGTAAACCCTAGGTAGTCTTTTCATCATTAGTAAATTCTAGTTGAACTTTCTCATTTGAGCTTTGATTTGTTTTTAGAATTTTACCAATTTTAGTTTATTTGGTTAATTACGAAACCCCCCTTTTAAAACAATTAATTTAATTTAAGTCTTTGTATAGATAAGTCTTGGAGTCTATTTTTGCACTTTCTATAGGAGTCTGTGGGTTCGATATCCGGACTTACTTTTTCTATACTACTTTGTGATAGGTTCACTTGCTTGTTAGTAGTTTAGTTTAGAGAGTCTAGAGTATTACTTAGTGTCTAGGTTAGTGTTGATTTTTATTAGTTTTAATTAAACTACTTTGCACACATCAATGCACATACACCGACATCTCGCCATTCCGACACCCGGCCGTTTCCCCCTTCCCTGGCGAACGAGGCCGTACATTCGAAGGAATTTGGTACTCACGGCAGAACGACCGTACATCTTCTACAGTCATCACAGACGTGGCATAATCCAAACCTTGCCTGTCGATCATATCTAACCAGAAGAAGAGAAGAAACCTAACCTGTAGAACAATCACCGAAAGAGACAAAGAGAACCAGCGGGAAACGATTACCGGAGGAATGACGGAAGCAGTTATGAAAACGCAGACCCTCGTGCAACGTGCAAACCGTCCAACCGGCGCCTTTATTCAAAAAAAAAACGAGAACAAGATAAGGATACGGCAAAGGCAGCCCAGCCCGCCAACGCGCACATGACTTTCCAAAAAAAAAAAGAGCCCAGGTAGTAACGCGGCCCAGAAGAACACTAGTGGCCCAAGCAAATACACACATCAAGCTCAGGGAAGTTCGCGGTAAGACTGGCAAAACGGGTCTTAACGGGTTTTAACAGGTTTTAGACGACGCGATTAATGAAAATATAAACATGAAAACGACTTGTCTAACACTTAGTTTGGTGATTTAAGCATGACAGTTCTCTATTTTATGTAACAAAAAAAGAAAAATGATGAAGTTTAGCCTCTTAATTTTTATTATTTTTAAAAATGTAAAAAATCAAATAGTAATTTTTTTGCTAAACAGGTCTAATCGTGTCTTAACATGTACCAATTTTGCCAGCCCTAGTTCGCGGTAATAATACAAGTTCACCTAGTAACAACCGAAAGCTTGTGCTAGCTGAACTGGGGAGACTTGAAGAGGTATCACCATAACGGTGACAGCCGCAGGTACAAAAGAAGGTACCGGCTGTCACCTCCAAGAAAAGGAAGTGTCAAATGCTTGAAAGAGAGCATTTAATGCCAAGATATGGAACATTTAATGCCAGATTTGCATGGAGATAGAGAAAGGACGGGTGAAGCAAAAGAAGCCGAAGGCCTCACCTCGGACGCGCAGAAAAGGATGACTAAAAGTGAAAGACAAGACACCCGTTGCAGGTACGAATGGGATATCCTGGCAAAAGGCATGGGCGAGGCTTGTATAAAGAAAGGAAGAAACTTGGAAGGAAGACATTCATTAAATACACCATTACCTAACGAGGAAGGGAGCCTTGAATACTCGGTAGGGAAGAGAAATACAGAGGAGAGGGAAAGATTTGTCTGTAAGGAAGTTCTCCACTTGGCGTTGAGGACTCTTTCATTGTTGTATCTGTGTAACCATACTCGTAAACTCCATCCGGACTTACAGATTTAACAATATATAAAAATAGATTCCGTGTGCTATGGCTGTTCACGAGCCGAACCGAACCGAGCGAGGGTATGCCCTTCTCAATTCTATAAAATAATATTTTCATTAAAGTATTAACTTATTCAAAATTTATAATCATATTTTATGTTAAAAAATCGACTTATACTATATGGATTTTCATTAAATACTATATATTGTTTTTGTATTTAATCCGTGTAATAGACGAAATATTAACCCAGTTTTAAATATAAAAAACTCACTTTCTTATTTGTAACATGTATCTCTCATGCGTGGTCCAAAACGTTTGTGTGGATAAAATAATGTTGCCATTGGAATGGTGACACATCTGTTTGTGATAATTAATATTGACTTTCCATTGGAGTGGTGACACATTTGTTTGTGATAATATTGAGTTAAATAATTGTGTTATACTTGATTTTTTTTTACGAACGGTACAACCCCAACTAGATAGAATAAGTGTTAATATTTTAGCATGGCAATTAATTTGTGATCTGTTACATACCCATGTAAATTTATTAAAAAAGGTGCTGATAATCAGTCTCTTTTATGTCCACTTTGTGATAAGGTGAAATAATGTATCATTTGTTTAGTGAGTGTATGTGACAATTAGATGTTGAAATGTTGTTTCTAGATTGTTGGATATGGATTTCCCAGTATCTAAGGTGTTGTTTGTTTTTTCGGAGGTTAAATGTTTGCAGTCTGCGGACCACATCTGCAGACATCTGCAGGAGAAGAGTTGGACCAAATGTCTGCAGTCTGCAAGAAGCAGACTGTTTGTTTTTTGACGTCTGCGAGCTGCTAAAATTGATTAAAAATTAAATAAACCATTTTTTTATTTTTTTGAAACTACAACAGTCTTTCAACATTGAAATTTAAATTCTAGTTTAACATCCATCAAAGATTATGCCATATCATTGATCATGAACTTTGAAACACAACATCAAGAATACCATACAAAGATTATGCCATATCATTGATCATGAACTTAGGGGGGCACAAAATCATACATTGAAACACAAAATCAAACACTGCATATCAGAAAAAATATACATACATTGAAACACAAAACACAAATCAAATGCTGTAGATGAGAAAATTTTTTTCCAAGGCTGTACATTGAAACACAAAATCAAATGCTGTACATTGAAACACAAAACACTACACACGTAATCAAAACACAAAAAAAATACAATTTTAAAAAAAAATACCTGCAGGTCGGAGGTAGATGAGGGGCGGCGGTGGTGGAGGAAGGGGCGGCTGTGCGGCGGTGGTGGAGGAAGGGGCGGCTGTGCGGCGGTGGTGGAGGCAGTCGACCGGAGGTGTAGGTCGTCGACCGGAGGTGGAGGCTGTGCGGCGGTCGTCTTCGGCAGTGGATTTGGGCGGTGGGCGGTCGTCTTCGGCAGTGGAGGTGGCCGGTCGTCAGCGACTGGAGGTGGAGGGGAGGTGTGCTGCGATGGAGATGGAGGGGACAGGGTTTTTGTGAAAAGAGGCGTGATGTGTAGAATGAAAAAAAAAAAGCTGGATCCCTTGTCAAGAAGAGGCAAGAAGAGGTTAGTCCACGTCTGCGCCAAGAAGAGGTCGCGCAGACCTTTTTTAATGAAAGGTCTTCCGGAAAACAAACAGTCTGCAAACCTCTAACCTCTTCCCGCGTCTGCGCGGCGCAGACATAAGAGGCTAGAAGAGCTTTTTTTTCAAAAAACAAACACTACCTAAGTGTCTGACAAATCCACTCAACTGGTTGCAAGCATTGAACCTATCTATGGTCAAGAAAGGTATTGTGGATGACATCGTATTGACGACTTGGTAAGCGTTATGTAGATTCAAGAATGATACCATTCATAGGAACGATAAGAAGGTGCGAGAGACCATTTTGAATGGTATAGTTAATTACTCGTTTTTACGGTATGCTAATAAGAACAATAAGGTGAATATTAAGTAAGTCATGAGAGTGATAGATTTGTTAAGTAGTTTAAAAAAAAAAAAGTTATGTGGTTGCATAATCTAGCTTAGTGTTAGTAATTTTTTTCTCTTGGTATGCATGTCTAGTTTCTTTCTAGTCGCATAATTTTGATATATTTCATTGAAATGAGAAAAAATGTTAGATAAAATAAAATGAAAATGATTTGTAACATAAAGGTATACTTACAAACACTCTACCTTAATTAAGATATGATGCATAACGAATACAAATGTTTTAACTTAGTTAGACCACCCGGTACACCCCATGAGTGGGCGTTGGAGGGGCGTGGCACACCGTCCCCCTAGGGGCGTGAGAGGGGGTGGGAGGTTGGGCGTGAGGCGAGCAACGGCGTTCTCTCACAGACACACACACACGTATTTTCCCTCTCTCTCTCTCTCACAGACACACACATGTATATATATAAAGGAATGATGATGTGGAGTGAGTGGGTAATGGGGCATTTCCACCAAAATGGTGGGGTGAGTGGTTGTGGTGAGTGCTTATGTGGCGCCTACGTGGCGTATACGTGGAGTGATTGGGTCACACCGCACACCCAATAGTCTTAGGCTATGTGTTATGCAAGTCGCCCCCATCACTCTACGTAGGAGCCACGTAGGCGCCACATAATCAATAACACTATCACCCCATTATCACTCCACATCATCTTTTCATATATTATCCATTACTTTCCTATCACTTCACGTCACGCTGCATAACACATAGCCTTATAATAAATAACTAATTAATAAAAGTATTTTGAGTAAATAATTAATTTATTAGCGACTTCAATAATTTATGAGGAAATTATTTCAGATGACCATAATAACTAAAATAACCTTAACATAAATTTACGTTAACAAGTACGTAAGTTAAGAAAGACGTGTTTTGTTTTTGTGACTTGAAAATCTTGTTTTTCGTCCTTGCATTTAAATATTAAATAATGATATTAAATGAATTTATTTTAAAATTTAATATCAATTGAATTTATATGCAATTTATACAAAAATAGTCTTTAATCATTAATTAAATACAATTATGAATTTAAGAGATTTTTCGTATGTATGTATGTATGTTGTATTATTATTATTATTATTTTGGAAGTAAATCTTTAGTTCTATACCATTTTGATGTTATATCTTAATTTTTCATATGTTGATTTTTTATTTAGATGTAAAATTAACACGACCAAAAAAAGTCTCATGCCTGCCGTTTCATTTAATTTGCTCCTACTTTGCACGTCTCGCCCATGTGACCGACCGTGCTGAAACGAGTTGTCACCATCGACGGGAAATTATTTATTTTTTAAAAACAACGGAAATTTTTATTATAAATTCTATAATTTAAAAAACCCAACACAACAGTTTATTTGAAAATCATGAATAAGTACGTCATTATAAGAAAGTCTAACAAAAATCGTAAATAATCATTTTAGCTAAAAATATTAAGTCGTAAAAATTAGAATTACAAACCTGACAGTGCAATAAAAAAAACTAAAAATATATTCTATGTAATTCGACCAAAAACACAGATGAAATCAATTTTGACTAATCTTTATGACGGAGTATACAAAAATAAAATATATCAAAGTTATTTCGAACGAAGACATAGAGATACTCGATTTTGATTAATATTTATATCGAAATGTATTTATGAAAAGAATGCTACAAAAAAAATAAATTATGCCAAAAGATTTTTCTTTAAGTGGACGAAAAGGGAAAAAAAGAAAGAAAGAAATGACTCGAAAAGGCCTCGATCCCTAGATTTAGCATCAACAAACCACCACTCATCTTTCAATAGTTAAAGAAAAACAAGACCAGAACTAACAAACGTCATTTATGGATCTATCACTATTTACAAATTTGTATTCCAACTTTTCTTTAGAAAAAAACTCTCAGTTTTGTTTAATTGGAGAGACTTCTTTTTTTTTTTTATTAAGATTCAATTATAATCACACTAAAAAGATTATCTTTACAATTAAAACGAAAATCAAATGCCAAGTTCAACAAAATTGAACAAGGTTTAAATCACTAACAATAACTTTTATGACAACTTTTGATTCTTCAATATACTTGGATTATTTTTAAAACACAACATGAATGCCCTTTCTAAAATGTAGTTGTTTCTTATGAAGTAGGATAGTTCTCGTATATTACACGTGTTAAATAAAAAAATAATATAAATTTATTAATAAAAAATTTCAAACATATTAAAATGTTTATTTATATAAAATATATGATTGAAATTGCATATATTCTATAAAAAAATAGTCCCCACGTTTGCCATTTCATTTGTTTTGCTTTTACTTTGTACGTCTCACACATGTGAACGACCATGCTGAAATCAGTTGTCAACATCGCTGGGAATTAACTTTTTTTTTTGAACAGCATGATCTCAACGTGTGAACCATATATTGATTTTCAGGTCACGTCACCAAGATCTAGTTACCATGACCTCCGTTGAAACCCATCACCACCCAGGAGGAAACCGCACCGGAAAACACCCTGACCTCCTAAGGACCCTATTTCGCCTTAGGAGGGATTTGAACCCGTGACCTTCACAGGAAAGCCAAAGGGGTAACCATTAGGCTAGAAACCATTGGTTCGCTGGGAAATTAACTAAGGACCATAACAAGTTTTATAGCTCCACACCAAGAAAGCCAATTTTCAATCACACAATAAATTAAAATATCAATTGATTATAATCTCACACGCAACACAAGTAGGTGTCCAAAATCTTCAAAGTCAACCGAATCTAAGAAATAGCAACTCCACCATTTGAAGATCGAAGCATGGATGAATTAATAAACCATTGAATTAATATCTTAATTTTATTGTAAAATTTGGTTACTTCTTGTTACTGATACAAAATTGGTGGGGGCAATTCCACAAAATCAATTAAGTTAATTAGTTACAAAATTAGTAGTTGAAATTTACAAAAAAAAAAAATATATATATCCACATGTATTAAATCATAATACATTTATAGTATATGGTTCTATATATAGTAAAACGTTATAATTGTAAAAAAAGGTGAAAGTATTCTGCTGTTAACATATGGCATTTTTTAATTTTTTTAAAAAGGGTATTTTAATCATTGCATTTGATGTATCAACTATCAAGTCATTGACTAATGCATCTTCATCATTGTCTTTAATATTTTATCAAAATTATTTTGTGTTATTTTCTCATTGTTTTTATAAATTAAATAATTTTAAGTGAGTTTCTCAGTGTGAGTTTCATCCTAATGGTGTGGCGGTTCCTCGATTTGACACTCGCCAACGTCCGGCTTTAAATGTTTCCGGGGGTTGGTAGCGGTCTGTGGTCGCAACGCGTGAGTTGTTGGGTCCGAGTACTCGTTTAGCTGTTAAAAAAAATATAATTACAAAATTGTATTGTTTTAACATTGTGATTTTCATAATAATTATTTTTGAAACACACACTTCAGTTTATTGTGTTATATTTATCGTAATAACAAAGTTATCTAATATTTTTTAAATTAAAATCATTGTGTAATATCTATTTTTTATTGTGTTTTATATTAAGATTATTATATAATATGCATTTATAATTTTGATCTATGTTTAGTCATTATGCAATATGATTAATCATTGTGTCTTTTATCTTGTATCTTTTATATATTAGATAACTTTGTTATTATTTAATTTTAATACATTACATATCAAAAATATATATTTGTTTATTTTATCATTTTGTTTTTCATAGCTCTTAGATCATTGCTTACATACAATTCTGACAAAAAAAAAATTGTTTTTTGGGAAAATCCTTCATCACGACATTTAAGGCGTACGCTATCATTTATTTAATGAACGAAAATATAAATGTTAATGAATAAGGATATTATTATTGATTTACATTTAGATGCCCTAATTAAAAAAAAAAACAGTATGAAGGGATGATGAATTTATCAAAAATTATATAGTATCATCAATAAGAAATCTCTTATTATCAACACCAATATATCTCTATCAATTCTTCATCACGAAAGGGCGTCATAATGGGAATCATGGCATCATCATCTTACAAATCATTGATTGCTATAAGTTAGTTAATTTTACTAATTTGATGTTAATGTTCATATTGTGATTGATTAGATATGATTAATGTTTTTAGATTACTACCCTTAATTGAAGACATAATCAACATAATTATCCTGCTACTATTATTAAAGCTTTTAATTCTTCAATACACTTGGAATATTTTTTAAAACACACGCAAAATGAATACCCTTTCTAAAATAGCGTCGTGTTATTATGAAATTAGATAGTTTTAATCATGTTTAAATACATCCATGATTACCATTTAAAAAATGATTAATAATTAGTAAAAATAAAACATCTATGGCTCATATATATTACTTTATGTACCCAATAGAAAATCACCAACACACAAGCCGGAGCACATTTTATATTAGAAATTACAACTTAACATTACATTTTTTTTTCGTACCTGGAAACAAATTATTATCAATCTAAAAATCAATTCATAAGATATGAATTGAACATCTAAACGTGACCAAATTTTTTAAGATACTTATCACACATTATATGATATTACATCAAATCTATGACATAACAATCGGATTAAGATCCAAAACAACCAACAAAATTTAAACACGTACGACGACATTTAAATTTTAATCAAATACATCAACCTTTTAAAGAGTTTTTCTTTTTTATGGTGAGTATAATCTCATTAAGCTTGTTTGGATCAAGAAGAGACTTGGAAACACTCTCTCTTTTCATGCATTGTTTAGCCCAAACAACCAACTTTGGACACTCTTTCTCAATACTGAAATTTCCATAGGGCCCGACCGCGATGAAACAGTTGTAGTAGCATACAAGTGCCATATCAACAAACCCGAAGGACTCACCGTTGAAATATGGTTTCTCACCAAGCTCCTTTTCCAAGACCTTGAGGTGCCCTAATAGTTCTTCAACTCCTTTCTGTACCTCTTCCCCTTCATTGTCAGTTATTTTCCTTAAACATATATATGTCTGCAATTTTCGTTCAAATTTCATGAGTAACAAATATATAGACCACTTCAGTGATTGATACAAATGCTTTCATAAGCAACATCAAGCTTTTTGTTGTTCACTTTTTCATTGGTATGAAAAATAACTAAATCTATATCTATATCTATATCTATACTATATAATAAATAAAAGTTTTAAGATGACACATGTCAAGTTTTTAGACTATCTAAAAGTTGGTTTTCCCGCATCTCTCTCCTAATTAATATTTACATGTTATCTTTTATTAAATTTTGATTTTTTCACACACTATCTCTCTTGTTAGATATTAATGATTTTATTAAACTTGATAAATAATATAATTACACCATAAATAAATTCTTTATTTACTTAAAAAGAGCATATTTGAAAACTATATATTATTTTAGTTGAAATAAAAAATTTTAAAATTTATTTATTTAACCTGTGTAATACACATGTTTTATCTTAGTGTTATATATACAAACCATAAATACTAAACAAAACTGAAAGTTCAAAAGACAAAAAAAAATTGTTTTGTTAATATAAAAAATAAAATAATAAAGAAACATTTAAAGTAAAAGATATTAAATAAACCTAGCTAGTGTGATATGATCAAACATTGAAATATACCAAAAATAACTAGCTTTTCAACCACCTGATGGCTAGTTTAGTATTTAAAGAAAAAAAAATTTACATTATAATGGAAGCAAATTTTTTTCAAAAAAATAAATTACAGCTCATTTAACTTAGTTTCATACCAGTTTTTTTTTTAACAAATTCATCAACTATAAAAAAAAGGGTTGTAATTTTAAAGTCTCAATGTATCGTTTTCTTATTTTCATATAAAATATAATTTAGAAAATATTTAAATATATACAAATAAATAGTTCTAATCCAAATGCTCAAGAATAAATAACAAATTTACTAACTAATATTGTAACAATTTAATTTCATATTTATAATTTTTAGTTTAATTTAATGTTAATAAAGAATTAAATTTGATATCAAGTGACTTTACAGCTTGGATCGAATCCTAGCAGGATAACTATATGCCATGAAAAGATTAATTTCTAGTGTGCTTTACAACATCGAAGCTTGTCTCATAAGTCATAACCATCATAAACAAACATTTAACCGTCATAACCTCTTAATTAAACAACCATGTAAGAGTAGGAAACCACTCTAATTACTGTAAACCGTCATAATCATTGCAAACCCTCTATTTTAAATGGTTCAAAATCTTATTTCAAGATGATCCAACGGTAAACTCAATCTGCGGTTTAGTTACCCGTTTGCTAAATAATATTTGATTTAACAGTTAAAAAAGTATAAAACAGTTATGGCCTAGACCTATCCGATTCCCAGTTTTCAAAACACTAGATATAAAAACACACACACATATGTACACACACACGTACATATCTATCGATGTAATCAGCCCAGAAAGCAGCCTGAGATTTGAGATATGGGTCAGAAGGTAAGAGAGGAAACCCTTCTTTCCATGTTTCATCGATGTATTGGACGATGATTAAAGATTCACAGACGGGTTTGCCTTTGTGAACAAGAACAGGGACCTTCTTATAAACGGGGTTGTGCTTCAGAAGAAAAGGGCTTTTAGCGGTCAAGTCTTCTTCGATGTAGTCGTATTTGATGCCCTTTTCGGCCAAAGCGATTTGAACCCTTATAGCGTACATGCTCCCAAACGCTCCGATCAGCAACACCTCCGATTCTGGTTCTTGCATCGCCGACGACATATTATCGGTCAATTGTAGATAAATAATTAAATATTGAAATCTGAATTAAATGGTGTATGGTGTATGGTGTATGGTGTATGGTGAAAGACTCCTACTATTTTGTGAAAGCAAGCTATGATTGAGAATTAACTGTTTATAAACAAATTGATTTTAGTGTTCCAACTGCATGTCCCTACACAAATTCAGGATTAAGTGGTTAACATTCTTCATAACATATGTCATCTGTATTTAGAATTAAGAATTTAGAGAATTAAATAACCTTTTAGAAAACTAAATATATTTGTGTAATTTACTTTTATTTTCAACTGGCGGTTCACCCCCATTCGACCGACAGCGGGTTTTGTTCCATTTTATTGTTGGTAGGAGTTTATTAATATGTATATTACACATAAATGCATAAAAAATAAGTATTACAAAAAAAATCATTGATGAAAAATAATATAACAAGTAACAAAAAATATTTAAAATTTAATAAAAAAAAAGAAAGAAAAGTGCATTTTATAAATTTCTATATACTTATTTAAACAATACAAATGAGATTTAGTAAAATTTGAATTTTTAAAATTATTGATTAAAAATAAAAAGTTTTAAAATTATTGATTAAAAATAAAAAGTTTGAAATTATTGGATTTTCATTAATATTTAAAGAAAATGAATTTTAGTTTTTTTTTTTTTAATTTGGAAGTTTGACTTGATTTGAGTTTTATTCTATTTTCTTATTACTATTATTATTATTATTAATCTGAATATTACACATGATTTTTTAAAATAAAAGTGTTACAAAACAATCACTGATAAAAAAATAATTAAATAACATAAAATTTTTAATATTTATAAAAAAAGAAAAAAAATGTGTGTTTTATAAATTTCTAAACACTCATTAAACAATACAAATTAGGTTTGAAAATTTTGAATTTTTAAAATTATTTATAGAAATTAAATAGTTTGAAATAATTAGATTTTCTTTAATATTTAAAGAAAATGAATATTAGTATTTTTTTTTAATGTGAAGGTTTGACTTGATTTTATTAAATAAAATTAATATTTAAATTTGTTAAATAGGACACATAGATACACTAGAAAGATGACATGTGATATATATGACGTAAATAAGTTAGAAAGACGTCATATGACATATTGCTTATAAATTATTATTTTATTAGTTGATTTTTATTTTGTATTTAAGTTTAAGGAGTGACTCTGGTTAGAAACAAGTAAAGTAGCAAAAAAAATTTTATAAAAAAAACAGTTGTATTTAAATGTTAGACATTTTGACATGTTCAAACCGATGATACTGCATGAACTTGTGCATAACAAAGTGAGATGAATGTATAACATGTTATTTAAGGATGATTTAGGAAAAAAGTAATATGTTAATGACGAAACTTTTTTATTTCAAGATATATATTTGGTTATTCAATGTTTTGCTATTAAAAGTTATTAAAATTGAAGCTAAAGTTTAATAATTTTTATAAAGTTGAAGTGTAGTGATAAAATCTTTCAAAAATTAACACTTTAGTTCAGTAACGAAGCTTGAACGTTTTGAAAATGGGTGAAAATTTACGAAACAAACAATGGATGTTAATTTTTTAAAGTAAGAGTGTCGAAACCAATATTAAAATAAATATAATCTTTTGATTGAAAAATTAAACTTACGGATGAAAAAAAATGGGAAATCTAGCCCTATAATCCTTCGTCCTAGCCATAGTTTCTTTTTCTTTGTTCTTCTAGATGCATATCAATGTCAAATGATTTAGAGTTTGACTTTGAGGCGAAAATGATCGACATGTGTAAACATTAAATATGGTGATAATTTTCTTTATTATATAAGGAAATTATCCAATGTGAGAATTGAATTTGAAGCCTTTAAGTTTTCTCTCATACACTTGGCTTAAGCACTACAGAACCTTCTTGAAGGTTATATTTAATCGTATATGAATATGTCGGATTCATGAGTTTTATTTTGAACTTTAGCCTATTTTTATATGATATATCTATCTATACTAATAAATAAAAATAATTTGGGACACTTGTCATCTTTCTATGACATCTAAGTTTTCTTTTTCCCGCTTCTCTCTCCTCTTTAATTATCTATATTTACTATTTAATTAGAAATAATAATTAATATATTATTAATTAATTGTATTAAGATGAAATTATTTATGATAACCACTTTTCTTTAAGTATAGTTATATTCAAATTATATTTATTAATATATTGGAAAATAAAGATTAATGATACTAATTGTTTTTATGAGTGATTTTAAAATTTTAAAAAAATTTAATATGAATGGATGCTTTTAGTGATAAACATGTACTATGTTGAAATAATAAAAAGTAAGTAATTTGAAAAAAAAAACCATAAATTTTAAGTCAAGTTAATTTTAGCATGCTAAAGAAGAATAAGTACTTTAATTAAATTTAAGTTTATCAATTACATTTTGAAAAAAAAAGTAAAACATAATTTATAAGTATAGATCAAATTTTTTTAAACATATTTTGATGACTTTTTGTATTAACAAATTATATCATATTTATACAACTTTTATAAAACATGAGTTTAGTTAAATTATGCAATATACATACTTTTTAGTTACGTAACTTTTTCTTACCAGATACGTATATATAATATTTTTTTGGCAACCCGTTCAATACACGGGATTTTAACCTAGTATCTTTTATATATAATAAAAAACTTAATTTTTTGTCACATGACACTTTCTATATCAGTGTATCATTTTCATTATTTTAATTATGCGTCACTTTTGAAGTTTTTTATTCTTTTATCTTTAGTTAAATAATTGTATTATCTCTTTTGTTTATTTTATTTGAAACGGCAATTAGAATTACTGACGGGTCAAACACCCACTCGATCATATCAACACCCATTAAGAGGAAACTCACCATATGTGAGATAAAACCCCCTAACTCAGCATGAAACCATTATTTTGTCGATGTCAGTACTTGAACCCATGAGATCTCCAATATTGAATTCACATGGTACCTCCACTCAACTAGTTAAGTTAAGGATCATTGGTGAGGATCACATCATAACTCCTCTCTTTTGTTAAATAATACTTACCTTTATCAATAATTATAATATTAGTGATGTTATTTACTTTTTTTTTAAAAGGATTTAAATAAAACACTTTAAAAAAGTTTATAAAATACGATTCTTTTCGAAGTAACAATTTTTTTAAAAAATACGTAATATTTTAAAATTGACATTTCTAGAATAGAAATTTTTTATGAAAAAACAAGCTTTCATAAAAATAAAATGTTTAGAAAATGAAATAAATACAATGTTTTAAAAACCGGTTCGAATTCAACCGCATGTCGCTTACTAAACCGGTATGAAACCCTTCGGTATTATGCAGGTTCTTTCGATCAATCGTGCCGGCGGTTTAATCCGGTATTTCCGGTTTCAAAAATACACAAAATTTTGGCTTTTAAACGATTTTCGGCTTTTAAACGATCGTGAACTTGATGTGTTTAACACGCCAATGTCATAATCCTATTATGCACTTTTATTTGAAAATTTTTTTATTAGAATTTGAGTAGTTTTAGATTGTTTTGGATGAATTTGAGTACTTTTTAAATTGTTTTTAAATTAATTTGTTTACTTTTTGAAAACTTATTTGAGTATAAGTTGTATTTTTATAGAATTCTATGGTTAATTAGTGTGTCCAGTTGAACCATCCGGTGCAACCTGGTTCAACCGGTTGAATCATTTTTGAGCCAAATCCGATGCACCTAAAATACCGGTTTTTAAAACATTGAATAAATATAAACGAGCGTTTTGCTTGACGAGTTTTTTCTTAACTAATGTGTAACAACCGAAAATTTAGAAATTTAATAGTAAACGTACGAGATTTCGGTTACTGTGGAAACTGTGACGACGGCGTACGAAAAAATTCGGCAATTATGACGTGAGCACATTTGATCGTGCTTGAAATCCACGAGGATTTAGTAACTTTTGTTATTGGGGATTGATAGTATGTGAAAAATAATGAACGTGGGCGAAAACCGTGCGCAAAACGGAGTTCGTATGCTCCCGGAATCGCGAAACGAAGTTTAAATCAAATATTGGAAGAAAAACACGCTAGGCGCATAGCCTAACTCCCAACCCTCCAGAGTCAGGCTTTGCGCCCAGGGACTATGTCGGCTAAAAAAGTTGTTAAAGTGATCAGATCACCTGGGAAGCGTCAAAACGCATTTCTTCGACTATTTCTTGTTCCCAGACGTCCAAGAACTCATTTTTATCATCCTAAATTCATTTTAATGGCCTCTAATCATCCGGATCGCGCATAGGATCGTGTTTTCAAGCCCTGATCGATGTTTTAACCGCAGAAATTCGTCAGATCAGGTAACGGTTCGTTTTAACCTTCTAGTTTGATTTTGATTGATTAGATCTTGATTTTGAAAGTAATAAGATAGTTAGGATTGTTGATTATTGCCTAGATGATGGCTAGGATTGATTATAAATGAAGAACATGATGTTCTAACGGTTAAATCCTTGTTTTGAGCCGTTGTAATGCCCGGTTTGCATGAAATCACAACTATGATTATAATGGTTTAATCCATTTGATTATGACAATCTAGGTGATTAGTTGGGTTAATCTTTGAAATGCAAAGGTTAAATCTAAGTGTTTCAAACTAATCACAATCATTAACATACTTATTGGAACGATTATCTGATGTTTGTGATAACAGTCAGATTAGTATGTTAAACATGGTTATTAAACCTATTCTAAGACGATGTTGTGATATTTCATGATATCTGGGTAATCAATGATAAGGATTTATCATTTCTAAGCCATTAATCTGTTCAGGAACTGTTTTAGCATTATAATCAACAACACTAATTATTTGATGACTTTCAAGACAATGTCTTTGACATTGAACGTTCAGAAAGATCTAATCAATAGGTTAAAACATAAATGATTTATTAAGTGTAAACGAATGCAGAATTACACCATTAGTACCAGTTTGCGAGTGATCTTGCTACAGTAAGACATCAGGTGAGTTCTATGAGCCCTCTTTTACTGTTTTAACGTTTTAGGGCTGATGTGCATGTATGATAAATATCTTTGAAATGATTGTGAGTTCTTTATAGCCTTGTTTTAAATGTTTTACCATTTGAGCTGATATGCATGTTATAAAGTTATTTATGAAATGATTGTTTTATCTGACTACGGTCGGATAAAAGAATATGTATGTTACAAGGTTATTGTATGAAAGTGATTGATTTACCTGACTACGGTCAGATTAAAGAAGGTGTTAAAGTTATCGTATGAAAATGATTTTAACCTGATTAAGGTCAGGTAAAGAATGTTTTTTTTTTATAAAGAATGTTTTCAAGTAAAGAATGTTTTAAGTCTCGACTACGGTTGAGAAGTAAATGATTTTAAGAATTTCAGCTGAGATGTAAAGAATATGTTAAGTCTCAACGATGGTTGAGAAGTGAATGATTTTAAGAGTCTCAGCTGAGATATAACGAATGTTTTTAAAGTCTCAACTGCGGTTGAGAAAGAAATGATTATTTTTATGTAAGACACTCGACTGATGTCGAGGATGAAATGTAAGACACTCGGCTGAGGTCGAGGAGGAACATGACACTCGTCTGAGGTCGAGGAGGAACATAAGACACTCGACTGAGGTCGAGGAGGAACATAAGACACTCGACCGAGGATGGAGGAGGAACTGTGGTTTTGTCAACTACGGTTGAGCAAAACTTGAGCACAGTGGTGAAAAGAGCCGCTTTTGCTTATGATGTTTAAGAAGTCCTGTGAAAGAACAGGCCTGCCGACTGTGTGTCGCCAGTTGATGGAATCTTATGCATGTGTAAGTTATCGACTTCGAGTTGATAGTCTAAGAGCCTTGTGCTACACAAGCCTGTTTGACTTCAGGGTCAGCAGTTGACGGTGAAGTTCCTTCACTGTATGAATGATGTTATGATGATATGTATGTTATGTAATTATGTTATGATGCTATGTATGTTATGAAACTATGATATGATAACAGGTATGCAACGTATTTAAATTATGTCATCTGATGACATGAATGAATAAAGGATTTTCTAAGAAATGAACTTAGAACTCACCAGCATAAAGCTGACTTGTTTTACATGCATGTCAGGTTGAGCAGGTTATGATAAGGATATGATGGCTCGTGGCAAGACATGAGGACTACCTATTCAAGAACTGGCATTCCTGTTAAGATTAAATGTTATGGAAAGATTTCCGCTGCCATAGTATTCTACTATTCTACGGTTTAAGAGCTATGTTTTTGATGTTTTACCAACTGAGGGACTTCCGGGGAACGGGGCCTCTCATAATGATGTTTTTTAACAATGAAAGTTAAAAAAAAAATTTTTTCAAACCAAAAATTATAAAAATTGATAGAAAAAGTACACTTTTAATCCTAATTTTGTATTATTATATTCAAATGTCCTTTAACCTTAATAATTATAAAAATTGTTTTAACTTCCTGATTTGTAACCGTTAGTATTTTGGGAAAACTAATTATTTTATATTTTATATTCACTATATGTAGTACACGAGATATTGTTTATGTAGCTACTTAAGTTTTTAATTATTTTTTACTACTTAAAGTACTTATAAATATGTATTTTAGCTTAAAAAAATATTTATTACATAACAAGTTGTAATTACAACATTTTAACGATCTGTATTTGGTGTTATAGCTCGTTATAGCAGTGTAGTTACACACACTTTGAAAAAAATTAACAAGACTATATACTTGAATTAAAGATAAAAATGTAATAAGTTTAATAGTGTAATTTTTATAAAAAATATTAATGTATATAAAAGTTATGAAGGTTTAAAAAATAAGGGGTGATTTTTTTTATAAGTATAAGTTAATCGGCAAATATCCATAATATTTTTAAACAAAATAAGATGGGTTAGCATTTGAGCCTTAATATATAAATATATTAAGTTAAGAAACTTGAAATCGACCCGAAAGAACCCTAATAATAACAGTTGCTATATAAATGAATAAAATAGTAAGAAATTAAAGAAAATCAAATATGTTTAACATTTAATTGTTAGAATTCTATTATAGAACCAAAAAAAGCTTGTAACTTAATTTTGTTTAAGGGTTGCGATATTGGTACACCGGTATACGAATAACAATATTTTTTGAATTTTTTAATATTAAAAAACATTTAAAAAATAAGTATAAGTAAAAGTTATATGAGTATAATACGATTGATTTGACCTAAGTATGGTGTATAAATGATAGAGGTGGTGTATGAATACTAGGGTCCTTATTTAAATGTACGTATAGTAGTTTTTTTTCTACAAGGCTATAAATAGTAAGCTATATTAGTAGACTAGGTTAGCATCCCGTGTATTACACGAGATGAATAAAAAATATTATTAACTAATAGTTACTAATAAAAATTTAAATTATATATGAAGATTTTTTAATATAAAATATGATTAAATATAATATCATAGATTAGAAAATAAAATAATTATATTATTTTTTAAACATTAATTTTTTCAAAATTTGTTTTTTTAAATATTTCATTTTGCAAAACTATTTTTAAAAATTCTATTTCATAATAATTTTTTTATTAAAAAAGTGTGCGTTTTTAATATTAAAATATTTTTATTATTTTGAAAAGGTCTTATTTTTAATTTTAAAATGTGTTAAAAGTATATTTAATATTTAATACATAATATATTTATAGGAGAGAGATGCGAGAAAAAAACATCAAGGTGCTCTAAGAATGTGCCAAGTGTCTTTAGAAACATTTATTTATCAGTTAAGTAAAAAGTAAGATAAGATGTTTTAAGCGGGAAAAGAAGTGCAATGTGCTCTAGGGATGCACCATGTGTCTCTAG
Source organism: Mikania micrantha (assembly GCA_009363875.1). Taxonomy (NCBI): domain Eukaryota; kingdom Viridiplantae; phylum Streptophyta; class Magnoliopsida; order Asterales; family Asteraceae; genus Mikania; species Mikania micrantha. Next base: position 18,617,541 of record CM018682.1, on the reverse strand, counting down.
AATACATTGATTTATTAGAGAAGTAAGATTAAATTGTTATTTAGTGGATGGCATCCTCTTGCTTAGGGGAGAGAACAAAAAAAAAAAAGGATAAAATAGTATATCAAAACATGTGGTATTTGAGAAATCTTTATTTAAAACACGCGTGTGTTTACTTTTTTTTTTCTTATTTAAAAGGTAAAAATCTTATAGTCCATAAAAAAAAAATAGTCCCCACGTCTGCATTTCATTTGCGTACGTCTCACACATGTGAACGACCATGCTGAAATCAGTTGTCACCATCGCTGGGAAATTAATTTTGGACAATAACAAGTTTTATAGCTCCTCACAAGAAAACCAATTGTTTCCATTTATCACACAACTAATAAAATATCAATTGATTATAATCTCACACACAACACAAGTACGACGTGTCCAAAATCTTCAAACTCAACCGAACCTAAGAAATAGCAACTCCACCATTTGAACATACAAGTATGGATGAATTAATTCACGATTTAAAATTTTAATTTTTATTGTAATTACGTTTACTTCTTGTTACTAATACAAAATTGGAGGGGCAATTCCACAAAAACCAATTAAGTTCATTAATTACAAAATTAATAGTTAAAGTTAATTATACAATACATATATATACACACACACACAAGATTTTATCATGTGTATTACACGGATTTTATGAAGAAAATATTAAATTGTTAGTGAAGGGTATATTTGAATTATAATATGATATTTTGAGGTAAAAATAATTTTAAAATACGTATAAAATTACTTTGAATAATAAAACAACAATAACCATTTATTTTTTTAAATCTCTTTGTTATAAACTCGGTTTTTTATTATATTTTCATTGAATTTTTTTTTTCTAATTGCTTATTATAGAAATTAATTTTATTTCTTAATTAGATTAATTTTCAATATTTTTATCAAAACATTTCATATATTTTAAAATTTTATTTTTTCCAATATATTTTAAATATAAAAAATATATAAATAATGTTATTTGTAACATTATTAATAAGAAAGAGGAAAAAAGTTAATAAGAGAAAAAAAACGAGAAAATTAATATGAGAAAACATATATAGAAATATGACAAACGTTTCTGAAGATTTTTATTTATTATATATAAAAGATACGCATACATGCATTAAATCATATAAATACATTTATATTTATATCTTGAATTTTATATCCTTATATAAAACCTGCATAAACTATATAATAATTTTGCCTTAAGAATGTAATTGTACGCAATATACCTGATAACCAGACAACTAAATATTAATAACACAATAAAATGTCTTTGGTCTACAAGGTGATGCTAATGTATTTCTCCTTGCAATGAATCAATGGTTCTAAGCCCTATAATAAACAAAAAGTTAGAAGAAAATGATGTTAAAAAAAATAAATGTTTACTAATCAAAAATAATCTACCTGAATCTAGTAAAATAATATTTTTAAAACACGTGTCTAGTGAAATCCGGAATTTTTCCCTCCCTCTCTTTTCTAATAAATACTAATAATTTTAAGTATTTAATTTATATAATTAAATATTAAAAATATAAATATTGTTATTGTTATTGTAATAATCGCACATTTATTAAAATTTAATAAACTATATAGATTATCTTTACTGTACGTTTTTTTTTTGAACAGCTTGGTACAACGACACCCAAGACGGGATTTCAACCGTCCCCTCGGATTTGATGCTCTGGGGCGTATGCCCGAACCCACCCCAGAAGGAACCCCACAACTGGGTAAACCCCCTGACCTTGCTTCAGCAAATATGCCTCAGCTCGGATTCGAACCCAAGACATCCTATAGGGAAGTCAAGGGGGTAACCATTAGGCTAGAAGCCCTTGGTTGATTATCTTTACAGTTAAGAAAGAAAATCAAATGCCAAGTTTAACAAAATGGAAGTAGGTTTAATTTTTTAAATCACTGGCAATAACCTTTATGAAAACTTTTGATTGTTCAAAACTCTTGGATTAATTTAAAAACACAAAATGAATGGCCTTTCTAAAATGTAGTTGCGTTGTTATGAAACTAGCTAGATGGTTTTAATCATGTGCTAATACATCCATGATTACCATTTAAAAGATGAACAACAATTAGTAAAAATAAAGCATCAATGGTTCATATATATTTTACTTTACGCACCCAAAATCAAACACCAAGACACAAGCCGGAGCACATTTCATAATAGAAATTACAACTTAACATTACGTTTCTTTTCGTACAAGGAAACAACTTATTATCACTCTAAAATCAATTCACAAGACATGAATTGATCTTTTAAGCGTAAAAGACTGATGTGTTGTAAAACACATCTATTTTTCTATTTGTTTTTATTTCGTTTCTGTACAGTTTTATTCAGTTTAAGAGTCGATTTAAGCTGGTGCTTCACATTTCTGTAATTTGATGCTTGCAGGTAATAAACACACATATTTGGTAATAAAGTACAAAGAAACGAGCTCACGGTTGGGTAAGGACAGACCCGGAAACAAGAGAAGAAGAAAACTGGATTCTGGATTCCCTCGCGCTACGCGACGACCATAGCAAACCCTGTCGCGCTACGCTAGAGATGGAAAAGACAAAAATGCCCTCTGATATCTCTCGAGCTACGCGACGGATTTTGGTGTATCTGTCGCGCTACGCCACAGACTTAAAATCGCAGAATTTCAGTTTTAAACCTAAAAGTCGAAAAAGAAAAGGGATATACGATCTGGAACGGCTAGAGGCGACTAGGAGGACTAAGGAAGAGTATTTTCAAGAGGAATTGAAGGTTGGGAAGGCATTGGATTGAAGATTGAAGGCCTAGGATCAACGATATCGGGTGTTCTTCATTCGGTTTACCTTGTTTCTTTGTTTTCTTCGATTTCCATGTTTCTCCTTTACTTTAAACAGATTATGACTTGTATTCGTATGATGTTTCTTGGCTAAACTTCTAGAACTACCTAGGTTTTGATGATTACACATGTTTGACATTCGTTTCTATCAGTTTTGGATTACGTTTATGTGATGAACTCATGATTTAAAGATTTGGTTTGGAATAATGGATGTGTATGTGTATCTTTGATTGTCTTTTGATTGATTTTTCACTCCTCATGGGTCTTAATGATTGTCTGTCATATAATAGGCGCATGCTAGGTCAATGACTGTGTGTTTTTGATTAATGGATGAATTATTGTGATCAGGTAATTCATAGGAGTGTTTTATTATGATTTAGATGATTAAGATGTGCAACCAACTTCAATAGCCGTGAGGTGAGAAGTTGTCAATAAGTCTTGGTTGTTAGATTGCTAGGTTAGAGGCTTCGTGAGAAGATCAGTCTAGTTCGTCTATAAAACCTTGTTTATTGAATCCAATAGAAAATCCCAAGTTACCTCGTACACTTTAGGTGTCTTACAACTGTCGCACCGTGAGGTAGATAGTTTGTCAGATTTTATCTCTTGTGTATTGAGACGATCGCGCTGTGAAGTAGATTGTCTAGCGGGTATTTCATAAGATAAACGGATAACCTGTGAGGGAAGTCCAATCAACCGGTGGCTTAACGGCTTTTAGGATTCTTAGTTGATAATCCTTGAGAAGGGTCGAGGGTGCTCTAGGTTTCCTTTGAGTTTAGTATTTTAAGATTCCGGTATCACATAGTTTCCATTACCGATAGAACCTTGTCGAGCATGTGTAGGATTCGAGCCTAGGTAGTGTTTTGTCCATCTGATTCTCTTCTTTGTTCGCCGTCTGCTATCGTTTTAGTTTTCTTCCATTTAAGTTATTCTTAGTTTCGTTAGCAAACCCCCCTTTAAAAAAATTCTTTTAAATCAAGTAAATTTGTATAGATAAGTCCTTGAGTCTAGTTAGTACAGTCTGTAGAAGTCTGTGGGTTCGATATCCGGACTTACTTTTGTCTTGCTACACACGATAGGTACACTTGCCTGTCGGTAGCTTAGGTTTTAGAGAGTCTAGATTTATTACTTTTTGTCTAGTTTTAGAGTCGGTTTTTAGTTAGTTTATTAGCTAAGCCCCGTCGACATCAAGTTTTTGGCGCCGTTGCCGGGGACTTCTTAGTCGATTGTGCCAACTAGTTCTTGTTCTTATCTGTGCATAATTGTGTTTATTTTGCTTTTCAATTTTAGTTTATCTTTATTTTGTTTTGTTTTATTTCTTTTTGATTTGCTTTTATTTGATTGCAGGTTTGGTAGTGTATGCCCCACCTACGCTCACACGGACCGCCACCTGAGCTTTCTTTGCCATCAAGGAGCGATTTGCGGGACTTTTCTGAAGGTTCTACGAGCGAGGTAAGTGCTTCTACTCCCATTTCTGTTGATCTTTCTGAGCACACACCGTCTTCTTCTTCTACTTCTTCTACTCACTCTAGTCCACGCGTGCCTTTTGATCCACAAATGGCAGCGCGTCGCACTGTTCACCAGCAGGCCACTGCGGGTTTCACAGGGCTTAATAACCCCATTTTACTGCCACCGATCCCGAATGAAAATTCATGGCAGATTCCTTCATATATCATGACTGCGATTAATAACTCTCAGTTTAATGGTCGTGATGATGAAGATGCACCCGCGCACCTTGCTCGACTCACACGCATCTGTGGCACCTTTAATCTTCAAGGTGCTACCGAAGATGCGATTTTCATGCAGCTTTTTCCTTTTTCTTTGTCGGGGCGAGCAGCTACTTGGCTCGATTCTCATCCTCCAGGCACTTTCACTACTTGGGTTAGCCTTCGGGATGCTTTTCTTAAAAAGTACTTTCCACCTGCTAAGGCCGCCCGCCTGAGAGATGAGATCCATTCATTCCGAATGGCCCCTGATGAGCCTTACTATCTTGCGTGGGAAAGGTTTCAAAATCTTCTTAGCCGATGCTCCCAGCATGGTTTGTCTGAATGGGCCCTTGTAGAGAAATTCTACAATGGGCTCACATATGAGACTCGTGCTCGATTTGACACGTCTGCAGGAGGCCACCTCATGGGTAAGAGGGATGTGGCTGAATGCAATGATCTTTTTGAGAGCTTCGCTCAGGCCGAGCATGAGCAGCGGTCATCAAATAGGAATTCCACTCCTATTGCTAATTCCTCTTCTTCTACAAGAGGAGTTCACCACGTCAATGTGGACACTAGTGTTGCTGCTGCTCTTGAGTCTTTAGCTAGGGATGTCAAGGAGTTGAAGATGAGAGTAGATAGGTGTGAGATATGCAGGGGTGGTCATGCCACCTCTGAGTGTTTAGTGAGCCAGGAGCAGGCGAATTATGTAGGAGGACAGGGTAGGTTTGGGCAGTCTTATAACACCGGTTGGGGAAATCATTCAAACCAAACTTATAGATCTTCAGGCAATCCCCCTGGTTTCCATCATGGTTACTCTCAAAACCAGGGGCAGGGGCAGTCTAGTGGTAGTTCTGGTAGCACTTCAGGTGCTGGTGGTGGTTTGGGTAGGATAGAGGAGTTATTGACTCAGTTAGTAGCAAAAGATGCCACTACACAGAAGATCCTACATGAACATGATGTTCTCCTCAAGAACCAGCAATCTGCGTTCTTGGATTTACAGCGAACGGTTGGTGACATTGCCAAACGGTTGGATGAACGGCCTCAAGGCCAGTTCCCGGGTCAGCCCCAAACCAACCCAAACGCCCACGTTAAGGCGGTTACTACCCGTTCTGGAGGAGGTAGAGGAGAGGTGTTCATGCCACCCGTGTTAGTTGAGGTTGAGGAGAGCGAGAGAGTGATTCCACCAGTTGATGTAGATGAGGAGGAACCGGTGGATGAGGAGATTGAGATGGAGACTCCTGGGAGGGTGCAAACGAGGCTAGTCCCAGCAAGTACCGCACCAACCAGTGAGTCTCTAGTTGAGAAACCGGTAGTTGGGAAGAAACCGGTCATGTGTAAGCCCACACCGGAGATTGATCTTACCCGTGTTCCTTACCCCGCGCGCTTAACTAATCAAAAGCATGCGAAGGAATACGGGCACTTCCTTGATATTTTCAGACAATTGAAGATCAATCTCCCACTCATTGATGTCCTTCAGCGTATTCCTAAATATGCTAAGTTTCTAAAAGAATTGCTGAAGTCTAAGGACCGTTTAGGAGAGGTCGCCAACGTGCCATTGAGTGCGGGTTGTTCTGCGGTGATCTTAAACAAGCTTCCCGAAAAGCTTGCAGATCCGGGAATGTTTACTATCCCGTGCTTATTTGGAGACGATGTGAGGAGGTATGCTCTGGCGGACTCAGGGGCTAGCATCAATCTGATGCCATATTCTTTATATGAGAAGCTAGCCCTTGGTGATTTGTCCCCCACACGCATGACCTTGTCGTTGGCGGATCGGTCGGTGAAGTGTCCACGGGGGATTTTGAAGAATGTCTTAGTAAAAGTGGATAAGTTTGTGTTTCCCGTAGATTTTGTTGTGATGGACATGGAGGCGGACACGGCAGTTCCGATCATTCTTGGGCGCCCATTCTTGCGCACCGCTAAGGCTATCATAGATGTGTATGAAGGAAAACTCACTTTTAGAGTGGGTGATGAGAGCGTTTGCTTACAGATAGCAAAGTCTATGAGGGCCGGTGGTGAGTTAGTCCATCAAGTGGATGGTGTGATTTTGGTGGATGATGAGTTAGGTGTGAATAAAGTTACGGGAGGAGGACCATGGGATGTTGGTGATCGTGGTCATGAGTTGATTGCAAGGGACGAGGTTTCCCTTGATTCCTCCATTTGAGTTGAGGATTGTGGGCTCTTGGGTTAAACTCCCAAGTGTAGAGTTTGTAAGTTGTTTTGGGTGTCGTTGGTGTGTTTTTCATGTTTCGTGATTGTTTTTCGTTTTTTTTTCGTTTTCGTTTTTGTGTGTTTTAATTTGTTTTGCAGGTTTTTAATCAATTTGATGCCATAATGATGAATTGGAGCCACCAGGTATGTATTTCTTGTTTTAGAACATTTGTGGGTGGTTTAGAATGATTTGGGGTGAAAATTTTGGCTAAGGCATGAAAATGCCAGAAACTCTCTGGAAAAATGACCCCGTCGCGTTACGCGACATCCACAAGACCATTTGTCGCGCTACGCGACAATATGGTCAACTTCGCGGGTCAAACTTTTGTCGCGTACCGCGACGGCCATTCAAAAATCTGTCGCGTTACGCGACGGGTCCTGGAATGTGTTAAAATGTTTAAAAACCTTAATTTTCAAATTTTACCCCCAATTTACCTATTCTACACCGTGTTCACTACCATAGGAGGCGTTCTAAATTCATTTTTTGTTGCATTGAATTGATGTTTTTCAAATTTTAATTAGTTCTTAATTTTCTTTGTTTCATTTGTGCTTTTCTTTGTTACTTTTAGCTAACTGGTAAGGTTGGTTGGTGGTTGGACTTAATCATGGATATTATTGTTATCATGTTTTGGACGTGTTGATGCTTGTTTGATCTTTGTTTTGTGCAGATCTTATGTTATTGTTTATAGCCAGTGGAGCAGAATTGTGGATTGTGGAGCTACGTGGAAAGACTGGCATTCGACAGTCTTCTCTTCAACCAGCTAAGTCATTTTCAGTTTTTAGTTGTTAGTTTTTATTTTGGGTTTCCTTTTTCTCTACATTGGGGACAATGTAAAGTTTAAGTGTGGGGATGGGAAACTTTGTTTTAGTCTTGTTTTCTTGTAGTAGTTAGTTTTTTTTTATTTTTAGTTTACTTATGTTTTTGAGTCAAAATTTTTGAAAATTTTTGTTTTTATTTCTGTTTTTACATCTTTAGCTTAGATCTTCCTTGTCCTTGTTTAAGTTGGTTGCAAAAGCATGATGGGAAATGATAGAAGAGTTAGGTTTTGTGGTTTCATTCATGGTTAACTTGTTGGTTTGGGTTTATGCTTTGGTTATGGGATGTGTAAGTAGGCTCAACTGGTTGTTTTGGTCCCGTAGGATTGGTAAAATTTTAATTAAATGCATGATTTTCATGGGAAACATCTTGGGGTTTTGGAATTGATGAAACTGTTTTATAGTTGTAAATGAATCTTTGCATAATAACAAATGAGAGTTTTTGAAAATCTGATTTTTGTTTGGCACATAAGTACTCTTTTTATGAGAATAAATCCGAGTCTTATGGCGCCTCCATTTCACCAAATAAGCTGAGCTAAAAGAAAAAAAAATAAAAGAAAGAATTTGGATGAAAACTTATGTGTCACACGCCGGGTTGCAGCCTGGTTGAAACACCACTGAGTTAAGTTCAATATGTAAAAGAAAAATGCTCACGCTTCCATCTGTTTCATTCATAAAAATCTGATTTGAGAAATTTCTTGTTAGTTTATATGTCGGGATGACTTGAAAGCTAGAATCCAGGATTGATTTGGTTTTAATTTCCTAAGTGTGGGTCTAATGAAATGAAATGTAGAACATGAACTTAATGGACCATGACTAAGGGACTGGAATAATCAGTATGAGTTTAGTAGGATAACAATACTTGCAATCTTTTTCAAAGTATTTAATTTTGAATTAACGAGTTTAATTGTGTGGAAACCGTTTTACCTAGCTATGATCCCAGATTTTTGTATAAGCCTTTTTCAGGGACGAAAAAGAGATAAGTGTGGGGATGTGATGTGTTGTAAAACACATCTATTTTTCTATTTGTTTTTATTTCGTTTCTGTACAGTTTTATTCAGTTTAAGAGTCGATTTAAGCTGGTGCTTCACATTTCTGTAATTTGATGCTTGCAGGTAATAAACACACATATTTGGTAATAAAGTACAAAGAAACGAGCTCACGGTTGGGTAAGGACAGACCCGGAAACAAGAGAAGAAGAAAACTGGATTCTGGATTCCCTCGCGCTACGCGACGACCATAGCAAACCCTGTCGCGCTACGCTAGAGATGGAAAAGACAAAAATGCCCTCTGATATCTCTCGAGCTACGCGACGGATTTTGGTGTATCTGTCGCGCTACGCCACAGACTTAAAATCGCAGAATTTCAGTTTTAAACCTAAAAGTCGAAAAAGGAAAGGGATATACGATCTGGAACGGCTAGAGGCGACTAGGAGGACTAAGGAAGAGTATTTTCAAGAGGAATTGAAGGTTGGGAAGGCATTGGATTGAAGATTGAAGGCCTAGGATCAACGATATCGGGTGTTCTTCATTCGGTTTACCTTGTTTCTTTGTTTTCTTCGATTTCCATGTTTCTCCTTTACTTTAAACAGATTATGACTTGTATTCGTATGATGTTTCTTGGCTAAACTTCTAGAACTACCTAGGTTTTGATGATTACACATGTTTGACATTCGTTTCTATCAGTTTTGGATTACGTTTATGTGATGAACTCATGATTTAAAGATTTGGTTTGGAATAATGGATGTGTATGTGTATCTTTGATTGTCTTTTGATTGATTTTTCACTCCTCATGGGTCTTAATGATTGTCTGTCATATAATAGGCGCATGCTAGGTCAATGACTGTGTGTTTTTGATTAATGGATGAATTATTGTGATCAGGTAATTCATAGGAGTGTTTTATTATGATTTAGATGATTAAGATGTGCAACCAACTTCAATAGCCGTGAGGTGAGAAGTTGTCAATAAGTCTTGGTTGTTAGATTGCTAGGTTAGAGGCTTCGTGAGAAGATCAGTCTAGTTCGTCTATAAAACCTTGTTTATTGAATCCAATAGAAAATCCCAAGTTACCTCGTACACTTTAGGTGTCTTACAACTGTCGCACCGTGAGGTAGATAGTTTGTCAGATTTTATCTCTTGTGTATTGAGACGATCGCGCTGTGAAGTAGATTGTCTAGCGGGTATTTCATAAGATAAACGGATAACCTGTGAGGGAAGTCCAATCAACCGGTGGCTTAACGGCTTTTAGGATTCTTAGTTGATAATCCTTGAGAAGGGTCGAGGGTGCTCTAGGTTTCCTTTGAGTTTAGTATTTTAAGATTCCGGTATCACATAGTTTCCATTACCGATAGAACCTTGTCGAGCATGTGTAGGATTCGAGCCTAGGTAGTGTTTTGTCCATCTGATTCTCTTCTTTGTTCGCCGTCTGCTATCGTTTTAGTTTTCTTCCATTTAAGTTATTCTTAGTTTCGTTAGCAAACCCCCCTTTAAAAAAATTCTTTTAAATCAAGTAAATTTGTATAGATAAGTCCTTGAGTCTAGTTAGTACAGTCTGTAGAAGTCTGTGGGTTCGATATCCGGACTTACTTTTGTCTTGCTACACACGATAGGTACACTTGCCTGTCGGTAGCTTAGGTTTTAGAGAGTCTAGATTTATTACTTTTTGTCTAGTTTTAGAGTCGGTTTTTAGTTAGTTTATTAGCTAAGCCCCGTCGACATCAAAGACCATATTTTTAAAGATACTTATGACACATGGCACGATATCGATATTACATCAAACCTACAACGACATAACGATCGGATTTAGATCCAAAACAACCAACAAAATTCGAACACGTACGACAACCTTCAAATTTTAACCAAACACATCAATCTTTTAAAGAGTTTTTCTTTTTCATGGTGAGTATCGTCTCGTTAAGCTTGTTTGGATCAGCAAGAGCCTTGGAAACACTCTCTCTTTGCATGCATTGTGTAGCCCAAACACCTTATTATCAATCAACAAATCAATTCACAAGATATGAATTGAACTTCTGAACGTAATTAAAAGACCCATTTTTTAGATGCTTATCAAACACGATGTCGATATTTCAACAAACCTACGACATAACGATCGGATTTAGATCCAAAACAAATCAAAATCCTAAATTTGTTCTATATTTTTGTATAGCCTCATAAATCTTGTTTGGATCAGCAAGAGACTTGGAAACACTCTCTCTTTTCATGCATTGTTTAGCCCAAACAACCAACTTTGGACACTCTTTCTCAATACTAAAATTTCCGATGGGCTCGATTGCAATTAAATGGCTGTAGAAGCATACAAGTGCTATATCGACAAACCCGAAGGACTCACCGTTGAAATATGGTTTCTCACCAAGCTCCTCTTCCAAGACCTTGAGATGCCCTAATAGTTCTTCAACTCCTTTCTGTACCTCTTTACCTTCATTGTCAATTATTTTCATAAAACATATATATATCTGCAATTTTTGTTCAAATTTTCATTAGTAACAGATATATATGCCACTTCAAATGTTTTGATAAACAACATCAAGCTTGTTGTTCACTACTTCATTAGTTCATAGGTATGAAAAATAACCGATTGTTATATACAAACTCATTATCATCGTACTTAATATATACAAACTATAAATACTAAACAAAAATAACTAGCTTTATGTTCTGTCTCATGGTTGGGTAGTTTAGTGTATAATGACAACAATATTTTTTACATTATAAGAATGAAATTCTAATTTCACACTTCACCTTTTGTGCTTTTTAATGTTTCAATGTATAACTTTCTTATTTTTATTTAAAATATCATTTATAAAATAAATAAATATATACAAAATAACGAGTTCTCGATCTCATAGTACAGATTAATACTTAAGGAAAAACAACAAACTTACGAACTAATATTGTAATTATTTAAATCTCATATTTAAATTTTTAGTTATTTTTAACATTTACAAAGAAATGAGTAAATTGTCGAGATGGTCTTTGTGTTTTGTTAATATTTCACTCATAAACCATATGTTTCATAAATACCATATGGTCTCAATCTTTAAACATTTTTAACACATATAGTCTTTAGGTCACAAGAAAACAGAGCTTTAAAAAAGTTCGAAGGGGACCGGAAAAATTGTAGGAAGAAGACAAGGGACTTTAAGAAGAAAACGATTGCAACCGATGGATTTTCCGACAATACTAAATCGATTTTTTAACCGGAAAAACAGGCTCGCACCTTATTCGGAAATCTCGTAAACTGCCGTAATTTATAATGATGCGTTTCTTTAAATAAAATTAAGAATTACTATTAAAAAAATTAAAATATAGTAAAAACAGATACCAAAGGGGTTACTATTATAGTATCCACTACGTTAATAACCCGTGTAACACACGGTTGACATACAGTTAAGATGCAATTTACAAAAAAGTTTAATAAAATGATATAATTACAATTGACGTAAAACATTATAAAATCAATTATTAACTATTTTTTTTCTTTATTGCTATGATATCTCCATAGCTTTGCATGACATAGTAAAAAATAAATGATAATCAATAAGGATGAATTTAAGAAATGAAAAAAAAATAAGTTGCTTATTATATTATTTCATATTTGAATTTAAGAATTTTAAAAGTTTTTAATTCATTGTGCATGTTAGTTTTTTAAATTGCTATAATGTGTTATACGTAATTTAAACAAATAGAAAACCTTAAAAATAATTATATGTAAAAATAATATGATATGTAGATTTAGTATTATATGAAATTTTATTCATTGTAAATACGACATGTGACATTGGATTTACTCTTTTATTAGGATTAGAAAAATTCATTTTTTTACGAGAGATCTTGGTATATCCCATATTGAGTTTTTTGTAACCAATTGTTTCTACTGTTTATCAAATGGTTTAACGGTTAAAAAAAACGTAAAAAACAGTTTTGGCCTAGACCTACCGAACCAGTCGGCTACACACACATACACACACACGTACATGTTTATTGATGTAATCAGCCCAGAAAGCAGCCTGAGATTTGAGATATGGGTCAGAAGGTAAAAGAGGAGGCCCTTGTTTCCATGTTTCATCGATGTATTGGACGATGATTAAAGATTCACAGATGGGTTTGCCTTTGTGAACGAGAACCGGGACCTTCTTATAAATGGGGTTGTGCTTCAGAAGAAGAGGGCTTTTGTTGGCGGTCAAGTCTTCTTCGATGAAGTCGTATTTGATGCCCTTTTCGGCCAAAGCGATTCGGACCCTTGCAGTGAACGAGCTCACACACGATCCAATCACCAACACCTCCGGATCTTGGTTCGACGACGACATTTGAGCGATCAACCGTAGATTGATATTGAGATCCGAAATAAATAATGTAATTGTGAAAGACTCTTTACTATTTTCTGCAAGGAAGATGTGATCGAGAGCTACCTATTTATCTTAACATATGCACGAATTTATTATAGTTATTTTTTATTAGTTGAGTTTTTATTTTGCATTTGAGTTTAACGAATGCCTGTGATAAAAAAAATAAATAAAATAGTAGTTTTATATAATATTGTTGTGATTAAATGTTAGAAATGTCCAAACTGATGATAAAAAATTAGAATTTAAATTATCTTTTTATTACTTTAATTGATCTAAATCGTATGCTTAATTTTTATATAAATTAAAATTTTAAATTTAGTATATATCACATCTTTTTTCGAATTATTTTAATATATAAGGAAAAATTCTCAAAACAGCCTCGGATGTCTCTTTTTTCTCACATGTACAAACTTTGGTCAACTAGTCACTTATGTACAGGCGTGGGCGCCTGTAAATATATGGCGGACGCCCACAAAACCATCCATACACTGTTCAATGTGTGTCGTTTACAGTGCTGACGTCCGTATAATTTGACGCGCGCCTGTAAAATTTCAAAACTCGTCCTAGGCGTCGGACCCACTTTGACGCATGTGTCATAGGCGGCGACGTTTATACACTTTTTATATTATTTTTTTACTGGCATCCGTATGGAAGGGAAAGAAGAACGGAAGAAACGAGCGGAAAAATGGATTTTTTGAAATATGGGTGCGTGCCTGTTAGTTACGGACAAACACATGTATACCCGTGATAGACTATGTACCTAATTCGGGCGCCCACAAAGAAACACTTGCAAAATATAGGACGAGACATGCGTCCGCCCATGACACGTCTTTCAGGGTGGGGCGGCCCCCGGGACATGTTTTGAAATTTTACAGGTGCGTATCAGCCTTGTCGGGTGTCGACGCCCATATGAGACACGTCTAAATAGAAAATTGCTACTAGAATAGCGGGCGTCCGCCTCTATGTATGCAGACGTACACACCTGTCCAAGAATGATCAGTTGACAAAAGTTTCAAGTTTCGACATTTTTGGAAAAAAAGTTGAGAAAATTCTCAAAATACCCATTTGACAAAAAATATTCCCAAAATTTCCATTTGGGAGGGAAATCGAACATGGGCGCCGACCGGCTTTCTACGGGCGTCCCGCCTGCTAAATAAAAATGATAGTAATTTTTGCCATTATTATTACTTACAAATTTTTGAAATGTATAAACAATATTCTTCTTAACCCGTTAAAAACCTTCCAAATGGATTCTTTCAAAATTGAAATGTCCGAATTTTCAAAACAAAAATTCAACTGATAAGATAAGTGAAATGCAAGACGAAGGTAGTCGTTCTAACAAGAATAAGCAGCCAAAAGAGATACAAAAACATAAACAGACAATTCCTGATGACGAGTCTTAGAGATGGTCAAAGAATGCCATTGAATTTTTTAACACAGGAGACGCTCAATTTTGTTAATCTACAGTATTCTTTATGCCCGAAAAGCTTGATAAATGTTTTTAGAGAACGTTATTAGGCTACTATTTATATACATAACTTCCAACTTCCTATTTTTTAGAAAATATATAAATGTAATTCGTAAACATACATTGGTGCCCATAAAGATACCGCCCAAGCTTTTTTCAATTTTAAGAATCCCATGCGTCGGACCATCTGTAAACATTTTAAATCACAAGCGTGCTGCCCGTTATGTTGAGCCACCATGGGCGCGGCGCACGTATGGGTAAAATACCATGGGCGCGCCGTCCATAATGATCATGCTCGAGCTTTTTAAAATTTTTAAGTTTTCCAGTCAGACCGCCTGTAAAAATTTTAAACCACAGGCGCGCCGCCCGTTATGTTGCGCCACCATGGGCACGACGCATGTATGGGTAAAAAACCATGGGCGCGCTGCCCATAAAGATCCCGCCTAAACTTTTTACAATTTTTACGTTTCCCGGTTGAACCTTCCGTAAAAATTTTAAACCACAGGCGCGCCGCCTGGTATGTTGAGCCACCATGGGCATGTTGTCCGTATGGGTAAAAAACTACGGGCACGCCGCCCGTATTCCGAACTCACTATAGGCGCCTCGCCCATCTCCATAGTTTCTATACGGGCGCCCTTCGCCCATAAAAAAAGTTCCTATAAATACTAACATTTTCGATAACTTATATTTGGGATTAAATATTTTTACTATAATTATATCTCAAAAAATGTTTTTAATTAACGTAGCATTTTATTTTGGTTTTATTTACATTCTTAAAGTTTTTATTGTTATCAATAAATGATTAACAATATGAATCGATTATGCGAAAGAACGTCCGGAAATATATTCACGTTAGATAATTTTGTTAATTTTATATGTTAAAAATTCTCATAGAAACCAAAGTAAGTAAAATAATAATAAACAAAGTAATTAAAATAACTAAAACCAAAACTTCTTTTATTTTTCAAAAATATTCTTTAAACTAAAACATAGATCGTTTAATGTTTTTTATTATTATTAATTTATATTATCATTACAAAATTTTTTTTGATTAAAATTCAAATTTAGTTTATATGGGCGTCCGGATCAACATCTTTTTGTTTTAGAACAAGACTCGTGTGACGAGTCATTTTTTTTGACGAGGTAGACGAACCGTAACATAATAAACGATAAGCCTGCCAAAATGGGTGGTTTGGGTTGGGTTAGATAACGGGTCAGAATGAGTTCGGGTCAAAATGGGTGCGGGTCAGAACGAGTTTTAAGCAAAATCAGTTCGGATCTAAATGGGTTGTTATTAAAAAACATCAATTTAGTTTAACTTAAGATGTGTTATAAGTAAACAAATACTTTATTTGGATAATTTTTAATGATTTTGTCATCAAATATGTTATTAATCATTCATAAATGTTTGAATCCATTGCATTTACATATGTAATCCCCAGGGTTTTTCCGTTACGAATTTCGGAAAAAAAAAAATCAAATTTTGTTTGTGTTAGATGTCACACAAATGAAAGTACAAGCGATATTTTTTTCTTTGATTTATAAACTAAAACAATCCAAGTAAATGCAAATATTAATATATATATATATATATATATATATATATATATATGAGTTTTGTTTAAAAAAAATAAATTTTAGTAATATTCTTAACAAAGTCAAAACAGTTTCTAATAATAAATATATTTGTAAGAATAAATATATGTGTGTGTGTATAAAACAAAATTTAATATCAAAAAGGAAATTTAAAAACATTTACGTGATATAAAATAAATTGATATATATATATATATATTTATATATTCATAAACAAGTCTTACATAAATCAATAATCACAATAAACTAGAAGTGTCATAAAGTCATTTCCCAAACTTATGTTAGTCTTATTAAAGTTTGAGTCAAAAAGGAGCAAGACACAAACATGAGGGGCTAAAGCTACACCATTGTATTTCTTTCCTTCTTCTCTACCCATGGTGCAACCAAATCAATTTCAAATCCCACTCAAAAACAAGTTAAAATTCAAAATTGAATGTTCACGCGGTTAGGAAATCAAATCACGATCTTGTCCATACCTTTGATTCCAAAAATAAACAATTCTATACCCAAATTATAACCACACGATCGTTTGTTCGAAATAGACAACGAAATCAATAAAAACAGGCACTAAAAAACGAAATTGAAATGTTCAAACAATTTGCGCAATCTCTCTGTTCCTAACCGTGCAAGAACCCCCATGGAAGGAGCGTTGAAATACCGAATCACACTCGCGACTCCAAGCGACCTGTTCATCTCTCAAAACCACCCAATCCGATCACTAATCAGGTAATTAAATACTCTATTATACTCGTAACTATGTTAGGATCGAAAGCCCTAACATAACAGAGGCTAACAACAACTCAATCGATCGAATTGAATCGAAATGGTTCTAGGGTTCTTCGCGGTTGTTGAAACTGATTTGGAAAACAGAACGAATATGTTATATATAAAAACGGGCGATGGATAACCAGTTGTGGAGTCTAGATCAGTTGGTTATAATGGGGTAACGATTGGGACTTGGCTGCGTAAGACCCGGGTTCAAACCCGGTTTGCTGCCGGTTTTTACTCCCATTTTGTAATTCCATCCATTTTACTTTTTTTTTCTTTTCTTTTTATTTAAAATATATATAAAATAAAATACAATAATTTTTATATAAATCTGTTAGAGAATATTTATTCAAGTAAATGTTATTAATTTAATCAAATACTTTAATTGTGTTTACACGATGATTTAAGAATCATATTACTAGTTAAAGTATATCCAAAAATTCAGTTATTTATATATTGAAATTCTTATTTAAATATTTAAATATTTTTATCACTTTAAATATTGTAAGTCTTATTAAAATATTTCTATCATACTATTTTTTTTTATCGTATTTTAATTAGATATTTAGATACTTTTATCACCTTCTATTTAAGTATATAAATACTGGAAATTTTACTTTAAAAAAAAATAAAAGGATGTTTAAATACTTATATCACGATCTTAATTACATATTTAATTACTGTAAATATTATTTGAATATTGTTATTAACTTTACAAACATTAATGATTTAATAATTTTTCTAAAGATAGTATTTGCTATTCTATACAAATAGTCATGATTATTTCAAATGAATTCTTTTACATATAAGTCTTTAATATTAACTTAAACAATAAACTTGTTAGTTAAATCATAATAAACGATGGGATTTAATATTATTCAAACATTATCTTTAGAATTTTTCAAATAATAAATAAATAGAATATTCAATATTTCTATTTTATTTATTATATAAACTTTTGGGGAATATTAGTGAACCATCTTAAAAACAATTATTCTAGTTTATTCATACCATAATATTGATAAAATAAATAAAAAGAATATTTTATATTCAATTTTATTTATTATTCAATAATATGAGAATATTTATTTAATAAATATTCCAAGCTATCCATTCAAACTTAGATTCATTTACTTAGGACTTCCATTTGATGCCTTAGATTTAGTACATGAAAACTTGAACTTTAGGGATACTTAGCTTATTAAGTTTATTTCTATAGCTTTAGGTTGAAACGTGGTGCGTCCATTCCATTCACTCTTCATTGAAAGACGTTGGATTTAACAAATCAATCAAGTGAGTTTTCTTCACACTCCCTTTTACTTCTTGTTTTTGGGATGTTACACATGTCATATTCAAACTATTATTCATTCTATTATTCAATTCAAACTTATGATGCAAGCCTTAGACTTAGTTAGTTGTTATGTGTTAGATGCTAAGTTTATACAATGTGTTGATTCTATGTGTGTTGCCAGTCAAGCAAATTAGTACTTAGTAGCCTAATGTGGTTAGATACTATCTTCGCAATGGCTTTGGCCTTTGTGTGAAAAAGGTGAAAAGTACATTAGCAAACTAGTTGAATTACAAATGATAATTCTTGTATTGTTATACTTGAATTATTATGTACGGATACTTGTTTGGACACAAGCATTTGTTATTCATGTATTCATTCAATTATTCAAACTTGTATTATGCTATGCCTTTGATACATATTCTAATTAAGTTTTAGTTTGCATCCTTTTTATACTTATTATTTAAACTTAGTGTGTGAACTCACCAACTATGCAAATAGTTGACAAACTCTATTTTACATGTGTAACAGGATAAGGAAGCATGATGAAGACATAAGATAGGCTTAGTGACCTAGTTTAAATTTTGAAACAATTGTATAGTCTTTCAATGTAATAGTTTATTTATTTGAAATATTGTAATGACTATTTAAATGTTGTTTGAATGAATTGATTATTATTAAATGGATGCATTAAATATGAAACATTGTAATAGCACCATGAGCTAATGAACAGTCAAACTCGCGCCCCGACGTATTCCGCCGTCGGTCGGGGTGTGACAACATAGTTATTTGGTTACACATCTTGACCCGCATTGTATTTAAGTTCTACCCATTCAATATTATGATGTTACTCATTTCAACCCATTATACTACAATTGTTTACTCAAAACAACCTATTTCCTTTGATTTGGGTAAAAATTGCCACATCTAATCAACGACATACATATTACGTGTCTGTATGATTTTTCTCAACATTTTTTTAAAAAACAGACATATAGTTTTCATTGTAAATGTCAAGAGGATACACATATGTTGAGAACTTATAAGATAACCTTCTTATATATTGAATACCAAAACGATAGAAATCAAATCAATGAGTTCTCCATAACTGATTCTAGAGAGAAAACATAAAGCATGTCAAATACAATCAATAGGAACACAGGTGGCTACTTTTTTTACGGGCATCGGCGCCCGAAACGACCACGTAGTGATACATGAGTTGGCAAAAACATGAGCAACACCTGTATTTCGACGGACGACTACGCCCAAAAACCCGGATGAATTTATGGACATTTTGGGAATATTTTTGGTCAAAGTGGGCAGATTGAGAATTTTCTCTAAAAAAGTTACCCAAGGCTATTTTGGGAATTTTCTTTTTTCTTTTTAATTAGTTATAGACTTATAGATAAATGATAGCTCCACGTGTTGCATTTTATTTAGGGTATGGATATTGGTACACCGTTATATGAATAACAACATTTTTTGTTTTTTTTAATATTAAAAATATATGTATAAGTAAAAATTATGTGAGGATGATGTGATTGATTTGATTTAAGGATGGTGTAGGGAATGGTTATTCACACACCCCACTTTTTTAATTCAACACCCCCTTTTTTAATACGCCTCGTATAGACCTCTACGTTGCGTACAGACCACCTACAACCTTTGATCTGAGTGTCGGACGCCACGTACAGTACTCTACGTGGCGTACGACATCTGACACCTGCAACCTTAAATTCTGAGAATTGATTGGTTAAATTCCATGTCGTACGTGGCGTATAGGTGTCTAGAATAAAATGCCTTGTTGATTTCCCATCACCACATTGAATTCTTATACGTGTAATATGGTACTATACGACACGTCTTAGTCTAAATAATTATTTTTTTAACTTAAATTGAAATAAAATTTGTAAGGTTATAAATTTGAACATTTTTAACGTCTAATGATTTAAGCACCATTTATAACATTATTATTAACGTTTTTAGTTTTTAATATTAATTTCATTAATTTAATATTATTGTCGTTTTGACAAAAATTAACATCAATCAACACAAATACAATTTATATACAAATTAAAAAGATAAACAAACAAACAATCAAAACAAATCACAATATATACATAAACAGTGTCTGTACAGTGTCTGTACAGTACAAGGAAAGCAAAGAGTTCCCTACGTGGCGTACAGGGTGGAGTATGGCCTGTAGTATAGCCATACTCCACCCTGTACGCCACGTAGCGTACAGGAACAAAAAAATTTTTAAAATTTTTTGTTTTTTTATAAAGTAACTTTTTATTCGTGTTAAATACAATTACATTTAAAATAAATCAATATAATTGACTTGCCCTTTTTCGCGACATATTTCTAAGAATTGTTGTATACGTTGTCTATATATTTCTTCCCAAGAAGATGCGTTTGTTGTGTGATACTTATTCCAAACTGCACTTATTGTCGGCATCGGATAATCTCCTTCCAACTTGATGTTGACGAAATGATTGTTGTGTACATATACGAACGACACGACCTGATGATGGATGATAGCTTCACTCTCCGCGCTAATCCACAGTGGAAAATATGTCTGAAAACTTTTTATATTTATTAGGTGAACAATCACACCAAATCTTTGAGCTATCAGAATTCCGGTGTAAGGCATTTGCATCCAATGTTTAAATGGTGCAGCTTGAACTTGCTGCCAGTTAATGCTGTCATAAACGAAATTATACATGCCTTCTTGTATATTTTCAAATATCGACCGATATGCATTCCTGTATGTTTCCATCTCGTCTAACAGTTGATGTCGAACATAGAGCCACATGTTTTCATCAAAACCTAAACCCACGGCAACAGCTCGGAAACCGCAGTTTCCGTCGGGCATTACGTCCTGTATGCGTGAAATGTGACCGTGAAACAAATCTGGTATTAAGCTTTTAAATATGTTAAAATTCCAGATACTCTCGTTTTCAACGACCGATTGAAATGAAGCAGACTCTTGTGATAGTTGGATAGCATCATTTTTTGCTTTAGCTTTCCCTCTTGAAGATGTTGACTGACTACGCTGTAGTGCAGCAGTCTGATCTTTAACCTTGGAATGTGTGTAAGAACTATGTCTGGGTTGATCAAAGACGCTGTGTTGTGAATCCTGTTTCTTTTATTGCTGCAATTTAGAACTAGGACGTCCACGAACGTCTTTTTGAACAACAGGCGGTTTCTTATCACTTTTCCAAGGAAAAGCTGTAGCTAGTATTTTTTTCATCATACTTTTTTTCACTTCGGTCGATTGTGTCATTATTTTTTGTTTCACGGCTTGTAACTGTTCTTCGACATTAATTTCTTCTTCGTCTAAAAATAACGGACGAGTATCAAGTTTGGTCCAGAACATATCTACGGCAGAAAGTGGAATTTTGGTATCTGAAACAATTTTGATTATCAAAATTTGTATCAAATGAATGACGTTTACTATAATAATAATGAAAGACGTTTATAATGTTACCTGTGTTTTCATATTTTGACAGACGACAAGCATACGGTAAGCCACAACTGGTAAAAAGTTGACAGTTACATGTATGATTTCCGGTTCGCAATGCATGTATCTTGCTCTTTTCAACAACAAGCAGATCAGAGCCTTGTGTGAAACCTTACCTCGAAGGTAATCAAACAACGTTTTTTTGTGATAACTCATAGTTTTCACCTTGCTTGTTTCAAAACCGTGATTTATGTTCATCTCCTGTGAATTTACAACTTCGTCAACAAACCCGACAAGTGTGGCAAGCGAACTATTTGGTGTTATTAAATATCGTTTTAAGTTCGCGTGCTGACTTTCGACTTTGTTGGTTGTATGTTGACCGAAGTTTCGGTTTTTGTTGGTCCAAGCAGATACAAACATTTCTTTGTAACTGTTCAACCATGTTTGCATTAAATAATTTAAAACGCCTGAAACAAAACGTAACCACGTAATTAGTGTATATATATTATATATGTATATATGTACGTATGTGTAAAAACTTACGCTGTCGTTTGTCTTTGGTTAGCTGTTCGTATAACTTGTTATAATTGTATTGATAAATGTCCTCAGAGAAGACTCACACAATGTCATCCACATATGACGGAATATGTTCCAATCACTGTTAGAAAAACTTGCCTTGCAGTGTTTGGAAATGTTTTCGCTTATGTGCCACCTGCATAAGTACCTACTTGCGTCAGGAAATACCAGCTTACACGCATTCATCAATGCAAGATCTCGGTCTGTTATTATTACACGGGGCTCCATACACTTGTCTAACATTTCTTTCAGCTTATGTATTACCCACAGGTAATTCTCTTCACGTTCTTTTGTTATAAACGCATGTGCAATACAAAACGTATGATGTGTTGAAGTCACACCAACAATCTGTCACCATAATAAGATCGACCGACATAATCTTGTTCTATCTTGTCGTCTCCAAAGAAGAAATTCACGTCCCAAAATTACATTATATGAATACAATAAACAACTGATAAAATTCAAATAGGAATTCGTAGAAAGAAAAACGCGAATGACGAATTATAAACGTTCGTTCGTTCGTTATACATATAAGAAATGGAATCTTACATCATTTCGTTATTTGTACGATATTTGAATTGCAAATTTTTATACGTGTCGTATAGTACTGTACGTGGCGTATAAGACACTTTCAGTACAATCACAAGAGTTCAAAATCAATTATTTGTCCTCTATACTCCACGTACAGGACTGTACGTAGAGTATAACAATTACATCATGTCAGGTACCAGACTGCTCTTCTCATATTATTGTCCTTTATACGCCATGTAGAGTACTGTACGTGGTGTACAACATCCCATCACTGTGCAGAGGTGTCAGTACTTTTGGTACGATGTTTTCTACGTAGCGTATAGACCTCTACGTGGCGTACAACACTTAATCATTGACAGAATGTCAGCCTAGAATGTTGTTGTACGTATAGAATTGCATTATTTATTATCCTTATTTTCCTCTCTATCACATGCTATTAGTTGTCCATAATGATCCTTTCCTTATTTATGGATTATTTTGTTTTCGACTATTTAGACTTCTGGCTTGTAATCTTTTTCGAGTGATTCAAAATAAAATAAAATTCTTTTTATCATTTCTTTATGGTACCATAGCAGTGTTTATCACGCTCGATCCACTCGACAAAACCCTAATCGACAATTCTCAAACTAACCATGACCAGCGACGACAAAAACAGGGCAACCCGCAAAACCGAACGGAACGATGAGAAGGCTACAAGTCATTGCAATTTCTGCAGTAGAGACGACCATGCCCGTGATGGGTGTTTCAAACGGATTGGTTATCCGGAGTGGTGGCCCGGGAAGAACAAAAACGAAAAGAGAAAACTAAGAGCAGCATGTGTAAAAGTTGATAGCAGTCCAATAGCAGGACTTCCAACATGAACAAGTTTTAAAACACTTTGTTCTCAAAAACAAAACAAAGTATGATGCACAATGCTCGGCTAATATGGCTGGTAAACTCGAGCATAATGACAAATGGATTGTTGATTCAGGATGTACATATCATATAACAAACAGGGTAGACATCCTTGAAGGAAGGACCATTTCAAACAACGAGACACCCATTACCATTCTGAACGGAGAGGCCGTGCCGGTTGAAGGAAGGGGTTGTTACACTTTGCCAAATGAAACAAAGGTGCAAGGAGTTTTGCACATTCCAAAGTTCACCTGCAATCTCTTGTCCGTTAGCAAACTCTCAAAAGATTTAGAGTGTGCTATAATTTTTTTTCCTGAGTTTTTTGTTATGCAAGACTTACATTCGAGGAGATTGATTGGAACGGGAAGGTGCAAAGGTGGTCTATACGAGATGGAGATGTTTGGAAGTAGAAGGAAATCATTGATGGTGACTAGGGATATGTGGCATAAGAGGCTTGGGCATGCTTGTAATGAAAAATTATCTCAAATAAATTTTCTTAGTGATATTCCTATCAAAAATGTTGGTAACATTTGTGATTCTTGTGTTAAATCAAAAATGACGAGAAAACCTTTTCCCAATAGCACCATTAAGACAAGTGCATGTTTTGACTTATTGCATTGCGATATATGGGGAAAATATCGAACGCCCTCGTTTACGAAAGCAAACTATTTTTTAACAATAGTTGATGATTATAGTAGGGTCGTTTGGGTCTTTCTTCACAAACACAAGTATGAAGCAAGTTCATGCCTAATTGATTTTCACAAAATGATTAAAGTTCAATTTGAAAGAAATGTTAAACGAATAAGATGTGACAAAGGTGGAGAGTTTACTTAAAACCGAATGTTAAATTTTTACGCCGAACAAGGAATCATTTTGGAAACCACGTGTCCGCACACTCCTCAACAAAACGGAGTTGTAGAACGAAAGCACAGGCAATTGCTCGAAACAGCCCGAGCCTTGAAGATTGAAGCTAATCTCCCAATAAGATTTTGGGGTGAATGCATATTAACCGCCGCATACATCATAAACAGGTTGCCCTCTAAAGTGATTGGAAAAAAGACACCTTATGAGTTAGTGTATGGTGGAAAACCAAGTTATGACCACATGAGAATATTTGGTTGTATGGCATATTATCAGAACACGGAGATCAAGGGTGACAAATTTGAGATTAGAGGAAGACCGGGTGTTTTTATAGGCTACCCGGGAGGTACAAAGGGATATAAAATTTATGACCCAAGTTATGGCAAGATAGTTGTATCCAGAGACGTGAGGTTTGCTGAGAAGACATTCCCCTTTTGTACAAAAGGTAAACAAAATGAGCATGAGGAAGAAAATATATTTCAGTATTCTCCTTTTGAAAAACAAGGATATGTCACAGATGAAGAAAGTGAGCCTAACGAGCTCACCAAAACAAGTGAAAAACTAGAACAAATAGAAGATTTGAGCTTTAATAACTCATCTAACCACCTCAATGATCTCGTACAGACTGAGATGGAGGAGTTGGGCCTTAACAACTCAAGTGATCATCCAACAGATCCTAAGGACCCACTAATTAAATGATGGGGCAGAAAATTCCGAGCCCAACAGGAATGAAGACACCGAGGCCCAAAACGAAAATGTTGAGCGAACCAGAAAAGAACGAAACAAATTTAGACCAGCGCACCTCAATGATTATGAAGTACGACTTCCCCCGTCCATAGACCATG
This sequence comes from Mikania micrantha, assembly GCA_009363875.1. Taxonomy (NCBI): domain Eukaryota; kingdom Viridiplantae; phylum Streptophyta; class Magnoliopsida; order Asterales; family Asteraceae; genus Mikania; species Mikania micrantha. The sequence goes on along the minus strand of CM018682.1, from coordinate 18,592,309 downwards.
CATATCCCATCTCTGATCAACAATCCTCAACGGCGTGTCCCATTGCAAACTTTGTTTCCTATGATAAATTTTCTGGCTCCCACAAAGCTTTTTTGGCAGCCATTAGTTCCAACGATGAGCCGAAAGATTTCAAACAAGCGGTGCAAGATAAAAATTGGAGAGACGCAATGCAAAAGGAAATAAAGGCGTTGGAAGAAAATGGTACTTGGACTATAGAAGATTTACCCAAAGGGAAACGAACTATAGACTCGAAATGGGTCTATAAAATTAAGTACAAACCAAATGGTGAGATAGAAAGATATAAAGCAAGGCTCGTTGCAAAGGGATATACACAAATGGAGGGAGTTGACTATCATGGCACGTTCGCACTGGTGGCTAAATTGGTCACAGTTAGAAGCTTACTTGCCATTGCTGTGAAGAAAGAATGGATTATTCACCAACTGGATGTGAATAACGCATTCTTACATGGTGATCTTAACGAAGAAGTGTATATGAGAATACCGCACGGCTATGACAAAGGAGGAGAAACGAAGGTGTGTAGACTGAGAAAGTCATTATACGGTTTAAAGCAAGCTTCGAGGAATTGGTATCAAAAATTCACATCAGCTTTGCTTGAACTTGGTTTCAAACAGTCCTTTGCCGATCATTCGCTTTTTACTTATAAAAGGGGAGGGGTTTTTATTGCCGTCCTTATATACGTTGACGACGTGATAGTCACAGGAAACGACCTAGACAAAATACGAGGAACAAAGAATTTTCTCAACAACAAGTTTAGCATTAAAGATCTCGGCCCACTTAAATACTTTCTTGGAATTGAAGCTGCGCGAACAAAGGACGGGTTGGTACTAAGCCAACGAAAGTACACTCTAGACATTTTGGAGGATAGTGGAATGTTAGGGTGTAAGCCATGCTCGTTTCCTATGGAGCAGAACCTAAACCTCGAAAAAGACAATGGTGACATCCAAGTGGATGCAAGCAAATATAGAAGGCTTGTTGGGAGGTTGTTGTACCTTCAAGCCACCAGACCAGATCTCGCATATTCCGTGAATTTCCTAAGTCAGTTTGTATCGGATCCTCGACAAAGACACTTGGACGCCGCCATGAGGGTTCTTCGATATCTTAAAGCCACACCGGGACAGGGCATATTCTTTCCTAAAGCTGGAGATACAAGTTTGGTAGCATATTGCGATGCCGACCGGTTGGGATGTTCCATTACGAGGAGGTCTCGAACCGGATACCTCTTACTTTTGGGGGGAGCTCCGGTCTCTTGGAAATCTAAGAAACAAACAGTTGTTTCTCGCTCGTCAGCTGAAACAGAATACCGAGCTATGGCGAGTACTACAAGCGAAATTTTATGGATGCGATGGCTTCTAAAAGGTCTTGAAGCAGAACAAGATGGACCTACACCACTTTATTGTGATAACCAAGCAGCCCGACACATCGCAAATAATCCAGTTTTTCATGAACGAACAAAGCATGTGGAGATGGACTGTTACTTTGTCAAAGAACGAGTAGAGTCACAAGATATTGAACCACTTTGTATTAACACGAAAATGCAAATTGCCGACCTCCTCACCAAAGCTTTGGGATCAAGACAACTTGAATTCTTACTTGTCAAGCTGGGCATGCAAAACCTACACGCTCCAACATGAGGGGGAGTATAGAATTGCATTCTTTATTATCCTGATTTTCCTCTCTATCACATGCTATTAGCTGTCCATAATGATCCTTTCCTTATTTATGGATTATTTTGTTTTCGACTATTTAGGCTTCTGGCTTGTAATCTTTTTCGAGTGATTCAAAATAAAATAAAATTCTTCTTATCATTTCTTTAGTACGTGGCGTAGGGAGCTCTACGCCACGTACAGAAACCTGTACGTGACGTAGGGTACTGTACGACACGTCTTTGGGGTGTGAAAATAAAGAATTGGGTGTAAGATTAACACAACCTGATGGTGTATAAAAGAGGGGGTGGTGTATGAATATTAGGACCCTTTATTTGTTTTGCTGTTATTACTTGTCCTTCGTTGAAATGTGTTGTCACCATCACACTGAAAAACGACATTTACACGCTTCTACCACTTTCAAGTTTCAACACAACAAAAAAAACTTTAGTTAAAGGAAAAGATAAAAAATTATCCCTCACTCAATAATCTAAAACTTTTAAAATTGCCACACATTTTTTCTTTTTTGTAAACCTATATATATTCCCTGTATATTTCCACTTTTCAGTAGGGTCGGGGGAAGGATATATACAAACCTTACACCTATCTGAATTGTGATAGAGAGACTGCTCCGAAAGAGTCCTCGGCTGTACATGTTTACAAGAAATCAAACTAACTAAACTAACTAACTAAAGTAATAATCAACGTATATCGAACCGGTCTCTTTCCAGGTTAGAGGTCGGACCGGATTTTTGAACCGGATAACTTCATAAATATTATATATATATATATATATATATATATATATATAGGGTAGGGATAATTTGAAAACCACTTTTTATTGTGAAACCCAGCAAACCGCTGTGTAAAACATACGTAACACAACTAAAAAAAGAAAGTTTGTAAAACATACGTAAAAACGTACATCGTTTACGTCAGATGTGCCTCAGTGTTACGTATGTTTTACAACGTAAAAAAACTTATAAAATATTTTTTTTTTTAAATATTTCTTCGGCGCTTTTTTGATTTTTTTTATAAAAATGTCCCAAATAATGTTACCAACCTGTAAAAAAAAATCAAAAAAAATACGTTCGTTTTACATGAGTTTTCATGGTTTTCTCACTAATACAAGGTTTTCATTTTATTAATCCCCTATATATATATATATATATATATATATATATATATATAATTGTAACAGCCGAAAATTTAGCACATTTGATCGTGCTTGAAATCTATGTTGAGTTGACAGACGAAATTATTCTAGGATGATAGTATGCGAGAAATGGTGAACGTGGGCGAAAACCGTGTGCGAAACGGAGTTACGGATTGTCCGGAATCTCGAAACGAAGTTAAAAATCGAAAAATGGACAAAAATCACTTGGGGGTAGGCCCCGGGCCACGCACTAACATGGGGTGTGACAATTGCAGGTAAAGATTACGTCATCAATGACGTTCACACGTTTGGTTGTTCTAGAAATCCGCGCGAAATTGATGATTGTAATTATTGCAGGTTTAAAGTATGCGAGAAATCGAGAACATAGGAGAAAACGGATCGCGAAACGGAGTTACGGATTGTCCGGAATCGCGAAACGAAGAAAATTTCAAAATATTACAAAAATGAGCTCGTCGCGGTACGCGACACTTATGTGGCTGTCTGTCGCGATACGCGATGAATTAAATATCTGATTTTGTTCCGAGATCCGTCGCGTTACGCGACGGCCCTGTTGATTCTCGTCGCGATACGCGACGAGTATGGCGGTGTAAATGGATCAGATAGATAATCAGATTGCATGTGAAGAAATTATTTTTCTTCTTCTTCACTTTTGTTCGAACCAAACGACCTGTACCTCTATTTTTTCAACTTTTGTCCATCAAAACCCAAATCTAAACCCACCACAACTACCAGAACGAACCGGTCATCGTAGATACACGTTCTGATCGTATTTCTGTCCGTTAAACCGCTCGTTTCAGGTAACTATCCGTTTAACCTTCTGGTTTAGTTTTGATTGATTAAATCTTGATTTTGAACGTAATGATCTAGTTAGGGTTGTTGATTATTGATTATATGATAGCTAGGAATGATTTTTAACGGATAACTTGACAGGTTAACGGGTAATTATCTGTTTTGATCCGTTATAATGCCCGGTTTCCACCAAATCATAACAATGATTATAATGGTTTAAACCATTTAATTATGACAATGTAGGTGATTATTTTGGTTAATCTTTGAAATGCAAGGTTAATCCCAGGCATTTCAAACTAATCACAATCATTAACCTACCCATTGGAATAACTGTCTGGTGTTTATGATAACAGTCAGATTAGTATTTTAAACATGATTGTTTAACATATTCCAATGTCACATTGTTATGTTTTGTGATATCTGGATAACCAGTAACCAGAATTAATCATTCCTAAGCTGTGATTTCATCTGAAAACTGTTTCAGGAGCATAATCAACAACATTACCTAACTGGTTAATCAGAGATTATTTTGATTAATCAAGCATGTCATCAACTTCATATTAGGTATCTAAATCAGTCTAGGTACCTACATTATCATACATTGTATGATATTAGATTCAATAACTAATTAAACACCGAATATCGGTTTGATGACTTTTCATTACAATGTCTATGACATTGAACGTTCAAACAGATTTAATCAGCAGGTTAGAACATAAATCATTAATCAAATATAACCTAATGCAGATTTACATTATTAGCAACAGTTACGCGAGGTCTTAGCACTCATCTGAACTCAGGTGAGTTTCGTACCACCCCTGTTCTTTTAATGTTGTATAAACATCGGGGTATAACTGCTAAACTTTTCTTGATCATATGATATGTGTCACTGTTATCTGCGTGATTTCATGTGATTAACTGAATTTGTGGATTTCATGGGATTGTTGCCGTTAGTATCTCTATCATGATATCAAAGTCCTCATTCTTGAACTGTATCTAGTGAACCCATGTGTGGCCGAGCAGAAAACATTGATAGTACTATCGGTTGACACCCCATTCACTGGGAGGATTGCATCTCCCCTGGTGTGAATGTTTGTTATCTGTTTCCTGAACTTCTTAATGGTGTGATAGACATTAAGATAATGAGGCAATAAGATATGTACCGACGGGTAATATCGAGAACTGAACATATCGTCCGAAAGGAACTAGATACGGGTCCCATGGTTATCCGGAACTGTGAACATGTATTTGAACTTAACTGTCATATCATATGATTTAACTAAACTGTATGAACTCACCAGCTTTGTGCTGATGTTTTCGAAACTAAAACTTTTGCAGGCAATCAAGGACAACGGTGAGGATGCACTCACAGCACTAGCAACAACTGTAATTAAATAAATTGTAATATGTATAAACTGTAATAATATTTGTAACCACGAACCTTGTAATGTAAGTTTTACTATTCGTAATCTGTGTGCTATGATGATACCGGATCAAGTAAGTCACCCCTCATGCTCTGAGACATCACCACTATGCTTCCGCTACCCTTTTGATGACATCATTCTCTGGGATGAAGAGAGGTGGGGGTGTGACAGGGTGGTATCAGAGCCACAGGTTATAGAGAATTAGGTTGACTTAGAGACCTAGACTATAACCATAGGTTCGTATAATGACACAGAGAGCACTGAATACAACGAACGAACAAAACTTGTGTTGATTTAAGTTAGGATAATCGAGTGATCCAGGTTTCAGTTATGAGTGGCCAGCATAACTGAAATTTGTAATACTTGTGCATTCTAGTTTAAGTCAATCCAAGCTGAACTATAACAATTCTAAAGACTAATAGTTGCTTTGAGATAGGAAGAGATATCATATCATGTTTGTATTGAATATTATTATTCAATGTTTATTTCATGATACTGATCTAGAACTTTGTTTATTCAGCAATGGCGAACCCGGGAGAAAACTATATTTACCAGAGATTCCCTTACATCATCCTTGACGACACACCCAGTGACAGCTCGGGATCGAGCTCGGGTGCAGTACCATCTCATGCGTCTTCTGTATTATCTCAGGTGGGACCACAGCTACCAGCTACACCACCCGGATCTCCTTTTGTACCACCACTACCGCCTGGATCTCCGTTTATACCACCACCACCACCGGGATCCCCACCGGTGCACAGTCCACCCCACTCACCGCTGGCCGACGCTTCGGCCATGAGGAGGCAGAGCTCCTCACCACACAGAGCCCCGGCATGGGACGGGCTCAGGCGTATGCGGGGCCAGGCCCGCAAGACTACGGGACTACCTCCACGACGCCCTATGGCTCCACGGGACGAGCCAGCACCAGTACACGAGGTGGGAGAATCCTCCCACCAGGCTGAGCTTCGGGCTCAGGTACAGCAGGTATCTCAGGACCTGCTGGGCCTCCGACAGGATTTGCAGCAGCACCATGCCACGATGGAGGACACCCGTAACACGGTGTTGGAGATTCTCACGTCTCACCTGGCTCTTATGGAGCATGTGACTACTCAGGGTGCAGACACTCTAGCTTGGAGGGCGACCATTGAGGATCGCCTTCGGAGGACCTGGTGGAGGGAGATGATTGCTGCATGTAAGCAGCGGGTGGCAGCCTTTGGGGAAAGGCTGCAGGGACTGATCTGGATGCTCGGTACGCTGAGCACCGAGGCTAGACTTATCTGGTTAGCTATAGTACTTGCTACTATAGCTATAGTGCTAGCCTGTTTACCGTATTTCTTACGGTAAGTCAGATCAGTTGACCCACATTTTTGGGATTTTCATTGTACATCTCATAGACGGATAGGTTGTTTGTATGGATGTATTATAAGGGCACTCTTTGTATCATAAACTTTATGGTTCTATAATAACAGTGTTGTTTTAATCAAACGTTTGTTTCTGTATATCTGTTGTATGTTATGTGAACATTATATCTATATCAGTATGAGAACGTATCTATGAACATATCAGTATGAGAACGTATCTATGAACATATCAGTATGAGAACGTATCTATGAACATATCAGTATGAGAACGTATCTATGAACATATCAGTATGAGAACGTATCTATGAACATATCAGTATGAGAACGTATCTATGAACATATCAGTATGAGAACGTATCTATGAACATATCAGTATGAGAACGTATCTAACTGAAAACATATTGCGCTGATATACAGTACGAGAGCCATACTGTATGCGAATATGTCGAACTAAAAATATATATATTGTGCGAAAATACAGTACGAGAGCAATACTGTATGCAAATATATCTAACTGAAAATATATTGCGCTGATATACAGTACGAGAGCCATACTGTATGCGAATATATTTAACTAAAAACATATATTGCGCGAAAATACAGTACGAGAGCCATACTGTATGCGGATATATTAACTAAAGTACAGTACGAGAGCCATACTGTACGAGAACATATCTGAACGAGAACGTATCTGTAATGTGAACGAGAACATATCTAACGAGAACATATCAGTAACTAAAAGTACAGTACGAGAGCCATACTGTACGAGAACATATCTAAACGAGAACGTATCTGTAATGTGAACGAGAACATATCTAAACGAGAACGTATCTGTAATGTGAACGAGAACATATCAGTAACTAAAGTATAGTACGAGAGCCATACTATACGAGAACATATCAGTTACTAAAAGTACAGTACGAGAGCCATACTGTACGAGAACATATCTAAACGAGAACGTATCTGTAATGTGAACGAGAACATATCTAAACGAGAACGTATCTGTAATGTGAACGAGAACATATCAGTAACTAAAGTATAGTACGAGAGCCATACTATACGAGAACATATCAGTTACTAAAAGTACAGTACGAGAGCCATACTGTACGAGAACATGTGAACATATCTGTTGTTGTGTGAAAACATATCTAGTACATGAACTGAGAACATATCAGAGGACTTGTGTGAGAACATATCCTAGTCCTGTATGAACATATCTCTAAAAACATGTATTGCGAGGCAATGAGTTGGGTTATACTCTACACATGTTTTGAAATAACAGGACTAAGTATAACTATGAATATCTGAATGACTAGTGTGAATTGAGAACGTATCTGGATCTTTTCAATGTAGTTATACTTGAATACTTGAATGATCACATTTCAACATGAAATTATCAGCATGTCTGAACATGGTTGAGTTATGTGATTAAAAAGGGTTATATCTTTAATATTCTTGAACTGACCTGAGTTTGTCTGCATGTGAGCAGAACTATGGCTCCGAAAAGAGGTCGTCCAGCTAAGAAAGTTACTGAGAATATTACTTCCCCTGAACCGAATCCAGTTCCACCACCTGTTTCTGAAACAAATACCGTTCCTCTGGTGAACCAGGACCCAAACCCGACACTAACAGCAGCTCCTAGTGGGTCGGTATTGAATGAAGCAGCTATAGCCCGAATCGTAAAGGAACAGTTATCGGCTGCTGGCATTGTAATACCACCACAGCCACATGTCACTTCTGGGTCTGGTCATGTGGAACATAATGCCACAGGTGGACACGTTGAAACTGTTCATACCACAGGCACAACTACTACTGCTCCTGATCCACCACGACAGGGATGTACGTATAAATACTTTGCTTCCTGTAACCCACCTACTTTCACAGGTAGGGAAGGAGCGGCTGGACTCCTTAGGTGGATCGAGGAGATGGAAACAAAACTGAAAATCAGCCAGTGTCTGGAGGAGCATAAGGTGTCTTATGCTGCCTGTTCTTTGAAAGAATCAGCTCTTACCTGGTGGAATACCCAGGCTAAAACTTTGGGTTCTGTTACAGTTGATTCTATGGGCTGGAATGAATTCAAAACTCTGATTATGTCAGAGTACTGCCCAATCACTGAAATCCAAAAACTTCAGGAGGAATTCTGGAGTCACTCAATGGTCGGTGCTGATTGTTTAGCCTACACCGATCGTTTTCATGAACTTACTTGTCTACTTCCCAATATGTTTCCAACTGAGGCAGCATTGATTGAGAAGCATATCAAAGGGTTGGTTCCCCAGATTCGGGGAAATGTAACTGCTGCTGAACCCACAACCCTCAAAAGAACCATTCTGTTGACCACCAAGCTTACCGATGAGGCGGTAAGAAGTGGTACATTGATCTCAAAATCTCAGACGGCCGTGGGCCGTAGTGAAGCTGGTACCTCGAACGTTTCTAAAGGTACCAAACGTAAATGGTTTGGCAAGTCCAAGACCAAAGCTCCAGCTGAAACCAGTCAGAACAAACCAACCGTGAAAAACTATGGAGCGGCGGTACCGGAGAGGAAAGTTTACACTGGGCCGGCGCCCAAATGTGATAGGTGTCCCTACCATCACACAGGACCATGTCCTGTTTGTACAAAATGTAATCGGGTAGGACACTATGCTAAATACTGCAACTTTCCTGCTCGTCAACCAAACCAAGCTCCACGACCCACTGCTCAAACAAACCGGTCATGTTACACTTGTGGAAGCCCTGATCACCTCATGCGCAATTGTCCAACCAATAACACCAATCCAGGGAATCAAGCTAGGGGCAGAGCTTTTCAGATTGGTGCAGCCGAGGCAAGACATGATGCAAACATTGTCACTGGTACGTTCCTTCTCAATAATCTTTATGCATCAGTTTTAGTTGACACAGGAGCAGATAAGAGTTTTATTTCTCCTGAATTTGCATCATTACTTTCATTGCCTACGGTAGAACTAGAAACTCCTTATGTCATTGAACTTGCAAATGGCAAGATGATCAAAACTAGCAGTGTTATTCAAGGATGTTCCTTGAATCTGAATGATCACCTTTTCTGTATCGACTTACTTCCTATTGAGCTTGGTAGCTTTGATGTCGTGGTAGGCATGAATTGGCTTTCTGATAACCAAGCGGAAGTTGTATGTCAAACTAAGGTGATCCGTATTCCATTACCTAACGGTAATACACTGGTAGTTCAAGGAGAACGAGCCGGTAGAAAACTTGGTCTCATATCTTGTATGCGGGCTCAGAAATTTTTAAGGAAAGGCTGTTATGCTTTCCTGGCACACGTGACCGAGCACAATTCTTCATCTACACGTATCACTGATATCCCAGTAGTCAAAGATTTTCCTGAAGTTTTTCCTGAAGATATATCAGGATTACCCCCAACAAGACAGGTTGAATTTCGTATTGACTTGATTCCTGGCGCTGCACCTGTTGCTAAAGCCCCGTATCGGCTTGCGCCATCTGAAATGCAAGAACTTTCAGGTCAATTACAGGAACTTCTTGATAAAGGTTTCATTCGACCCAGTTTTTCACCCTGGGGAGCACCAATTCTTTTTGTGAAAAAGAAAGATGGATCATTCAGGATGTGTATCGACTACAGGGAACTCAATAAACTGACAATCAAGAACCGTTATCCATTACCTCGTATTGATGATCTGTTTGATCAATTGCAAGGTGCTACATATTTCTCAAAAATTGATTTGAGGTCCGGATATCATCAGTTGCGAATCCATGACAATGATGTTCCAAAAACTGCTTTCCGAACCCGGTACGGACATTACGAGTTTTTAGTAATGCCGTTTGGTTTAACCAATGCACCTGCAGTTTTTATGGATCTGATGAACCGAGTATGTAGACCTTATCTGGATAAGTTTGTGATTGTATTTATTGATGATATTCTCATTTATTCCCGGAACCAGCAGGAACATGCCCAACATCTGAAACTCATCTTAGAACTTCTAGCACGTGAACAGCTATATGCCAAATTTTCCAAGTGTGAATTTTGGTTACGAGAAGTTCAGTTTCTGGGGCATGTTGTGAATGAGAATGGTATTCAAGTGGATCCCAGTAAGATCAAAGCGGTAGAACAATGGGAGACACCCCGAACCCCGACTGAAATACGTCAATTCTTGGGGTTGGCAGGTTATTATCGTCGATTTATCAAGAACTTTTCAAAAATCGCTCTGCCACTTACCACTTTGACTCAGAAGAACCAACCGTTTATATGGGGTTCCCAACAGGAGGAGGCTTTCCAACTGTTGAAACATAAACTCTGCAATGCACCTATCTTAGCACTACCGGAAGGTACAGATAACTTCACGGTTTATTGTGATGCTTCCCGTCAGGGACTTGGGTGTGTTTTAATGCAGAACAATAAGGTGATCGCTTACGCTTCTCGGCAGTTGAAAGTACACGAGAAGAACTATACCACTCATGATCTAGAACTTGGTGCAGTTGTGTTTGCACTCAAGATTTGGAGACATTATCTGTACGGAACCAAGTGTATTGTGTACACGGATCACAAAAGTCTCCAACATATTCTAGATCAGAAAATGTTGAACATGCGACAAAGGCGATGGGTTGAACTCTTGAACGATTATGATTGTGAAATCCGTTATCACCCAGGCAAGGCAAATGTTGTGGCCGATGCCTTGAGTCGCAAGGAACGGGTCAAACCCCTACGTGTGAAAGCGTTAGGTTTGACTATCCAAACCAGTCTAATTCCTCAGATTAGAAATGCTCAGCAACAAGCTTTACAAACAACGAATTATTCTGCTGAGGGACTAAGAGGATTAGATAAGAAACTCGATACTAAGGTTGATGGACTGTTGTATTTCAAAGACCGAATGTGGATTCCTTTATTCGGTAACTCTCGAACAACCATCTTGGATGAGGCGCACAAATCCAGGTATTCTATTCATCCAGGTGCCGATAAAATGTATAAAGATCTTAGAGATTTTTACTGGTGGCCTGGGATGAAGAGAAACGTATTAGAATACGTGGACCGATGTTTAACGTGTCTTAAAGTGAAGGCTGAACATCAACGACCTTCTGGGTTACTTCAACAACCTGAGATTCCCATGTGGAAATGGGATCAGATCTCTATGGATTTCATTACAAAACTACCCAGAACGTCACGTAACCATGACTCGATATGGGTTATCGTTGATCGCCTTACTAAATCTGCGCATTTCTTACCCATCCGAGAAGATTACTCTATGGATCGACTGGCTAAACTCTATGTTAATGAGATTGTATCTCGACATGGAGTACCGATCTCTATCATTTCTGACAGAGATAGTCGATTTATGTCACGATTTTGGCAAACTCTTCAGAATGCTCTGGGCACGCAAATCAATATGAGCACATCCTATCATCCACAAACGGATGGGCAAACGGAGCGAACAAATCAAACGTTAGAAGACATGCTCAGAAGCTGTGTGATTGATTTTGGAGGTAGCTGGGATATTCATCTTCCACTTGTTGAATTCTCATACAATAACAGCTACCATACCAGCATACAATGCGCTCCATTCGAGGCACTGTATGGGCGCAAGTGCAGATCTCCTATTTGCTGGTCGGAAATAGGAGAAAATCAAATCATTGGCCCAGAATTCATCCAAGAAACCACTGACAAGATCGCACTGATTCAAGAACGAATTAAAGCTGCTCGCGATCGTCAAAAGAGTTATGCTGATAACCGTCGTAGACCACTAGAATTCCAAGTTGGTGATCGTGTAATGTTGAAAGTATCACCCTGGAAGGGCATTTTCAGATTTGGTAAACGAGGTAAACTCTCACCGAGGTTTGTAGGGCCATTTAAAATTCTTGAACGAATTGGATCTGTAGCCTACAGACTCGAATTACCTCTTGAACTCAGTAACATTCATGACGTTTTTCACGTATCAAATCTGAAAAAGTGTTTAAACGATGAATCTTTGATCGTACCTCTCGAAGAACTTCAGATCAATGATAAACTTCAGTTTACCGAAGAACCGGTAGAAGTAATGGATCGAGAAGTTAAGGTACTCAAACGCAGTCGCATACCAATCGTTAAAGTTCGCTGGAACTCTCAACGAGGACCTGAATATACCTGGGAACGTGAAGATCAGATGAAAGCAAAATATCCTCACTTGTTCTCATAGACAATTGTCGACAGATAAGTCTTCACTAAATTTCGGGACGAAATTTCTGTAACAGGAGGAGACTGTGACAATTGCAGGTAAAGATTACGTCATCAATGACGTTCACACGTTTGGTTGTTCTAGAAATCCGCGCGAAATTGATGATTGTAATTATTGCAGGTTTAAAGTATGCGAGAAATCGAGAACATAGGAGAAAACGGATCGCGAAACGGAGTTACGGATTGTCCGGAATCGCGAAACGAAGAAAATTTCAAAATATTACAAAAATGAGCTCGTCGCGGTACGCGACACTTATGTGGCTGTCTGTCGCGATACGCGATGAATTAAATATCTGATTTTGTTCCGAGATCCGTCGCGTTACGCGACGGCCCTGTTGATTCTCGTCGCGATACGCGACGAGTATGGCGGTGTAAATGGATCAGATAGATAATCAGATTGCATGTGAAGAAATTATTTTTCTTCTTCTTCACTTTTGTTCGAACCAAACGACCTGTACCTCTATTTTTTCAACTTTTGTCCATCAAAACCCAAATCTAAACCCACCACAACTACCAGAACGAACCGGTCATCGTAGATACACGTTCTGATCGTATTTCTGTCCGTTAAACCGCTCGTTTCAGGTAACTATCCGTTTAACCTTCTGGTTTAGTTTTGATTGATTAAATCTTGATTTTGAACGTAATGATCTAGTTAGGGTTGTTGATTATTGATTATATGATAGCTAGGAATGATTTTTAACGGATAACTTGACAGGTTAACGGGTAATTATCTGTTTTGATCCGTTATAATGCCCGGTTTCCACCAAATCATAACAATGATTATAATGGTTTAAACCATTTAATTATGACAATGTAGGTGATTATTTTGGTTAATCTTTGAAATGCAAGGTTAATCCCAGGCATTTCAAACTAATCACAATCATTAACCTACCCATTGGAATAACTGTCTGGTGTTTATGATAACAGTCAGATTAGTATTTTAAACATGATTGTTTAACATATTCCAATGTCACATTGTTATGTTTTGTGATATCTGGATAACCAGTAACCAGAATTAATCATTCCTAAGCTGTGATTTCATCTGAAAACTGTTTCAGGAGCATAATCAACAACATTACCTAACTGGTTAATCAGAGATTATTTTGATTAATCAAGCATGTCATCAACTTCATATTAGGTATCTAAATCAGTCTAGGTACCTACATTATCATACATTGTATGATATTAGATTCAATAACTAATTAAACACCGAATATCGGTTTGATGACTTTTCATTACAATGTCTATGACATTGAACGTTCAAACAGATTTAATCAGCAGGTTAGAACATAAATCATTAATCAAATATAACCTAATGCAGATTTACATTATTAGCAACAGTTACGCGAGGTCTTAGCACTCATCTGAACTCAGGTGAGTTTCGTACCACCCCTGTTCTTTTAATGTTGTATAAACATCGGGGTATAACTGCTAAACTTTTCTTGATCATATGATATGTGTCACTGTTATCTGCGTGATTTCATGTGATTAACTGAATTTGTGGATTTCATGGGATTGTTGCCGTTAGTATCTCTATCATGATATCAAAGTCCTCATTCTTGAACTGTATCTAGTGAACCCATGTGTGGCCGAGCAGAAAACATTGATAGTACTATCGGTTGACACCCCATTCACTGGGAGGATTGCATCTCCCCTGGTGTGAATGTTTGTTATCTGTTTCCTGAACTTCTTAATGGTGTGATAGACATTAAGATAATGAGGCAATAAGATATGTACCGACGGGTAATATCGAGAACTGAACATATCGTCCGAAAGGAACTAGATACGGGTCCCATGGTTATCCGGAACTGTGAACATGTATTTGAACTTAACTGTCATATCATATGATTTAACTAAACTGTATGAACTCACCAGCTTTGTGCTGATGTTTTCGAAACTAAAACTTTTGCAGGCAATCAAGGACAACGGTGAGGATGCACTCACAGCACTAGCAACAACTGTAATTAAATAAATTGTAATATGTATAAACTGTAATAATATTTGTAACCACGAACCTTGTAATGTAAGTTTTACTATTCGTAATCTGTGTGCTATGATGATACCGGATCAAGTAAGTCACCCCTCATGCTCTGAGACATCACCACTATGCTTCCGCTACCCTTTTGATGACATCATTCTCTGGGATGAAGAGAGGTGGGGGTGTGACATGGGGCGGTACGCCCGGGACCGCGAAAAAGTTCTGGCCGCCTTAGCCCCGCGTGGTACGCCCCAGACCACCGTCTGGGGTGGGGCGATACGCCTGAGGTCATCCGGACGCAACTTGGGTCTAAAATGTCAATTTTTCATCTAGAAGTCTCATTTCTTGCTTATCTTCGACGATTTCGACCTCACAAACACAAAATCAGTATCCAATCCATCAAAACATCAATTTTGAAGGCTTCTCAAGGTTTAGATCGAACCAGGGAACGTTTCTGCAAGCCCGGATCGTCTTTTTAACCGCGAAACTCTGTCGGATTATGTAATGGTTCATTCTAACATTCTAGATTGGTGATGATTGATTAAATCTTGTTTTTGAACGTGATGATATAGTTAGGGTTGTTGATTATTGCCTAGATGATGGCTATGATTGATTATAAACGAGAAACTCGAACTGTTAATGGGTAAATCCTTGTTTTGAGCCGTTGTAATGCCCGGTTTGTATGGAATCATAACAATGGTTATAGTGGTTTAAACTAGAGGTGTACAAAAAAACGGACCCGGAACCGGAACCGACAACCCGAACTGGAACCGGAACCGGTCATACCCGAACCGGTGGGTTCGAACGGGTACGGTTTTTCAGACAAATTAAAACCGGAACTGGAACCGAAACCGGAAAACCGGAACTGGTTCCACTTGATCCCGGCCATAACCCGAACCGGAACCGTCCAAAACCCGAACCGGAACCGGTCAAAAACCGGTTGGAACCGGTTAAAACCCGGAACTGGAACCGGAACCGGGTATTGACTTTGTTGACTGGAACTGGAACCGATTGGAACCGGAACCGGTTCTGGAACCGGAACCGGGTCCAAAAAAAACCCGATTTGTACACCTCTAGTTTAAACCATTTGATTATGACAAGGTAGGTGATTAGTTTGATTAATTTTGATATGCAAGGTTAAATCCAAGTGTTTCAAACTATCACAATCAATAACAAGGATTGATCATTCCTAAGCCATTAAACTGTATACAGACTGTTTTTGCTTGATAATCAACAACATTAACTATTTGATGGCTATTAAGGCAAGGTCTTTGACATTGGACGTTCAGAAAGATTTAATCAGTATGTTAAAACGTATATAATATATTATACGTAAACCAATGCAGGACTATACTATTAGCACCAGTTGTGAGTGATCTCGCTACTGTGAGACATCAGGTGAGTTTTAGACGCCCTATTTTTATGTTTAATGTTTTGGGCTGGCATACATGCTTAATGTATTGTTCATGATGATATGTGCTTAAGTTGATGATTAATGGGTAATGACATGCCATGACTATGTATGCATGCTTACGTGTTAACATGATTTGAGTATGAAGATATGCTAAGTAAGATGAGTGCATTTTAGTAAGTCATAATGATGAGATCTATGAGAACACGATATGATGAGAATTACAGATGTTAAGCTGAGATGGGATCCTAGGTTGCTAGGATGAAGGTATGATGTAGAATACGAGGAGTAGGTTTTATTATAACATGTAAGTGATGTTATGGTGATAAAGATGCTAGCATGAGATGTTATGATACGATATGTGCCTTTGCTGCTAGGGCATAAGGCTACGACGATAAGATGCTAGTATGAAAAGTTCATGAATGCCAGAATGTATGATCTGATGATATGATGATAGCATGATATATATTTATTGCTAAGATGTTATGATAGTATGATGAAATGATACTGGCATGACATAATATGATGATTCCTAAGATATTAGGACAACGTGATGATGTCATGATGATAAGAGACTAGCATGTAATGTTATGATGTTATGATGAATACGATGAATGATCATATGATGCTAGTGTGTCATGAATGATGAAGGAATGATGTTCCTATATGTGTTATAGGAAGATGAATGTATGAGAGTCAACCATGACTATAACTGGGTATGAGAGTCAACCATGACTATAACTGGGTATGAGAGTCAACCATGACTATAATTGGGTATTAGAGTCAACCATGACTATAACTGGGTATGAGAGTCAACCACGACTATAACTGGGTATGAGAGTCAACCATGACTATAACTGGGTATGAGAGTCAACCACGACTATAACTGGGTATGAGAGTCAACCACGACTGTAACTGGGAAAGTATGGTAGCTCCAGTACTTGTTACTGAGAAAGTATGGTAGCTTCAGTACTAGTTACTGGGTAAGTATGGTAGCTCCAGTACTTGTTACTGGGTAAGTATGGAGTCTTATGCCGGTATAAGCCCACTGTTAAAGACAGTGGATATGATGAGGACAACGGTTTTGATGATGTAAATGAATGTGTGTTATGATTACGTATATGTGATGTATGAATGATTTATGTAAAGAAGTTTTGTACCGGTATGAGCTGTCAACTTCGGTTGATAGTTAAAGAAATCTTATGCATGCATTAGTTATCAGCTGCGGGTTGATAGTTATAGAGTCTTGTGCCGCACAAGCCTGTCTGACTTCAGGTCAGCCGTTGACGGCGAAGTTCCTTCGCCGTATGATTGATGTTATAATGTCATGTATGTTATGTATAAGAAATGTGTTATGTTCAGGGTGATAGAGACTGTTGACTTTGGCCAACAGTGAATGCTAATGTTTTATGTACAGTAAAGATTTTATTTTTATGAAAACTAGAACTCACCAGTGTAAGCTGACTTGTTTTAGCATGTATGTCAGGTTAAGCTTTGGTCAGAGAAGGTATGGAGCTCAGGGCATCAAGATAGTGTATCCGATGGTTTTGGCAATTCGATATGTTTTTGATACAGACACTTTATTGTATTCTGTTTATCAAACGATGTTCACATTTCCGCCACATGATTATGAAAGTTTTAGTTTAAGGGCTATGTGTTATGACGAAACCAACCTCCATGGGGTCGCCGGGAATTGGGGCGTCACAATAATAGAAATATTTTATTCAAAGTTCAAATGTCAATTTTATCCCCAAATTCTCATCTTCTCTACCAAGAATCCAATCACAGAGATCTACAGCAGCCCCAACAAATGTCGTGATCCACATAACTCCACCTTCTTCACAATCATACCAGCCAGAACAAAAGAAATCACAGCTGCAACAAGTAAAATTCTAACAAAAGTATCATTAAATTGATCCAAGATTAGATGGAAAATAGATTGCCTTCGTGTTTTTCCAGCTCAGTTGTCCCACATTGCTTGCCCCACACTAAATGGAACCTTCACACCCTCTATATAATAAAATCCACTCCGTTGCAATCTTATATCCCCTTCATTAGAGCTTCCGGTTTCCAATTGGACCTGGGTTTATGCATAACTGGCTGGTTCATTGAGTACCGGCTATCTAGTCTAAATTGAACAGTTACACCTACCAGTTTCTGGTTGAACCGGCTGGTCCGGTCCGGTCTTCACAACGTTGTTAATGAATGATCCGTTAGCAATCTCTAAAAAAAATAATAAAATAAAATAAAAATTATTAACAGTCTCTAAAAACTCTATTTGTTGTTGATTTGTCGGTTTGATTATCTATAGATAGTAAAATCGATTTTCTAATTTCCTAATATATATTGGTTAAATTTGATTATAATCACACCAATACACTTAATTAAGATTTAAAACTAATATAAAAAACCTAGCTAGCTAAGCCTAAGGTAACAAGTCAGTATACAAATTTGATTTCTGTTATTTTTTATTCTTTATGAACATTTTTTATTATGCGTTGATAACATTATAACATTGATAATTATGTTGATTATATATATCAGAAGTAAGGAATATATATAAAAATAGATTAGCCGTTCAAAAAAAAAATATAAAAATAGATTCCTTGTGCCCAAATAAAGAAAAATTGAGACTTTATGAGGAATAATTGTAACTTTTCATTTTCTTCATCAATGTAATATGCAATTTTATTTAAGAGAAGTATTAATAAATTATGTTTATTTTTTTATACATCAATGTCGTTTATTTTATAAAAACTTTACAGTTTCATATTATGTAATAAATTATAGATTTAAGTTCTATTAATTTACTTATATTAAATGTGGTTGTATCATATATTATTAATAAAAAAATTGTTGATATTTTATCTTTAATTCGATTCACATAAGACATTACTTTCCGTTAACTTCTCACTTTTACTTTCTTATTTTTTTTGTTATTAAAAAATTATATAAAATAATAACGCCCTTCTCTATTCTAATAAGTAAATTAATTATTATATTTTAGAAATTAAATAATTATTTAATTTAACTATCTTATCTTATCTTATCTTACTACTATATTTTCATTGAAAAATTTTTTCTAATTGTTTTTTATAGAAATTAATTTTATTTCTTAATTAGATTAATTTTCAATATTTTTTATTTTCAAAATTTTTTTTATCAAAACATTTCATATATTTTAAAATTTTATTTTTTCCAATATATTTTAAATATAAAAAATATATAAATAACGTTATTAGTAACATTATTAATAAGAAAGAGAAAAAAAATTAATAAGAGAAAAAAATAAGAAAATTAATACGAGAAAACATATATAGAAATATGACAAGCGTTTCTTAAGATTTTTATTTATTATATATAAAAGATACACATATATGCATTAAATCATATATATACATTTATATCTATATCTTGACATTTATATCCTTATATAAAATCTACATAAACTATATAATAATTTCGTCTTAAGAATGTAATTGTACGCAATATAGCCGAATATACCCGATAACCAGACAAGTAAATATTAATAACACAATAAAATTTATTTGGTGGTACAAGGTGATGTTAATGTATTTCTCCTTGCAGTGAATCAATGGTTCTAAGCCCTATAATAAACAAAAAAGTTAGAAGAAAAATGATGTTAAAAAAATAAATGTTTGATAAACAAAATAATCTACATACTCTAATAAAATAATATTTTTAAAACACGTGTCTGGTGAAATCCGGAATTTTTCCCTCCCTCTTATTCTAATAAATACTAATAATTTTAAGTAATTAATTTATATAAATTTTTTTGAACGGCATTTGATCTCAATGTGTGAACCACTGATTTCCAGGCCACGTCACCAAAGTCTAGTTACCATGACCTCTGTTGAGACCTCACCACCACCCCAGGAGGAAACCGCACCGGAAAACCCCCTGACCTCCCAAGGACCCCTATTTCCCCTAATGCCAAGTTTAACAAAATGGAAGTAGGTTTAATTTTTTAAATCACTGGCAATAACCTTTATGAAAACTTTTGATTGTTCAAAACTCTTGGAGACTTGGATTAATTTAAAAGCACAAAATGAATGGCCTTTCTAAAATGTAGTTGCGTTGTTATGAAACTAGATAGTTTTAATCATGTGCTAATACATCCATGATTACCATTTAAAAGATGAATAACAATTAGTAAAAATAAAGCATCAATGGTTCATATATATTTTACTTTATGCACCCAAAATTAAACACCAAGACACAAGCCGGAGCACATTTCATAATAGAAATTACAACTTAACATTACCTTTTTTTCGTACAAGGAAACAACTTATTATCAGTCTAAAATCAATTCACAAGACATGAATTGATCTTTTAAGCGTAAAAGACCATATTTTTAAAGATACTTGTGACACATGGCACGATATCGATATTACATCAAACCTACAACGATATAACGACCGGATTTAGATCCAAAACAACCAACAAAATTCGAACACGTACGACAACCTTCAAATTTTAACCAAACACATCAATCTTTTAAAGAGTTTTTCTTTATCATGGTGAGTATCATCTCATTAAGCTTGTTTGTATCAGCAAGAGCCTTGGAAACACTCTCTCTTTTCATGCATTGTGTAGCCCAAACAACTAACTTTGGACACTCTTTCTCAATACTAAAATTTCCGAAGGGCTCAGATGCAATTAAATGGTTGTAGTAGCATATAAGTGCCATATCGACAAACCCGAAGGACTCACCGTTGAAATATGGTTTCTCACCAAGCTCCTCTTCCAAGACCTTGAGATGCCCTAATAGTTCTTCAACTCCTTTCTGTACCTCTTCACCTTCATTGTCAACTATTTTCCTAAAACATATATATGTCTGCATTTTTGTTCAAATTTTCATTAGTAACATATATATATATGCCACTTCAGTTATTGATACAAATGTTTTCATAAACAACATCAAGCTTGTTGTTTATTACTTCATTAGTATGAAAAATAACTGATTGATGTACACAAAATATAAATACTAAACAAAACTGACAGTTCAAAAAGCAAAATAAATATGCGGTTTTGTTAAAATAAAAAATTAGATATCAAAGAAACTTTTTAAGTGAAAGATATTAAATAATTCTGAATTATCAAACATTAAAATATACCAAAATCGGGTAGTTTAGTATTTAATGACTAAATATTTTTTTTACATTATAAATGAAATCAGTATCTTTTGTAAGATCAAATAAAAGTTTATCTATCTATTCTAATAAATCAATATTCATAAGGACACATAACGCGTTCTAAAGCACCTCAACTTTAATTTCCCGTCTCTTTCGTATTAAATACGCCTCATATTAAAAAATAATATTAAATCTTAAATATTCTTTTTATACATTTTTTTAAATTAAGAAAAATATTTTTAATACATTAAAATATATTAATATTAAAAAAACATATTAAAAAACGAATTTATTATAAAATATAAGATTTTTAAAAACAAAATGTGTAAAAATATAATATGACTATTTTCATTGATGATCAACCCGTGCAATACACAAGATACTGCCTTAGGGGCTGTTTGGTTGGGTCTGAACCATTAAGTGCTGAATGGTTAAGATGTCTGAATGATTAAGAGGGTCTGAATGGTTAAGAGCTGAACCAATTAAGACTGTTTGGTTTGAACATCTGAATGAAAATTAAAAAAAAAAATCTTTTTTTTTTCAATCAAAACCCTAGCCACCTGCCACCCCCCGCCCCCACCCCTCGTCTTTTCTCTCTGTTCAAGCCGCCGATACCATCTATCGTACTCCAGTTCACACCCTGATTCACTTTGATCTTCACAGACACCCCAATTCAATACAAACCACATCTGAAGAGGTTGATTCGTTTTCAGAAAAACTAAACCAGGGTTTCTCTAATTAAATTGATTTACAAGAAAACTAAGGTGCAACAATGGCGGTTGAGAATCGTGGTGACTAGTGGGTCAAAATCGCCACCGTTGAAGCCATCGATCGCAGGGATCGAGCAACCGTGAAGCCATCGATCGCAGCCCCTTCGTTTGCCGTCCACTGTAGCAGGGACGAGCGCGCGGAGGGAGTGGCTGACTAGTGGCGGCGACGGCACGATCGGGAGCTGCGGTGGAGCCGGTACCTCGACGTGCTGCAGCTGAATCAGAAGATCGGGACCTTTGGTGGATCATTCAGACCTTCTTTCCTTCTCTTCTTTCTCATTCAGACATTCTACCCCATTCAGATGTGTTTTTTTTGCACCAAACAAATGGTCTGAATCTGAACCATTCAGATTCAGACCCATTCAGATGCTACCAAACAGCCCCTTAGTTTATAAGACTATGTCCATTGTGCATGTGTAGTGGCTGCATTTCCTGATGTGTAAATATGTATGTGGAAAGATGCAATGAAGATAAAATAAAAAGTGGCGCACGTGGTTCTTTTGCACGTCCAGACGCGCACTCAAATGCAAGGAGGTGGAGCCCACCTATTTGAAAATCAAATTTTTTTAATCAATTTTTTTATCAATTCAAAGTAATAGTGATATGGAAGAAAGAGAGTGAATGTAGGAATGATAGATTAGAGTTAAAAAGAGGAGAGAAAATGCATGTGGGAAGGATGGGTAAAAAGCTGTTGTGACAGTGATGATTGAGCTGCATGTAGTAAATGCAGCCCTTTGCATTGCGGGTAGTCTAATATAACTAAATATAATGTTGTTTATTTGAGAAATTAAAATTATTTTTTCTAACAGCAATTTGGATTCGTGACTAGCGGTGTTCAAATTCGGATATCCGGTGTTTCGGATATCATCCGAAATTCGGATATCCAAAATTTCGGGTTCGGATTCGAATATCCGAACGGATATCCGAAATCAGGGAAAGAATTTAAAATTTATAAAAAATATATTTCGGATATCCGAATACCCGAAAAAATATCCGAATATCCGAAAAAATATCCGAAATATCCGAAAAATTATCCGAATATCCGAAAAATTATCCGAAAAACTATCTAAATATCTGAAAAACTATCCGAAAAGAATAACTATTTCGGATATTCGGATATCCGAACTATCCGAATTTTTTCAAAAAAGGTATCCGAATCCAAACTTCCAGATATCCGAACTTCCGGATATTTCAGGTTCGGATTTTCGGATATTTCGTGTTCGGATTCGGATACGGATTTTTTTGAACACCCCTATTAGTGACAGGTCATATACCCACTCGATTATATCTACACCCTATAAAGAAAACCCACCATAAGTGAGAGAAACCCTAGCCCGGCATTGAATCTCTATTTTATCGATTCCTTGACTTGAACTTATACCTCCCTTAATCACTTAGCTCAACATCATTGGTATTTGAGAAATTTAAATGCCAAAAAAAAAAAAAAAGGTAAACAACAGTTTCGGCCTAGATCTATTATATTCCCGATCATATATACACGGCCCGTCGGTCAAGTTTCCAAAACACGTATAAAAAACATACACGTGCATGTCTATCGATGTAATCAAGCCAAGAAAGTATCCTAACTATTCCTAAGATTTATAATATAACTAAAAACATCTTACGACTCATAAAGCCATATACTATACGGGTCGTATGATTGTATGAATGTCATGATGTTACCTAATCATGTAGGGTGTCCAAACACGGGCGCATGTACTGTTTTTTCGTGTAATAGTGTATATTTTCGATAGGTGGTGTAAAATTTTTTAAAAACCTCTATTTCGCCCCCTGAAAAAAAAATTTATTTCGCACCCTGAAAAAAAAAACTTATTTCGCCCCCCTAAAGTTTCGGTCAAGCTCCGTCACTGTGTCCAATTATCTGGCCCCATAAAAAAAACAAAGCACATATATAACACACGTACATGTTTATCGATGTAATCAGCCCAGAAAGCAGCCTGAGATTTGAGATATGGGTCAGAAGGTAAGAGAGGAGGCCCTTGTTTCCATGTTTCATCGATGTATTGAACGATGATTCGGGACTCACAGATGGGTTTGCCTTTGTGAAGGAGAACCGGGACCTTCTTATAAATGGGGTTGTGCTTCAGAAGAAGAGGGCTTTTGTTGACGGTCATGTCCTCTTCGATGAAGTCGTAGTTGATGCCCTTTTCGGCCAAAGCGATTCGGACCCTTGTAGTGTACATGCTCCACCACGCTCCGATCACCGACACCTCCGGTTCGTGGGTCGCCGACGACATTTGATCGATCAGCCGGTATTGAGATCCGAATCAATTAGTGTATGGTGAAAGTCTGAAAGACTTTACTATATTGTGAGAGCAAGATGTGATCGAGAGGTGACTATTTATACACGAATATTATTTTAGTGTTTCCACTGTCCCGAAAATTCAAGGTTAGCATTTTTCATATGTGTTTAGACTTTAGAGAATTAGGGTATGTTTGTTATGAATGAATGGAATGGACGAGTGAATGGAATGGACATGGAAAAAAAATGGATCATTACCATTCCATTGTCATGTTTGGTTAGCATAATTCGACAGCGGATTTTTTTTTTTTTAGATATGATTGTATAAAAAGACAATCATTGGTAAAAAATAATTTTACAAATATAAAAAGATTTTAATATTAAAAAAACATAAAAAGAAAAGAAAAGTGATTTTTATAAATTTCTAAATACTTATTGTAACAATACAAATGAAAATTGGGAAATTTGAATTTTTAAAATTATTGATTAAAAATAAAAAATTTGAAATGATTAGATTTTCATCAATATAATAAGAAAATGAATATTGGTTTTTTTTTTTTTCTAATTTGAAAGTTTGACTTGAATTTATTAAAAGAAATTAATCTTTAAATTTGTCAAATAAGATATACATGGATAGACTAGAAAGACGACATGCGACAAATTTGACGCAAATAAGTTATAAAAACGTCATGTGACATATTGCTATTTTTTTATATTATATAGTATAAATTATTATTGCATTAGTTAATTTTTATTTTACATTCGAGTTTAAGGAATGACTGTGGTTAAAAATAAATAAAGTAGCAGTTTTTATAAGGATGATTTAGGAAAAAGTAATATGTTAATGACGAAGAAAAAGAAAAGCTTGTTAGGATGACACCCATCGATCGATTGATGGCTCTAATATTTTTGCTTAGTTTTACCAATCAAACTTTTTTATTTCAAGATAAATATTTGGTTATTCAATATTTTTCTATTTAAAAGTTATTAAAATTGAAGCTAAAGTTAGTGTAATGATAAAATCTTTCAAAAAAAAGCACCCTAATTTAATAACAGAGTTTGAACAGTTTGAATAAAGATGAAAATTTATGAAACTAACAATACATGTCACCGATCTATAATAATAAAAATATCGCTAACTCATTGCATGCATATCTCTGACTCTATATCGCTGACTCATTTTATTGTATCCTTGACGTCATTCAAAAATGATTTTTTTAATCTACGTCAGAATATTTTATATGATAATATAACTGTCGGCGCGATATTTTGATGGTCAACGACTATTTTGGTAATTTTTTTGGTCAATGATTATTTTAGTAAAAATAATGGTCAATTGGTTATTTTGGTGATTTTCACTTAAAAACGTTGTTAAGGAAAAAGATGAAAAGTATACACAATTATATTATATATATATATATATATATGTGTGTGTGTGTGTGTGTGTGATAAGGTTCAACTAAATAGTATACTCCTCCTAAAGTACGTCTAAAAAGAATTATTAATCATTGATCATGAGATTAAATTTAAGAGAAAAATTTAAAATTTTAAAGGAAAAAATTGTTGGTAATTTAGTCATAATCACTTTCCCCCAAAATTTTCAAATGTTCATAACTTACAAGTAATTGTGTCTTTTTTATATGTAATCGTGTATTTTTAATGATAATTGTGTTATTCATACAAGTCATTGTGTCATCATTGTTTAAAATTATGTATTTTATAAAATTATTGTGCTTTAAATTGTTTAGAAAAACATAACATTGAGCAGGAAAACAAAAGACACAATAATCTGTATAAAAGACACAGTTAATAGCATTTACAAAAGACACAATGTTTATACAAAAAACATAATGACCAGTAAAAAATTTTTCATACCCGTCATTGTGTCTTTTTACAAGTAATTGTGTCTTTTTTAAAAATTATTGTGTTATTTATACTTGTCATTATATCATACTTGGTTGACATTATGTATTTTACATCATTGTGTCTTAATTGTTCACGAAAACAAAACATTGAGTAAAAACACAAAAGATACAATGACTTGTTTAAAAGACACATTGAATTAAAAAAATAATTTTTTTTCTAAAGCAACAATATACTAATTTTAAATATTTAAAAAATGCTATTTTTTAGGGTATAATTTTTTTCAAAAAATAATTTTGTATGTAAAAGTTACAAATGTTTAAACATGACGGGTGAACTTGATAAAAAATCAACAAAACTAGTCATTACTAAAATACACTCCAACAACTTAATTTAATCATAACCATTGATTAATGACCTAATGTCTCAAGATCTTTCTTATAATTTTTAGGTTAAGAGGATTATTTAGTTTAACTTAACCTACACACACACACACACACATATATATGTATATATATATATAGGAGCCGGATCCGATACAAAGGAGTAATAGCGTACTAAGCGTAGGAAGCCATAGTTTTGTTACACGTGTAATTCTTATTATATGGACGGAGGGTTAAAATAGGTATTTTGTTTCACAAACACGTTTAAGGTAATGATTTAGATATTTAAAAACGTACCTAATAATCCGCAAAACAGTTATTTCATTTAATTTTTTATAATTAAGCGGTTTACAATCGATTAAGCATTTTTGTGAGTTTCGATCAATAATCAAATCAGAAGAAAGACTGCGTATTGGATTTTCGCGTGGTCATACATACATAATAAGATGGAAGAAATTAGAGATCGAGAAGGTATGTTGTATATTATTTTTAATAGTTGAATCAAAATTATGCACATGTGTTTGTCATTTTGTTAACAAGTCGGAAAATGTATATTGAAAAATTATTTTTGTATATGTGAGTAAACATTTTTATAATATGTAAATTTTGTGAGTGATTGTACGTGTAGTAAAAGCCAAGGTGTGTAATGGATTTTGGATGAGGAAATTTATGATATACAGATTAAGTAAGTGATTTGATAATATTGGTACGTAATTTTAATAAAAGTAGGTGTATTACGTAATTATGCATTTGTTTTGAAAATGTGAACGAAGGATGTTTTAATATAGGTTATCAAAACTATTGGAACGTAATTATGATGAGAGTTTTTTTTAGTACGTAATAATGCATGTTTGTTTTGTATGTGAACATAATGCATGTTGTTTTGTACGTGAATACATGATGTTTAATAGAGGAAATTAGAGTTGGATTGGAACGTATTTCACCTACATCAGGAAAGAAATATTACAAACATGATGTCCCGTTATCTTCAAAGCCAATAATAGGGATGTTTTTCACATTGATTGATGTAACAACCGGTTTTTAATAATGAATGTATTGTAGACAATCGTGAATTCAACGATTGTGGTTGTTGTGATTTGAAAATATGTGAGAATTACGTCATCAATGGCAAGAGCACATGTGATCGTTCTAAAAATCCATGTTGATTTGATGATTGTAATTATTATAGGTTGATAGTATGCGAAAAACGGTGAACGTGGGCGAAAACCGTGCGCGAAACGGAGTTACGGATTGTCCGGAATCGCGAAAACAAGATAAGATTAAAAATTGGGTGGAATGACGTGGGGTGGTACGCCCCGGGCCAAACTTCGGGCCGGGGCGATGCGCCTGGCGTGTTAAGTCGGCAAAAATTTGTTAAATCGATCAGAACGCATCCAGAACGCATTTTTTCAATTATTTTCGATCATTTTCGACTTCCAGACGCGCAAAAACAGTTTTTTTGCATCCATACTCCATTTTGAAGGTTTCTAAACATCCCGAACGCGCTAGGGAACATTTCTGCAAGTCCTGATCGTTGTTCTGCAATCAGAAATCCGTCAGATTAGGTAACGGTCCGTTTTATCCTACTAGTTTAATATTGTGTGGATTAAATTTAGTTTTGAATGTAATACTATGATTATGGGTATTGATTATTACCTAGTTGATAACTAGGGATTGTTAGAAACGAAGAACTTGCTGTTTTGATGGTGAAATCTTCGTTTTGAAGCCGGGATAATGTCCGGTTGTTATGAAACCCATATCATGGTGTGATAACTAGTAGGAATGGGTAGATTATGGTTTTAAATGAAACATGGATTATAATCCATGGGTTAAACTGTGACACCCCGCAAATTCCAGGTCAGCAATTCTTTATTTTAAATAATAATATATTTTATTATTTCATACGTGGCACTAGAATAATTGTATTTAGTGTGACACGTGGCACAACAGCTAGAACACACCGATAATTCGAGGAACTATCGCACGAAAACTCGCACGTGTCTTGAATAACGAACGTTGGTGAACGGATCAAACCACAGTACACTTTCACTACACTTAGGTTCTAGGGAACCTAAAATATTAGGAACAATGATTAAATGTTGAGAAACGATGATCGTAATCGGAAAATACGCGAAAATCGGTTCGAAACAACAAGATTAGGCTTATTGGGCTTCCTTGGAACCCATCGCGGTACGCGATGGCTCCACAGGAGGAATCATAGCGGTACGCGACAGGCATCGCGGGGATTTGCTCCCGAAATTCTTCGCGGTACGCGGAGATTATTTTAAAACTCCATCGCGGTACGCGACAGGTGCCAGTCGACAAATCTTTATAAAATCAAGACCACCATGCCTATTAACTCCACCTTTCATCATTTCTTCGGTTCTACACGTTATATCTCGACTATTCCTCTGTCAAACACTTTGATTTGACTTGGTGGAAGCCATTGGAGCTCCCATAGAAGCTTTGAAGCTTGGAGGTGAACAAGAAACTTGAAGAAAGCCATCGTCGAAGCTTGAGCATCACAATTTCCTTCTTGTTCTCACTCGAACCTGCTGTCCAGGAGTTCTAGAGGCTGTCCTCATCAACATCTCAGGATTTTGGAGCTTTGGAAGGTAGCATTATGCTTAAAATCTCATTTTTCACACCTTTACACTCACATGAATGACTTTAAACACACATGCAAGCACCATTGATGCACATGCACGAATTTTAGTTCTGGGTTTGATGATGTTTACATGATATTTGATTATCTATGATGATTAGATGATGTATCTTTACATTCCATGATGATATTGTTATGATAGGATGGTCATAGTAGCTAAAATGATGGTTTTAGCAACATGAATGTATGATCTAGGTGGTTTTACACGATTGTGGATATTGAAATGATGTTATGATTGTTATTGATGATGAGTTGCAAGATTAGAATTGGTGGATTTGTCAATATTTGGTTATTTGGTGAATATTGCTAATGTTAGTAACTTTAATGTTACTAGTTATGTATTTGTGATGAAAAGGTCACCTTTGTAGGTTTAGATCCATAAGTTATGTTAAAATGATGTTTAGAAGTTAATATGATGGTTATTTGATGCATTGGAATGATTAAAATTGCTAATAGTATGATATTTAGGAATGTTACTAAATATAGTAACTTTATTGTACAATTTGGAGAATAAGAGCATGCTAGTCATAATGGTTATGATTAAATAATTATTTAATACTAATATGATGATATTATGATAAGGTTTGTATCCAGGCTTAGTGATATATGCATATCTTGTAACCTTCTAATTATGGTAACTTTTACGCGCAAAACATGCTAAACCGACTAAGTGTAACTATGTGCAATGTGATAACATGCTCATTTAGGATAAATATGCATGATAGAATAATCGGATTATAATTTCTCACATGACATGCCTAAAATAGAAACTTTCCTGAAATAGAAACTTACTATGAATAGTAAGTTTCCTCACGAAAGCGACCATTGGTATCCGCACACTTCACACGACACTAAACCGCATGTTACACGCACATTTGATCCAAAACCGTCACCAACGGGTCGTTAGGTCAAACACGGTCAACCCGACTCACATAACAACTTGGAAGTTGTTAGACACGAATACGGTCCTGTGAGACCCACATATATGCAAACACAAACTTACAACACCTATGTGATATAGGTAACTACTAGCCGGCGAGCTACACTGTTCTTGTAAGAACACGCACTTCTCAAACTCAGGTGAGTTTACGGCCCCACTTTTACTCTTTAACTGTTTTACTGAAACTTTGGGGTGAGAATACAATGCAACTGTTTTAGATATATGACTGGTATGTTGTGAAAACCATTTTCGAGTGTAACTATTATCGCATAAAGCCCTCACTTATCCTTACCGTTAGTTGTGTATTCAAACGAGTCGTAATTACGTAGTACTACTGGGTTTGACTAACCCCACTCGGCACCAATGTTGACTGGAGGTCATAACGAGTGTAATTTCGATGGGAATGCGGGTTCAGCGATGACCTGCGGAGGCAAACGGAAACAGTCTAGTTTCGGTAAGATGAACTGACACACTCCACGGATCGTAGTATCCAACTAAACTTAACATACCCAGTATATGTCTGTTTACTATTTCTGTCTGTCTAAACCTGTGAACTCACCAACTTTCTAGTTGACACTTTTCGCATGTATTCTCAGGTAACTAAAGGAGCACACGCTAGGATGCGCACAAGGAAGCAATAAGGAGTCTGGCTTGCATATAGACTCGTGTCCTAGGCTTTTGTGTGCATTTGATATATTTTGAAAACAAGTTTAACTATGTAGTGTCTGTTAAACAATTTACTTTCCGCTGCAATTTATTTACTTGTGTATTAAACATTTCCGCTGCTTATTTATGAAAGCTTTGTTATTTTACAAATCTGTGTGATTGTGAAACTCATATAGAGTCGTTCTATATGACCATGAGCTGTGATCCTGGCCACGTCACACCCACGTGGATGACACCACGAGTGGGAATTTGGGGGTGTGACATAAATGATGATTGTGATGAATTGATGTTAAACTTATTAACAGTTATGATCATAAGTGAATTTTGATTAAAGAAGTGATTGAGATCATAACTAATATAATAAACATCAATTAGTTGATGAAATGCCTAAGGGAGGCATGAAATATAATTAATTGTGATAATTGACTAGAACTTGCTAAATATAGTAAGATAGAGTCAATTATGTGATAAATTGACTTTGAGAAAGTCAAACCAGTCAAGTGCGTTGAACTTGATTATATGTGTTATATGTATTGAGTATAGTTGTATATGTGTGAATATGCAACTAGGTGTTGACGGTGAAAGTCAAGGGATAAGCCACAGAAGTGGAAAAGAGGTTGTAGGAAGTGAACAACCGCTTGAACCAGGTAAGTTACCCAACTTACTGTAACATTACATATAAGTAGTAGAAAGAGTCTACTTGCGTATTTGATATATGTGAATAATGTTAAATATGTGATTGAAACTATGGGATGAGAAATCCTTTAGTTTGTGTTTGTTAAGTTTCAATGGGAAACGTATATGCAATATATTTGCATTAGAATAACTGGATGACCCGGTGATTGATTAATATGATTTGGTGTTTATAAAATAATGGGGCATAACTTGATTAATGAATCTAATGGAATTATAAGACCTTTGAGAAGGCATTATTAGTTTCAAAACGAATGTTATGCTTGTGTGGTGTGCATAATATAAATACATTAAAATTTAGCCGGATGAGCCGGTGAAATTGATTAAATTGTTGAACCACAAATGTGTGGCTAACCGGTTAATCCGGGAACTAAATTGTTGAACCACAAATGTGTGGCTAACCGGTTAATCCGGGAACTAAATTGTTGAACCACAAATGTGTGGCTAACCGGTTAATTCGGGAATTGAATTAAATATGACTCCACAATGGTGGATAGCCAGAGGTGCTGGCAATTGTCTAGATGGAAGTACCGGTGGGTGAACATCTTAGACTTGATAAATATGACTCCACAATGGTGGATAGCCAGAGGTGCTGGCAATTGTCTAGATGGAAGTACCGGTGGGTGAACATCTTAGACTTAATAAATATGACTCCACAATGGTGGATAGCCAGAGGTGCTGGCAATTGTCTAGATGGAAGTACCGGTGGGTGAACATCTTAGACTTAATAAATATGACTCCACAATGGTGGATAGCCAGAGGTGCTGGCAATTGTCTAGATGGAAGTACCGGTGGGTGAACATCTTAGACTTAATAAATATGACTCCACAATGGTGGATAGCCAGAGGTGCTGGCAATTGTCTTGAATGGAAGTACCGGTGGGTGAACATCTTAAGACTTGAATTATTTTATGATATCACAAATGTGTGAATAGTCAGATGTGCTGACAAATAGCTATGGTGGAAGTACAGGAATGTGAACACCATAGTGTAATTTTGATTAAATTATTGTGAGCAATAGTTGATGATTGATAATGTGATATTATTACCTGGTGAGAGTCAATTCGAATAGAAATGACTCAGTTTGAATATTGATTGTGAAAAATGTATTTATACATTTTGTTGTTGAGAAACCATTGGGGTTACTTACTTAGTTCATATGAACTAATTGTGACTTATATGTGATGTTACAGGTCAAAGATAGATATGCATTGGGCCATCAGTTCGGGCACGTTGTGAAGCAGAACCAAACGTTTTGTAAATCTTTGGGGAGATTAAATTTAAACACACCAGTTTTTATTAATCATAAATGTAAATGATTGAAATTAAGTGTGTTGAAAATATAGAAAATGAAATTTCACGCTTCCGAACATTATTTTTACGATAAAGTTTAAACTGGGACCAAGATTGGACACGTGTAATCGTGTGCAAGGTTAGGGTGTTACAATTGAACATGCATTTGATTTTTACCAAAATTATGCAAAAAAGTATGGATTTATTGCTCGTAAAGGCTCTCAATATTGTATAGGGAAAGTTGTAAAGTTGAAATATTTTGTATGTTCAAAGGAAGGACATAAGCCCTTTAGAGATTTGATAAAAATTGATAATAATACGGAGAAGGGAAAGCAAATTAAGAGTAGGAATAGGCCTATACAAAGAACTGGATGTTTGGCCCATATAGTTCTAAAGTCAGATGATGGTATTACATTTAAATTAAATAAATTTATTGAGGAACATAATCACAGTTTGGTATCGCAAGATGATATACATTTGCTGCCATCATGTAGGAAGTTAACATATGAGCAGATGCAGTTGATGTGCTCATTGTCTAAGCATAATATTGGTCCTGTTAGAGCTTTTAACATGATGCGTACAAAGTACGGGGGTTTTGATAAAGTTGGAGTTACATCTGTTGATTGCAAAAACTTTAAAAAGCAATTGAATTTGTTTGTTGGTGAGTACGATGCAGATATGGTAGTGAATATGTTGCTTAAGAAGAAGGAGTATGTTACATATTTCTCTTTTGAGTACACCATGGATAACAAAAATCAGTTAACTGGATTGTTTTGGGCAAATGGTCATTCAAAGAAGAATTATATAGTGTTCGGCGACGTTGTTTCATTTGATGCTACATTTAGGACAAACAAGTAAACATAATAAAACATTTTTTTGGATAGTTTTTGATTATCTTTACAATTAATTGTTATGAAAATTTTAGATGAAATATGTGACATTTTTAATTTAATTGTGCAGATACAAAATGGTTTTTGTTCCGTTTACCGGTATTGATAACCACCATTGCAATATAAGTTTTGGAGCTGCATTATTAGGTTCTGAAAGTATTGCATCATACAAATGGTTATTAGAGTGTTTTACAGGTGC
The DNA here is from genome assembly GCA_009363875.1 of Mikania micrantha. NCBI lineage: Eukaryota > Viridiplantae > Streptophyta > Magnoliopsida > Asterales > Asteraceae > Mikania > Mikania micrantha. Next base: position 18,558,535 of record CM018682.1, on the reverse strand, counting down.
ATTTGGTGTTGCCCCAAAAATTGTAGTTACAGATCAGGATGCAGCTATAAAACAAGCTGTAGAAGCTGTCTGGCCGTCAACCAGACACAGATTGTGTATGTGGCACATAATGACAAAGGTCTCTGACAAGGTATGTGATGGTTTAACATTCAATTAAAATGATGTGACGTATTAAATATTATAGTACGTTATTTAGTTACATTGTATATTAAGAATTAGTTTAACAAATGTGTTTTAGAGGATGGTACGTGATAATATAATCAATTAGTACGTTATTTTGTTGTTATTAAATATAAAAGGTTTTAAACATTATATGTATTATATAGGTTGGGCTGCATTATGCAACAATGAGGATTTTAAGAGACGCATATGTGACATAGTTTGGACTGATGCAGCGTCTCCTGAAGATTTTGATAGAGAATGGTTGTCAATTATGGATGATTATGAGTTAAGTAACAGTGACTGGTTTGGATATATGTTTGAGATAAGGGACATGTGGATTCCTGCCTTTTACTGTGACGAGCCGATGTCTGGTCTTATGCGAACCACTTCAAGATCTGAGAGTGAAAACCACTATTTTGGACAAGTTTCTAATTGTCAACTAACTTTGCTCGAGTTTTTTACTCATTTTGACACTGCTATGGAAGCTCAAAGGCATTTGCACAGGAAGAATGATCATACATCTAGAAACACAATGGCTGACATGTGGACAGATTGTTCATTAGAAGAGCAGGCGCACAAAATATATACGAGAAGTATTTTTTTTGATGTTCAAGAAGAAATATATGATTCCATTCACAGTTGTCTATCTGTTTGTACATCACAATCAGGTGATTACACTAGGTTTGATATAAAGGATCTTAAGGCAAAAGGAGGAGGATATTTGCAGGTGAGAATTTTTTTTTTTTTTTTGTTAAACTAAAGTGGTTCGTGATATAGTAAGTAATATGATATGAAGTAGTTAGTGATTTGTGTAAATAAAATGTAAGTGTGTGTTATTGCAGGTATTGTATTGTCAAGAAGATGGCGATGTAAGTGTAATGTGTAGTTGCAAGCGTTATGAACAGTATGGCCTATTATGTCGACATTGTTTTTATGTTTTAAGGCTATGTAATGTAAAGGTATTCCCTGGGAAATACATTTCCAGAAGATGGACAAAAGATGTTGTCCCAAATATGTCAAATAGTTACATTATAAACCCACACATTTTGAGTGGAATAGCTCCTGAAGTTGATAATGTGGTGCGTGACATAATGTCTTCTAGTGAATATATTGTTAACAAGTTGGTGAAAGACATGAAAAAGTTGACAATTTTTAGAGATACTTTAAAAGATATAATGGATCAAACTGATGAAGAAACAAGGGATAGGCCCAATGTAAAACAAAAGGATATTGTGTCATCATTTGTTCCACAGCATGAAGAATCAAGTGTTAATGTTCGGGTACCATCGGGTATTAGGAATAAAGGGTCTGGTTCGCATAAAAGGTTCAAATCGAAACGTGAACAAGCAATAAGCAGAATGGGTAAGAGAGCTAGAGGTTGTCATAGTTGTGGACAATCGGGACATGATAGACGTACATGCCCGGCACTTAGAGGAACACAAAAAGATGATTAGCATGTGTGTTAGGTACGTATTTTTGGTATATGAATCGAAAGATATATTTTGTTTTTTTTTTTGAAGTATAATTAGATGGTACGTTATTGTAGTACGTGATTTTTGGGTTCATTTTTTGGGTGCATTGATAAGTGAACATAGATATTGTTTTTTTGAATGATAAATAGTAATTGGTACGTGATTTAAGTACGTTATTATTTGTATGTGAAAATAGTTAGTGACAATATTATATTGTATGTTCTTGTTTTAAAAGATTTTCATGAAGAATGATAAGTGAAATTAGATAGTTTTTATATGGACATTGCTAATCAGTATTTATTAAAGTACGTTATCATTAATTGTTGAGTACGTTAATGTGTATTTATATATAGGTAATAAACGTGTTGGTATATTTTTATTATTATATATTAAAGTTTCAATTAAACATTATATAAGATAAAATTAATAAACAAGTAAAGACAACTTTTTGCAAAAGATAATGATTTTATTAAACACCATTAAAATAAAAATAAAACAGATTACATATAGGATGCAAGGAAATCAATTTTCAACTTCATTGAACAACGTAGTGTTTTTATGATGTTTGCAATGGTCTGAAGTTGTTGAACATCCGTTTTATCTTCATCCACCATGAACAGCACAACCAGATCTCGTACGGCATTAGGAGGCAGCTGTAGTAACTGTTTGCTTAGTTCGTCCCTTTTCTTTATCCCATCTTCAAGGCTTTGAAAGTTTTGTTTCAAGACATCCATATAAAGTTTGTCTTTATTGTATTGCTTCATAATTTCTGCAGTGAGTCTTGATTTTTTGTCATCGGATGGCGATGATGATGATGATGATGATGAAGCCATTTTTTTTTATTTTGGTTGTAGGGGTGCTTGATTACTATGAAGAGCCATCTATATTTATAGGCTGAATGTATTTAATAGTAGTAAATATTCATAAATATAACCCCACCTGTTCAACTACCGATATTAATGGAACGTATTTATTATAGCACACAAACCGGGAATATGTAAATGGACTGTTAATATGCCTTATGTATACGTTTTTTGAGTATATATATTGAGTGCATGCACGAGTGTTGCATATCAAAAATCAAAAAACAAATAATATAGTAAACAGTTTTTTATAAACATTTCGAGCAAAATGGCATCTTCATCAAACTACAAATACCAGAAGGATTAAAAACTATTAAAATTCTTGAAAAAAGCTCTTTTGATGAGAAGAAGGATGACAGGATCATGAGGAACTCCATTGGGATGCTGAATGGGCTCATTATTGCTAACATCAGGTCTAACATTTCAAACCTGAGCGAGTTGTTGGATGATAATGGTGAAGGTGCTGAGGAGGCGAAGGACTACATGGTGAGTCAGTTAATGATGAATGAGGAGATGCATGCTGGAATTGATGAACTACTGAAGGTCACCATCGACAAAATGAAGAAGAAGAGGGATGGTGTGGATGCGATCAAAAAGTTTTAGGTGTTTAGCTATATGTGGGGGGGGAGGGGGAGGTGGATGGTGTTTTTTGTCACACCCCCAAATTCCCACTCGTGGTGTATGTCCACGTGGATGTGACGTGTCCAGAATCACAGCTCAAGGTCATATAGAACGACTCTATATGCGTTTACAAATCCAAGTTTGACACATACACATAACAAAATAGTTTGCAGCGGAAAAGTATTTCATAGCAGCGGAAATAAGTATGTTTGAATACATGCAGCGGAAATCAATTTGTCAAATGCAACATTGTTTAATTCATAACATAAATAAGAATGTTTCCAAATGATAAGACAGAAATGCATGCGGATCCTAATGCTCGTCCCTTAAAGTGTGCATTCCTGTTATCCATAGCTCGCTAGTTACCTGAGAATACAAGTTTGAAAAAGTGTCAACACAATGGTTGGTGAGTTCACAGGTTTTGATATACATATATAGTAAGAAAGTGTGTCATGCTGTTTATCATATGTTAGTACCGAGCCCTAGGCCCAAAGTGTCAGTGCATCACTACCGAACTAGACTTGTTAGTCTTTGCCTCCGCCATGTCTAGTAATAACATGGCAAGATAGGTCAAGTTTTCACGTGTTATGACATCCAGTCAATATTTCGCCACGCGGGGTTAGTCACACCCCAAACGGATCCATTCAAACTCGCCTCGTTGTTTGTACATTAACGGTAAGACTTTGTGAGGACTTCTTACGATTACAACACTTAATGTTTGTCTAATAAACCAGCATACACCAAAATGTTTGTACAGTAATAGATGTTTGACTCGATGCAACAAGTATTCTCCCCCTATTTAAAAGCGTTTGAAAAAGAGTAAAGAGGGGCCCTAAACTCACCTTAGTGATGTGAACGTAAGTATGCGTAAGCTCCTGATGTAGTAGGCACGTCAGTCACCGGCAACCTATATCGTATACCGTACGTGAGTTCGTGTATGTGACCGTGCTAGTGTCTGTGTTAGTGCTCGTGTTCGTGTCCAACAACCCTTTGGTTGTTCGTGTTTGTCCGTGTCGGTTCTCAATGACCGTGTTTGCTCGTATTGGTCCATATTGACCGTGTTTGACCGTGTTTGACTGTGTTTGACCAAAGTTGACCGTGTCAAGTCAACGACCCGTTGGTGAACCGTGTGACGGTTGTGAATCGTGTAAGTGCTCGTCGTGTGCAAAACGCGCAAGTCGCGTCTATGGACAACTTACTATTTATAGTAAGTTTCCATTTTTGGAAAGTTCACAAAGCATAACAAATTTATAGTTCTAGCATGCTCATTAGTCCTACGTGATCATGTTAACACATAGCACGTCATCATACGGATTCACATAGGTCGTTTTCATCATGTTAGCACATAAAAGTTTCCTAAAATGGAAAGTTTTCCATTTATGGCATACAAGACATCGGAAACCATCTAACTTAGCATCTAATCATCATGTTATAACATAATAAGTCACTTAGCATGCTCAAATCTTGCAACACGTTGACAAATCGGTTTTTGTAAAAATAAAGTTACTAAAAATAGTAACTTTGTAGTTTTTGCATCAAAATGACCATTTAAACATTTCTAAACCATTTTTATGTCATAAACCATCCTAATAAATCATCTAACATCATATAAACATGTTAACATAGTCCAAACCACAATCTATTAATATTTCATCAATAAAAAGTTACTAATTATAGTAACTATGTAAAAATGACCTTAAACCTTATCAAAATCACATTCTAAACATCAATATAATTCTAATAGCATTTAACTAGCAATCCATGGACATGCATGTTGTCAAATATCACCCATATCACCATTACTTAACTAAAAAGTTTCTATTAATAGAAAGTTTATCAAAACCCATCATTTTAACTATTACAATCTAATCTAACCATAAAATCATCTTCTAATATCATCAATAAACATCCATGAACATCCAAAATCACCCCAACACTCATGGATCATACATGCATGCATCAATATCATCCCAAATCATCGTTTTAAGCAAAAGACTTGTACTCATCAACTTAGATCATCATAAATCACCATTATAACATCATAGATCATCAAAGAATACATTAAATCTATCAAACCCAGAAGCAAAACTCGTGCATGTGGATTGTGGGTGTTTGCATGTGGGTTTCAAGCATTGCATGTGAGTGTGTGAGTGTCTAAAGAGTGTATTAGTCATAGATACTACCTTAGATGCTCCAAATCGTTGAGATGGCTGGTTCCACAGCTCCTGGAGCTCCTGGTTCGTGGGTTTGATTGAGGACAAGAAAGATGGTGATGGTTCTAAGCCTCCTTGAGGGTGATGGACTCCAAAGCTCCAAGTCTTGAGCTTCCAAAGTGTTCTTCAATGGCTTCTAATGGTGGAAATTGGGTGTAACAGAGGTTAGGGAGGGAGGATGGTCGACTGGTAGAGTGTAGAACCGGAGATAATGAGTGAAAAGTGTAGAATAGTCATCATTGTCTTGGATTTATAAAGATTTTGTCGACTGGGCGTTGTCGCGTAGCGCGATGAGGCTTTCAAATGATTCTCCGCGTACCGCGGAGGATTTCGGGAGTCAAACCCCCGCGATGTATGTCGCGTATAGCGGCACTGCCTCTTGTTGGGCCATCGCGTACCGCGATGGGCCTCTGGAGAGCCCAATAAGCCATTTTTAATGGGTTTGATCCGTTCGTCATCGTTTTCACGCTTCCGAACTATCGTTTGGCCTCGTTTGAACTTCCAAGTCCAATGTGTGAGTGTTTCGAGAAGTTTCGAGTGCTGTGCTACACAATGTGCTTGACGTTCACCAACGTTCGTGTGTTTTGACACGTGTGTGCTGTTTGTCGATAATCCCACGAATTATCCTGTTGTGTGTCGGTGTTCGTACTGTCGTGCCACGTGTCACACTAAATTAATCTAATTCTAGTGCCACGTATACATAAAGCATTTAAATAAACATTTAAATAAATATCAAGCTTTATCACACCAGTTGCCATGTTGTCTATAATTTCAAAACTTGGTTTTTTCATATCAATCACCAAGACAAAGACATGTTCATTATGTATGATGGGGATGAAGACCAAATCAATTTTGTTTAAGTTATTTATGTGCAAGTTGGTCAGCAGCATCCCCATGTTTTCAGCAAAAAGATTTTTTTTTGTATTATCTGAAACACCTTTTTCCAGCAATGGCAATGGCTGCAATTATGTGTGTTTAATACTATGTTAGTGTTATATTTAAAAAAAAGGAATATGATAGTGGTTGTTTGCAACATACCAAGATATTTGGAGGCAAAAATAATCTAAAAGGAGAATCAGGTCCTCTTTGTTTTTCATCAGCATTAAGAACATGAACAAAAGCTTCAAGGACACCGGTGTGTATGTATACTTCTGGAAAAAGGCTTTCCATAATGACCTTGTAAAACTCTGTATCATTGTTTGTGATGAAGAGGATAGTACTGCATAAATAAAATAAAAATAATTAACATAATAACACATGTTAGTTTATTTTTTTTTGTTTTTAGTATGTGAAACTTACTGTGGGTCGTTTTTAGGATGAAATACATATTGACATATCATCCTTTCTTCTTTGGACAGTTTTGTACCTAATACAACTGATCTTTCAACATATGGTGACCTTAGTTGTTCTCCAATTATCTTAGACCTGCACTTTCTCTCATACTTGATCTTGATCTCTCTTGGAGGTGTGTTGACAACATCAGGTGTCCTCAAAACAGGTTCAGTAGGTTCAGGTTGAGTTTGCAAGAAAGGGATTGTTGTAATAACATTATCTAAATCAACAACAGCATCATCATGATCAACAGGGTGTTCATCCTCATCAATATTTTGCTTTTCATTTCCTTTTGAACTAGAAATTTGCAGCTCTACAACCTCACATGCTTTAACCATCTCTTGAACAAAAGTTAGGGTTACGTCTAATGGCTGGTTCACATGGCATTCTACAGATGCAGCTACTTCAGTTTCAATTGGTTGTGGATCCCAAACCATTTTAGACCAAAATTCCTTCCTTTATTTGAAATCATTATTAGACGGGTATTCAGTGGTAGTTGAGGATATAATACCATCAATCTCACTCCCCAATTTTTTGAACTCTTATATTTTTTCATCCAATTGAGTTAACAATTCCTAGTATTTAAATGGAAGGTGTAACAAAAACATGTTCAGGGGTAAAAAAATAAATGGTACGTGATAAATATGAATGGTACGTGATTATAAAGAAACATCTTACTTGTTCTGTTGTTGGTTGGTGTGGGGTCTGTATTCTTTGAACATAAGGAGACATTTCAGAAAGTGATAAAGGAGTGTATGTATCTTCAATAACTCTTTGAGTATAAGAGCCAATTGGGAACAACAATTCATCTGGACATGGTCTAATGTAGTAATCCATCTCACCATCTTCATCATCTTGTTGTTTATCATCAGAGGATTGCTTGTTATGATAAATATCTTATACATCCTCTAGATGAGAGTCATTAACAGCGACAACAACATCTTCTTCTTCGACAACAGGATCATCACAAACTCGATCACTATGTTCTTCATCATCACCAACATTTGCATCCAAGGGATGTTCACTTTCATCATCTTCAAAATCACACGCTTCTTCCGGACTACCAGTTTCATAATCAGTAAATGGACCGTTCTCATATAAGTGAGAATCAAGTTCGATGAGGTAGTTATTTGTGACGTTTTCAATTGTTGAGCCAGTTGGAAGGGTTGAAAGATATCTTGTGCGTTTACCATGAACGTAGAGTAACTGAAGAAAATAATAACCAGTTAACACATGTAAAATACAAACCTATTTTATACAGATAATCAAAATGTATCATACCGCAAGGAACAACAATGGGCCGTTAAAAGGTTCATTCGAAGTCCACTCTTTCTTCGTCCTTTGCAAACAAGTTATAAGATACTCGCACCAGTTCATGTTGGGAATGTCACTGTCTTTGATAATAGAATTCAGGAACCGTTGGTTGACTGTTGTGCTTTTAGTTGTCCATCCTAGTACAATGTTGTAAACTACCAGCCAGTTGAGTTTAAACAGCCAGTCACCATTCTCATTGGATTTTATCTGATCAAAAACATCTTTAACTGTGATCCGTGATTTATTTTGATATTGAGATTTCCAGACATTTAAGGTGTTTGATGAACCAAGTCTTGGTTTATTCTTCTCATTAACAGGTAACCTCCCTAATGGTATTCCCAAAACATCTTTGACAGTGGAAGGAGTAACCTTAATTGTATGGTTTCCTGCATTCAGCTCATTATTATCACTATCATAGTTTGAGAGCAGCCACTGTGCAAGTCTGGTTGGGACTGTCTCCACCTCCAATGACAGAAAAGGTTTAAACCCCATTGAAATAATTGCTTTCCTTTGTTGCTTTGATAACCCACTGATACTGTTTTTCAAATTAACAACCCCTACTATTGCTTTCAATTTTTTATCCATGTAGTCAACAAATGGTTTTGTAGGTTGTCTATTGGGAGTTTGTATTGATGCAATAGAAACTTTTTGACGTTTAGGTGGTTGTACAAAATCATCATCATCATCATCATCAACAACATTAACTTGAACTGTTTTATAAAGTATATCACCTATAATAATGTACCAAAAGCAATTTATTTTTGATTAAAACTGTTCAATAGGTTTATCATGCATAATAACGCACTATATTATTAAACAAATTGACAACAATGTTAAAACAAATAACAAAATTCAAGTTAACGAAGAACAATCACGGAATGATGAAGATTACTATAATCACCTCCCTTCTTATGAGCAGATTTTCTGTCGTTATTTGATTTAGATCGTCTTTCTTTTGTTCGTTTGATGGATTCTGAGTTTGGGGATTTAGAAACATTCCCTGTACACACATTGCAGTTGTTTATATTAAAAAAAAATTAAAACAAATAACAAAATTCAAGTTAAGATAACGTAATGAAAGTATAATTTACTTACCTTTGTGGACGACAATGGCTTTCTTCTCCATATTAGTGTTTATTTTTTGATTATTGATGAAGGCGCAAAAAGTATAATTTTTTCGAAGAAGACGGTGATAATTACGGTAAGCGGTTTTTGAAATTGAAATTCCTTTTTTTTAGGATTAGGTTTAAATGACGTATTTTCAAAATGACGTTTTTACCCTTTTTTGTCAAAACCGTACTAAGAAAACAATTAAAAAACAAGTGTTTTTACTAAAATGCCACCGCGTTAATCCTGGCCATCCAAAATCACTGATCGACGATCAAGACTGCTTCCTACGCTTAGTACGTTCCAAGCCCTTTGTATTATAACCGCCCTCTATATATATATAGATAATTTGAAAACCACTTTTTATTGTGAAAACCCAGCAAACCGCTGTGTAAAACATACGTAACACAACTAAAAAAAGAAAATTTGTAAAACATACGTAAAAACGTACAAAAATTACGTCAGATCTGACCCAGTGTTACGTATGTTTTACAACGTAAAAAAAACTTATAAAATATTTTTTTTAAATATTTCTTTGGCGCTTTTTTGATTTTTTTTTATAAAAATGTGCCAAATAATGTTACAAACCTGTAAAAAAAATTACAAAAAAAATACGTTCGTTTTACATGAGTTTTCATGGTTTTCTCACTAAAACAAGGTTTTCATTTTATTAATCACCTATATATATATATATATATCCCTCACCTAATAATCTAAAACTTTTTATATAACCATCATGAGTGAAGTACACATCATCTTAAATCTTTATGTCTTTGTTTGTTAAAAAATATTTACGTCTTAAGAAATTGTATAAACAAACTTAAAGAGAATGGTAATTTGTTTGTGTTGTTACATCATTGATTTGTATTATTTTACCATAAACAACACAAAATTGTGTGGTTTATAGTAAATTCGTAAACATGTTTTATGTTGTTTAGTAGCATAACATATAACAATATTGTTTTAGTTTAGAACAATAAACCTTTGTGTGGTATTATGTCAGATATAAGTAAACTTTATTGTTTTACCATTAAAAACATCACAATAGTTCTATTGTTTAAGTTAATTAACACCAACTATGATGTTTTATAATATAATAATACAACACAGGGATGTTTACAAATCACAATCTTTTGTTGTTTAACATAAAACAATACATTTTTATGTTATTTTATCATGATAAGGCTATGTGTTTTGCAGCGTGAGGGGGGCTTGACCACCCTCCCTCACGCCCCCTTTCAAGTGATGGCCCATAACATATGGGGCGTGACCACCAGGTGGTGGCAATCCTGTGAACACCTTCACGTCGTGAAGGAGAAGAAAGAGGAGAAAAAGGGGAAAAAAGGTGGTGATTACGTGGAGTGATAGGGAAATGATGGATAACATAGGAAAAGATGATGTGGAGTGATAAGAGAGTGATTGTGTTGTTGATTATGTGACGCCTACGTGGAGTGATGGGGGCGACTTGCATAACACATAGCCTAATAATAATAATAATAATAATAATAATAATAATAACACAACACACAAAACAAAAAAAAAAGGTATTATACTATAAAAATAACACAATGTTTTCTTTTTAAAAAAAATTGTTTTATATGTTATTACATCATGGATTTGTGTTGTTTTAACATAAAACAAGACACATTTATAATAAATTTATACAGAGATATTATGTTGTTTAATTAATAGTATTACATAAAACAATGTAGTTTATTTTAAAACGATTAACCTTTGTGTTGTATTATGTTTAAATTCTAGTAAACTTTACTTTTTTACTGTAAAAAAATCATAAAAGTCTATTTTTTAATTAATCACTTTTAAGGAAATATAAAATCAAAACATATAAATTAACATAAATTAGGATTTGCTGATAAATTGATTGGACATATAATTAATTTTTTTTTAATTTTATAAATAAAAACTTAATTGAAAAGGAAAACGTACCAACAACTTCGTCAGTCTTAAAAATTTATTTTTTCTGCTGGAATCATATATATAGTAAATCAGTTGGAGTGATGTACTATGCATTTTCAATGAGCCCTACGTAGTATACCAATGAGGTCTACATCATTTCGTTTGAGAGTAGACAAGCACAAGCTTAGGACTTTTCAATACGAGGGTTTTAAGTTTGAATTTCATAACAATATGTCTAAAGTGGGTCAAAGGTTTTATCACAACGGGTCTTTAAATGGTGAGTTTTTTTTTGAAATGGTTGGCAGATCGAGCCACCAATGATGTTTGCGTTTCGCGAGCGTGAGTGACCTATCGTCATTTAGTTTACCTGGATGACCAGACTAAAATGCATTCGTTAACCGTTTAAAATAATTGTATTATTGTAATTGCTAGGTCAGGTAATAAATTTATTTATTATTAACTTTACATGAAAAAAAAAACATGGGTGCCATCAAGACTATGTGTTATGGGCATGGAGAGGGGCTTGACTACCCTCCATCATGCCCACACCTTGAACAACCATTACACCTTGGGGCATGACCAAGCCATGGTACCAGATACACATAATATGAAATGATAAGAGGGTGATGATTTTAGTTATACGTATGACACCTACGTAACTGATGGGTCTCAATTGGTACCCATAGGCCATAACCTAATGGCTCTGTGTGAATTTGTCTAAATATATTTAATAATTTTGAAATTTAACTTTTAATATTGATGTTCATTTCAAGTAAGGGACATTTTTGTCAATTGTCGGCAAATTTTGAGGGAGACAATAAATGTTGTTCACTCATCGCAACTGCACGAGCCCATTACCAATCTATTTTTCAACAACTTTGGTCAGAAATAATTAACAATTTAATATGTACACGCAACATTGATTTATCGTAAAAAGAAAGTAAAAAATTCTTAGCGCTTTTTATTTTTCGAAACCTGAATTTATATAATTATAAACTGTTATATAAAACTATTTTTTTTTTTTTTTGAAATATCATAATTTGTGTTTAAATTACAATTCAGTGAATGCTGTTTTTTTCTTAAAAAAAATAAATTTATAACAAATGTTTTTTAATAAATTCGAACTATTTTGTATTTCTTCTCATTTTTCTTTCAGAAAAGCAAAGATCACATCGATAATTCGTACTCCAATTATCTAGGATTTATAGCCTGCACAATGTTTATCTACATGTATTATAGGTTGTTTGAAAACTTAATGGTCATTAAAATGCTGCTTTTTAAGAGAAAATTCCCAAAATGGCTTCTTTGACCCATTTTCTTCCAAAAATGTCCAAATACACATCCCCATGATGGGCGCCGACGCCCATGGTTCTACGGGGGCCGTCCACTATTCTCGACCAATTACGTTTCGTCACATGGCCTCTATAGGCGCCCACGCCCATAGAAATATTCCAACGCCCGTAAAATAAAACACCCGGTCACGGGCGTGCGTGTGGTGGGCGTCCCGCCCATAATCAAATTTTTTATTTTTGTAGGCGTCGTGGAGTATCTGAACCGAACCACCATTATGGGCGCCCGAACCTAGCTACGGGCGTCCCGCCCTTTTTTTTGAAATTTTAAGCGGGAACACACTATGAGCGTCCCGCCCATGATGGGGGTTCCTATATGGGCGTCCCGCCCATGATGTGGTTCATTTATGGGCGTTGCGCCTATAGTGGGTTTTAAAAAAAAAATTAATTTTTTGGCTTGATATCGACTACGGGCGTCCCGCCCATGATGTGGTTCGTTTATGGGTGCCGCGCCTATAGTAGGTTTTTTTTTTTAAAAAAAAAAAATTTTAATTTTTTGGCTTGATATCGACTACGGGCGTCCCGCCCATGATGTGGTTCGTTTATGGGCGCCGCGCCTATAGTGGGTTTTTTTTAAAAAAAATTTTTTTAATTTTTTGGCTTGATATCGACTACGGGCGTCCCGCCCATGATGTGGTTCGTTTATGGGCGCCGCACCTATAGTGGGTTTTATTAAAAAAAAAATTTTAACTTTTTTTGCTTGATACGGACTACGGGCGTCCCGCCCATGATGTGGTTCGTTTATGGGCGCCGCACCTATAGTGGGTTTTATAAAAAAAAAAAATTTTAATTTCTTTTGCTTGATAGCGACTACGGGCGTCCCGCCAATGATGAGGTTCGTTTATGGGCGCCGCGCCTCTATACAATTATTTAAAAAAAATATATTTAGTTTGCATATAAATAATATTGAAGTAACTACTTTAGAAATAATAAACAACAACGAAACAAAAATGAAAAAATATTAATAAATACAACGTTTACACATTTCATGTTAAAATATTTTATGTTGAATGCACCCTAAATTTTTTCTCGTACATCAATTTACAAAAATTCCAACGAAATTCTTTTGCCGTTTATGCGGTGTCTTCGTTAAAAATATACAATTCTTCATTAGAAATCAGTCTCTGTAAAATATGCAGACCCAAACACCACAGTCGCCTAGTGATCCACTCTGATGTGGAACCGAAATCGGATAGCTTCGATCAAATGGAGGATACAGAAACGTAGGTCCCATATCGTAGTTATTATAGGCCAACCATGTGGTAAACATATAATCCAAAACGTTCAACATATCGGTTCTTGCGGTCGAGCAAATTTCTGGGTAACTATAACAAAAAAAAGTTAGTTAGAATTTTAATAAAAAGAAAAAATAAGAATTAGTATATGGGCGCGGCGCCTGTATCCATCCTCTCATCATGGGCGGGACGCCCATAATGCGTATGGGGCAACAATTAAGTTTTTTTTTAAAAAAAAAAATTCAAGTTCATAGGCGGGACGCCCATATAGGAACCCCCATCATAGGCGGGACGCCCATAGTGTGTTTCCGCTTAAAATTTCAAAAAAAAGGGCGGGACGCCCGTAGCTAGTTTCGGGCGCCCATAATGGTGGTTCGGTTCAGATACTCCACAACGCCTACAAAAAAAAATTTGATTATGGGTGGGACGCCCACGACACGCGTGTCAGAGTGGGCCCGGCGCCCGTGATCGGGTGCTTTTTTTACGGGCGTTGGAATATTTCTATGGGCGTGGGCGCCTATGGAGGCCACGTGACGAAACGTAATTGGTCGAGAATAGTGGGCGGCCCCCGTAGAACCATGGGCGTCGGCGCCCATCATGGGGATGGGTATTTGGACATTTTTGGAAGAAAATGGGTCTAAGAAGCCATTTTGGGAATTTTCCCGCTTTTTAATGGATCATAGCTCTTAATTGTTTTTTTAACAGCAGTTAAACTGTCTTGTCGTGCTACCTTCAGTTATTCTGGTGATTGATAGCTAAGATCGATTCCTTAATCTCCGACCTTGAGACATGTGTGCCCACAGATGCGCAGGAGCCTGACGGAATCCGTAAACCCTCGCCCCCTATTAGGTTCGAACCCGGGATTAAAGCCCTGATTCGTTCCTTTACCTGAATACCTATTAAATTGCACCCAACAAGGTTCGAAACCAAGACCTTCACATTGGAATGGTGGGCCCTTATCAATTGAGGCAATTATCGGGAGTAACTCTTAATTGTTAAGAGGTATCAAAGGGTTTTTATTTTGATAGTAGCTCATTGACTTCTTTATGAGAGGTCTTGTGTTTGAATCTGGGCCAAAGCATATTTGCTGAGTGAAGGTTATAGTTTACCCGGTCGTGGGGTTTCTCATGAGCTGGGCTCGGGCATACGTCTCAGAGCGTCAAATCCAAGGAAACGTTTATATAAAAAAGTAAAGAAAATAATTGAATAAAAATATATTATATAACTAAAATGTCTATGAAAACGTATTAACAAAAAAAATTATTATTAATTTTAAAGTAAAATTTTTAATATTATTATTATTTAGTAGGAAAGAACGGTTTACAATCTGGCCCAACCCATGAGCAAACAACCACTCCCGATCAGCAAGAAGGGTTTCATTATGCTGTTGCACCTCCTGATTGCGTGTCCGCACCTCTTCTAAGGACAACTTCAGGTCCTGCTTTTCAACCTCAAACTTCTTACGATCCTCATTCAACGCAGCCACTGCTGTCTTCTAACAAGGCCAAGCCATGCTCAAGGTTTTCCTTAGCCTCAGAAATTTCCTTGTTAAGAAAAATCTCTTTTTCAGTAAACAAGCGATCGATCTCCAGGGACTAAATTTTCTCCTCCTCCCTATCTTTTTCCATTGATTGAAAATCACGTTGTAGTTGCGACAACTTGTTATTCAGGATTGACATTTTCGTACGATTTTTGTCATGAATGGCTGAAGCTGAAGACCACCGTTGATTCACTTCAGGCAACAACGAGCCCAGTTGGGCCCACAAAGATGCCACACGACCCCTTACGGTTTCATCATCCAACGACCCATTAACCAGTCGTTGGCCAGGGGTAGCAAAATCCTTCACCACTCTTAAAGCGACCGCAAGGTCCTCAAACTTATATTTGTTTAACACAGCCCACACTGGAACAAACGGGGCATCCGCGTAACTTGAGTCCAACCCAGCAACCTCGGCACTGGCTTCTCCAGTCATACCCATTGGCTGAACATCATCCTCTGGGGCATACTCCACAATCTTGAGATCAGATTCTGTTTCATCTTCGGACAAAGAGGAAGTTACCTCTAGATGTTTCTTTGTAGACACTGCCTCCTTACCAGCCGCCTTGCGTTTAGAAAAACGAACATGCTTAGTTGCGCTGGACTCCCCTTCATCCTGCATACGCTTCTTTAGTCCTTTGCTTTTCTTCCTCCTCTTCGGAGAACTAGACCCAACAATGTTACCAACATCAACTTTGGACAACTCACATCGAGTAGGACCACCCTCAGGAAGAATACTCGTGTACTCCCCACCATCATATGCAATTTTCAGATGACCGCTCACCACATCATCGTCCAAGTCGTGAAGAGGCCGAGACGAACTCTCCACATCCGAATTAGTATCTAATTTCATCAAATCAAGCAAACACATGGCTACAATACACAAGAAACAAAAGCAAAGCAAAACAGGGTTAGCAAAACAAACAACATCGCCCCAAAAGTCTGTATATTTCGAAGTAATACATACCAACGCCTAGGCGAATAAACGATGGCATGCGGTCTGGCTTGTCCCAATACCGACTTAGCTTGCCTAGAACCAACATTTCCTCACTATACGAGCGCATGCGAGTTTTATTCGCAATTAACGCCCTATAATGATCTAAGTTAATGGTGGAATCTAGAAGACTGGTTTCAGAAACGGGTTCCTTAGGATCGCGAAAAAGGGGATCAAAGGGAAGGATCTAGCAGAGACCCAAAAGAAGCGATTCTTCCAATCCTTCACAGAGTACACAAACTGGGATTCTTCATCCATTTTGCGACGCTGAATGGTAAACCACACACCATTCTTGCCCAGATTGAAAAATCGACGAAACATCGCCATGGTTGGAGGAATATCCAAGGCCCTACATGCCATTTCAAAATGGGTAATCTTACTCACTCCAAAAGGAGCAAGTTGGGACAAACTCAGTCGATAAATACTCGATGGCATTACAACAAAACAAAGTTAGGGGGAGACACAAATTCAAAAATTCGAAGAAGCGAGTGTATAAAGCCACAAAGCTCGGAGGGCAATCACTTATACACTGCTTCGATGAAGGCAAAGTTGGAGAAAACTCATCTCCCACATGATAATGAGTACAGAATGCACGAAAATAGTTAGTAGACAAAGCACAAAGATGTTTTTCGACATCAAATCTTCCAACCATTTAGAACGAAAATAGGTTTGAAAATAAAACAAGAAGAAACTACCTGCGTGCAGTAGGAAGAATTCGAAGAAGAAGGGATTTGAATTTCGGAACAATGGAGAAAGAAACCGCCCAAGAAAGATAAAAAGAGGAAACAATTTTCTTTTACCCTTTAATGAGACATGATGGTAACCGTCACATCAGGCGGGTCAAATCGCCGGAACTTGCAGGGGGCGAATACCAAGGAAATAAATAATTAAATATTCGGGAAACGTGTGGATTATTTAGACACATCCCAGGCGTCCATATTGCAAGAAAGACAGACCACTCAACTTAAATGTTAATCGGTCTGTCTGGGGGCTGATGACGTAGGAGGATATCGCAAGATTTGGAAATACCTAGATGGAAAGATCGCACAGTCGACCTAGCCAAATAACAAGATGGTCCGATAGCAAAACGGACGAAATTAAAGTCAACTTACCAGATACCAATAAAGATAAAGGTGAGAGGACATTTAATGAAAACTAAGTGTTTTAACCAAGAGTTAAGAAGCATGTGTCAAGGCACCAGGACACAAGAGGTGACATAAGTCAGCTCTTGTACAGAAAAAGAAAGTTAAGCATACACGAGGGAGACACCCGGAAAGTAGGAGGCTTGACCTCCCAAAATGGAAAACGTCAACTCCAAAGAATCCAGAACCCTAGGAGCCCAAGTAGTATAAATAAGACACTTGGGGAACTCTTTCAGGTATCTCATATCTCGCTTTTACACTCACACTTTCATTCCCTGATTTCATTCTCCGATCAAGAGCTTATTCTTACGCTGGAGTCCAATCGCAGGAGGCCCCCTCCTGCGGTAATTGAAATATCCGGGCAAACAAATAGTATCTTAAAATAATTAATAATAATAATTTTAATGAAATGTCAAGGATTAAACATGCAAATGATAAACACAAGAATAAGTTACAAATGCTGTGTGTGTATATATAGTCTAACAATAATATGTATAATAGATTAAACAAATTAAATAAAGTATAATTAATTAAAAAAAATAATACATCTTTACGTATGATACAAAAACAAAAAAAAAAAAAAAGATTAATAAATAGCTTAATATAATAGTAAAAATAGATAATAATAGTACTATAACCAAATGACAAAATATGTAAATAAAACCACCAATTAATAAATTCTCTATTGCTAAGAATGTAGAAATTAAAAAAAAAATGAAAAGAAAATGGGTAAATGGTACAAACACTGACGAAAAGAAAAAGGAAGAAAAGACAGCGCCGGTTAACCACAAGACCAAGACGGCAACCGGTCGACCTGCACGCTGACATCGCGCCTTCATCTCCGACCACCTTGCCTTGACCTTGGCCTTTAAATGAAGTCCCACCAGCAAGATCACTAACTCACCCCCTATGTCACCGGTCTTGCTTCTCAGCTCCGACGAAAATAACGGGCACTCCGACAAGAAGGAAAGCATCTCCAACACCAACACAATCACCACCATTCGTCTATCCCCACAACGTTACCACTTTCGGCCTTCGAACAGAGCTCAACAACCACCGAACCGTCTTGTTCGTGATGTTCCGGTGACAACTCGATCCCATCCGCTGCTATAGTGTGTATATATATATATATATATATATATATATATATATATATATATATATACAGATACATATCTGTGTGTGTGTATACACATATATATTTGTCGTCTCTGTAGCTCAGCCTTCGCCGGCCATCAGAAGTAACATACACCATTAATGATCGTCGAAATGACCTTCGGTTCTTCAAATCGGTTGCCATAACCTCGAAGCTTGCGACCAAGGTAAAAGAATCAAACATTTAATCTTTAATTAAGACCAGTAAAATATTCATGTGAAAAGAATTCGGTTAAAAGTCAGTCACTGGAAATTAAGATTCAACAAGAGACAATATGATACTTTAAGAATTACAAGTTTCTTGTGAAAGCAAATCCATTAACATTTGTTGATTGTGGTTAAATGGTTTAAAATCATTGAATTTAAAAATTCAGTTCACGTCTTCCATACTTCTTCAAAACAATGTTTATTTATTTATTATTAGTATATTCTTTTATTTTATTTTACACTTACAAGGAAAAAAAAAATTGTTTTCTTATGCCATCCGAATCCTACAATTAATTAAGTTATTTGATTACTATATATATATATATATGTATGTATGTATGTATGTATATAAGAAATTGTGATTTACGTATATATGTGTGTGTATACACATATATTGACATTAAAATTTAATTACTATACATATTCGATTAGTGCATATATTAATTTTATGAGCATCAGAATTGACTTATTTGATATATATAAAATTGCTACAATATTATGACAAACGAATTTGAAACAAGTATATATTATAAGGTTAAAAAATATTTTAAATCGTATTACTTAAAACAATGAAGCCTTAAACACTAAATGAAAGTTCATAAAACATAAAGATAGTGTAAATTAATGAAAATATATGATAATCTCATTTGTAATTTATAAAAGAAAATTTTAAAATCTCATGAACATATAATTACAATGTAGGTTGTTACACACATGTGTAGACTAGCATTGTACCTTTTGAATTGCTACAACTCATAAAAGGTACGGATTCTTACCCCCTCTTTTTTCGTTTCAGTATATGATTTAATTATTTGAACCCATTTGATTCTCACATACCTTTGGAATTCCTAAACGTCTTTGATATAATCGATCTGTTTCATTTGCATTGTCCGTTATTGATTTTCAAGCATTATTTATTATTGAATATATTTTGCTTACATGTGATATAATTGTTGGATTGAAATCATTATCACATGTTCTGATATTATATTATGACTTGGTTTAACGCTTAGTGAGAAGCGTATCTGATATACATTGTTGAGTTACCACTTCCGTTCTTGTAATCTGTTACCCGAGCATGTCCCCCACTTGCGGAGGTGACCGCAAGCACGTCATTGCGGCATCAATGACGTGGCACCAACCGTGGCGGTGAGCTGAGATCACGGCGTCTTCTTCGTACTTGTGAGGTACATGAGGCCATAAGAAGGCGTATGGACTGGTCCTAGGATATATTTGTATTTGATTTCTGGTGGATGGATCTGTGTATGCCCACACTCCATTGCACGTTCGGTACATAGAGCTGCAGCTCTATGTGCATGTCAGTAGTGATTTAAGATTCGGCTCAGGGTACATCCGTATGATATGATTTATTTGATTGTCTTGCTTTATTTTATATCATATCATTTTGTCTTTTGTTATCGCGCATTCAGTAATTGATTCTGTTACTAAATTCGTATGCAGTTATTGATTATGTTACTTAAGCCTTTATCTGTACTGGGCATTCGGCTCATTCCGTTAATGTTTGTTCATAACAGGTTCACAGGTTACTCAGGGCGGGACGTGAGGAGAGAAAAATTTAACTCTAGGATTTGGACCGTGAAAGTATGTTAGTGGATTTTTGTAGCTTAGTCTAGTTCATCTAATATGGTCAATTGATCAATATGAAATTAACAATTTAACCTAGGGTTCTTAAACTGTCTTTGGGGATCTGTAATCCTAACCTTTGCTTAATGGAAATCATGTCTTCTGCTTTGATCAATGTAATAGTGACACGTCACCCCTATTTCAGGGTGGGGTGTTACAGTTATGGTATCAGAGCAAAGGCTCTTTCCGGTAGAAAACTTAAACATTAATAATTAAAACAAGTGAGGTTATGGGTAGACATTGGGTTAGGTTGTCAACTTCCTATCAACCTTCGTACTATTCATCCTGACGACATCTCGAAAATCTGTTAGAAACGTTGTTATCGTTAATTGTAGGCCCTATTTTTTTTCGTGACTTCCCTGGTATAATGAAAAATACGACTTTATAATTATCATCATCTTTGCTTAAGAAACGACCTTCGTTCATGTTGGTTGCGCCAGAACTTGACATTCCTGCTATGTGTGACACCAATTGTAGTCCGCAAGAAGTTTCTTTCAAAATAAATTTGACGAACTCATCAACTTCGTCATGATTGATTCAAATTTGAAAATAATAATAATAATAATAATAATAATAATAATAATAATAATAAATATATCTTTATGATCCATCTATTATTAAATCATATATTTTTTTTTTAAAAATAAACCTTGGGCATGATGGGAGGTTGTTAGGTCACTCTTGTAAGGTAAATTGACGATTACGGTTCGCGAACGTAATCGTGAATTTATCGGTACATTTGTGCACTTCTGGATTCCAATCATGCAGATTAAGATCATTTTGAGCAATAGGTTTCTTTTATTTTTTTTTCCACAAGATGACTGACTAATGCGTGTTAGGCTACTTCGTTATGCATTGTAGTGCCTCATATCTTTACGATTCTGAAGCTCCTTAATTATCGGCATTCGATTTCGTTTTTCTATTCATACATCGATGATGCTCATAGCTAATTATCATAGATATTCATCCCTACAAACATGAAAATGCAATTATGCAGCTAAGTGTGCTATGATCCAAATAGGATATTTATTATCATCTCATAACATGGAGAGATTGTACAACCT
This sequence comes from Mikania micrantha, assembly GCA_009363875.1. Classification (NCBI taxonomy): domain Eukaryota; kingdom Viridiplantae; phylum Streptophyta; class Magnoliopsida; order Asterales; family Asteraceae; genus Mikania; species Mikania micrantha. Next base: position 18,537,207 of record CM018682.1, on the reverse strand, counting down.
GAATTCCTTCTATGTGTCACAAAGTAGATTCGACGAATTTGGAGTCAAAAGTGTTCAACTTATTAAGACATAGTCACGTTATAGTTTAAAAGCAATTCTTTGTGCTAAAGGCTTAGAATTTTTCATCACGCGGTTTTGTAGATTTCTAATGTTAGTAAAAGCTAAATATTTTTTTAAAAAAAAAAAAAAAAAAAAAACCATGATTATTCGATTATTGGTAACTTTTTACAAGTTTTCTTAAGAAATTATATAGACTTCCCATATCATGTGATGGAGATGATTTTATCTTACTTATATTATTGAACCAAATTCTAAGCATCATAACACCTCCAGCGCCTGAATAGTTTATATTGTAGTTAAAGAGTTGTAGAAAGAGTTTTATAAGCATAGATTTAATAGATCAAGTGTTTATATATTGATTACCAAGAGTCAAACAAAAAAAATTTCAAATTGGAATCATTATTCGTTTCGTTGCATCGATGGTCATTTTGATCGGCTTTAGGATGCCAAGTTTCTTTTCAAAACTTGACCTAAGGTCTGGTATCATCGATTGAGGATTAGAGAGGAAGGTGTTTCTAAGTTGACTGTCGTACTCATCATAGCCACTATGGATTCTTGGTTATGCCTTTTGGACTCACCAATGCCATGCAGTTTTTATGGATTTAATGAATCTTGTATTCCATGAAATTTTAGATATGTTCGTGATCGTTTTTCATTAATGATATCTTGGTGTATTCTAAAAACAAAGAAGACCTTGAAGAACGCCTACGAGAGTACTCGAGACATTGCGACAAAAGAAGTTGTGTTCAAAGTTTTCAAACTGTGAATTCTAGCTCAATCAAGTTGTATTTCTTGATCACATTGTTTATGCTAAAGGCATAATGATGGATCTTGCAAAAATTGAGACCATTAGAAAATAGGCTATAACTACCCATGCCACTGAACTCCGAAGCTTCTTGGGCCTAGTTGGCCACTATCAAAGATTTGTAGAATGATTTTCAGTTATTGCCTTGCCTCTCACTCGAATTTGAATGAAAAGAGTTAAGCACTAATGGAATGAAGAACGAGAGAAAAGTTTCGAAGAATTAAAGAAAATGTTTGCATATGCTTCAACACTTAGTCTCCCTTGTGGTTCAGGTGGTTACCAGACTTAGAATGATGCCTCGGTCTTGGTTGCGTGCTAATGCAACACAGGAAGGTTATCGCCTATTTCTCACGTCAATTGAAGCCTTATGAAGTTAACTACCTGACATATGACTTGGAGTTAGCGGCTGGCGTCTTTGCGTTGAAGATTTGGCGACATTATTCATACGACGAAACTTGCGACATCTTAACTAATCATAAAAGCCTTAAGTATATTTTTCACAAAAAGAGCTAAATATGAGGCAAAGTAGCGGGCTAGAACTTCTATAAGATTATGATGCAAAAATTCAATACCACCTATAGAAAACGAATGTTATAGCTGATGCTTTGAGCAAAAAAAAAAAAAAAATTTGCGATATATTGCCTTCAAATTCAACCTCGTATCATCTCAGATCTTGATAATACGGGTGTTGGCATCCATATGGGTAAATTAGATGGTTACCTTGCAAAATTGAAAAGCAAGCCTAACATCGTCTCATGTATTAAACAAGCACAAAAGATGATGGAGAGATTTGGGCAATATCAGAAAACATGGAGGTAAGGAAACAGTTTGAGTTTCATAGAGTGATTTGGTGTGGCAAAGATTATGCCTACTCGATGATTCTACTCTTCATGATGCTTCACTATCCAAGCCACGTAGCTCATCATTCTCTATCCACCCAGTATCTATGAAGATGTATCAAGATGTATCGAGATCTAAGTCAAAACTTTTGGTGGAATGACATAAAGGAAACTATTGCAAAATATGTTTGCCTAAAACATTGAAGAAGAACGATGCTATATGGGTCGTAGTTGATGGATTGTCCAAATCAGCTCACTTTCTGGCAATTCAACAAGGATTTTCGGTTAGCAAGTTAGCGGACGTGTTTATAAAAGAGATCATTCGGTTACACGGTACTCCAGGCTCGATTGTGTCTAATAGGGATTCGAGGTTTACTTCGCGATTTTGGAAGGGATTTCAAACTGCTTTGGGCACAAGATTAAAGTTCAGCACAGCCTTTCACCCACAAACAGATGGAAAATCAGAACGCGTGATTTAGACACTTGAAGATATGCTTAGAGCTTGTGCGCTCGAGTAGACGAGAAACTAGAATGATTATTTATGCCTTGTCGAGTTTGCTTATAATAATAGTTGGCAAGCAAGCATTACATTGCTCTATTGGAGCTCTTGTATGGTCTAAAGTGTCGAGCACTAATTTATTGGAATGAAGTTGGCGAGAAAATAATTGAAGGGGCATAATTGATATAAATAGCAAATGATAAAGTTGCTACTGCTCGAGAAAAATTAAAAGAGACACAAAGCAGATAAAATAGTTACGTTAATATATATCGACGAGCACGAGAATTCAAAATTGGAGATCACGTATTCTTGATGGTTTCGCCATGTCGTGGGGCTCGCGGATTTGGAATCAAAAGAAAACTTAGTCCTCGTTTCATCGATCCGTTTGAGACACTTGAGAGAATCAGTGAAGTTTCGTATCGATTAGCACTACCGCCTCATCTTTCTCACGTTCATAACGTCTTTCACGTGTCCTTGTTGACGGGATACAACTACCACCCACTTCATGTTATTAGTTATCCATTGCACATGATTTAGGAGGATTTATCATATGAGGAAGAACCAGAAGCTATATTGGATCGCCAAGAAAGGATTATGAGAAAGAAAGTGATTCTGTTCGCTAAGGTTTTATGGAAAAATCACTCAGAGTGAGAGGCGACTTGAGAAATTTAAGAATCTATTCTTTCATTGTACCCAAATTTATTCGATGCATAGGTTCTTTTGTAGGAGTAACTGTGAACCTTGTTCGCTTATTTACGTTATCAAATTTCCTCATTTCGTTTATAATTACTCGTGTTTTAACCTTTAAATTTCGAGGACGAAATTTTCTTTTTAGGAGGTAATAGTTGAAATATCCGGGCAAACAAATAGTATCTTAAAATAATTAATAATAATAATTTTAATGAAATGTCAAGGATTAAACATGCAAATGATAAACACAAGAATAAGTTACAAATGCTGTGTGTGTATATATAGTCTAACAATAATATGTATAATAGATTAAACAAATTAAATAAAGTATAATTAATTAAAAAAAATAATACATCTTTACGTATGATACAAAAACAAAAAAAAAAAAAGATTAATAAATAGCTTAATATAATAGTAAAAATAGATAATAATAGTACTATAACCAAATGACAAAATATGTAAATAAAACCACCAATTAATAAATTCTCTATTGCTAAGAATGTAGAAATTAAAAAAAAAAATGAAAAGAAAATGGGTAAATGGTACAAACACTGACGAAAAGAAAAAGGAAGAAAAGACAGCGCCGGTTAACCACAAGACCAAGACGGCAACCGGTCGACCTGCACGCCGACATCGCGCCTTCATCTCCGACCACCTTGCCTTGACCTTGGCCTTTAAATGAAGTCCCACCAGCAAGATCACTAACTCACCCCCTATGTCACCGGTCTTGCTTCTCAGCTCCGACGAAAATAACGGGCACTCCGACAAGAAGGAAAGCATCTCCAACACCAACACAATCACCACCATTCGTCTATCCCCACAACGTTACCACTTTCGGCCTTCGAACAGAGCTCAACAACCACCGAACCGTCTTGTTCGTGATGTTCCGGTGACAACTCGATCCCATCCGCTGCTATAGTGTATATATATATATATATATATATATATATATATATATATATATATACAGATACATATCTGTGTGTGTGTATACACATATATATTTGTCGTCTCTGTAGCTCAGCCTTCGCCGGCCATCAGAAGTAACATACACCATTAATGATCGTCGAAATGACCTTCGGTTCTTCAAATCGGTTGCCATAACCTCGAAGCTTGCGACCAAGGTAAAAGAATCAAACATTTAATCTTTAATTAAGACCAGTAAAATATTCATGTGAAAAGAATTCGGTTAAAAGTCAGTCACTGGAAATTAAGATTCAACAAGAGACAATATGATACTTTAAGAATTACAAGTTTCTTGTGAAAGCAAATCCATTAACATTTGTTGATTGTGGTTAAATGGTTTAAAATCATTGAATTTAAAAATTCAGTTCACGTCTTCCATACTTCTTCAAAACAATGTTTATTTATTTATTATTAGTATATTCTTTTATTTTATTTTACACTTACAAGGAAAAAAAAAATTGTTTTCTTATGCCATCCGAATCCTACAATTAATTAAGTTATTTGATTACTATATATATATATATATGTATGTATGTATGTATGTATATAAGAAATTGTGATTTACGTATATATGTGTGTGTATACACATATATTGACATTAAAATTTAATTACTATACATATTCGATTAGTGCATATATTAATTTTATGAGCATCAGAATTGACTTATTTGATATATATAAAATTGCTACAATATTATGACAAACGAATTTGAAACAAGTATATATTATAAGGTTAAAAAATATTTTAAATCGTATTACTTAAAACAATGAAGCCTTAAACACTAAATGAAAGTTCATAAAACATAAAGATAGTGTAAATTAATGAAAATATATGATAATCTCATTTGTAATTTATAAAAGAAAATTTTAAAATCTCATGAACATATAATTACAATGTAGGTTGTTACACACATGTGTAGACTAGCATTGTACCTTTTGAATTGCTACAACTCATAAAAGGTACGGATTCTTACCCCCTCTTTTTTCGTTTCAGTATATGATTTAATTATTTGAACCCATTTGATTCTCACATACCTTTGGAATTCCTAAACGTCTTTGATATAATCGATCTGTTTCATTTGCATTGTCCGTTATTGATTTTCAAGCATTATTTATTATTGAATATATTTTGCTTACATGTGATATAATTGTTGGATTGAAATCATTATCACATGTTCTGATATTATATTATGACTTGGTTTAACGCTTAGTGAGAAGCGTATCTGATATACATTGTTGAGTTACCACTTCCGTTCTTGTAATCTGTTACCCGAGCATGTCCCCACTTGCGGAGGTGACCGCAAGCACGTCATTGCGGCATCAATGACGTGGCACCAACCGTGGCGGTGAGCTGAGATCACGGCGTCTTCTTCGTACTTGTGAGGTACATGAGGCCATAAGAAGGCGTATGGACTGGTCCTAGGATATATTTGTATTTGATTTCTGGTGGATGGATCTGTGTATGCCCACACTCCATTGCACGTTCGGTACATAGAGCTGCAGCTCTATGTGCATGTCAGTAGTGATTTAAGATTCGGCTCAGGGTACATCCGTATGATATGATTTATTTGATTGTCTTGCTTTATTTTATATCATATCATTTTGTCTTTTGTTATCGCGCATTCAGTAATTGATTCTGTTACTAAATTCGTATGCAGTTATTGATTATGTTACTTAAGCCTTTATCTGTACTGGGCATTCGGCTCATTCCGTTAATGTTTGTTCATAACAGGTTCACAGGTTACTCAGGGCGGGACGTGAGGAGAGAAAAATTTAACTCTAGGATTTGGACCGTGAAAGTATGTTAGTGGATTTTTGTAGCTTAGTCTAGTTCATCTAATATGGTCAATTGATCAATATGAAATTAACAATTTAACCTAGGGTTCTTAAACTGTCTTTGGGGATCTGTAATCCTAACCTTTGCTTAATGGAAATCATGTCTTCTGCTTTGATCAATGTAATAGTGACACGTCACCCCTATTTCAGGGTGGGGTGTTACAGTAATCCTAACTGCTTTTGTGGTTGCAGGATCGCAAGGATAGTCCCGAAGAGCTAGATCGGAAGGAGTCTGGATTTCATTACTTTAACACAAACCATGAACAGACTTGTTAAAACCGGTTCTTATATATGTTTAAACAAGTTTGGTTACCTATTTTGCATGTGGATGTTACTCGGTTGTGTTTCGGTTCGGTTCATTAACTGTGGTCTCTTTTCTAACCCATTAGAACCATATATGTTTGTGTGTAAGCAATTGTGTATGTTATGATATGTGTAGTGTAAGAATGTATTCCAATGTGTGTGTATTTTTTTAACATGCACAAAATTTTTGATATATATGTTTATATAGAGATTCATTCCGATGAGAACAAAGCAATTGGAGAGAACTAAAAGGAACTAGCTATAAACACATGATTTTAGGTATATAAAAAGTAATTTGCTTCAAAGTATAAAAAGTTAGTTTCATGTCCTTTAAACGAGGAGCGTTCATCAGTTCGGTTAACGATTTATTCGGTTTCATCAGTTTTCAAATTTTTTTCCTATCCGAAACCAAACAAAATTTGAGAACTGGTTGGTTTCGGATAAAACCAAACAAACCGAATAAAACAATCCGAATAAACCGAATTCCACCTTATATATTATTAACAAAATAATTAATTTAAATTTAAATACAGTTTAATCGATTATCGAGTTCAAAAAAATGGAACCAATAACCAAACTGAAAACCAAAATTTAGATATGGTTAGGAACCAAACCGAATTCGGAATTCGGATACAATTAAAAAACCAAACCAAAACCAAATTCAGAATTCGGTTCGGTTTTTTCAGTTATGAATATGATTCAGTTTTCGTTATTAAACGGTTTTCGGTTTTTTGAACACCACTGCTTTAATATTTGAATTCGTTAAAGAGTCGCCCTTTTATGTATTGTGTATATGCTGACAGTTGATATGGAGTGTGTATGTGTGGTGCGCATGTGTGTTGTGAGTATATGTGTGCAGTATGTGTATGTTTATGTGTGAAGAGTATGCAGTATGTGTTGTGTGTGTATGTAATTATGGTCCTATTTTCAGTTTGGTTTAAGAGAAAATGTATGAAACACATTTCTCAATTACACCTATTTGTTGTTTATTATGTATACATTTCTCAAATGTACCTTTGCTTAATTATTTCTTCGTCATTTGATGAAGATTGAAACACTTTTTTTTTTTTCTAAAAACCAATTTTGGTCAAATCGGTTGTCTTTCTTCAAGAACACCTAAAACTCATTACGTAAATATTTAGGCATCAAAAGCTTATAGAATCAGATCGGTTATAAACACTAAAGGTGATGTTTTTACAACAACAACCAGCTTATAAACATCAATTACTAAAAAATTTTAGTTGACTGTTGAGCCAAAAATATTATGAACTCAAAAGTTCAAGTTCTTGATTTCACAATTTAAGAAGATAGTTTGATTCAACCACTTCATATCACCTTTTGTGATGAGATTAGGGTTTTAAATTCTTGAAAATTATCATGTACATACAAAATTGCTCATTAACCTACAAATGAACAAGCACGGCTTGGGGAGGGATTTTTACTCGTGAACTTAGCCAATACAAGCTATATGACGGAAAAGCTACATCTAGTCACAGACCAAAATGTCTGATGATACCAAGCAGAAAAAATCAAACGCTAAAAGACATTGTAATAATCTGACGTAAAACCTTAAGCCATCAATAAGATTGATTGCAAATCCAAGTAATATTGCTTAACCATCAAGATCAAAAACTTGAGCTCTAAACACCGAGCCAAACACTAAACCCAACGTCCCATCTTTTATTAGTCGAACTGATCAGATTAGACCATCCCCATTAACAACCTTTTCTAGATCCTTACACTGTTCAAAAAAAAAAGAAAGAAAAAATGGCCCAACAAACTTTCACGATCTGGGTCGCCCACACCATCTAGATTGCAACCATCCATTTGTACTTTTTATTTCTTTTTTTTTTGTTTACTTTATCATGATTAGTTTTTAAAATAATTTTGTTTTTTTGATAACTTCAAATAATTAACATAAAAAAAAACTAAAAACACGACCTTGATCAGTTTTTTTTATGAACATGTCGGTGTAAATTTTGTTAAAAACAGAGTTCGTTTAAAAAAACGTATTTTTTAATATAAAATAAATAAAAAGTAGTTGAGGTTTGGTTGTTAATGAGAGTAAAAAGTTGGGTTTGGTTGTGTTGTGTAGGTGAAAGAAAGAGAAATTATTTTTTATTAAAAGATTGGGTTGGGTTGAATTATGAATGAGGATAGTCTTAGTTGCAACAAATTCTAGAACCTGGTGATATTATATTTAAACAAAAATTAGAATACATAAAATCTTGAAAAATATAAGAAAAACTACAACGATATCTCTATGTATAGTTTGTAGAGTCTCAAATAAAAACTCAACCTCTTATTTGACTTGAGTCCCTATGTGTTTACGTACCTTTTTTTTAACTTTAGTCCCTGTGTGTTTACATATCGGCAACTTGACCACCCACATGGCCACATCGATTTTATTTTTATTTTATTCTGTATATTTTTATTTCTATTTTATTCTGTATATTTTATTTTTATTTTATTCTGTATATTTTTATTTTATTCTGTATGTATAAATATTTAATGTGTACCCTTCGGCCCTGGCTCCTACCATGGCTATCAAATGTAACCACAAGATCCATATATTTAACATGATTCCGTTATTTCTAATCAATATCATTGAAAAAAATTTTCTCAAAGATTGATTGTCTCCATTTGCACCCTTAGATTTCTGTTTAATCCCAATTTGATCCTTCATTTATACATATAACTCTATCCATTTTAACAAGATTTTTAGCCAACATTTAATACGAATACAAGAGTTAAAAGTACACAGATTCAATTGCCCAAAACTACCCACCTTGAGAAAACTTATTTGACGTAGAATTATTTTCTATACATTCACAACATAATATAACCATAGACATAAGCAAGCCAGTTAGATCTTGGGTTCAAGTAAACAGGCATACACAACTTACTAAACATGCCATAACGGTTCAAAACACTTTAAAAGTTAACAGAAACTCACAGCTAGCTAACGGCCTAACCCACCCAGACTACAGTTTGGCATCACATTCCTGAGTCGTCGACCGCCACCACCCCCTGGCAGACCAAGCGGTCCAAGGTTCGGTAACAAATCATAATCACCGCCTATTATTCGTGGGAAGTGACGACCACCAAATGGAGCAAAAGGGTTTCTTCTTCTCATTGTACTCGAAACAACTGATCTGCCAGCAATCTTCCTTCTTTTCAAACTTTCCCATGTTTTAGCAAACCGCTCTTTAAAACTCCTACCGCTCTCAGACCCCCCAATGTTCCCGAACTGCTCTGTATACTTCTGTTTCCAAAGATCATCATTCGAGGCCAAGTATCTCAATTCGGAGCAAACGCAACTCACTTTTGCTAAATCAACCCCAGAAACCAACTCCAAAATCTTCAGTTTGAGCTCGGTTGGTAGTTGCATAAAACAATTTGGAAGCTCAAGTCCAGCCTTTTCACAAAGATCAATTAGTAGTGGTAATGCAAGTCCGTCCTTAATTTTTCTCCAGAAGTCAAAAACTTCCTTTTCGGGTTGGATATTGGTGGTTTGACTGATTTCCTCCACTTGACCACAATTAGCCCACACCACGTTCAAGAACGGCACCAGTCTATCTTCATCCAAGACCACCGAGTGCACCATGGTTCCATTAACCAAAGACCCATAAACCTTGCAATACTTTCCTACGTTTTGGAACTTGATCTTGACAGCTCGAATGTTACCAGTGGTAATGATGTCGGGAATAGTGTAGTAAAATGAAGCAAGATACCACCAATTCCCTTGAAAAATAAAGTTATTACCTTTTAATGAGTTTGAAATGGGATCGATCTCCACAAAACCAGACTCCAATAAAACAGCACGAACCGCGATTCCAAGGAGTTTGTGATTTAAACCAGCATCATTGCCCAATTCCTCTGTGAAAACTTTCCTGAGAAAACCTGGCACTGAAAAAGATTTTCCTATCTCATTACTAACATTATTCACATCATCATCATCTATTTCCATTGGTTCATGGATCTCTCTTGAATTCGATTTCCTGAAATCAACCATTTTCCCTTTTTCATGACTAATGTTTGAGGTTTCATCTTTCTTACTGGAATTGGAAATCAGGGTTTGGGTTTTTTGAGATTGTTCAACAGATTTGGGCGCTGATGGACCAACCGATGGGGATTGAGGGGTAGTGTTGAATCCATTAATGTTTGTTGTATAGTAGATAAGATCACCGGATGTGATACCAATTGATTGAATAGATTCTTCTGGAAAGTTTGTTGTAAGAACGTCTTTTCGATTCAGAGAGAAATATATAGTAGAAGAAAGTAAAGGAGAAGGAAGTTTCTGAGAGATGAGTTGTCTAAGATTTTGGAGATTGCAAGGATCAGGGATTTCAACTTTTATGGTTTCTTTTGTTTCAAAGGATCTGAGTCTCAACTTCATGGTTGGTTGTTTTAGCTAGTGAGAAGAGTAAAGCTCTGTAAAAAACACAAATCTGTGAACAACAAAGAAACATCATATTTAACAACTGTAAATAGATTGAAATATTGAATTTACCTCAGTTACTCTTATTGTCTCATTAGTTTACATGTAAAAAAAATAGTTGATGAAACTTCTTTTTCCTTTTGGCAGTTACAATAAAAAAATTCAAGATACACTCATAGTATAACTAGGGTACTCAAAATAGCAGTGATATGAATCTAAATGTATCAAAGTGAATTTAGTTACACCAGAAACTTATAGACTAACAATGTCCTCATGAAAAGGAAACCAAGTGGGGAATTCAAGTGACATTTTTTATTTTGATACTCCATTATGACATAACACAAAATGAATAGTTGTCTGTATTGTAGTATACAGGTTACCATCAGTATTTTTATTTCCGTTTCCTTTTAGGAAAATTGTGTTGAAAGTTCAAACTAATGCAAACTAAAGAGAAAATTACAAAAAATGGTTACTGGAATTATTCTTAAATTGGTTAGATGAAAATTTTTACCACATGTGTCTGCACTAACTTGGTTAGAAACCATTAACTTCAATTATCTGTTATCACTTCTGCGGAGATGCAATTTTTCGGTAGAAACCACTACTACAAGGACCATTTTCTCCCATCAGCTCTAAAAATCAAAATAAAAACAGCAGTCACAACTCAATCAGCTCTAAATCCTCAGATAGTGTCTTTTGATTCCTACAACTTATGGATAGTTTTAATCTTTTCTATTTTCTATGGAAATGGTTTGGCAAAGTGGCAAACTCAGGCCAACAATTTTGATGATACTATAGACTTTAAAAGGGTGTTCCTACAAAATTTGGTAATAGTTCATATGTTCTCAAAACAATCTTTCAAATGAAAGGGATTTTAAAAGGGAATAAAAGAAGAAATTGTGCATTCTATGAACAGATTAAATTCTTTTGATTATGACTTCTTATCTTAAAAAAATTAATTTTCTCTTTAAATTCAATTAACAAATAAATAACTTCAACTTCTACTTCTCTGTCTGAAGACAAAATCTGACATGTAAATATATAATAGTAGCTTCAATCACTAGTTAGATTATTAATCCAAAAAATATCATTTGAATTAATATTAAATGTTAAATAATACCAATATATATAATTTTGGAATAATATACATGAAGTTTTACTTTTGCCCAAAGAAGATAGGTTGTTTTGTGTGCCTTAGTATAACACTTTAATATGTTCATAATACTTGAATGTTGATTATAGCCAAAGCAAAGCCAATGTTCAAGTAAAACATTTCTTTAACATATTTAGAATACTTAAATATTAGTCATAGCCAAAGTAAAACCAATGTTCAAGTAACCTTACTTTAATTTGTTTCTCATGTTTGAGTGTTGGTTATAGCCAAAGTAAAATCAGCATTCAAATAGAACCTTACTTCTTTAATATGTTCATAACATTTGAATTTTGATCATAGCCAACATGAAGTTGGGTTTTCAAACCCAAATTAGATCCGAAAGTAAATATTAAATGCTACAAAGCTCGATTGGCTACTAAAAGATATACTTAAAAGGATGAAATTAATTATATCATGAAACCTGTTTCAGAATAGGATTCCTCAAGGAATTTTATGACCTTAATAGCTCATCTAAACTTAGAGCTACATCAAATAGACGTTAAAATTGCTTCCTTAATAGTAACTTACATAACGATATGCTCATGAACCAACCTAAATGACAGTCAAGAGCATTGAGTTTGTAAGTTAAAGAAATTCACATACAGGTTAAACCAGGTACCACGTCAATGAAAAAACAAAGTTTTATCAAGAACCAAATGAATCAATAAACCAACCTCAAAATCATTTGGTAGAAGCTTCTTATGTAATGGTGATCAAAATATACCTAGATCGAGCCAATGGAATATTAGGAATGTCACATAAGACTTATATTAATTGTGTTTTTACATGCTACAACATGCAACATTGCTCTTCATCATTAGCTCTAATCGTTAAATAAAATGTTTTCAATTCTTTCCAATGCATGAAACAAAGGTTGAAAAAGAGCAAATGAAGTTGATACTTTATGCTTCAATATTGGGAAACTTAATATATGCTCAAGTCTGTATGAGTCCAGATATCATGTATAATATTGGAATGTTTGGTCGATATCAATTAAACACTATAAATAATTAAAAAAACAATAAAGAAAGTGTTGCAATATCTTCAAGCACAAAGACTATAAATTGACATATTAAAGAAGGGTTAACTTAGAAGTGATTAATTATTTTGATATGAGTATATGACTTCGCTAAATGAAAAGATGATAATAAATCAACATCTAGGTACATTTTTATGCTAACAAGTGGACCAATTTCTTGAAGGAGTCACAAGCATCAATTCACAACAACCTTAACCATGTGACGACAGAATATTTTGCAGTGTATAATACAACTTGCCATGGGATGTTAAGAAATCTCATCACTACACTCAAAGTATTTAACTTCGTATCACGATCATTGAAGATTTATTATGACAACTCAACTGTCATTAGTTTCTCTAAGAATAATAGCTTGAGTGAAGCTGAATTCTATCTTGATACAAAATAGTATGAGAACAAGTATAGGAAAATAAACTTTGTCTCAAATACATCAACACTGATAATATGTTTGCGGGTCCAATGACTAAAGATCTAGTGATCTACCATCCAAAGTTTTTCAAGAACTTGTAATAAAGATGGGTTTTAGTAGAGACCTTATATAATAACATATTGTGTGCATGACAAATCAACACGGCAACACTCATGTAGACCTTATATAAAATCATGATAGAAATATTGAATTGATCAACAGTTGTAATGTTATGCATATCACTTTCATAGGCTAAGGAAAGTGATAGCAATCGCATGGGGGATTCAAATACGGGTCAAGTGGATTCAAAATACGGGGCAAGCGGAGATCCATGATGGGGGTAATGGTCAACAAGCTCTAACCACGTCTTCCACCACCACTTGCAGTTTTATTTTCTACTTTATTTACATGTTATTGCAGTTTTATTTTATGAGCTTTAACTACTTGTACTTTCAGTTTAATAGGTTGTATCTTAGTTAATTAAGTTAGGACGTGGGTTAGATCTTTGTTATCAGCTTTATATATCTTTGTATGGAAATGAAATGGGGGTGATTGAATGAGAAAAGGTTCGACTGTGTTATTTACTTAGGATAACCAGTTTTCTACTTCCATTGCTATCCTAAATTGGTTGTTTAGGTGGTGTTCTTCGGATCCTAACAATTGATCTTGGGTGGTGATTTCTCTGTATCTCAATTTCAGTTTTTAGGCTGCCCTTCGGATTTCAGAGTGGTGATTGTTCTGTATCTCTTGATCCGTCGTTATCTCTGTTTGAAGTGAAGCATCCGATTCTAGTAGTGGAAATATATTTGATTTCCTATCATTTGGTATCAGAGCCGAAGCACTCTGTTCGACTCATAAAACCGTTCGAGAAGAAAACTAACCGCTTGATGGCTGCCGGGCGACCCACTCTGGAACAACATGTTCGTGAATTGCAGGCGCAATTGCAAGAATTGACGATCACCATGCAACATCGTAGAGGTAGGACCAGAACTCCTCCCCGCTATCGCCCCGACGATGATGCTGATGGCTACTCCACTGCCGACGATTATAATCCTTATGGTCGTAGGGGTCAACAGAGGTCGTACAACAGTGACATCAAGGTCGACATCCCTGAATATGATGGACGATTGGATCCAGATGAGTTCATCGAATGGTTACGCACGGTTGAGCAAGTGTTCGATTACAAACAAACACCTGACAAGAAGAGGGTGAAGATTGTCGCCTTAAAATTCAGAAAGTATGCGTCTACTTGGTGGTTCAATGTGTGTTCGAAGCGAGAAAAACAAAGAAAAGACAAGGTTCGGACCTGGTCTAAGATGAAGAAGCTGCTGAAGTGTAAGTTTTACATGCATTAAAACAAGGATCGAAAACCGCCGAAGAGTATTCTCGAGAATTTGAACATCTCATCATGAAATGCGATGTGGATCCCGATGACCCGCAAACTCTTGTGCGTTATTTGGGGGGCTTAGAGACTCGAATTGCAAATTTTATTGAGCTTCAGCCTTACTCCACGTTGGAGGAGTTAATTACATTGGCTCACAAGGTCGATATTCAACATAAATTGCCAGGCAGGGTCGAGATAACCAAAACAACAAGCAAATTGTTGGCTCCTACATCTACGGCTCGTGCATTACTGCCCTCAACCTCAACTGTTCCGAAATTATTAGAGGCACCCGAAGGTTCTGGGTCTACTTCAAGGACTACTAAACGATGTTTTCGATGCCAAGGATTGGGTCACATCGCTTCCGAGTGCCCCAATAAGCGAGTCATCACGTTAACCGAGTTTGATGCACTAGACCCTGTATTCGATAAGGAACCAGGTCTACAAAACACTAAAGAAGTAGTTGAGTTAGGACCTGATGAAGGAGAATGTTTGGTGGTGCGAAGGACCCTAACGGGGACCGTCCATACTGCTCCAAACCAGCAACGTGAAGCCATTTTTCGTACCCACTGCACCATCAAAAACAAAGTGTGTTCACTGGTTATAGATGGGGGAAGCGGCACCAATGTTGCCTCTCAAATTATGGTCCACAAGCTGAATTTAACAAGCGAGCCACACCCTTCACCTTATGACATTCAATGGTTGAATCAGGGGAAAGGATTACGTATCACCAATTGAGTTCTACTTGCTTTCACTATGGGAACAGGATCCAAGGATGAAGTATGGTGCGACATCATACCAATGGACGCATGTCATGTTCTATTGGGACGTCCTTGGTTGTATGATCGTCGGGTTGTTCATGATGGGTATAAAAATACCTACTCTTTTCTTAAAGATGGGATGAAGGTCACTTTACTTCCCATGTCTTCCGCAACTGCCGCTAATCCACAATCTTTTCTGGCAATTGAAGACATAAAAACATATAATACAGGGGCTGACACCACTTCAGAAAGGCTCCTACAACAACCAATTTTAGAAGATCAATTAGTAGTAAAGAAGGAAGAACAAGTTGCAACTCCTACACTCACTGTCTTTGAGCTTACAACTGGATCTTTAAGTTTGAGGTCAAACTTTTTTAAAGAAGGGGAGGATGATAGCAATCGCATGGGGGATTCAAATAGGGGTCAAGCGGATTCAAAATACGGGGCAAGCGGATTCAAAATACGGGGCAAGCGGAGATCCATGATGGGGGTAATGGTCAACGAGCTCTAACCACGTCTTCCACCACCACCACTTGCAGTTTTATTTTCTACTTTATTTACATGTTATTGCAGTTTTATTTTATGAGCTTTAACTACTTGTACTTTCAGTTTAATAGGTAGTATCATAGTTAATTAAGTTAGGACGTGGGTTAGATCTTTGTTATCAGCTTTATATATCTTTGTATGGAAATGAAATGGGGGTGATTGAATGAGAAAAGGTTCGACTGTGTTATTTACTTAGGATAACCAGTTTTCTACTTTCATTGCTATCCTAAATTGGCTGTTTAGGTGGTGTTCTTTGGATCCTAACAATTGATCTTGGGTGGTGATTTCTCTGTATCTCAATTTGAGTTTTTAGGCTGCCCTTCGGATTTCAGAGTAGTGATTTTTCTGTATCTCTTGATCCGTCGTTATCTCTGTTTGAAGTGAAGCATCCGATTCTAGTAGTGGAAATATATTTGATTTCCTATCAGAAAGTATATAAAACAAGTAACATACCACAATTTTATTTCAAGATGACAAATACTATTGCATAACCGTGAGCTATCAACCCAATGCTTGGAAAAAAAATGCAGATATGCATTTTCAAAGATTAAATATCAAAGGACGTCAGTATATGCTATGCTAGCAATACAGACACGCGCTATTGTTCGTCATTCATTTACCACTCAAATACAGTTAATAATACTTTTGATTCAAGTTAAACCTATACTTGTCAACTAAATGTCAAAAAATAGAAAAAACATAATAAGTATATGTACTAAGTACAACTCAAGCTCTTCACAAAAACTCTAATGGTCAAACTAATAGAGGTTTTGGAAGTCTTTAGGCAGGTTTTTTAAATTGTAATTTGAAACAAGGAGACTACAACATCCTTACACAATAGTCAAAAATGACCTGCTATTTTGTGGTGACATTATTTTTATTTTATTTTTTTTAACCGTGAGAATCCTTTACTGAAAACTCGCACCATGTTAACCAAGCGCATGCGCGGCTGGGCCACCATTTGATTGTGGCATATCAATTTACCAGCATCAAACATCCACTTTAGATAGTGTAGAAATTAGGGGCCAAAGTATACAAATACTAGTTATTAAAGAACAGTAAAAAAAAATGATATGGAATCTAATATCAATCAATATGAGATATAATCATGTGATTAGACACCTAATCAAGGACGTAACGATTCAGGTTAATTTGCATCAGGATTGTTTTATCGTTTCCCCAAATTTTGCTCAAATAGGGCTTCACAAACTACAACAATAATACACAGAAAAAAATTCTGCAAAATAAAAGCAATTGATAAAAGATAACAACATACATCGAACACACGAATACTGTCATCGGAAAACCTCGTCTATAAACCAAAAAAATTGATGTGATCAAGAGAGTATGAGAATAAAGAGACCTGAAACTTCCGATCAATAAAGCAACGGTGAACGTAGACGCGACGGAGATATCGCCAGGCGGTGTTTACGTCGGATAATTGCGAGTCGGTTTACGGTGAGAGATAAGAGGCGGCCCTTTTATTTACTTTTGTTACACGAATGCGTATCGCGGAGCATTTAAGAGACTGTATATTTACAACAAAGGATCAGGCTAAATATACCTCATTCTGACTTGTTATACCCCTTCTTTCAAATATTAAATATAAATTTGTCAAAATCAACCCTTCAACATTATAACACAACAAAAATGCATTAAACACGATTTCCACCTTAAATTCTATTAAACATATCATCTTCTTACTTGTTATACCCCCTCTTTACAAAATATAAAATATAAATACATCAAAAATCAGATTTAATCGTATGAACCCTAATTCATCTTTGTTCAAATTCGATTGAACTGAGGCGTGATCGTTGTTACAAACATAGGGCTTTAATTCCTCGAACAAAAACGAGTGTAATGGTGTATGAAACACTGAACCCTAATTCATCTTTGTTCAAATTCGATTGAACTGAGGCCTGATCGTTGTTACAAACATAGGGCTTTAATTCCTCGAACAAAAACGAGTGTAATGGTGTATGAAACACTTATCTTAGCTAATTAATTTGTGTTCGTTGCTTGATTAACCGAAGTTGAACCGCTGAGCTCTTATAGGCCTTTTTCTTGATTTGTTTAAGATTGTGAATAGCTTTGGTTTACGCAGAGAGTTTCGCAGAGGTTAAAGGAATGCTTGAGTTCAATTAATTTTGAGTTTTATACTCGTCTTAATAGAGTTTGAGTTTTCGTTTGACTATGGTTATTTAGGCTTATATTTCATATTAATTTGATTTTTAAACGATGAATTGATGATGGTGATGATAATGATTCCATGATGTTTGTAGTTGTTTTAATTTTAAATGCTTATGGATCTTTTTAGTTAACAATTAAAAACATAATGTTTACTTGTATATATTTAAAAAGATTATGAAGGGGGTATGACAAGTAAAAAAATTACAAAAGATAGTATATTTAGCATAACCCATTTACAAATAAATTTATTTTTTTTTGTAAAAATATTAAGCATCATCACAAAATACATCCTTTATATGTTTTATCTGTTTTGTACAAGTTAACTATATTCTACAGACATCTTGAATATAAAATATAAAATAGTTAATAATGTATATTTAAAAAATATGAAACATTATTTTGGCGTAAACATATTTCTTATTTTGAAAGATATTTCTTTTTTTTTTTTCATAAAATTGATTTTTAAAATTTCATATTTTTTAAACTTACTTTAAAGTGTATTTTTTATAAAAAGATTAATTTTAAAATTTTCATATTTTACAAAGACATAAAGGTGAATCATTTTTATTGACAAAAATAACTTATGACCCAAAGTAATTCAATTAGCTATAATACCCCAAAATTAGGTAGTTAGGGTTTGTTTTGGCATGTGCACATTTGATTAAGTTAAAGGAAAAAATAAGGAAAAAAAAATTACCCCCAATTGTAATAAAGACATCACCTTGATTATGATAGGAAGTTTGGGTTTGTTTTTATACTGCTTGTTTAATATTGTTAAGAAACAATAAAATGTTGCTAAAAAAGAGTTCAATAACCTGCCACATATACCATTTCAAATATTTTTGCAACCCATTAGATTCAACATAAAACCTGCACTTAGGCATACCAATCAGATAACTTTCCCAGTTTTTCCAAGCATTGGCATACAACTCTATGCAAGTCCACTTGTCATTCTCAAATCTTCCTAAACCCCTAAACTGCTCAAAGTACTTGTGCTTCCACAGCTGGTCACGAGACCAAACATTTCAATTTTGTACAAATACAACTCACCCGTGCCATATCGACCCAGAAACCGACTCTAAAATTTTGAGTTTGAGTTCAACCGGTAGTCGTGTGAAACAAAGTGGAGGCTCGAGTCCTACTTTCTCACATAAATCAGTCAAAAGTGGTAACACGAGCTAGTCTTGGTTCCATAACTTTAAAAGTTCCTTTTTAGGTTGGATATCAGTGAGCCGATTGGTTGCCCTCATAACTACAATCACTTGTTCAAACTTCAAAGTTAGCCCACACCACGACTGAGAACAAGACCAATCTAACTTTACCTAAGAAGACTTACTGCACCAGGGTTCTCAAGTATGAATTGATATCAAACACACAACTCACAATTTAAACGATGGAATAACTCTCCACTTTATTGAGAAAACTTACTCAAAAACTCAAGATTACAAAACTCTCTCTTAATCAGCCCTATGAACTTAGCCAATTAAATAGACCAACAGAGACTTCGTTTACAAGTAATAAGAATTCTAATGTTTATCTAATTCCTAAACTTGCGCCAATCTCCATCTAATTCTGCCGACTTACAGAATTATCTTTGTAACTAAATTCCACATAACCAGCTTGTATGTGGACCTTCTAATTTACCCATTACCAACTTGTAATTGGGCCTTCGGGAATTAATCCAACATTCACCCCCTAATTTCCAAACCGAAGCAGAATTAGGGAGGTCTTCTATTCCAATCAACATTCTCATTTCTTTGAACTTAATCTTTGCCAGAGCCTTCGTCAGTATGTCTGCCCTCTGTTCTTCCCCGGACACATGTTCAACTTCAACTTGTTCATTTTCAATACATTCTCGGATGAAATGATACCTTGTGTTGATGTGCTTACTCCTCCCGTGGAAAACAGGGTTCTTTGCTAAAGCTATTGCTGATCGATTGTCTATTCTTAACACCACCTTTTGTTTTTCCCAGCTCGTTATTTCAACCAGTAGTTCTTGAAGCCAAATTGCTTGACATGCGGCTGCAGTTGCTGCAATGAATTCGGCTTCACACGATGAAAGAGCTAGGGTGGATTGCTTCTGTGAACACCACGTGATTGGAGACATCCCTAGATAGAATATATGACCAATTATGACTACTGTCGCTATATCCCACCAACTTCATGTCGTCTCCCCGGTTATACTTTAGTCCACTATTTAGAGTACCCCGTACGTATCTAAGGATGTGTTTGACCGCCTTTGCATGCGATTCATTTGGATTCTGCGTGTACCTACTTACTACTCATCCGGTCGTGTATGGAGCAAATAACGCAAACATCCTACTGTTCTTCGAAACCATGTGGCATCAACTTCAGGCTCAGACCCTTTTCTGGTCAGCTTTAATCCAGGCTCCATTGGCACTTGAGTTGGATTACTTTCCATCATTCCATTTAACGTAAGTATCTTTGTTGCATATGCTTCTTGTTTGAGTAGGATGCCTTCACTTTCTTGAGCCACTTCTATCCCTAGGTGGTAAGTTAATCTATCCAGGTATGTCATATCGAACTTTGAAGCCATCACATTCTTGAACTCATTTATTATCGTCAAGCTCGTACCTGTTACAAACAAATCATCAACATAACTGCAATGATTAGTAAATGTTTTCCTCCGGTCTTTCGGTATACAGCTTGTTCCTTCGAGCATCTTTCGAACTTCATGTTTATCAATATTCCATTCAACTTGGTGTTCCATGCACGAGGCACTTGCCTTAGCCCATACAACGCCTTAGATAGCTTATAGACTTTAGTTTCCTTCCCGTGTGTTTCGAATCCTTCCGGTTGTGTTACATACACGTCTTCTTTCAGCTCACCATGTAAAAATGTCGTCTTTACGTCAAGGTGGTGAATTTCCCAGCCCTTTGATGCTGCTAGGGCTATTAGGAGCCGGATCGTTTCGATACGTGCAACGGGCGCAAAAACCTCTTCGAAGACTATTCCGGGTCTTTGAACGTAGCCTTTTGCGACCAGGTGAGCTTTATACTTATTGATGGTTCCATCGGCATTCCTCTTGATTTTATAAACCCACTTTAGGCCTATGGGTCTAACACCATCTGGTAGGTTGGTCAGCTCCCAGGTATTGTTTTTGGTGATTGAGTCGATTTCAGTTTTCATCGCATTTACCCACTCAATCTTTTCTTTTGATTCTTTATAGTTCTTAGGCTCCTTGTATTCTGGCATCAGGAGATCTTCCTCATCTTTGGACAGTAGTACATAGTCTTCTAACTTCTTTGATGGGACATGTGGTCTACTTGATCTTCTCGTTGCTGTTTGTGGGTTATTGTTACTACCCACATTGGATTCTTTATCACTTGTCTCTAATGGGCTTTGTTGTGGGCTGCTTGAAGATGAATTAGATGGTGAGTCAGACGTATCTAACTCCTCATCCATACTGCTTCCATGTCTGCTGCTTGAACTAGATGGAGAGTTCTCACTTGCCCCATTCACTGGTCCAGTTCCGAGATCCACAATCCCCCCCCCCCCCCCATTCTAGTGAGAACATTCCAGGTCTTCCAGTACTTTGATCCTTTTCCCAGTCCCAACCTTGCTTCTCATCAAATACTACATCCCGACTTACCACAGTCTTCAATTCTTTGGATCGAATAGCCGGTATGCTTTAAAGCCTTGTTCTACTCCAAAATGTACCAACGATCTTGATATGTCGTCCAACTTTTTCAGGAACGGGGTCGTGTCCTTTGCGTATGCCATGCAACCAAATACCCGGATGTGCCCGACACTCGGTTTTCTTCCTTTAACCATCTCATATGGTGTGTGATCAGATAGAGCTCGTGTAGGAATTCTGTTTAACAAATACGTGGAGTTATGGACAGCTTCCCCCACATTTTGTTTGGTACTTTCATCGCCTTTAAAGCACTTCGTGTCATCTCCATGAGCGTTCTATTTCTGCGTTCTACAACTCGATTCTGTTGGGGTGAGTATGGGGCAGTTAACTGCCGTTGGATGCAGACTTCAATGCAGAATCGATTGAATTCAGTTGAGTTGAACTCACACCCTATCCGTTCGTTGTGTCCTTAGTTTCCCACACATTTGATTTTCAACCAGCATCTTGTGTTCCTTGAACTTGTTGAAAACTTCTGATTTTTCTTTTAATAAGTATGACCACATGTATCGCAAGTAGTCATCTATTAGCACGAACACATATCGGTTTCCGACATTAGTAGGTGGGGAAATTGGACCACATACGTCACCATGGATGAGTTCCAACAACTTTGATGCTCTATACACTGTCTTCGGGAACGAGCTTTGCGTCTGCTTTCCGACTAAGCAAGATTCGCAGAGTTGATTCTCATGATAGACTTTAGGCAATCCAATCACCAAATCAGTCTTCCAAAGTATAACTCTTTGGATCATACCTATCATAGTAACGTTGAACTTATCGTTAATCGGACATCCAATATCCAACAGACACATCGGTCTTCCAACCTTCAATTTAATCTTGTAGAGTCTATTCTTTGTTCTTGTGACTTCATAACCAGCTTTCCGGTTCCATCACGCATTGTCAAAAGTTCTCCTTTCATGTGAATATCGCAACCTGTTTCTGTGGCTTGGCCGAGACTTATAATATTGCTTTGTAATTTCGGTATATAGTATATTTCATCGCAGCAATCTTAACCTTATTCTCTTCTGAGGTATCCTTGTAATCGAAAGCACATTTCACTGTACGCATCCAGTCTACAAACTCATCGGGATCGAGTCGGCCATCATACTCGGGAATTTCGATTTTAACATCATGAGAATACCACTGCCCGGTTCGGGGTTGGTTAACACCAGAACCACTAGATTCATGGTCATGATCACCACGTCGGTTAACAGATAGTTCATGAATCTGTTCTTGCATGGCGCGTAGCTGATCAGCCATGTCGCGCTTCTCAGCCTCTAAGCTCTCGAGGGCATTCTTCAAATCCATAGAACTTCGGGTATCCATAAGCTCTGATACCAAATGATGGCAATAAGCTTAGGATTGGATCGAACACTACCCGAAAATTGATAACTCCAAACCACAAATGACCGGATCTACAGACACACCGATTCCAATCACTTGTAGGGCTTTCCAACTGAACCTCTCGATACAGATACACCACGAGAATACAATTGGTTTCCAAGATCACCTTCTAATCTAAACCAAAAATTAGAATAGCAATGGAACACTCAATTCTAAATCAAGAATGAGTTAAAATTAAGGAACTCAAAATCTGTCTTTTCATTCCTTCTTTCTTGATTACATACTACTGGAAACAAAGAAAACTATCCACGTACATGAAAATGGAAATAACTGACATGCAACACAAAATTAAAATAAAATACTGAAATTAGAAATAACGTGGGTAAAATTGTCGATTCAACGTTGGGCCACTTCCTTGGATTTAACTAGACTAACCCACGTGCTGCCAACATGATTCGCATCCATCTCAGATTGATTATGGGTCACACCACCCATTGACTGATCCGAATTTGGATCTGCGAATGTTTGCCTATCACAAAATATCCAAATTTTTCGCACCGGTAACACTGTATCTTTGATCGATCCTTTCCTTTCCCTTTTTCACCTATTCCTTATTTCCTTGTGAACTTTCTGCATGCGTTGAGCTTGCATGGAATGGGCCCCGACCTCTGCCCCTTCCTCGATTATTACTTGAGCTGCCTCCTCTTCCTTTTAGACTCCGTTCACGGTATTCAGTTTTGCTAAACATCAACTTTCCTTGTTCAGCAGAGCTTTCTTCATCCTTGGTTCTCTCTTCATAGGCCTTCAAACGACCTACAATATCTTCGTATCCGATTGTTTTAGGGTCCAGAACTAGCTCAATGGATGCTACTATTTGTGTGACACCTCGCAAATTCCAGGTCAGCATTTATTTTATTTTAATAATAATGTATATTATTATTTCATACGTGGCACTAGAATAATTGTATTTAGTGTGACACGTGGCACAACAGACCAAACAAACCGATAATTCGAGGGATTATCGCACGAAACTCGCACGTGTCTTGAATGACGAACGTTGGTGAACGGATCAAACCACAGTACACTTTCACTGCACAATTAGGTTCCGGGGAACCCAAGTTTGTAGAACAATGTTTATATGTCAAGAAACGATAATCGTAATTGTGAAATACGAGAAATTCGCTTCAAAACAATGAAATTGGGCTTATTGGGCTCAATCGAGACCCATCGCGGGACGCGATGGGCACCCAATTGGACTTTCGCGGTACGCGAAGCCTGGGCGTGAGAAATTTGAATTCTCCGAAAACCGTCGCGATACGCGACGACCGATCATCTTCCACCACCGCGGTACGCGGAGTGTTTCGGGAACAGAATTATTATTTTAATCGCCGCGCTATGCGAAGATACTTTTTGGATAGTCTCCGCGGTACGCGACGACCCCAACACGCCAAATCTTTATTTAACCAAGACTCAATCATTCTGTCGACCCCCCTACCTATTTCCCCGAGTTCCAAGCGACTGATCTTCGCCATTATCATCTGTAAATCACCTTCAAGCCCCTTAGAAGCCATTGCCATCACAAACAAAGCACCATTGAAGCTTGGGTAAAGTCGAGGTGAGCTAGAAGGCGTCAATCACTCTCTTGCGCGACTTGTAACTGCTGTAGGGAAGATTTCAGGACCTCTCCAGACCAGCTCAAGCCTCATCTCGTGATTTAGAGTCTTGAAAGGTAGTTTCCCTATCCAATCTAGTCACAAAATCACTTGTAGCAACACATGCAAGCCATTTTGGCTACATGCACCACCATCACCATCTTGGTCGCGAAATTTTGGGCTTATAGACATGCTATTTGATGATTTTGTTACTGATTTGAGGGTTTCGTAATGATCTATGATGATCTTGATTGATTTAGATGGTTATTTGTTAATTTTACTATGAAATGGGTATTTTCAATAGCATGCATGTATGATCTAAGTGGTTTTTCATAATTTTTGATAGTGAAATATTGTTATAAGTGATACTTATGATGATTTGCAAGGATTAGAAGCTTTGATTTGGTCAAGAGCATGAACATTTGCATTATTACTAAATATGGTAACTTTAATGTTACAAATTGTGCATTTTTGATGAAATGGCCTTATGCATGTGTCTAGATCCATAAACTATGTTTAAAATGATGTTTAGAAGATAATATAAAAGTTATTTGATGCATTGGGATGTTTAGAATTGCTAAAAGTAATAGTAACTTTTTATCACAAGTTTGCAATTGGATGATAAGAATGATAATGCTTTGGGTCTAACATGCTTATGTGATGATGATATGATGATATTGAAGGAATTATGTGGCTGAAAGATTTGATTTTGTGTATTTTTATCACACGACACTAAACCGCACGTTACACGAACATTTGTTCCAAAACCGTCACCAACGGGTCGTTAGGTCAAACACGGTCAACGCGGTCAACACGGTCCTGTGAGGCCCACATGTATGCAAACACAAACTTATGGTACCTATGTGATATAGGTAACCACTAGCCGACGAGCTACACCTATTCTTGTTAAGAACGCTCTACACAAACTAAGGTGAGTTTACGGCCCCACTTTTACTCTTACACTGTTTTACTTAACTTTGGGGTGAGAATATTATGCAACTGTTTTAGATGTATGACTGGTATGTTGTGAAAATCATTTTCGAGTGTAACTATTATCGCTTAAAGTCCTCACTTATCCTTACCGTTAGTTGTATAACAAACGAGTCGTAATTACGTAGTACTACTGGGTTTGACTAACCCCACTCGGCACCAATGTTGACTGGAGGTCATAACGAGTGTAATTTCGATGTGAAGGCGGGTTCAGCGATGACCCGCGGAGGAAAACGGAAACAGTCTAGTTTCGGTAAGATGAACTGACACACTCCACGGATCGTAGTATCCAACAATTAAACTTAACATACTCAGTATATGTCTGTTTACTTTTCAGTCTGTCTAAACCTGTGAACTCACCAACTTTTTAGTTGACACTTTTCGCATGTATTCTCATGTAACTAATGGAGCACACGCTAGGACGCACTCAAGGAAGCATTAAGAAGTCTGAATGGCATATAGACTCATGTCCTAGGCTTTGTGTGCATTTGTTTGATTTAAAAACAATTTAAACTATGTAGTGTCTTGAACAATTTACTTTCCGCTGCAACTATATTTACTTATGATATCAGAACATTCCCGCTGCTTATGTTATAAACATTCCACTGCTTTACTTTGAAAACCTGTTAGTTTTATAAAACTGCGTGATTATACAACTCATATAGAGTCGTTCTATATGACCATGAGCTGTGATCCTGGCCACGTCACACCCACGTGGGCTGACACCACGAGTGGGAATTTGGGGGTGTGACAGACTGGTATCAGAGCCTTGGTTATAGGGAACTAGGTTTGCATGTAGTGAACTTGGACTATAGCCACTGCTCTACATTAGACACTACACTTAGAAATTTCATATTGATACTACTATTATCTCTGTTAATTGTTATTTACTAACCTGAAACTTACAGGATGGCTGACAACAACAGAGACGCTAACAGGAACCCGGGTAAGCACCCGGCGATTGACGGTTTGACTGACGAGAGTCGACGGAGAGTCGACGACATCGTGGCGCAAGTGGACGCCGAGATGGAGAGGCGAGCCCGGCTGGCGACACGAGACCGGCACTGGGGATGGTTTCCCAGAGTTTTACAGGAGTGGATATTAGGGGAGCGAGTACCTCCGCCACGATATCCCGGCGACACTTCCGCAGGCCCTCGACTACCAACACTCGAGGTACCGATGGAAAGAGCCTTCGCAGCTCACGTTGCATTTACGCGACGGGAGGCTGGGAGGAACGCTGAGTTGTCGGACGAGGTCCGCGTTCTTCGAGAGAAGAACGATCGCCTTGAGAGGCGTAATGACATATTAGAGGAGCATATGGAGACATTGCGTCTCCAAGTGGCCCAGCTGATGAGTCAGCACGGGCAGATGGTTAATGTCATGCAAGAGCATGACGGACGTATTGCCGAGAACCGAGTCGATATAGCGGAGAATCATGCAATGATTCTGGCTAGTGATGTCATGCTGAACGCATGGGCTGAACAGTTCATCGTGGAGCCGCCACCGGAGGACGGACCCTAGTTCGAGGTTGATGACCTCGAAGAAGGAGACTTTGACGAAGATCCAGATGAAGATCCTGAGCAGGCTGAAGACGAGGACGGAGCCGATAGTGATATCTCACATGTCACCATGGACTCCGACTAGTTAGATAATTTTATCTTGTGTTTCTTTTGTAATTGCCTAAACGAGCGGGATGTGCTCGTACAAGCTATTATTGTACCTTTTTGAAAAATCATTGTACTCAAAGCTATTATTATTAATGAGAATGATGTTTTGCTTTACTTATTGTATTCTGACTATGGTTGTTTGTTAACATGACATCTGACTTGACTTCTAACATGACAATTGGCTAACATTCTAACCCATGCTAACTAACATTCTAACCTTTCCATATAGAACCATGTCTGGAAAAGGACCCTATGTCCGCAACCCCAAACGCAGGGCTGAAACGGCAAGGATCAAGATGATGGTTGAAAAACGAGTCAACAAGGTACTTGCAGAGTACAAAGCAAACCGTCTCGCCAGCGAGACTAGTGGCACCAACAACGGTACTAACACCTACCTAACCCGACTAACTTAGCATAGGCGACGTTAACTCTAACACGTGATAACTTATCTCGACACACAGGATCTCATGGGAATGCTGCCAAGGGATGTTCATTCAAGGCTTTTCTAAGATGTCACCCTCACAAATTCCAGGGTACCGAGGGAGCGGTGGGACTGCTCTGTTGGATAGAAAAGCTGGAGTCCGTATTCTCCATGTCTGAGTGCTCGGAGGAAAACCGAGTGAAGTATGCCACCGGGACTCTAGAGGGACCAGCCCTCACCTGGTGGAACACACACGTCCAGACCCTTGGACTTGAAACTGCCAACTCCATCCCGTGGGAAAACTTCACCAGAATGCTTCATGAGGAATACTGTCCTCGTGACGAAATCAGGAAGCTTGAGGAAGAGTTCTGGGTGCACAAGATGGTGGGATCCGAAATCGAGAAATATTGTACTCGATTTCATGAACTGTGCAAACTGTGCCCGGCAATGGTGACGCCGGAGTACAAGAAGATTGAGCAATTCATTAGTGGATTGCCGGAACAAATCCAGAGCACAGTGACTGCATCCGATCACACCACCATCCAACCACTGATTCGCTTGGCTCATAAATTATCCGATCAGGCGGTAGCCCAGGGGAAGCTGCCAAAGAAGGGTGAACATTTGAAACCCCAAGAACCCAAGCGAAAGTGGGAGCCCAGTAACAACCGTACTTTCTCACCGCAGCAACCAGCTCAACACCGACCAGCACCTGCCAAAGTCTTCACTGCAACCCAGCCAAACACGCAAGGCAAGGGAGGATATCAGGGCAACAGTCCAAAATGCAACAGCTGTAACTACCATCACTTCGGCCCATGCAAGAAGGGCAAGTGTACAAACTGTGGCAGAAACGGACACCTGGCCAAAGAATGTCGATCAAACCCCAACCCCAATCTCAACAAGACTGACACCTTAAAGGGATGCGTCACTTGCGGGAAGCCAGGACATATGCGCAGAGATTGCCCACAAAACAAGAACACAGGAGGCAACACGACAAGGGGCAGAGCATTTGTCATCGGGTCAGGAGAAGCAAAAGATGACCCCAATGTTGTCACCGGTACGTTTCTTTTAAATAATGTCTATGCTAGTATATTATTTGATACCGGTGCCGATAGGAGTTTCATCTCTAGCGATTTTAGTAAACTGCTTAATATGACACCAACACCACTAGACTATAAGTACACCGTAGAGTTAGCGGACGGCAAGCTGATCGAAACCCAACATGTCATCAAAGGGTGTGTTCTGACACTAGCAGACCATCAACTGGTGATTGACCTGATGCCGGTAACTCTCGGGAGCTTCGACGTGGTGATTGGAATGGATTGGCTATCTGCAAACCACGCTGAGATCGTATGCAATGAGAAGATCGTGCGGATTACGTTGCCAAGTGGAGAGCAGATCTCAATCCATGGAGAACGGCGTGGGATACCGTTAAACATCATGTCTTGCATGAAGGCTAGCAAATATCTGAAGAAGGGATACACAGCTATCCTGGCACTTATCACTGAACAACCGAAGGAACGGAAGATCGAGGACATCGTTGTCGTACGCGATTTTCCAGAAGTCTTTCCTGACGATTTACCGGGACTACCACCAACGCGGCAAGTGGAGTTTCAGATAGATCTAACACCAGGAGCAGCACCGATAGCCAAGGCACCATACCGATTGGCTCCTACTGAAATGCAAGAACTATCTAACCAACTGCAAGAGTTGTTAGATAAAGGATTTATCCGACCGAGCTTCTCACCCTGGGGAGCACCGGTCTTGTTTGTGAAGAAAAAGGACGGTTCATTCCGTATGTGTATAGACTACCAAGAACTGAACAAGGTTCAGATCAAGAGTCGATACCCTCTACCTCGAATAGACGACCTGTTTGACCAATTGCAAGGGTAAAGCTACTATTCGAAGATCGATTTAAGATCCGGCTACCATCAACTTAGAATACAAGAGGAAGACATACCGAAGACAGCCTTCAGAACACGGTACGGACATTACGAATTTCTGGTCATGCCTTTCGGGCTGACCAACGCACCGGCAGTATTCATGGATCTTATGAATCGGGTGTGTAAGCCGTATCTCGACAAGTTCGTAATCGCATTTATAGACGATATCCTGATTTAAACCAAGACTCAAGAAGAACATGCCGATCACTTAAAACGCGTCTTGGAACTACTGAAGAAGGAACAACTATACGCGAAGTTTTCCAAATGCGATTTTGGATTCGCGAAGTTCAGTTCGTTGGGCACGTAGTAAACGAGAAAGGGATACACGTAGACCCAGCCAAGATTGAGGCAATCAAGAACTGGACAGCACCCAAGACTTCGACCGAGGTGCGACAGTTCCTGGGATTGGCCGGGTACTACAGGCGATTTATCGAGGGATTCTCGAAGATCGCACAATCATTGACTTCCCTTACGCATAAAGACAAGAAGTTCGAATGGGGAGAGAAACAAGAAGCTGCTTTCGACTTACTGAAGCAGAAATTGTGTAGTGCACCAATCCTATCACTACCGGACGGGTGCGAAGATTTTGTAGTCTACTGCGACGTATCGAAGCAAGGATTCGGTTGTGTGCTAATTCAACGCGAGAAGGTCATGGCTTATGCATCACGACAATTAAAGGTGCATGAGAAAAACTACACAACTCATGATCTGGAATTGGGAGCCGTAGTATTCGCATTAAAGATCTGGCGACACTATCTGTACGGCACCAAGTGCACTATATTCACTGATCATAAGAGCCTGCAGCACATTTTCGACCAAAAGGAGCTAAACATGAGACAACGCGGATGGGTCGAGCTGATAGGCGATTATGACTGTGCAATCAAGTATCATCCCGGGAAAGCTAATGTAGTAGCCGACGCACTGAGCCGGAAGGAAACAACTAAACGCGTGCGTGCACTACAACTCACCATTCACTCTGAACTACCTAATCAAATCCGAGTCGCACAACAAGAAGCTCTGGAAAAGGAAAATCTTACCCTTGAAGCTATGCGGGGTATGGATAAACAAATGAAACAGAAAGACGACGGAGCTTACTACCTAATGGATCGTATTTGGATTCCACGCTACGGGGGATTGAGAGATGTAGTGATGGATGAAGCTCACAAGAGTCGATACTCAGTACATCCAGGTTCTGACAAGATGTACCACGATTTAAAGGCAACTAATTGGTGGCCTAACATGAAGTTAGAGATCGCGATTTATGTGAGTAAGTGTCTGACTTGCTCAAAGGTCAAGGTCGAATATCAGAAACCGTCAGGGTTACTCCAACAACCGGAAATTCCAGTATAGAAATGGGAACAGATTTCCATAGATTTTATCACCAAGCTGCCGAAGACGACAAGTGGTTGCGATACCATCTGGGTTATAGTAGACCGACTCACGAAATCGGCACACTTTCTACCGATAAAGGAAACCGATAAGTTGGAAAAGTTAACCCGAATCTACTTGAAGGAAATCGTATCCAGACAAGGAGTTCCAATCTCTATAATATCTGACCGAGACAGCCGTTTCACGGCACATTTTTGGAAGTCTTTACACAAGGCACTCGGGACGAGGTTGGATATGAGCACTGCATATCACCCACAAACGGATGGCCAGAGTGAACGAACCATCCAGACCTTGGAAGACATGCTTCGAGCATGTGTGATTGACTTCGGTAACACCTAGGAGACTCACCTACCTTTGGTAGAGTTCTCATACAATAACAGCTATCACACCAGCATAGGAGCTGCACCGTTTGAAGCACTCTACGGACGTAAGTGCAGATCACCACTTTGTTGGGCGGAAGTCGGTGAAAGCCAATTGACCGGACCCGAACTTGTGCACGAGACAACAGAAAAGATCGTGCAAATACGTAACAGAATGGCAGCAGCTCGGGATCGGCAGAAATGCTACGCCGACAAAAGGCGCAAGCCTTTGGAATTCCAAGTGGGAGATCGAGTACTTCTTAAAGTCTCGCCTTGGAAGGGAGTGATCCGATTCGGGAAGCGGGGAAAGTTAAACCCACGTTATATCGAACCATTCGAAATCACCAAACGAATAGGCCATGTGGCCTACGAACTACAGCTACCGCAGGAACTAAGTAGCGTGCATAACGTATTTCATATCTCAAATCTCAAAAAGTGTTTATCAGACGAAACACTCGCAATTCCTCTTGAGGAGATACAGATCGACGAACAATTGAACTTCTTCGAGGAACCGGTGGAAATTATGGACCGGGAAACCAAGAAACTTAAACTCAGTAAGATACCGATTGTGAAAGTGCGATGGAATTCGTGACGAGGACCGGAATACACCTGGGAACGATAGGACCAGATGAAAAAGAAATATCCTCACTTATTCTCCGATCAGACTAACACCGGCAACGCGAACTGAATTTCGGGACGAAATTCCTATTAACTGGGGAATGATGTGACACCTCGCAAATTCTAGGTCAGCATTTATTTTATTTTAATAATAATGTATATTATTATTTCATACGTGGCACTAGAATAATTGTATTTAGTGTGACACATGGCACAACAGACCAAACAAACCGATAATTCGAGGGATTATCGCACGAAACTCGCACGTGTCTTGAATGACGAACGTTGGTGAACGGATCAAACCACAGTACACTTTCACTGCACAATTAGGTTCCGGGGAACCCAAGTTTGTAGAACAATGTTTATATGTCAAGAAACGATAATCGTAATTGTGAAATACGAGAAATTCGCTTCAAAACAATGAAATTGGGCTTATTGGGCTCAATCGAGACCCATCGCGGGACGCGATGGGCACCCAATTGGACTTTCGCGGTACGTGAAGCCTGGGCGTGAGAAATTTGAATTCTCCGAAAACCATCGCGATACGCGACGACCGATCATCTTCCACCACCGCGGTACGCGGAGTGTTTCGGGAACAGAATTATTATTTTAATCGCCGCGCTACGCGAAGATACTTTTTGGATAGTCTCCGCGGTACGCGACGACCCCAACACGCCAAATCTTTATTGAACCAAGACTCAATCATTCTGTCGACCCCCCTACCTATTTCCCCGAGTTCCAAGCGACTGATCTTCGCCATTATCATCTGTAAATCACCTTCAAGCCCCTTAGAAGCCATTGCCATCACAAACAAAGCACCATTGAAGCTTGGGTAAAGTCGAGGTGAGCTAGAAGGCGTCAATCACTCTCTTGCGCGACTTGTAACTGCTGTAGGGAAGATTTCAGGACCTCTCCAGACCAGCTCAAGCCTCATCTCGTGATTTAGAGTCTTGAAAGGTAGTTTCCCTATCCAATCTAGTCACAAAATCACTTGTAGCAACACATGCAAGCCATTTTGGCTACATGCACCACCATCACCATCTTGGTCGCGAAATTTTGGGCTTATAGACATGCTATTTGATGATTTTGTTACTGATTTGAGGGTTTCGTAATGATCTATGATGATCTTGATTGATTTAGATGGTTATTTGTTAATTTTACTATGAAATGGGTATTTTCAATAGCATGCATGTATGATCTAAGTGGTTTTTCATAATTTTTGATAGTGAAATATTGTTATAAGTGATACTTATGATGATTTGCAAGGATTAGAAGCTTTGATTTGGTCAAGAGCATGAACATTTGCATTATTACTAAATATGGTAACTTTAATGTTACAAATTGTGCATTTTTGATGAAATGGCCTTATGCATGTGTCTAGATCCATAAACTATGTTTAAAATGATGTTTAGAAGATAATATAAAAGTTATTTGATGCATTGGGATGTTTAGAATTGCTAAAAGTAATAGTAACTTTTTATCACAAGTTTGCAATTGGATGATAAGAATGATAATGTTTTGGGTCTAACATGCTTATGTGATGATGATATGATGATATTGAAGGAATTATGTGGTTGAAAGATTCGATTTTGTGTATTTTTCATAAGTTACTAAATATAGTAACTTTATTTTGCCAAACCGATGATTTGTCACATGCGAGACATAACGGTTATGATTAAATGGCTATTTAGGACTAAAATAATGATGATAGATGACATTGGTTGTTAAACGTGATGAAATATGCTTCTTTGTGCAAACTTTCTAATTTTAGAAACTTTTACGCGCAAACTATGCTAAACCGGCTATGTGTAACTATGTGCTTTGTGATAACATGCTTACTTAGGATAAATATGCATGTTAGAATAATCGGATTATGAATTATTGCATGACTTGTCAAATATGGAAACTTTCCTGAAATAGAAACTTACTATAAATAGTAAGTTTCCTCACGAAAGTGACTTTGGTATCCGTACACATCACACGACACTAAACCACACGTTACACGAACATATGATCCAAAACCGTCACCAACGGGTCGTTAGGTCAAACACGGTCAACGCGGTCAACATGGTCCTGTGAGGCCCACATGTATGCAAACACAAACTTATGGTACCTATGTGATATAGGTAACCACTAGCCGGCGAGCTACACCGATTCTTGTTAAGAACGCTCTACACAAACTCAGGTGAGTTTACGGCCCCACTTTTACTCTTACACTGTTTTACTTAACTTTGGGGTGAGAATATTATGCAACTGTTTTAGATGTATGACTGGTATGTTGTGAAAATCATTTTCGAGTGTAACTATTATCGCTTAAAGTCCTCACTTATCCTTACCGTTAGTTGTATAACAAACGAGTCGTAATTACGTAGTACTACTGGGTTTGACTAACCCCACTCGGCACCAATGTTGACTGGAGGTCATAACGAGTGTAATTTCGATGTGAAGGCGGGTTCAGCGATGACCCGCGGAGGAAAACAGAAACAGTCTAGTTTCGGTAAGATGAACTGACACACTCCACGGATCGTAGTATCCAACAATTAAACTTAACATACTCAGTATATGTCTGTTTACTTTTCAGTCTGTCTAAACCTGTGAACTCACCAACTTTTTAGTTGACACTTTTCGCATGTATTCTCATGTAACTAATGGAGCACACGCTAGGACGCACTCAAGGAAGCATTAAGAAGTCTGAATGGCATATAGACTCATGTCCTAGGCTTTGTGTGCATTTGTTTGATTTAAAAACAATTTAAACTATGTAGTGTCTTGAACAATTTACTTTCCGCTGCAACTATATTTACTTATGATATCAGAACATTTCCGCTGCTTATGTTATAAACATTCCGCTGCTTTACTTTGAAAACCTGTTAGTTTTATAAAACTGCGTGATTATACAACTCATATAGAG
The DNA here is from genome assembly GCA_009363875.1 of Mikania micrantha. Lineage (NCBI taxonomy): Eukaryota > Viridiplantae > Streptophyta > Magnoliopsida > Asterales > Asteraceae > Mikania > Mikania micrantha. The sequence continues at coordinate 18,502,340 of CM018682.1, read as the reverse complement.
TCGTTCTATATGACCATGAGCTGTGATCCTGGCCACGTCACACCCACGTGGGTTGACACCACGAGTGGGAATTTGGGGGTGTGACAATTTGTATGTATTTCCTTGGTAAGGACGTTATAAACTTCTTTACCATCTTTTGTTCTTCAATTACGGTTCCCAGCGACGCTGACTTAGAGGCTATCCTGGACCGTCTACTAGCAAAATCGTCTATTGATTATGATTCCTTCATCTTGGAGTTATCAAATTCAGTGGTCAAGGTTTGCAATCTTGTTTCCCTTACTCTTTCAACACCAACATTACGTGATTTGATAGCCTCCCAGATTTCTTTTTCAGATGACAAGTGTCCGATTTGCAACACAAGATCTTCTGGGATAGATTGAAACAATATCGCGATTGCCATATTATTTCGTTTAGCGTCTCCCGAACCCGGCTCGATCGTATCCCAGACTCCATGAACACCGAGGATTACTTTGGTTCGGATAGCCCACACCGTGTAGTTTGTTTTTGTAAGCATTGGACATTGCAGCGCCATACTGTTGATGCCTCTCGTCACGTTTACGGGCTGCACTACATCCCCCATGTTTGTTTCTGAGTTTTCTTCTATACGTCAAGAGACTTCTGGAGCTTTGATCCAGCCCTTCTTTGCCTTGGCTTTCTTTATCTCTACTCCTATTCCCTTACGTATGCTTGCAGTCTTCTTCCTTGATCCCTGATCACTTCTTTGACCAACGATCCTTGTTTTTATCTTCCAGGCTCTGATACCAATTCAAGTATGAATTGATATCAAACACACAACTCACAATTTAAACGATGGAATAACTCTCCACTTTATTGAGAAAACTTACTCAAAAACTCAAGATTACAAAACTCTCTCTTAATCAGCCCTATGAACTTAGCCAATTAAATAGACCAACAGAGACTTCGTTTACAAGTAATAAGAATTCTAATGTTTATCTAATTCCTAAACTTGCGCCAATCTCCATCTAATTCTGCCGACTTACAGAATTATCTTTGTAACTAAATTCCACATAACCAGCTTGTATGTGGACCTTCTAATTTACCCATTACCAACTTGTAATTGGGCCTTCGGGAATTAATCCAACAGGTTCCATCAACCAATCACCAGTAAACCCTGCAATATCTTCCTAGATTTTGAAACCTGATCTTGATGGTTTCTGTTTTACCACTGATAATGATGCTTGGAAGAGTGAAGTAAATGTAGAATGATACCAGTTCCTTTGAGCATTAAAGTTGATATCACTGTTTAACAACTTTGAAACATTATCAAACTCCAAAAAACCATTTTCTTACGACTGACATGAACATCATAAGCATAATCATCCAATTCTTTATTAAAAACTTTCCTGAGAAAACTGAAGAAGGCCCAACCTCACAAATAGAACTTCTGTCATTGTCTGTTGAAATGAAATCATTGGAATCAACCATTTCCCCCCTTTTTAGAGCTAATGTTGTAAATCAGGGTTTGGGAATCTCAGGATCTTTTAAGCAATTTGGGCGCTGTGGAGAATCTATTTAGGTTTGTGGTGAAGTAGATGAGATAATCATATGTAATTCCAATTGATTGAATATAATCTTGTTGAGAATTGGATGTAAGCTCATCTTTTTTATTGAGAGACAAATAGATAGCAGATGCACAAGAACAAGGACACTAAAGTTTCTAATAGATGAATTCTTTAAAGTTGGAAGCTGCACGGATCAGGGTCCAGGGATATCAAATATATGGGTTTTTTCTATTTCAAACTTTCAATTGATTTGAGTCTCAACATCATCTTTAGTCCGTTTGTTTATAGAATTGTTAAGGGTTGGTTTGAGTGAGCAATTATTGTATTTTGGATTGAAATTGGTAGAATCATAACATAGAACAGGTTGAGATGAGTAACTCCTTAAGACAATACGAATCAAGATGTGTAACCTAAAAACTATGAGAATATAATATATTCACACAAATAAGAATTATCAATAATATATTTGATGATAAAATTACTAAAGATTATACAAATAAACTATTTGTTTACTTACAACCCATTTTAACTTGAACTAAATAATGTTCTTTGAAAATGACTCATTTCAAACTAATTTTTTTTACTCATCCTGACCCTAACCCATTCTGACCCATTATTTGACCCGCCCCGTCCATTTTACCAAGCTTAAACTCATGAATTGAATGAATGCCAAAAGTGCAAAATGAAATCAACTAGCCGGAAACTAATTACTTAATTAGTTAACAAAGCATTTGATCTTATATAGACCCTAATTTGGTGTTAGAATCTATGTTGCATTTTCATATAACTAGGTATAACAAACCTTATTTAGTTCTAAATGGTGGAGCAACAAACACAAGAAAGCACAAATACTAGTTAGGGGAAAATAGAGAAGATTAGAAACTTTGTTGTCAAATTAAGAGAAGACGCATAGACATGTAATCTAATACGACCATTAGCCATCTCTACCACATTTACATGCATAGACATGAATGATGAGCAAGAGAAGAAAATGAATTGATTCTTTTTAATAAATGAGTTAGAACATGATAAAACCATTATATCCTTGTATATATAGAAGTCATTTCAAAAGGAAATACACTAAAGGGGACAGGAACCATTTGTTGTGATAAATAAAGCACAAAAATGAGGTTTCCAAAGCTATAAGAAAGTCAAAATGGCATAATTCGTTACAGTACCAAGCGTGAATATGTTATAAATATAAATACTATATATGCCCCTCAACCATTATTTAATGACAGTGCAAGATTCAACTTGTGAAGACTTAAATGAAGTAGTTATTATTGGACTAATCTTGTAAATAGTTAATAATTTGAGGGTAAAAAGAATAAATTATAAAAGTTATATAGTTTTGGTTTATTTAATTAATTTTGGAGTTTAAGTTGGATTATGTTTTGTTTTGTTTGAGTCAGCAAGTTTATAGGTCTTTAGAGTTTGATTTGCTTTGTAATTAGCTAAGGGTCGCAAGTCGCAACACACTATATACAACAACACGTACCCAGTGTAATCCCACTATGTGAAGTCTGGGGCGCAACACACAATATATAAAGACTTAAACTTAGTAGTTAACATGGTAGTTAAAGGAAGTGACCAATGATCCTTAGCTCAAGTGGTTGAGAGAGGGGGATACCCTGTGGCTTCAATATTAAGGAGGTCACATGTTCAAGTCTAGACACAGACAAAATAGGAATTTCATACTGGCTAAGGAATTTTCTCTTACCTATGATAGGTTTTCTCCTATTGGGTGTGAATATGATCGGTGGGTCTATGACCCGTCAGTGATCCAAATTGTCATTTAAAAAAAAGTTAAAAGAAGTGGTACAAGCATGGCATCAATCACAGATAAAACCACAGGATGCATAATGCAGCATATACCATTTTCATAGACCAAGAAAAAGGAGATAAAACGTCACACTTATTTTGAGCTACAAAATAGTATTGTGCGCTTGTAAGTTCGCAACTCAATGCAGCTATGCACAGAACAAAAATGCAGATATCTATTTTCCAAGGCAGAATCACAGGTCGTCCTAATTTATGACATTATACACCTGGATTATCGTGCTATTATTAGTTATTATTCACATGAATATAAAATTTATATTACTTTGCATTGTCAAAAGTATACTTATAAACAAAAGTTCAAAAACCAAAGGCATTATAGCCTGTCAGTATCTTGGTGACGGGATAAGGCTCAAAAACCAAATGGTCCTAGGTTCGAATCTCATAAGGGGGTTTCTCAAAGTATTGGGTGGTGGTGGATATAATCAGTTGTCCTGCTAATGGCACGACGATACTCCATGATCCAAAAATTAGTTGTTCAATAAATAGAAATAAACATAACGGAGAGGATAGTAAATGCACATCATGAATGAAAATTGGTTCATTTTGCCAGATTTAATTTACTGGGTAATAATTGATTTATCTATTGACAAGGGCACCACGCTTCATTCTGCCAAACCATGTGCCACATCTCTCCCAGCTAAGATTATATAAGTACCTAGCACTAAAGTTCTTCACGTGTCAAACATTCACTTTGGATAGTGTTAGGCATACTGATTCAATAAACTTCAAGTGCCATTGATATGATTATTGAAGAATGATTTCAACAAATGACAAAGAAGCCAAAACCTATCAGCTAACGAGTAAAAAAAACCATCATCACAAATTCACAATTCATCTGTTGGCGTCCAAAATTCTAGAAGTACATATACACAAACTTAAGCATAAAATAAAGGAAATTTTGGCAAGAAAGGTAATCAAAGATATCAATTTTGACAATGCGGTGTATCATCAATAAAAATGAAATCGCGATTTTGAACGTCTATAGTTCAATTTTGACAAATTCCTCAATATTTTTCAAATTTTAACCCTCGCTGCTAAAATAAAATAAAAATCATCAATGCCCCACGTTGTTAGATTTAATTTTTTGATTAGCAATTTATTCCTAAAGAGAAACTAACACAAAGTTGATATGTCTAATCGCGAATCGTTCTCCCAAAGCTTGCCCGATTAGGGTTTCAAATTGCACTACACCAACTAAACGAAAAGGCGTACAGGCAAGAGACTTTGACACGCTCACATCAAGATCATAATATAAACGAAGATTGATTAATCTCCAGAATTTGAGACCAGAAAAAGGTTAGAAGAAACACCTGAATCTTGCGATCGATCGACTACAAACAAAGGTATCGCATGCGTTGTTCACTGTTCACGTCGAAAGCAAATTTGCGCCTCTTCTGTTTGTGGTTTAGGTGTATTTTTACTATCTACTCCTAATAAATGATTCCATTTGGTGGACACGTGTCCTCATCAGAAAAATTGTCAGACAATTTTGCCCGCTCAAACAAGTCTAATTCTTTCTTTTTTTTGAACAGCTAAACAAGTCCTCGGACCCAACAACCGGGTCTAGCCCGACCCAATGTTCGGATGTCATCTCAAACCCCTTCCTCAGTTCTCCTAATATGTTTATTATTCTTGACATCGAAATAAAAAAAAAACCCCAACTTCTCCTTCCTCAATTTGCAATCTACCTCTGTTAAAATCTCATCCATGGCACGAAGATCGGTTTCAACACTTTGATTATCTTCAAGGTAAACCATATCTCGGTTTGATGCTCAGATTCTTAGGTTTTGCAATGTTTATATGAATCTTCAAGCTTTGTTTTCATGCTCATATTCAAGCTTTGTTTTCACGTTTTTTAATTATCTTCAATAAATTTTCCCTTTCGATTCAATCTTCTCTCTAACGTTTTCACAATCCAATTTTGTTAGTGTTTTGTGATAAATTCTCAACCACGGTTTTTGATTCTATCGTCAACAATTTGATCCCAACTTCCCCATTGAACTCCAAGGACTTTGGGAAGAAGAGGAGGGTGTGTTTATATATTTATCTTGCTTAATTTTAATTGATTGATTGTTATTAAAATAAATTCGACTGTGGATACATCAGCGGTTTGGTTTTGGTAGTCTAGCAAAATCAAGGACCTATATATCTTCCAAATAAAAGACATCAATCCAAAATGAAACTTATTGTTTGATTTACGAGGATCTGGATAATTTTTTTTGTGGGTGTTATGATTTGACTGTGTTCTTTAAATTCGTCATCATGATTGATGATGAACCGATTCATAATTTATCTGTTCAGTTCACATCTCAATCAAGATTCAAGGAAATGATACTTGAAAATGTTGTTTTGATTTGAACAAATTTAAGTTAAATTTAACCAATCACTTGTGTTTTACCTTTGGATTTCATGATGCTATTTCTAGGCACGAGGGATCTGGAGATTTTGATGATGAAGAAAAAATGTCTGGTTCTAAAAAGGTATTTGGACTAATTACTGTTAAAAATTGATTATGAATAAGATTTCTCAAATATATATTCACTATACAAAATTTTATCATCGAATGCAGATGGATGATTATTTTTAAGGATTTCTCAATTTCGGTAGTATTGATATGTGGGTAATTAATTGTATATATAAGTTTGATATGTGGGTATTTAACTATATCAAATCGAAGAAATAAGATATAGTAAAAACTAATATAGTTTTTTTTATCTCCATTATATATGTTAAAATAACTAAAATATATTATATTATTACAAACGATTGCTGCAGCGTGTAGGGGAAAAGTTTATACATGACATAGGATATAGATCACTTGAGAGAATAATTATATATGAAAGCTGTGATCAATGGTGATAAACAAAAGAGTTGCGATCAATAGAGTGTGGACTTGCAACCCGTGTAATAAAAGGTATGTGGTTTCAGTAAGAAGAAGTATTTAATTACACATTTATAAATTATATCATCTTTATTGTTCAACCCGTGTAATACACGGGTCTATAATCTAGTTTATACTATATTATTACCCGGTGTATTACACGGATTAAATATAAAATATTAAATAATTAGTAATAAAAATTTAAAAATTATACAATATTTTGTTATAAATTAATTAAATTGCATATTAATGAGTATTTTTACTAATAAAATAATAATTAAAATTTTCAATAACTAAAGAAATAATACGTGACCTACTTGTTTTGTAATAATAAAGATTATTAAACTAACTGATGTTAAAAATTAATTAATTTTCTATCAAAACCTAATTGTTACAAATCAAAAATATAATGTACAATTTGTGTAATTATTAAAATTTGATTACTTAATTTGATATATCATTAAAAATAAATAACTGAAGTTTAATTTTTCCTAACATTTTAACAACTTTTGGTTTAAAATAATTAGTTTTTAAGCATTTCTTTTTAAGAAACATCATTTGTTTATAAAAATTCTATTATTTGAAAACTATTATTTATAGTTTATTTTATTTTTAAAAAAAATTATTAAACTTTTATTTTCTAAAAATACTAAGCCAAAATATTTATCTTTCTTTAAAAAAAAATAATTTTTAGAAAATTTCATATTTTATAAAGTTTTTTTATGTGTGATTTTTAATAAAAGTATTTGATTTTTAATGTATTTAAAACTATTTTCTTGCATGAAAAAAGACATAATATTATTATTCATTAATATTATACGTATTTAATAGAAGAGAGTGTGATTCACTAATAGGATAGATAATTTAATAAATTGATAGAAAAATGACAAGTGGCAACATAAGCATAAGAATTTGACAAATGTCAAAAATTATTTTTGTTTATTAGAATAGAAAGAAAAATTTTTTATAAGTTAGGGACTTAAATAAACCAAACGAACACGAAAGAGCATCTGTTTGTTTTTATCTGTTTAAAATTTAATTTGTTTACGAATATTTTTGAATACTTACCGAACGAAATAAAAAAATTAAGAATATAATATTTAACAAATAAATATAACGAGTGGGGTTTACCCGCGCTCCGCAGCGGGACGTATGTTGATTTTTTGATAAATGTTAGTATATAAAAGTTTAACATTTAAAGGTAAGACCCTGATGTAGATTCGAGATACTCTTTTGTACTATAAGTTTAGGGCTATTTACAATTATAGTTTCAGTAAAACCATGTTGCTTTTTTCGACAATTATAAAAACTCCTACTCAATGATATTGTTAGGATTGAATTCACATCTTTACATAACTTGAAAATGATTGATTCACTTAACAGATCATAAATACTTATTTATGGGTCGATATACCAAAAGCGGTCATAAACGAATTAGGAAACCATTTTAAAAGATCAAAACATATGCTATAATAATTTTGAATAAAATTATGGCAGTACATAGGAAAAAGTAGTAAAAAACATGAAGAAAATCGTAATCAAAAAATGCCTCGTTGGTAGAACTGGAAAATGTGGAATCTTGCAAAAAAAAGGAAATAATTAATGTAAGAATCCTTAGAACGTTTAGCAAGAATATTAATAAGATTTACAAATATATATTAATCAATTAGGAAAAACAAAATATGATATAAAGTGAAAGTCAGCTGCCTGTATTCCTATTTTCTGTAAGCGAGCTCGGTTATTTGTGGCTGTTCGATGTACGATTCACACAATTCTTCTGGATTTTTTAAACTATTCAAGATTATCAAAAGATATCATAAGTTATTATAATATGTTTAAAATATAATAAAGGAACAAAGTATGACATAATGTGATTAAAATATCAACACGATAATAATAGATTGCAGGTGTAAAAGTAGAAAAACATCGTATATTAATTAGGAAAAACAAATATGATATAAAGTTGAACTTACCTATGGCAGCTATGCTCAGACATCATTTGTGATGGTCGGACCGGTTATAAATCTGATAGTAGTTATTAGGAATTCGTTGGCGAATATTCATAACAAACTACAGTAGCAACATGTCATTTTGAAACTCATATATGATGTAGCATTTGATTAAACGATTAACAGATAGTAAGTATAAAAGAAGTTTTAAAGAATATTTGCCATCATATCATTTGACCACTATCGCATTAAATGTATAGAAAATTATCCTACTATGAACAATTCCTCAAACTCATAGCAGTAAATATCGTTAATGTACACCTAAATTTTGCTTTCAAAGTCAGATCTTAGCTACTATTTGATTTAAAATAACTGATAGACTGTAGGTGCGAAAGAAGTTGCAAATATTATCTGGTATGCTATAATTTTACCATCAATCCACACATAATTAGATTATCATAACTTGAAAATGATCAGATCAAGATCCAAAATATAATTTCTAAAAAAATCTCAATTGTTTCTGATCCTAGAATGGGATACATCCAAAAGAAAAATAAACAAAAAAGTATGAGGACAATTTTATGTATGAATGATGTTATAAGGCATATTTTATCACTATAGACATTTGTATGCCTAATATTGCATGACACTCATGTTATTACAGGTAGGGATGAGATCGGTACCATACCGGTACCGGTACGTACCGGTACCGCTACCGAAAATACCGGTACCGAAATTCTTGAAAAATGGGTACCGATACCGGTACCGAAACATTAGGTACGGTACCGGTTCGGTATCGGTACCGGTACCGGTATTTTCGGTACTTACCGGTTTTGTACCGTTTTCTCAATTTTTTGTTGAGATGAAGAGGAAAAATATTATTCTTTGAATTATAGATGTTATTATGTCATAATTATAAGAAAAAATTATGCATATGAATGCATCATATGAATACATTATAAAAAAATCAAGTTCACAAAACGAAGAATTGCAAACAGAAAAATATGAACACATCGTCCTTTGGATTTATATAGTATTTTTTATATTTAATAATTAAAATATTAATTTGGTTTTAACGCATCATGTAAATATTTTTTAAACTATACTAGGTTAGTAAATAATCAAATTCAAAACAAAAAAATATCTATATTTCGGTACCGGTGCCGTTTCGGTATTTTACCGGTACCGGTTAGTACCGATACCGAAACTTGAGAAAATGAAGTACCGGTACCGGTACCGAATCTACGGGTACGGTACCGGTATTCGGTACAAAAATCTCATCCCTAATTACAGGTTGCCTTTTTAATACACCTTATGACAATGTTTAATTGATGAATATTATGGGGTGAATCCTAGCAAACCAAAGCATCATAATAAATAACCAGATTACGCATTTATAAATGAGGTAAAATCAGAGCTATAGCAGCAGAGTTGGTAATAATAGATGCATGTAGCTATATTTGTTGTATTCTAAAAAAAATGCATGAAAACCTACGGATCAAAACGTGTGAAGTTGACCTATTTCAGAGGAAAGTAAAATTGTCTACAAATGTAAAGTAAATGGGTGCATTATGAAGGGGGAAATTTATGACATACAATGAGGAAAAATAAGAACAAAGTTTGGTTTTAAGAGCTCCATATATAAGCAAATAATGAGATGAAGTGGTTAACAAAGCAACAATTTGTTAAGTCACTCTAAAACCAGTATCAATCACTACCTAATATCAAGGTGAACCATAATTAACACAAAAACTTCCATTATCAATGGTAATTATTAATGAAAGCCAAAAAAAATTACCTACCTGAATATGCATGGGAACGACAACCAAGGGAACGAAAGCCAAAAAAACTACCCGTGTATGTCTGATATCATTGTTTCATATGCCTTTTGGCGAATCGCATGAGATTTTAACAGTTTTATCATCTTGTTTTTATTTTTTAAACGCTATAGGCGGCCAGTAAAAGACAATTGTTGTCAAACTGATGACCTTGTAGGTGGTTGCAGGGTTAGAAACCAAATAGCATTAAATCCTTTTGAAGTGAAATATTATATTTCTGTAAAAACTTATACATGCTGGGGTTATTTTACATAGTAAAACTTCTATATCATGATGTGTGTGATGTAACCTTTATGGTTTTTGTGGAAATATGAACTTATAAAAGTATCAAAATTCATATAATTGAAAATCATGTGATTTCTTATACGATTTGGTTCATAATTAATCATGTAGTAATTAAAACCTAAGATACAATCTTTTATTAAGTTTATTTTTTTAATAAGAATTATTATGAGGATACACACACACATACAGTGTGTGTGTATAATGCTATAAACTCTTAGAAAGAAAAACAAATAGCCCAAAAGCCTAGAAAGATCAATTTATTTTCTTTTTGTTTCCGGTTGCCCTGCCTTTGTCATCCCACATTCACGGTTTAATCTCAAAATGAGATTCAAGCCATTTTAAATCCAAAGAAATCATTTTTACGCGTTTTTGAACTAAATATAGACATGATTAATCAATCAATTTTGATCCTAATCACCGACAATCACGCAAATTTGATATCCAAATGTCGTTAGCTAAATGTAAGTAGAAAACGATTTAAACAATAATAAAAATCAAATTAAAACCCACAAACATTCTTTCGCTCGCTCTCTGGTTCTGAAAGCACCAAAATTCCTCTCGAAAGCATTCTAAATTCCAGGATCTTGTTCGCAACTGTAAGTCGACTGACCTGCAGCCAAACTCCTCTGAATCGATCTCGGTACAGGTAATATATACCACCATTCTACTCGTCTACAACCATAAAACAAAAGCCCTATGAATTTCTTAACAATCGTTTACTGATCGAACGAATTGGATGAGAAATGAGAATTAGGGTTCTTAGTATTTAAAAGGAGGGAGATTAAAAAAATACCTAAGCTGTTTTTCTTATCAATATTTGGGGGAAAAAAATTGGCTTATTTGATAAAACTGTTTTTGTCATCATAACAATTAAAAGGACACGGATTTATTATAAAACTCAATTTACATTCATTTTTTTAAAGTTACGGATTTTATAAAAAAAATCAATTATAAGAATAAAAATTCTGAAAATATAATGTCTGTGTATGTTTTGAAACATTCTTTATTATTCCGAAAATTCAATTTATAAATATATTTTTTAAGTTTAACAAGTAAATTGTTAACAATATAAGGTTATATCATTTACGAAGACAATGTACAAATGTTGGTTTTAAATATCATTTTATAAAGTTACTATTTTTTTGATTAAAATTCAAAATATGTAAAAAACAAATGCAGTATACAAATAAAATATAGATTAATCATATGTATTATAATTTTAAATAATTACGTGATTATTCCATATGGATATTTATAAATTCTTAGTATGGGTTTCATTTAAAATATTAGTAACCATTATAGTTCAAACATAAATATTATTCTTAAATTTTAATATTAAAACAATACAAATTATAATAAATTGAAAGAATATTCAATGTTTTGTTATAATTTTCATACAAAGCTTGTGTGATTATCTAATTTAAAACAGTAATAATCCTTAATTGTTCTTTGAACTTAAACAAAACAATATCGACTTGAGACTTTTTAGGAATATCATAGGAACCACAGACTTAAGACATAATACTTGAACCTTATAATACTAGGTCTTATTATTTACATAAACATTAGGGCAAGACGTGCTATCTTCATTCCCTCAAACTCAAAGGCAAGCTTGGATAAAGCTAAGCATAAACACGTGAGTTAATTCTTACTCCCTTTTACTTTTGTAAACTTTTTGGGATGTTACATATGTCATATACACAAACATGTTCTTAGAGTCAAAACATATACATGATGCAAACCTTTAAGCTTAGTAGACATGATTTAGAGGCTATGTGAACTTACGTGCTAATTGCTATGTGGGATTTAGGTTAGAAGACGTTTCATACAAAAACAAAACAGTATCTAGTAGCCTAAGAATGTAGCGACGTTCTTCGCATTGACTTATGTCTTGTGTGAAAAAGGTGAAAAATACACATACATAAACATTATGATTTACAATGTTTAAGTGAGGACCTAGCTCGTCTTGATTTAAACTTTGTAAGATCATTTATTTGGATTCTTGCTTTGTGCTACTTGAAACTTACATACGCTTTAGATCTTGTTCTATTTAGTTTAATAGTTTTGCATCTTTTTATACGTATCTATTAAACTGTTTTCAATTGCTCACCAACTATGCAAATAGTTGACCCTCTTATTTTACATATGTAACAGGATAAGGTGAAGACTTATGATGAAGACATAGATTAGATTTAGAGGACCTTGTTAAATTAAAATAATGTTTAGTTATTTCATTTGTAATTTGAATTTGAAATCTTGTATTGTTTGGATGTTATTGAATGAATAGTTTGAATCATTTAATATGGATGTTTAAATATTAAAACTTTAACATAGCATCATGAGCTTTTGAGCATTCACAATCGTGCCCCGACGCATTCCGCCGTCGGTCGGGGTGTGACATGTGAGCTAGTCATAAAGTAAATCAAACCATATAATTCAAGCAAATCCCTAATTTGGACAGCAAGTCTATTAACAGAGATGATGAACAAAAGAACAAACATTCCACATTGAACTGCATAATTGAAAAGTGAAACAGAAAGTGTCGAAATTTAAAGCAAGTCATTTTTTTCTACCTAGTACCTGCATGTAGCAAATTGGAAGTGTGTATGGGTTTTCATAAAAACCTGAGAAATATAAAACTAACATGTCCTATGTTGCCTTAAGGAATATTGATAATTGGATTTACATTCTCAATGCCATGAAAACCCACACAAAATAAAATCATTCGTCAAATTAATTCAAAGGAATATACCAATTAACAAAAAAAGAAAAAAGAAAATCAAGTAAATGAACAACATGAACACCTTCACCCTCAATAATTGTCTTCAATGTTGAACTAAGTCGCATATTCAAGTAAAAGTTGACCTCATTGTGTAATTGAAAGAGTAATTCATTGTTAATTGTCTTACGTTTTTAAAGCATTGTCAAATTTGTTGAAACATGTGGATTTAGCCTGTATGCATGTATCATTGTGTGTATATGTTTATATGCTACAAAGTTGGAATTTGAAGTTAATTTATGTGAAAGTTTAGTGAATGGATGCTTTGATATATTGTGTGAGAATTTAATTTGGAGATTAATTGTCATATTGTAATAGACAATCCTTAGTGAAATATGATTTGGTTCCTTTTTTTTCTGAAATCTTTTGTTCCTAGCTGCTGTAAGGGATAAGTGTGGTCTACAGATGCTTTTATCTTTATGTATTGAAATACGATTGAAAGTAATATACTTCTAGTTTGCCATTCGCTTGCTATATCTTCGATGTGAATAATATTGTCTAATAAAATACATTATCGTAAATGGTCTACAGGTATGCAATGGAACTGATAATAACTTTGTGTTATAAATCAGAAAAGAATCAAAGGATGATGAAACAGAGCAAGACAAAGAAATCATGATTTTGTTTAACTCACAATAGATATCAGTGTATCACTAAATGAATCAAACCTTACCTGGAAATCACAAATGAGAAAATCATAAAGCAATCTCAACAGAACAAAATTCATACCTGAAAATGATCTGTAATCTTCAACGGCAACAAAGGAGAAGCTGTTAAAAGAACCAGCGAAAAGGAGATGAAAACCTAGATATGAAATTTTGAGATAAGGAAGACGAAGGAACACGTAAAGAACGAAACCAAACCTTCATAGACTACCAATTTTGAACAACAAAGGGGAGCTCTTACAGAGATGGAAGATAAGAAAACCCTAGAAACCAAAAAAAAATGAGATACGAAGTAACATAAGTAGGCAAGTATGCATAATAGAGTTGTATGATATGTTAAAAAACATGTACTAAATGAACAGTGTTTTTCTCTCAGAGTAAAAACTGGGTCTTTAATATATATATAATAATTGGATATAAACAAACGTTAATTAGCATAAATGAACACATTACCGAACGTAAACAAATACGACATCTGTTCATGTTCGTTCATTTAATTAAATGAACACAATTTCTTGTGCGTAACAAACATAAACGAGCTTCACGTCGAACAGTTCACGAACTGTACGCTGAACGTTTGGTTTGTTTAAAGCCTAACTTGCACTTGTTTTGTTTATAACCGTAGTTTCCATATCTTTTTCTCTATATTAACAAATTTTAATTTCTTATGCGTCTGGAAAATTAAAAAATTTATTTCAAAAAAGATTAATCTATAAAAATGATCTTTATGACATGAATGAAATCAGCTTTACTACCATATAAAACACAAGGCACACTTTATACTTCGTTATTTGACATATTAATGATTCTTAGACCACTCATATCTACAACCAACTAACTTAAATTATTCATTAAAAAATTAATTTCTCTTTGTTCTATCTATACAACCAACCAACTTAATTTTTTCCTCTCATTCACAACCATTCTAACCCAATTTTCACTTAATAAATATTGCTTATTAAGTTTTTAAGTTGTATTGTTATTAAAAAAAATAACAAGTTAGGGAAATTGTGTATTTAGATTTTTTTGAAAAAAATCAAATTATAGTTAAAACTAACTATTAGATAAATCAAGTTACATTTCACACCCATTAATGCTATTTAATATATGCTTCTCTTTTAGGTGATAATTTTTATAAAAAAATGTATATATTACAAACAAATATTATATTATATGAATATTAATAACAAAAACTATTAAAATATTCCCCAACCCATGGCAACCTTCGGTTTCTATGACAACTCGGTCGTCCCTTTTAAAATGATTTTTTTTTCTTTTTTCTTACTTTAAGCCGACCGACTTGAAGATTGATCGTTGATGGCAATGGGCTTAAATAAATGCATCCTAACCATGTTTACATATAAGTTGTAGGTTCAAACATCATTCGTGACAAAAATAGAAATCTGTTGTTTGAAAAAAAGCCTGCTTTTATAGATAAAAATTGATTAAAAAAAGAAAAGTTATTCCCTTGTAAAAAAAGATTATGATGATCATGCATGTAATTAAATCCGTCACAACTCACAATCATTCATTCTTCGGGAAGTTGTTAACCAGTCAACTAACATGAACAATTACCCTTACCTAATAAAAGTTTAAAGCAAGAATTATAATATTACCTTAAAAAAATATGTATAATTGATAATATTTTAATTCTTTGTCTTTCTTCATAAGGACGTCTACTTCTTTACTAGAGAGAACTCGATTTAAAGCTTTGTTACTCTTTGGGTAGTTTGGTTTATCTTGATTTAGCTATTGAGCAAAAAGAGTTTGTTGCATAAAGAAATAAGAGCAAAAAGCACCCCATCAAGGAGAGAGAATAACACATTGGTTAAAAGTAGCATTTATGTACGCTTTCTCACTTTCATCCCCGCAATTTTCTTTGATTTGCGCTCGTCTACTAAGGGTCTATTGATTGGAACCCATGTTGAATAACGAGTTAGTATTTCAAAAGACCATTGTGATTTGAAGTGATATAATATCTATTCCATGACCCATCTTGCTTTTAAATTTCAGATAATATACACGATAATCCGTTACACTGTTTTTAATTAAAAATTACAACCCCTCATATCTCTTTATTTAAATTGTAACAACAAGGAACTAATTAAATTCAACTTCATAAGAAAATCAGATGTCACATTTTGCAATAAACATGACCTATAAAAAGAAAACTATTTCATGTAGGGGAAGTTAATGTGTAGTAGTTGTGACACTAGTAGTTCACACTCTCTAGGTAACTACATTAAATTTAATATTCATAATTTTTTTAATAATAACACGTAAAATATTTAAGATAAAATTAACAACATCTAGATAATGTAAGATAATGTTACCATCCCAACACTCGTACCAAGAATCTTTTGATTGGGGCTTAAACAACTTATAATATTCATAATTTTTTTGAACGGCTATAATATTCATAATTAAGTCAAGAAATTATCATGGTTCGATCATGACATCAATTTAGAACTAGCTAATGCATCAACCGCGTGTATCTTATGCATTAAAACATTCTGATACTCTTTGTTTAATATGAATCCATATTTCTATGATCATCAATGTCTATTATACTATAATATTTTCAAATATTATTAAATATTAAACTCTCTCTCACACACAAGCCATTATTTTTTTTTCTTCTTATATTTATTTCATCAAATTTGAAATTCCCAACTTGCCCTTCTACAAACTTGAGAACGGCTATAAATTCACACTCCATATTGTCTTCTTTCATCAACTCTTGGAATCAAACATCATCAAACATGTCTAAGACCATTAGAATCACCAACCTGTGCATGGTAGCAATCCTTCTCCTTTCCATGTTATCATGCACCATCGGCCGCCCCATCTCGACCTTCAACGACGTTACGCCCGTTGCAGTCCATGACACCGCCGTAAGCAAACTTAATTTTCTTAATTATATGGTTAATTATATCTTCCTCGATCATTATTCATTAGTTATGTTTTCAAAAGTTTAAAGATGATTTAATAGTTTGAGAAAATAATTTAAAAAACCAATTAATATATGATTTATAAAATAATTAATATTATATTGCATGTGTGAATTATATTTGTGTTTAAGGCTGAAGAGGTGACAAAAGCCAATGATGTAGAGAATTGCACAGGTTCTGGAGAAGAAGAATGTTTGATGAGAAGAACACTTGCTGCTCATCTTGATTATATTTATACCAATAAAAGTAATCCAGGAAATCTTTAATTTACTAATAATTAAATGTTTCTTAGTTAATTTATAAAGGACGTATTTTAAATTAATAAAAAATAAAAAAAGGATTTAGGTATATGCATTTTTTATTTGAAACTATTTATATGGTATGATGGTATCGGAATTTAATTTGCATGATTATATTCTAGTATTCTGCAATTATGATCCATAAAATTTGATTCGCTTTAAATAGAAGTTATTTTAAGTTTAATGATAGAATATGTTAGGGTGATTAATGTCGATCCCTATGCAATAATTTTCAAAAATTAAAATATTTAAAATATCTTTATACTTTAAATTATATATCCAACACTTTGGCATGATTGCATATGATTCATGTAAAAAATCATATGTTGCTCCAACAGTATGTTAAACGTGAAATTGATTCATGAAGATGTATATTAAGAACATTCAATATAATGACACGATTATAAAACTAAAACCGATACAAATCAAATAATTTAATAGCATGATTTGAAAGTATAACTAGATGAATTTTGTTTCATGTACGTGATCAAGAATCTTCTAAAGATAAAATGTTAAATATGTTATCATCTTAAATGATGATTTGATCACTAATCATAGCAAAATCAATTTTAGTGAGGCGTTGAAGCGATTTAGTAAACTCGCGTAGTTGATATATAATGAACCAAGTAATGAGAACACTTTAGCGAGGCATATGTCAGAACGAAACATATATGGCCTAGGTGACATATGACACTGAGGTCGTCTGGTCGTGAAGAGAGAGTAATGATTTATTTGTTGGGGACCAGGGGATGGATGATCACACAAGGGTTAAGTAATGAGATGAAACTGTGAGGTGAGGTTTAGGGGAAAACTGATCATTAGTGATAATTGAAATGAAGTAATTATTTGTATCTTCAACTTACAAGATTTTATGTTTCTTTAAAACATTAGGTTTTTATGTATAATATACAATGTTTTTAAAGTAATATTTGAAAAAAATATACAATTATATTAATTATAAGGGAGACATATGAAATTTACCTTTTAAGTGGTGACAATTTGGTCAACATCACTAAACAATGGTGGTAACTAAGCAACACCCGTAAGTAGGCATTAGTAGTAAGACAGACGATCAACACTAACCAACTTACTACTATGTGACCATCAATCAACATTGAGTTGTAGAAAGAATCCTTTCATGCATTAACGACAATCTCTATAACTGACATTTGGATTGATATATACTGTCAAGTCATATTGAAACAAGATATCTACAAATTAAAATAGGCAGTTGAACGGGTTACATGATAGTTTCTAACGGTTACAGGATCTATAACTGTTACAGGCTAATGACATTCTCCGACTGTTTCTGACTTTGTTTGAATGTTACTATTTTATTTGCTTTGTACATAATTAATTAAATAAATGTTGTTTTTGTTTATATAATAATTCAATATAGTAATGAGATTATAGTACTAAAATACCCGAACACGAAACAAGTTCTGATTATGTATGCTCGCCTCTAAAGTTCATTTCTTTTGTCATCACGTAAGGTGTCTTCTAGGTATACATAGGCCTGTAAACGAACCGAACGTTCAGCGAACAGTTCGTGAACTATTCGGCGGGAAGCTTGTTTATGTTCGTTCGTTTAATAAAGGAACGAACATGAACAGAGGTCGTGTTCGTTCATTTGTGTTCGTGAACGTTACGTTTACGTTCGTTTATGTTCGGTTAAGTTTATTTATTATATTTATTCATTAAATGGGTTGTATATTTTTAATTTTTAGTTTAATACCATAATATTTAAGTTATTTTTAGTTTAATACTATAATATTTTAATTTATATATTTACAAATGATTATCTCTAATGCTTAAGATTAAGAATGTTGATTTTTATTTTTAAATAATATGTGTTCGTTAGCGTTCGTGAACCGTTGGTGAACAAGCTAAATTCCTTAATGAACGAACACGAACAAGAATTTTCGTTTGGTTAGCGTTCGTGAACCGTTCGTGAACAAGTTAAAAAGTTAAACAAACGAACACGAACAATGGCTCGTTCGTGTTCGTTCGATTTGTTTACAGCCCTAGGTATACATATTACAATAGGTTACATATACCCAGAGAACAACGAGGTTTAAAACCTTTTTTTAAACATCCTAATAAACTAAACAATAAAACAAAATATAATAATAACAACAACAATAATAATAATAATTATTATTATTATTATTATCATTATTATCATTATTATTATTATAATCAAATTAAATTTTTTAATGTGAGGGGTTGGATTGAACAACAAAGTTATGTTTTTTTGAACGGTGAAAGTGTTAATCGTGTGAGCCCACTGTTTCCAGGTCATGTCACCAAGGTCTAATTACCTAGACATCTCATGACCCCCACAGGCACCCCAGGAGGAAACTTAACAGAAAAACCCCCTGACCCTCCACAAACCCTTTTTCACCGCGGAAGGGTTTCGAACTCAAGACCTCCTATTTGGAAGAATCCTGAGGTACCGTTGAGACACTGTCTCGTTGGTAACAACAAAGTTATTTGAGTTAGACTAATAAAGTTACCTTTAAATTTTGGGTTTGAGTATAACATAAACTAGATTTATGTAAAAAAAAAGTTGTCATTAAATAAATAAAAATAAACTTCAACTATATCTTTACTCCATGAACTTGAGATGCCATATAACAAATGCGATAAAACATGCGGGATAATTACGTTGAAAGCAAAACACACTTTGTATTCTAAACTTTCTATATACGTGTGTGTGTATGATGCGTCCTTTAAAAAATTTTGTTTTAAGGAATTGCAACTCCAAGTTTAAAATATATGACTGAGATTAAAGTATTATAAAATTGATAGAAAACAATAATAGAAGATATATATATATATATATATATATATAAGGTAAGGTTCCCCTAAAAAGTCTATTTTGCCTAAGAAGGCTAAGAAGGATTTTCAAAAACTTGAAAACCGACTCAAACAAACCCGGATTGAATTCATTTTTGCATCATTGAAACCGGCTTGTCGAACCCTAAAACTCAAGCCTTAAATCATAAACAATAAACCTTAATACTGAAACCAAACTTTAAAAACAAATCTTTAACATAACTATAAAACTTAAAAGCTAAAAATCAAGCCCTAAAACCTAAAATCTAAATCTAGTTGTTAAAACGAAAGCTTAAAAGCTAATATTGTAAGGTTCGATAAAACGATTCCAATGCCATCGAAATGAGTTCAATCGGAATTCGTTTGGGTCGGTTTTGAATATTTTAAAAATCCTTCTTAGCTTTCTTAGGCAAAATATATTTTTTATTTGATATTTTCCCTATATATATATATATATATATATATATATATATTTCAAATCCTTAAAAAAGATTAATTCCTAATAGTTTAAAGTTTCTTATTTAAACTCATCTATATATAATCTAAATCAAAATGAAGTAGTTAGCTTATAATTCTTTTAAAGAATCACATGTGGGTATACCATAATCTTCATTGAAGGGGAAATGATGGATTTGGTAACATACAAAATTTTGGGTTAAAGTCAAATGTGTAATTTATTAATAAAATCATGGTACACTTCAAGAGAAACATATCATCATAATATATGTGATAAAAGGTAAATGGTTGATCGTAGCCGTTGTTATGGTGTCATAGAATCTATAAGAGATCGAGTAGGAGGATAAATTGTCAAACTCTAGGATTAATTCCGTAAATTCGTCGTCTTTATTGAGCCCTTCGTCATACAACTAATACATCTAACACTTCAAAATAAAAATATTTCATAATTTTATTTCTTTTGGTTACTCACAACTATACCTGGCAAAATGGGTGGGTCGGGTCAGGATAGATGCGGGTCAGAACGAGTTTTAAGCAAAAGGAGTTTGGGTCTAAATGAATTATTCTTAAAAAAACATCAATTTAATTTAACTTAAGATGTGTTATAAGTAAACAAATAGTTCATTTTGATAATTTTAGTGTTTTTCTCATCAAATATGTTATTAATCATTCTTAAATTTTTGAATTTATTACATTTACATACTTTTTTGGTTACCCGTCTTGACCCACATTGTGTTTAAGTGGTACACATCTCAACTCATTCAATATTATGATGTTACTCATTTCAACCCATTACACTACAATTGTTTACCCAAACCAGCCCATTTCCTTTGACATGGGTAAAAATTGCCACATCTACTCACAACCATTACAAATTCATAAAATTGATGTTATTTAATCTAGGCACATCTAGGTGTCCTCTTCCTGAGTTGCAAAACTACGTACTTCTTCGTAGTTAAGAAAATTGTAGATTAATATTAAAAATTTATACATTAAAAATATGTAATTTTAGAAGTTACGAAGAACAAATATATTATTCCCTCTTTAATCTGCTCCAAATACAAAAATAATGAAGCAAAGCTTAACCAAACCAACTTATGACTTGGGTTAACCAAGCATATGTACTCTGTGCTAAAAATAGCCTACAATCAACCCGACTTTAGAATTTGGGGTTAACACAACGGCCTTAGATCCTTTTATTGAGGCTTAATTTTAAGGTAGCATACTTATTCACCCATTAAATCAATGAATTCATCAATCATCAATCACCCGTAAAAGTATCGTGCTTTGGATCAAAAACCAAAGATCACAAACACATTACAATAGTTATGACAAGCATTATATAAATAGCTTTTGTTACTCGCATTGTGGGTTTACCATTGGAGTAGACATGAAAAAAAAAGAAATGCTAATCAAACCAGTATCTGTTTTAAACTGATTTTTAAACCGGTTTTAGGTTATTGAAAAAATTGACGTTTTGAATTGTTTTGAGGTCTCAAGTGAAAAGCCGGTTAATCGGTTCACTCAAGTAAAAAGTCGGTTATTTTACGGCTAACTGGTTTAAGCATGCTCCTTTAAGGGGCTTTCCTGTTCATTCACTAAGTTCGATAGTCTCCTATGGTACCTTATTTTCACAGTCGGCCCTTTGTTGTGTGGGAGTTATGACCACACATGACCAATTTTCTGAATGACTCGGAATTTCAAATTTTTTATATCTATTTTATATCTAAAATTATTTTTAAAGAAAATGTCATTTTGCTATATAATATGTATGTTATATATAAAATTACTAAACATAATTTTTCTATGTAAAACGTCATTTTACAATAATAATGTTGTCTTTTCTTAATTATTAGTTTATTTTTATCCTACCTATTATTGATTTATAAAATTTTATATTTGTATAGCGCCATTTTAAGAACTCATTTTAACAATGAAACATAATACTCAAAAACATAGAGAATTTCACTTATTTTGTAACAGCCTACATTAACAAACTCTGATTTATATTTTTATAGCTTATAAATTAAGTTGCATCAGCCCGAAACGGTTAATTTAATCCGAAAAAACTAGGGCTTGTAAAACAAGTCTTATCATTTATAACATATTAAAGACGACGTGGTTTATAAAGATATAAAACATGAAAAACGATTTGTTTAATACTTTTTTTTTTTGAACGGCAAATTTCATTAAAACACCAAGGACAAGCAAGATGCTAAAGCCCCCAAACACCAAAACAGACACCCGATACAGAAAAAAAAAACAAGAGAAAATTAGAATAAAAAATTACACCAATCCTGCCAGGTAAAGGATCTCCATGTTGCTCTATGTTTAACCCAAGAGAAACTCAAGGATTTTATGTCTTCAAATATCCTTTGGAACGAACACCTTCTACGATTGAAGATCACATCATTCCTTGCAATCCAAATGACATTAGGATTGCCTAACCCCCTGATGTTTATTGAAAGAAAATCCATAACAAGATTAACATTCACCTTCGCCACCAATGACTGTTTCAACATGATCTCTGAAATCTGATAGATTTGTTTAATACTTAACTTGTTTAAACATGACAATTTAATATTTTATATAACAAAAAAAGAAAATACGATGATGCCGAGTTTCTAATTTTTATTATTATAAAAAGAAATAAAAAAAAAATCAAATAATGTATTTTTTTTGGGTTAAATATGTCTGATCATTATTCATTCATGTACAACAATCATCCTTCTTCTTCTTTTTCCCGAAACTGGCGCCAAAATAAGAAATCTGATCCCCATTCCCGCCATGAAAGAACACAAAACCCAATAAAGTGAGGAAATCTATCAGGCATCATCAGTCTTGCAAAATCCAAAATGGGGAAGAAGTCCAAAAGAGACGAAAAACAATACTGGCTACTAAAATCCGAACCAGGCGAATGGTCATGGTTAGACCAAGCATCCAACGGTGGCCTCTCCAAATGGGACGGCGTCAAGAACCACCAAGCTCGTAACAACCTCAAGTCCGCCCGCCTGCACGACCTCTGCTTCTTCTACCACTCCGGCATCAAGTCTCCCCGTGTAGTCGGAGTTGTGACCGTCGTCCGTGAATGGTACGAAGACGACGACGGTGGTGGTGGTTCGGTGGACGTGCGGGCGGTGGGGGAGATGCGGAGGCCGGTCGATTTGACAGAAATGAAAGGGGGACTGAAGAACTGCAAGGAGTTTGGGTTGTTCCGGCAGCCGAGATTGTCAGTGGTTCCGGTGCCGGTGGATGTTTGGGAGAAGATTTGCGAGATGGGTGATGGTTACGAAGGGTATGGCGGTGTTTGTGCATCTAACGATGATGAAGGTGACGTCGGTGGTTCGGTGCCGGTGGCTGCTGAGTGTTGATAAGGTGTTTGATTTTTTGGCTTAGTGAAGACATGTCATCGGTGGTCTGGCACCACCCAATTTTCCTTTAGTCACCCGATTTATCTACCTTATGTTGGTCGTGTGATCGGTTGACGAGGGTCTAGTGGTGGTGGTGATCACATTTTTTTTTTTGATTGAGAATCATGGTGTCTGTCGCTTTGTATGATGGCTAATTATGTTTATAGTTAGATCGTTATTTCAAGCTAATCTACTTTTGTATTTAAACTAATACAGTTAAATAACTAGTGTAACTGATGTATAAGTTATGTTGATAGGGCCATGGAGGCTTCCTTTGTTCAGATTGATGGTACCCTGAATAAACTATCAATGGTATAATCAACAAAATATTATTTAGATGAACTTTATATTAATCTTTGAACAACTTGGTAACACGACACCCAAGAAAGCATTTTTTTTACCGTCTTCTTGGATTTGGCGCTCTAGAGCGTACTCCTGAGCCCACCCCAGGAGGAACCTCACACTCATAACGGGGGAAACCTCCTGACCTTACCTCAGCAAATATGCTTAGGTCCGGATTTGAACCAAGACATCTCATTTGAGAAGTCAAAAGGCTACCATTATGCTACAAACTCCGGTAAAAAACGAACTTTATATGGACAATGAAAGAAGGTATGACTGAATTCCTATACTTTGGATGACAAGCAGAACCATCTCCTGCAAATGGGTGCTATGTTAACAACTGCAGCTTTGATGGTGAGTGCATTTGTGGTGGTTACTAGAGTGTTTGGGATTAATATTCATATTGAGTTATTTTATGATGAATATTCATATTGACTAGGAGGTATTGTGACCTTTTCCTTATGGGTGTTAATGCAGATGGAGTTGATTGTTACTGGTGTCAACGGTCTAGTTTCAAACAGTGAAATTGTCTGAACCGGTCATTAATTTAGCCTTGTGATCGTTTTTTGTTGTATATTTCAGTTGGTTGGTTTCGAAAATTTAGAAGCTGGAGATAAATTCATAAAAACCACAATTTCTTAAGAATTTGGATAGATCTTGAAGAACAAAGCAACAAAAGTTGAATACAAGAATCAAATTCATCTGGATTGAAGGTATAGTTCCTATCAAGGTACATCTTTCATATCATGTTGATTTCTTAAAAAGAAAATAGAGTTATTTAAAAACATCATATTCACAAAATACATCTGTTGATTGTACATCAAACAGAGGGAAAGTATTTTGAAAGACCATAAGGAAGTGAATAGAATTCTGCACTTCTTGCATCTCTTTCGAAGTACTTAAACTTTCCCCACCAATGTCTTCCACTGTCGGTTCGAACATCCTTGTGGTTGTAGCCCAGTGTTCGGTCAAGAAACATACTAACAATGGCTGCAACCGTCGCTGGTGATGTGAATATCACCAACATCAGTTCATTGAACTGTATAAAAAACAGAATACATAAGTATTAGAAAAAAAGAAAATAAGTGGTTACAGAAAGTATCTGGATGTACCCAAGTGGATCTACTATGAACCGGGCCTCTTCCGGTTGTCACAACATAGCCGTTGAAGTATTGTGGGACGGAAAGACCCATGAAGAGTGAGAAACCTAGTATGAACTTTGTTCTGTAACTGTTAAGGTTGCAGAATTGAAGTAATCCTAGACCAGCAGAAGCTGCTCAAAACCACAATCAGTTAAAAAATATGAACCATTTGTTTCTTTTCAAACAGCAGAGATTCGGGTCAGGTAGATGGGTCAAAATGTGAACCAATTGTCACATCATCCACTGTAGTTTCATATTGAAGATAGAGATTTATACTTACACATGTAGGCAAACAAGACACAGTATAGAGCTCCAATGATTGGTAACGGTATAGACGCAACGATCGCTCCAAATTTTCCTAGTTAAAAAAAATAAAAAAATAAAATATAATCCGTTTACTGATAACATACCAAGATTAGAACACACCTAAGATGGAAAATAAGAACATGAACCCTGCAGACATCTGAACAACTCTTCTGCTTCCCACTTTAGTTACTGCTAAAAGACCTACATTTTCACTATAAAAACACCACAAAAAGTAATAATCAATGAACTAAAAATGAAGCTGTTACTGAGCATATTTTAAGTTGATTTTATACACTGATGCTGTTGATCCTGTTCCTGTACCCCATAATCCATCCATCAAGATACCAATTCCCTGTAAGATTTCGTCCTAAACGATTAAATACGTTCGTTTTGTTAGAAATGTTATATCAAACTTCTCACCAGCCACGCAGCTCCTCGACTTAAAACAGAAGATGGGACATGTGTGGCACTCCCATATCTCGCTGCTGCAATGAACGTGCCAGTCGACTGTAAAAGATTATAAATTTAAATCTATGAACTCAGATCAACGACAATGTGTTTACTAATTAGAACTTCAATAAAATACATATATAGACCTCGATTAGAGACACAAAAGCCGCTGCTAGCATTACAAATGCATCTCCTGCATGAACAGTGGGTTGACCCCATTGGAAAGGGTATGGAAACTTTATCCTGCAACAACAAAATTGATGAAAATAAGCCATGCTAAACAGTGTTACTAAAAATGTCATTAAGGAAAGTCAACTGTGGTACAAAAGATGAAGTGGCTCACCATGAAGCACCACTGACAAGACCAGAGCGGTCCACGCGACAACTGAACTGAGTGTTAGGTGGTCTGGTTTTATATGCACCGGCTGCGGTTAGAAGGGATGCATATGCCCATACAGTTGATACAGAGATAAGGACAGCAAACCGATCAAGCCACTTTGATTTCAACCAGTAAGGGACATACTACAGAATAAGATAGATTTGTTTCATTATTGTTATAATCAAGCAAGTTCATCCTATGAAAATTTCAAAAATTGCGATATTGGACTCACTTGGGAAAAGAAAACTAGTAGAATCAACTCAGGAAGACCAATCTCAACGCATTCAGCCAACTACAAATCCATTAAAAGACTGATATTACAAATTACTCATATATTGTAAAGTGGCGGGTCTAGAAATTTTTTTCATGAGGTGAAATTTTTTAAGTTCGTTTGAGTACCATGAGTATCGTTATATAATATTTTTTCCCACTTTTTTTCAAGTCAAGTTAGGTCGGATCGGGTAGGAGCAGGCCGGGTCATGATAAAAAAGACAATCAAACTAAATTTTATAAAAAAAACATAACAAAAATACAATATATAACGATGTTCTATTTTTTGAAATTTATCTAAAACAATGCATAGATTTTTTTAAGTAACTATTTCTCTACAAAATAAATATAACTTACCATAAATTTGCTTTACTAATTCGATTACGTAAATCTGACTTCAAATACTATGTAGTATGTATTATGTTAATATATTATTAAAATAATAATGAAGTTGTTTAAAATGAGCTAGTGGTGGTTTAACATTAAAATTAATATTGGACTTAGTTTTAAAATTAGGTTTAAATTATTTGTTGAGTCTTTTTAAACTTTGTTTTATTAATTAAAACTTAAAATTTAAAGCGAAAGGAGGACGATTGCAAATTGAAGGGGGATGGGGGGATCAAGATTTAAAATATATATAGTACTAAAAAAAATTTCAAGGTGAACGGCTGCCTCCTGTAGTCTCGAGTGGGGTACGCCCCTGATATCATAAGCAGGTAAAACGCACATGCACTTTATTAACATGAGAAATCATTACCATAAAACTAACAGACCCATCAATATTCTGTTTAAAATTTCAAGAGGTTAAACACAAAAAACTAGTTGTTGATTTTGTTTAGAAAGTCAATTTCATAATTATGTGGTCAACTCCCCTTTTATTAACTTTGAGTAGGCCCGACGAATTGAATTTGAAACCAAGAAAAGGGAGCGTTCTCTTACAAGAGGAAATCCTTGAGCGTAGAGACCAAGTCCGACAAGGGTTACTAGAGGAACCGCAGATAGAGGGCTCAGAAACCTGCACCCATCGATTAAGTCCTGAATTCAGTTTGAATTTTTGCAACGTTAGGTGTTTTAGAGATGACAGTTGAAATCCCGTCTTGTGTATCGTCGTACCAAGCCGTTCAAAAATAAGTGTTTTAGGGAATATTATGGATTTTTAAGTGCTTGTGTTAAAAATTGATTTTTCTATGCAAATTGCAATCAATCATTCATGCGACTTATAACTTTACCTTTTTCGAGGGGAGATAGAAAAATCAAGTATTAACAAAAAAATGTTACATTATTCTAAAACGTCTAAACTTACAAAAAAATTGTTTCAGTTTCGGTTGAAGCAATGACGAGCGACTTCATAGTTCAATTTCATCCCGTCAATGTATAATCTAGTGTTTGATTTTGCATATATTTATAACTTTTTTCAAGAATTAGAAATAACAAAAAAAAATAAACCTGACAACAATTCTCCAGATGCCAAGAAACCCAAGTATGATGGGAAGAAGTGAAGAGATCAAAAGCGCTCCTTGCATTGCCCTCATCGTACGATGAAACCTCTGCAAAAATCAAACCAATGTTGCATCATGATTGCTCGGTCATAGAAAATCAAACATGTTCAAGAACACAATTGGTTAGTATATGATCATACGTAGTCAGGATCAACGTAAAAACGGTAACGATTTTGTAAAGCTATGTAGAGCATTGGAACAATGAATCGAAACGATCCTCCGATCACAACCGGCAGCCGTGTCCCGAACAATGTCTGTAACAATGTGTTAACTCCGGCCACAAACAACATTGTTTGTATCAAGTAAGCTTTCTCGACCTGGACATTCAATGAATTGTTTTAAAACTTTTATGAATTGGATTTTGTTTCCTTCAAAATATAAATGATTCATTTAATTTAATATTATTTTTATTACTTTATTTGGTCCTTAAATGTCTAATTGTGAACGAGTAATTAAGATGACCGGTTTGATATCTGTTTCGAGGCTAAATACAGTACTTACATGGCCGCCGCCCATTGGAGGAACTATGATGGAAGATATAAGAACAATGGTCCCAAGCATCACTAAATAATGTTGAAAAGCAAGAATAACAGCTTCAGCTGCATAAATCATAGTTTAAATTTAAATAATGTCATATAAAAATTATTAAAGAAATCCAGCTTTCTAAAAAATTAACAAGCAATTAAACATACCCCATGGGGGGTTACTATTTACACAAAATTCGACTCCAGGAAATTGATCTTTCACAGGATGTGGGACGAATTTATCGTCTTTTGCTAGTGTCATTTTGTGTGCCCGTGTTTTTGGATCAAACTCGAGCTCGACACAGGAAGCTTACGAAGAACGCGCTTAGTTTGAGAGTGCACACGCGCTATAGAGTGTATTTAATTGGTAGTTATGACATGATAGAGATGAAGTTAGGGAGTGGAAGCATGAATTTGAAAATGATGGAAATTGAAGCAAATAAATTGAAAGTATTATGGTAACTTTTTATTTTAAGGTGTGGTGTGGTTGAAGTTAGGATGGATTTTTGTGTTTAGAGAACGACCTAATCTTATCAACATTATACGACCTTCTCATAGTAAAACGTTAGGTAATCAACCCAAATTTTGATATTTATTTTCAAGACCTGGAACTTTGGAAAAATAGAGATTCAAACACCCAAATTTTGGACAAATACAAGGGAACTACGATGAACTCCCGTCTTAAACCGAGTTATAAAGGCACTAGTGGTCAACCGGTAGTTACCAACATAATAAATGGTTCGGGTCAAAATTAACAATATTAGTGTGGCCATATTTGCTGGTAACTTGTTTGTCGGTATCCGCATAGTTATCGGTAAAGAAAAATGTTGATGATCACTCTATAATTTTTGTTGGTAATCTGTCATAGAAAAATGAGTGTATATTTTTACCGATCATTTTTATTGGCATTTTTCTAAGGTCACATAAATTTTCGTCCCTTTTCTATTACACTCAAGCCCTTGTCTCTGCACACATGTATGTGTGCATGTATAACATTTTCCAAAAAAGACGTATAGTAGTCATTGTTTTTCATACATCCGAGTTTGCTCTGCGTGAAAACCGATTTGTACATTAAATTTAATACCAACCCTAAAAATCGGAAGGACGTTCCAAAACACCCACAAAAATAAAACACCAATCAAAACTTAAAAAAACCATCGTCCATTCATCATCATCATCATTATGAATCACACCAACAACCAAAGCCAACCTCCCGTCGCTCCTCCTCCACAAGGTTTCTTCTTCCTACCATTGTTTTTATTTTTATTTTCATTTTCCTTTTTTGATCCGATTATGGCAAGATTTATAATTTGATTTTGCAAAAATAAACAACTATGGTCGATTGTTATAGGTTATCCGGTAGACGGAGACACAAAAGACGTTTATCCGCCACCAGAGGGATACAAACCACAATCAATAGGGTATTACCCACCACAAGGATACTATCCGCCACAAGGGTATCCTCCACAAGGCTATCCGCCGCAAGGATACGCCCCACAAGGGTATCCTCCACAAGGATATATACAACAAGGGTATCCACCACAACCGCAATATACCCTTCACTATGTGCCTCCTCCACACCATAAACAAGACAACGGTTTCATGGAAGGCTGGTAATTAATGATCTTTCTATTTCTTCGTTAGATTTATTTATCAAATTTGGAAATGTGTGTTATACATTATAGTTAAAATTAAAATTAAAGAGAGTGCATAAAAGCTATGCTACAAATCTTGAGATGCATGAAATTAAATTAAAACATGTGGGGTCACTTAATAAATTAATTCTTGAAACTTTCAAATGTGTATTTTAAAATAATTACGTATGGTGGGTTGTGGTAGGTATACCAAAAGGGAATAGACAGATTTGTTATCATAGTTTGATTGAAAAAAAAATGTAACATTTCATTTGAGTATGGATGGTAAACAAAATCAAACCGGAATGCCAAACTCAGAAATTACCATATTATGTTTAACAAACAAACTAACATGTACATTTGTTACTCGAGTGAATACCTCAAACCAATGGATCGGATCGTTGCCCGATCGATGTGTTTTAGACTGGATATGAGACAATTTTTTCATTAGTTATGAAATTAGGATTATTGATTTATTGATATCAGTCCTAAACTTTTATTAATCTCTCATTTCCATCCGTACACTTGATAGCTAAAATTGGTGTCATATTTTGGTCAAATAAATGCACTTGATTGTAAAAAGTGTTGTAGTTTAAAAGTTTGTTTTGGAAACACATGTGATGCGTGTTCTTATAAGGCGTTGTTTAGACCAAATGTGCATGACGGTTCCCATTAATCATGGCACAACAATTGTAAAAAATCATATAAAAGTATAAAACCATATTTGTGTTGTTTTAGGTTTATTTTGGTAGTAATGTCACTATAGCAATGAAGTAAAATCATGGTTCGTATTACAGGCTTGGAACACAATTGAAATATTTAGGTTTAAGTTCCAACCTATTTATCATAGATGGTTGATTTGAGTCATTTTATTTTAAATATATAAGTGATTAATTAAACATGACAAAACATATCAAAATAACACAAAATTAAGCCTTGGAAAAATGGGCCGGGTTGGGTAACGTGTTAGAACAGTTAGGGTCAGGATGAGTGTGTGTCATAATGTATTTTAAGCTAAATTAATTTGAGTTTGAATGAGCCGTTTTAAAAAAAAACTTAAATTTTATTCAAGTTAAAATAAGTTATAACTAAATAAATAATTTACTTTAATAATATTTAGTGATTTTTTAATCATACATATTATTGATATTATTGATATAATTGTTTACTCTTCACATAGTTTTTAGGTCACATATCTTGACCTATATTGTGTTAAAGTGTTACTTATCTCATCCTATTTTATATTATAAACCAACCAATTTATCTTGTCTTAGATAAAGAATGTCACGTTTTATCCAAAATGAATTACAATAATGTTTTTGTGACGTTCTTTTTCTCTAGCATATGACGCCCCAATTGCGGTGCACATATAAAATGTATATATGTGTGGGCTCTTAAGGGACACAAGTAAAAGTGCACTAATTTTAACATTATTTTAATTATTTTGTGAAAATAACGTTAAAATCGTTGGGATGATCAACTTCAAACGATAACTTTGAGCCGGGGACTCTTTCGGAGCAACCTCTCTATCCCAAATTCCCAATTGGGATAGGGGTAAGGTTTATATCTATCATTCCCCCAAGACCCTACTGAAACGTAGGAATATACTTGATAATGTTTTTCTCTATCATATAATTACTAACAATGATATGATATTTGTGCAGTTTAGCTGCATTGTGCTGTTGTTGTCTTTTGGATGCATGCTTTTGAACCGGTGAAGTTTCATTAGATCACATGTCGTGTTTGTTTTCAGCCAAGGAATCACAAACCCTCTAATATACATTTGTCTAATGAGTCTTGAATTCATGACCTCTTGATTGTTGGGTCATCTCGATACCCATTATACTGTCTAAGGAAATAACTTGGACATACAAATAAAAACATGTCTAGATTTATATGATCATTTTAGGTTTGCAAGTGTTACATGCCATCCTTAATAGGGTAATGTGACAGATTGAAACCAATTTGGCAACAAAAACTTATTTAATTACATTCATTTGTTACACTTGAAAGGAAATCTTGAATACAATGCAAGAACATGGAAATTTATCCACATATACCATAGTTTGAAAGATTTATGAAACCCACATCGCTAGATGCTACGTCAAGCATGTATGTATGCTAAACCCTGATTCACATCTTTAACATAATCGATATAATTTCACCTCAACATCTATTATTAGATTTAACTACGATGGATCCTAATCGGTTAAATCTTAAAATATGCTCCGATCTCTATACAAAGAAGGAGCTAAGTCAAATATTGTTATCTTGTTTTTTTGGGATTTTTTACATATATTCACCTATTATATATTTACACAATCCTTTAAAGTTAATTATATATTTTATCTTTAGAGGAGGAAATATGTAATTGATTAGTTTATTTGTAAGTGGAAATATTTTTAAAAACGGGAAATATGTAGTTGACTTTTTTACATGGATATATATATAATAAATTATTTTAAAAAGAGAGAATATGTAAATGTTACTATTTTTTTAGTTTTTTACATTGCCTTCCAACCTATAAATACAAGTAAACATTGTTGCTTTAAAAAATAAAACCGTCTCATAATACAGGTTTTGCACAAATTAAGCCTTAGAAACTACATCAATTACTAAAAAAATAACTAAGTCTAGCAAAATAGGCGGGTTAAATAGCGAGTCAGAACGTGTGCTGGTCATGATGAGTGCGGATCAAAACGAGTTTTAAGCAAAATTAGTTTGGGTCAAAATGAATTGTTTTTAAGTTACCAATTTTGACTCGTATTATGTTAAAGAGTTATTCATCTCAACTCATTTCATATTATAATGTTGCTCATTTCAACCATCATAGAATAATTGTTCACACAAACCAACTCATTTGTTTTGATTTGTATGAAGATTGACACCTCTAAAAATAATTGTACAACCGCTTTAAAAAAATCTCCCCTTCCCGTACATGTATCTCTCTCTCTCTCTCACATATATGAAAAACTTATGACAATAACCAGTTTTAAACATATTATCACATGTTATTAAGAGATTTAAACATCATGTTTAACCTGTCTACACATGATTCTTATCGTGTCTTAAACATATCGGCCTATTTACAACACAAAATATGTTAAGCTTAAACACAAAACATGTTAACATTGTGTCGTATAATGTTAACAAGTCTATGTCAAAAATTACCAACCTAATTTAGGTAGTTGTGCTTATGGTAGACGAGCTGAGTTATGCCATAGGCTATCAGTGTTAATGGCGCTAGGTTATTTGACTCTATAGCTTCAGCTTATAATTAAGAACAACGACTTGAACCAAATTAAATATGATGTTCAAGAGTATCCTCATCGGATAGTTACTTGTAAATTAACCAAGGGCTTCTAGCCTAATGGTTACCCCCTTAACTTCCCTATGGGAGGTCTTGGGTTCGAATCCGGGCTGAGGCATATTTGCTGAAGCAAGGTCAGGGGATTTACCCAGTTGTGGGGTTCCTCCTGGGGTGGGCTCGGTTGAAATCCCGTCTTGGGTGTCGTTGTACCAAGCCGTTCAAAAAAATGTTACTGGTAAATTAATTAAATGCAACATGCAACCAACCAACAGCGATATGATATCGGCACATGACGAAACTTCCGATCATAATATGCCTTCATCGATTTTCAAGCTTTGGGTAATATACGACAGAACTGTTAAAAATGGTCAATAACATATTAATTATTATTTTTTTGTTTATTATAATTTTCTTTTTATAAATGTTAAAAAAACTCATAAATTCTTGAAAATAATCTCAATTTGTTTAAATTTACATATTAAAAATATATAATCGATATAATATACAACAAACGTGATGTTTGTGGTGGGTGGATGAAGGGCCGTGTTGGACTCCCTATTTTTCATATTCTCATTTTTTCAGGTTTCTATAAATTACAAAGCTAGCCGTAAACTATATGTTTTTATAAATATTAACAAAAAGACCATATTGAAGGTGTTAAATAAATTCGATATTTTATTTCAAACATATATATAGAAAAATAATCAAATAAGAATAGATTTTTTATCTAAAATTAGTAAGATAAATAGTTATTTGACATTTGAAATTCTAAAAATAGGAACAAATGATAATTAGGTATAACTTATTGTTTTTTATGCGTTATTTTATTTTTTTACTGAATTCTTTTTTATGTATTTTTTATTGGATTTTTTTTTGCATTCTATTTTTTTGTATTATATTTGTATTTCTTTTGTATTGAATTTTTTATTTTTTACTGGTTATTGGATTTTGCTTTCCCGTACTTGATTTTGGTTTTTATATAATTATATTATTAGATAAAATTGTGTTTTCAGTGGATCCTTCACACAAACACATATTAACAATCAATTGTGGCTTGTTTCCTCGATCGGGAAACAATTATAGGTTTGTGGAAACTCAAATTAATTAGTTAAGATATATATATTGGATCATTATTATTTGTCTATGGTCATGTTCACATATTTATTATATATACACACACACGCTCTAATAAGCTAGCAAACATATATATATATATATATATATATATATATATATATATATATATATATATATATATATATATATACCCCAATAACACCACAAAATTTAACTTTTAACTTCCTCTAGATCATGATGTTTTCATTCCGTACCTTATTTTTCATCCATCCTCAACTACAACCTCATATTGCCAAAATGTCTTTACTTGACACGATCATCTTCTATGTAAGATCTTCATCTCGATCTCTACGTGTGTTTATTTTTATGCCTTATCAATTGTACTGCCCTACCGGTCATAGATCAATATATACTATACATAACATGAATCAACAAGCTAGTGTTTGGGCGGGCTAGCTAGCTTATGAATACATATTTGTACAAAACCATATACAAGAAGCTCTATATCTTTTAATTTGTATATTTTGTTACATATGTCATTAGGATAATTAATTAATGTGTTACGTGTACGTATGGGTGCATATTGGTGTAGATGGTGCATATGGTGGACAAGCTGGGGTTATGGCATAGGCTACCGGTGCTAATGGGGTTAGGTTATTTGGGATTGAGAAGACACTTGCACCATACATACAATCTCCTTCATGTTGGAACATTGACCGGAACCAGGTATGACCATGCCTGGCAAAATGGGCGGGTTGAGTCGGGTTGGGTAACGTGTCAGGATGAGTGTGGGTCAGATTGGGTTCTAAGCAAAATCAGTTCCGGTCTAAATGGATTGTTTTTTTAAAAACATCAATTTAGTTTAACTTAAAGATGTGTTATAAGTAAACAAATAGTCCATTTGGATAATTTTAGTGATTTTCTTATTAAATATGTTATTAATCATTCTTAAATATTTAAATCTATTGCATTTACATAGTTTTTAGTTACTCATCTTGACCCACATTGTGTTTAAGTGCTACCCATTTCAACCCATTCAATATTATGATGTTACCCATTCTAACCATTATACTATAATTGCTTACCCAAACCAACTCATTTCTTTTGATATGGGTAAAAATTGCCACCTCTAGGTATGACGTTAAACAATATCCTCATCGGACCCCTGATGGTAAATGCAACCATCCAACCGATGATATTATAGGCAGTCAAGGAACATTTTTTGGTCGTAACATGCCTCCATCCACTTCCAACTTCGGGGTAAACCACTTTAATTAATTTATCTGTTTATATATAATTATTAGAAAATATTAAAACTGCTATTAATTTAATTATATTAACAAGTTATTGATATTCAATCTGCAATATTCGAATTTTAATTATTATAAAATATAATGAGTACGTTAGTATTTACAATTGACAAGCTAGATGTACGTTTAATATTGTGGTTGCTCGATGAATGTCCGTGTTGGACTCCTCTATATTTTTTATTCCGGCACAACAACGAATATAGTAAAATATATAATGTTTAATGAAAGGGAAAGTTCCCAAATTATCCCTTTGACTATTTTTACTCCCGTCATTTTTGTTTGACTATCAAATGCCAAAAAATGTTCACTTACGTACGGATGTCGGCGCCTATATATAAACGGGTGCCTGCTTACAAAAACAACAAATCACAAAATGTCACGTTTCCTTTATAAGAGTTGAAAGCTATTATACGGACATCCGAACCTACTATACAAGCGCCCGAACATCGTTTATGGTTGCCCCCCCCCCATTGATGATTACAAACGCTAGAACCTCGTATACGGGCGCCTACACCTCATTTACTGGCATCCCAACCTACTTTACAGGTACCTCCTCGTGACATCTTGTGATTTGTTGTTTTTTAGGCGGGCACCTGTATAAGAGTTGAAAGCTAGTATACGGACATCTGAACCTACTATACAAGCGCCCGAACATCGTTTATGGTTGCCCCCCCCCCCCCTATTGATGATTACAAACGCTAGAACCTCGTATACGGACACCTACACCTCATTTACTAGCATCCGAACCTATTTTACAGGTACCCCCTCGTGACATCTTGTGATTTGTTGTTTTTTAGGCGGGCACCTGTATGTGTGTATAAGCGTTGGTGCACATACACATATGAACATTCATTGACATTTGATAGTCAAACGGACATAATGGCAAAAAGATTTAGTCAAGGGACAATTTGAGAATTTTCCTTAAATAAAATCAATATTTATTTCGCTTTCATTTTTTTTTGTTATTGTTATAAGGGAATTTTCCCTTAATAAAATCAATATATATAGTTACTGTTGCTTCTTGAAACCATAATTTACAATACCCGGTATACACTACTAGAAAATGAGTATTTTCCTACGAAAATTTGCGACGCAATTATTTGTGTCGGAAATGCTTCGTAAAATTTAAAAACAAGCGTATACGGTGTTGTCAGAAAAGCGTCGGAAAATTAAATTGGTTGTATACGTATTTCTTAAATTGTTATTATTATGTATAAAAAATAAGCGTCGCAAAATCGTCGGAATTTTCTACACTTTTTTCTTGTCGCAAACGTGTCGGAAATTGCGCTGAAAATGTGTTACAAAAGTTTTCCTACGGGACTTTTTCCTACAAAAAAATTCCGTTGGAAATGCGTCGGAATTATCAGTTTCCTATGCAATTGCGACGCAAATTGGCGTCGGATTTTTTTTCTAGTAGTGATATAAGACATCGGTAACAAGCCCCTGCTAATTTATCGTTAAAGTATTACTTTTATATGATTATCTAATTCTAACAATCTGTGAAGTATAATTATCTAAATATCCGACCCAAATTTTTTTAGTTTACTTAGGGCCTTCAAAGCTGTTGGACCGCCTCTGCTAGCTTGTAGTTCATGATCAAAATCAGTCGGTGTTACTTTTGCAGTAGTTTTGTTTGTTTTTCGTCAAAATGTATAATATGTTGGTTTAGGCCCAAGATTCACACACAAAACTCACACTTTATTGAACACGTACAGAAGACTTTAAGAACGTGTTTCTTACTATTAAATCAAAAGATTACAGGTTATATTAAAAACTAAGCACAATGCTATTCTATTTATAACCAAAAACAAAATAAATGCAAAGAAAAACTTCCATGTATCATGGAAAATA
This sequence comes from Mikania micrantha, assembly GCA_009363875.1. NCBI lineage: Eukaryota > Viridiplantae > Streptophyta > Magnoliopsida > Asterales > Asteraceae > Mikania > Mikania micrantha. The sequence continues at coordinate 18,464,530 of CM018682.1, read as the reverse complement.
CTTGATCCACGATCTCTATGCCAACGTCCATATTTCCTTATTTCCAGGAGCTCCAACGTTCCAATATTCCCACAAAACTCTCGGTGGTCTTTCCCCATAACCCGATCAGAACCATGACTAATTCTTCTATTAATTAAACTTAATTAAAACATGCTGAAAACCAAACCCGTTAACTGCTGCTGACCCATTTCCGTTTTCGTGACCCGACTCGACCCATTTGTTAAGCGCGAACTATCAAGATTAACCCAACATTCACCCCCTTAATCTTGATGTTGGTTCTTCCAACTTGCTCGACTCTTGATCCTCTTGTTGTCCGAAACACAAACATTCAGTCTTGCTGCTTAATTGCTCTTTCTTCTTGCTTGCTTCTGTTTTAAACTTGCTCTTGCCTTTAAACTTGCGATAACTTGCTGATCATACTTGTTTGCTAACCTTGCTTGACTTCTTGCTGAAATTTGCTTGCTTTAACCTTGTTAATTAACTTGCTGACTTGCTATTCCGAAACACAAACGTTCGGTCTTGCTATGAGTCACACATGACTCGGATCTTGCTCTTGCTAAACGAACCACCCGGGTCCAATTTCTTAGGTGATCATTTTGTCTCCAGTCACCCCTTCCGGTCTTCGGTCTAAACTTTCTTCAAGCCGCCGGTCTCTTTCTTGCAGCCTATCGGTATTCTCTTTCTCGTCAACGGCGATAAGGTCTTTCTTTCAAGCCATTCGGTCTATCATGGCTTCGGTCTCTTGTCGCCGGTCTTTCTTTCTTGCACCGGTACAGTCATTTTCCGGTGACTCGGTCTTCTTTCCTTTCTCCCACCAGAGTTCACTTCCGGCAGCGGTTTTCTTCACGCCTTTTCTTCTATAATGCCGGTCGCTTTCTTCGTTTTTTTTTAATCAGAATTATCATGCTTGAATTTGTATGTAACCTGCATGATTTAAATTATTCTAGCCGCAATTTCAAAGCTACACTAATTCCTCTCTTTGTGAATTTCCACCAACAACGTAACACACAAAAACGGCCTCCTATTCTCCTGCCTCGATTTATGCTCCTTTTGTTCGATTTTTTTTTTATTTCATCAGAACTTACTTGCGACACCAACTCTTCCGTCACCGTCCCTTGCTATCTCTGAAACATATGAACCGGTGTTCGGTCCCTTTTCGAATGACTTTACTTTCTCTCTTTCGCATTCAAATTACTTGCTTCCAATCATCGAGTCGCTCGAACCTGCTACTGCTTCTTCTTCAGCCCCGCAGCCAAAGGGCTCTCGTACTCGACACCGACTCTCAAACCGGCTCCTTTAATTTACCTTAGCTCTGATACCAATTGTTGGTTTAGGCCCAAGATTCACACACAAAACTCACACTTTATTGAACATGTACTGAAGACTTTAAGAACTTGTTTCTTACTATTAAATCAAAAGATTACAGGTTATATTAAAAACTAAGCACAATGCTATTCTATTTATAACCTAAAACAAAATAAATGCAAAGAAAAACTTCCATGTATCATGGAAAATACTTGATCCACGATCTCCATGCCAACGTCCATATTTCCTTATTTCCAGGAGCTCCAACGTTCCCATATTCCCACAAAACTCTCGGTGGTCTTTCCCCATAACCCGATCAGAACCATGACTAATTCTTTTATTAATTAAACTTAATTAAAACATGCTGAAAACCAAACCCGTTAACTACTGCTGACCCATTTCCGTTTTCATGACTCGACTCGACCCATTTGTCAAGCGCGAACTATCAAGATTAACCCAACATTATATACTCAAGGCACTATCTCGACAAATATCACTAATAATTTCTCACCCAAATGAACCTACATACGACAATTATATAGTACGTTTTAGTACGTAGTGATTATTTATTTTTGGATATTGAGATTTTAACACAATCATACATACATAATGTTGATCGATTCCTTTGATTATAAACATGTATACGTACGAAATCAGTAAATAGAATATAAATTAGGTGAAACCTGTGAATCTAGTAAAAGCATTGTTGACTCCAGACATGGTTCCTGAGACGAGTCTTGACCGGATCGAATGGTTTCCTGCTTAGGGTGTACGATTAGGATGGAATTGATTAGAGAGGCTAGAGAGGGTTACGAATTCAAGGGTTAGGAGTTCGTGTGATGTTGAAGATTAGTCAATAATGAGAGCCTTAATCTCTTTATATACACCCAAGGGGAAACCCTAATTAGGATAGTAAAGGTAATTATGTCCATCATATAATTACCTATCAATAATGAGAGCCTTAATCTCTTTATATACACCCAAGGAGAAACCCTAATTAGGATAGTAAGGGTAATTATGTCCATCATATAATTACCTATCTATGTGGGTATTTAATTAATTGATCAATTAGATAAATAATCATAAGGGCCATATATTATTTATTTATTTCCAACACATAAAAGTTAAGTATATATAGCAAGAAAACCAAATTAATGTGTTTAATTGTCTGCTAGTTCAAGCAAGAATTAATATAGCATTTAAAAACAGAAGTTAATTAGTTGAATTATGATTCAAGTATATATTTATAAGATCTTATATAAAAACTGGAATTGAAGCTGCTGGAGCCACATCCATCAGTGGTGGCCACAAAGTTACTTGAAAGAAGGAAATTTGTAGACTGCGGGAAGCAATTCAACATGATAGCTTGCTCTTGGTTACAGTTCATGATTCATGATTGGATTGATCATATGGAGGATACCCAACAGGTGATCAATCGATCACATGATCGAATTTAGGCTCATTTACTTTCATCGTCGATCGGCTACCCTATGTACAATGCATATATGAACCTTGACGGGTGATCGATTGCAGGTCGAAATGGTGGCTCCTGTTGAGGTGGCTCACCAGTGTCCATTGAAGTCCTTTAAGTTTTACAGGAGCAAACAAATTCCTACAGGGTCACTTCAAACTAAGACAGGTTGCCTTAATTCCAGGACACCATGGTGGTAAGTTAATCTTAAAGTAAATTACTGATATGGTCCTCGTGGTACGCTGGTATTTCACTTTTAGTCCATAGGTTTCATAAATTACTATGGTCCTAAGCTTTAGACATTTGTTAACATATAGTCCTTAGGTTACCAAATTATGCTCACATACTTGACTAAATTATCCTCACATAATGATTATATGTGTTACAAATGTTAAAAGTTTGGGGCCATATGGGTAATACATGAAACCTAAAAACCAAGAGTAAAATACTTGCAATAATAATCGAATCAGTAATTTACTCTTATTCTTATGTATATATATCACCAAGGTGTCGATTTGTCACTCATTGACTACTGATTTTCCAACCCATAATCTACAAATATATGAGACAAACTAGAAGCAATATCTTGTGTATAACAATTCGGAAAAATATTTTTTTTTTTGGCACCAATCAAAGATAAGGGCGTATTATGTAAGGGATATGGAGCAATATCTTGTGTTCATCTTTCCCACTCCCCCGACCCTACTTAAAAGTAAGATTTTACTGGGTAAGTTAAGTTTTTCTATGTAAGGGATATGAATTAAAGTCATCCGCACCTTATGATTTTTATTTTTCTTTTAGCATATATATGATTCAACTCCCATAAAATTTTGAAATAAACCCAAAAGAAATTTTGGCACTAAAACAAAAAAAATCAATCTAAGATTTTATAATTTTACAAATATAAACCTATTTTAAACTAACAAACGCATTTTAAAAAAATTATTATAAACCCATAACTATCTAAACAATAAAGCCTATTATTATATGTATTAATTATTGTAAATTTAATTACTGAAATACCAAATATCTATTCAAACAACTAAGCCCATTAATCCATTAATTATTGTAAATTCAATTACTAAATTAGAGGTCCGGAACCAACAATCCGAATAGGAACTAGTCGCACCTGAACCAGTGGTCCGGAGGGTACATATGGTTCCGGATTCTTAGAGAAATTGGAACCAGGACCGGAACTGAAAAAACCAAAACCGGAACCGGTTATTGACCTTGTTGACTGAAACCAGAACCGTTTAGAAAAAAAAAACGGTTTGCCCACCTCTAATTGAAATACCAAATATCTATTTAAACAAGTAAGCCCATTAATCCATTAATTCTTATAATATTTGTGGAGAGAATGAGCTAGTAGAGAGATTATATTTACATTGTGCATTCTAACTACGATTGACGTACTACTTTTATTATGTATTTAAATTTTAGTTTGATTGTAGCATCTTATCATATGGCATTGTCGGATACAATTCGAAAAAATTAATATTTTGCAATAACAACCTGACAACTAAAAGTTTCCGACCCGATATTAAAAATCGCATAGAACACTTGCTAGGGATATTGCCTCTTAGACCCCGCTGTGGGTATATATCCCCAAGTCCTCCAATGGAGTGTTTCCCCAGGGAACTCCTTTGGTCACAATATATGAGGTTTCATGGTTTTTGAAACTAGAATTTCCCACCTCTTAAATCACACACACACACATATATATATATATATCATTTTTCTATTTTAATTATATTAAAATGACACTAAAATCACCAATATGTGTGTCGGATGATTGAGGATTATTAACGCGTGTTTATCAGGGATGGAAGTGTTATTTATGGAAATAATGAAGCCGGTTTGGGAAAGGTAAGATCGTATAATGATGGAAAGCTTAAGATATCAAGTGATGGTCTTCTTGAACATGATGAAAAAGGGATTCCTATATCAGGAGATGTCCGAAATTATTGGGCAGGTTTCTCCCTTTTGCAAGCTTTATTTGTTAGAGAGCATAATGCTATTTGTGACATGCTTAAAGTAAGTTCATCCCACTCAACAATCAAACATCAATATTCTAAATTTTATGTTGGTAATCAGACACGAATTTAGACGAACAACACAATAATTCTAATATGAACTTGCTGAATTTGATTGAGAATTGTTCGTTTTCGATAACATGGTAGTGTCGATCGATTTATAAACCCAATCAACAAACACAATGCTTCAACAAGAAGCAATGCACGGATTTAACTTTGAGTTTATACATATGCAGCCTTGACTCTATACAATAATACAAGAGGCTTTTACATATTTTCTCCTCCTAACTTGCAAAATTACATATTTTCTCAAATCTTTCTTTAAGAACATTGTACTTTATCTATTGAAAATTTGTACCTTGAAAAAAATATTATTTTTCAAGTTAGGAAGGGAAAATATGTAATTCTCCTATTATACAAATACATGAAGACTCCAAACCTACTTTTTGTCAATCACATAAAGATCCCCAAACTTAATATTTAGTTTATCATATTCAATATTCATATAATGAATTATTTATATTAATAAACAATTCAATTGTTAATATATTACAAACAAATATAGGAGTTTCATTTGCTAGTCATGCAAAACAAAAAGTGGTTTAAAAACTAAGTTTGTGACAGGAGCATTATCCAGAATTTGATGACGAGAAACTATACCAACATGCAAGATTGGTAACTTCAGCAATTATTGCAAAGATCCACACCATTGATTGGACTGTTGAACTCCTCAAGACTGATACCCTATTAGCAGCAATGAGACTCAACTGGTAATTGTTAAACAAGAATTTGTATGCTTGTTTTCCAATCATATCTAATAAGAATATGAATTAATAAAAGTTTGACATGTGACATGTTAAAAAAATAAATGAATAATGATTTAGGCATTACATCTTATTTTTTATACTAGATTTTTATTTTTTTGTACTGAATTATTTTTTGTTATGTATTTTTCTTGTACGCAATATTTGTTTTGTTTTTTACTAGATTTTTGTTTTTTGTATTGATTTTTATTTTGGTGTACTGGATTTCTGATTTATTGTATTAGATTTTTGTTTTTTGTACTAAATTTTGTTTTTTACTAGATTTTTGTTTTTATATTTTAAACATAGCACATTTAAACTCCTATTAGTTCGTATTCTTCTTAAGCAAAATTTTCTTCCTATTGAATCTAACCCGAATATATGTGTGTGTAATAAAAGATATATTACATTACATGCATAATACTTTTGGCCGGGTGATTAATTGCAGGTACGGCATGCTTGGGAAGAAAGTGAAGAATTTGTTTGGAAATATATTTGGACCTGAACTAAGTGGGTTAGTTGGTCTTAAAGAGCCCCAAGATCATGGAGTCCCCTATTCTTTGACCGAGGAGTTCGTAAGCGTCTACCGAATGCACACCACACTGCCCGACACAATACTTATTCGCGACATTGAATCCAAACACAAAACAACTCCACAAATCCAACAAGAGTAAGTGACATTCAATTCATTAAGCAATCAATTTGGTGCATTTCCGACCAATTTTTTTGGTAGGTAACGTCTCGATCAGTCTTCTAGTAGTGACATGTATCATGTATGTATTCATATGCGTTCGTTCATTCAATAAGATATCGAATGATTAACCATTTTTGTTTCTTATAAATAGGGTGAATATGATGCATATGATAGGAAAAGAAGGAGAAAAAAGATTGTCTAAAATTGGTATGGAGAAGATGCTAGTATCCATGGGTCATCAAGCTTGTGGAGCTGTCACTTTGCGCAACTATCCATTGTGGATGAGAAATCTTGTTGCCCATGATATCCATGGAGAAGATAGAGCGGATCCAGTTGACATGGCTTCCATGGAAAGTATGTAGCCTAAAGCAAGCAATTTCTAGTTTTTTTAAAGGATAAACGTCAGATATTTTAGTATAATTTAATTAATTTTGTTGATTAATGTGAATCATAAAATTCATTAAACAAGTTGGATGGATAGTGGGGTCCAAGGGTGACAGCTTAGTGGCAAATTTGGGAATAAGAAAAATTGAAAACTGCGTAGAGGCAGTTTCCAAAACCTATGAATACCCAAATTGAGTTTTGATCGATCATTTTTTTTTGTTCATTCGAAAACACTGAGATTTCATACTAGTTTTTCAATTTCAAATTGAATTTTATCCGATCAAACATTTGGATGAACCACAAATAGCTTGATTTGAAAGTGTGATCCACGACTTTCAATTCATCCAATGATAAAATCGTGTTATAATCTCTGCAATAAATACATAACAATCTGTAAGATTTGAATCACCAATCTTTTTGTTGTATACATAACACACATATCACATGATCTTACATAACAATTAGTTTAACATATACATATGAATTGACAAATAAATTTTTGAACAGTTTATAGAGACAGGGAAAGGAAGGTGCCTCGATATAACGAGTTTAGGAGGAATATGCTAATGATTCCCATTAGCAAATGGGAAGATTTGACAGATGATCAGGAGATCGTTGAAGCCCTCAATCAAGTATACGGAGACGACGTTGAGAAGCTTGATCTACTGGTGGGAATACATGCTGAGAAAAAAATCAAAGGCTTTGCCATTTGTGAGACTGCTTTTTTCATCTTTGTGCTCATTGCTTCAAGGTAATTTAAGGTAGTCTTGTTATAAATTTGCTAGTAGGTACATACACATGCACATATATATAAGAAAACTCTTTTAACTTTATGAAAAGAACTTAGAAAACTCTCTAACTTTTGAAAAGACTTAGAAAACCACTCAAACCAATCATCTAATTGTGTTACGTAAACGTAACAATTTTTATTCATTTTTTGTTGACATGGTGTTACGTATATGTAACACTAGGACTAGGTGTTACGCATACGTAACAAAATAATTATAATGACTTTTTTGCATAAATTATGTAATCTTATATGTTTATCCTTAAAAAATAAAAATAAAAATAAAACTTTTGTAAGTTATATGATTGATTGAGATCAGTTTTCAAAAGTTATCGCGAAAATGCATGTGAGTTTTCGTAAGAACCTAATCTGAAATGTGTGTGTATGTTTGTATATGTATATGTATATTGTTATGTGTATATGATTGACTGATTGTAGCTAGTATGTACGTACGTATGTATGTATGTACCATATGTATGTATGTAGGAGTATGCCTGGCAAAATGGGCGGGTTGAATCAGGTTGAGTAACGGGTTCGGATCAGGATGGGTGCGGGTCAAAACGGGTTTTAAGCAAAATTAGTTCGGGTCTAAATAGATTGCTCTTAAAAAACATCAATTTAGTTTAACTTAAGATGTGTTATAAGTAAACAAATAGTCAATTTGGATAATTTTTAGTGATTTTCTCATCAAATATGTTATTAATCATTTCTTAAATGTTTGAATCTATTGCATTACATGTTTTTTTGTTTACCGGTCTTGACCCGCATTATGTTTAAATGTTACTCATCTCAACTCATTCAATATTATGATGTCACAAATTTCAACCCATTATACTACAATTGTTTACCCAAACCAATCTATTTACTTTAACATGGGTAAAAATTGTCACATCTATGTAGGAGGCTTGAAGCAGATCGCTTCTTTACAAGCAATTTTAACTCACAGACATACACGAAGAAAGGGCTAGAATGGATTAATAAGATTGAGAGTCTGAAAGACATTATCGACCGACATTTCCCGGAGATGACAAAGACTTGGATGAGATGTTCGAGTGCATTTTCTGTGTGGGATTCAGATCCAAATGCTCCTAATTATGTTCCTTTGTATTTTCGATTTTCTAACTTAGGCTCCTGATATTAATTAGTAGTTAATTTGGTGTATTTTGCTAAGAAAAACTTGGTCAGTTTAAACAATAAGACCTATGTTTTCTCCTAATTAACTTTGAAGGACGAATTTTTGTTCAAGAAACATGTAAGAATTATATGAATAAATGATTGAATGTATATACATGTAAAAAGAGCAATTTGAAAGTAGTCACCTAATGATTAAATGTTTAACCATTATTTGGCCATTTTCATTGCCAAAACTTAAGCATGTTTTTCACTTTGAATTTGGTCAGATTATGGTGATGCATATTAGTTATTGCATGTTCATGGGAGGTGATATTGGATGAATAAAGACTTTCACTACTAGAAAAAACACTTATTCGCTACGCAATTTTTTTGTCGCAAATTGCTATACAATTCCGACAAAAAACCGACGAAAAACAAAACGCCTACTTTCAAAATGATAAAACTAAAAACACTCTAAATTTTGTCACAAATTTCTCGCAATTTGCGACACATTTCCGACAAATTAAAATTAAATTTCATAAATTGGATAAAGCGTCGCAAATGCGTCACAAAAACACTATTTTCTATTTGAACAGAATTATTAATAATAATGTAAATTAAAAAAAACGCATGAAAAAAATAAATTCCTGAAAAGTCCGACACATTTGCGACGCAAAGTGTGGTATTTCACAAAATACGTATGCATTTCTAAGTTTCGTCTCAATTGTGTCGGAAAGATACAAATTAATTTCTCAAATATTTGTAAACATGTTTAAACATAAGTGCTTGGCGTGTTTTTTTCATTTTAAACATGTTTTTCACATTGAATTTGGTCAAATTTTAATGGGGTTTTTCCTCTTCACAAAACTACTTGATCCAAAAGTATCATGAGTGCACTAGTGCATCTTGTAAATGTCATGAGACAAGTTATTGTGTTGTAAGCATATTTGCAAGTGAATTACAACTAGGTATGTTGATACATGATATCTAATAAACCCGCTTAAAGCATGATTGTGGTCAAGTTATATGGTCAAACAAGGCAAAATACAATGACTACTATTTCCTTTGAGTCGACAAAGCAAACTCAAACAACAACGTTGTGAAATCATGTTAAACGTGCAATTCTATGTAAAGATTAAGGGTGTAAACGAGCCGAGCCGGTCCCGAGCTCGTTAAGGCTCAAGCTCGGCTCGTTTAGACTAAATAGGGCTCGAACTCGAGCTCGGCTCGTTAAGGGTTTTATTTACGAGGCTCGAGCTCGGCTTGTTAAAAATATTTAGGCTCGAGCTCGAGCTCGGCTCAGCTCGTTTAAATTTTAATTATTTAATTTACTTACTTTAATTACTAATTTAATTAGATTTATAATTATATTTTCCAAATTTAACATAAAATATTTGATTTAAATATATTTATCATAATTTTATATATAAAAAAAATTGATTTTATAAATAAATACTTAATGTAATAAATAAAAGTTATATAAAGAAAAAGCTCGTTAAGGCTCGGCTCGTTCGAGCTTTTCAACGATCCAATCCGAGTATTTCACGAGCTGCCTTGGTTCGTTTACACCCCTAGTAATGATGACCGAGAATATGCATCACTATGCTTGATAATCTAGTACATACAAGAAAAGCAAATTATTAAGGATATACCAACCATGTATAAAAACAAGGAAACAAGTATTAAGGATGCACCCGTCGAATCTGAAAAACAACAACAATAAATAATTAAAGTAAAAAAAAAATATAATAAAATGAAGCAAAATAATAATTATAATAATAATATAGTCATAAAAGAAAAAAAAATCAAAAAGAAAATAAATTACACATGACAAGTGAGCCAGTGTGAGGTATGATGGTAATACTATTCAAAAACCATCATTATATAATATCCGCACCAAGGGACATATAGCCTAATGATACCCCATTGGTTTCTTTATGAGAGGTCTTGGGTTCGAATCAGGGCCGAATCATATTTGCTGAGGCAAGGTCAGGAGGTTTACCTACTTGTGAGGTTCCTATTGGGGTGGGCTTGGGAGTACGCCTCAGAGCGTCAAATCCGAGGGGACGGTTGAAATCCCGTCTTATGTGTCATCATACCAAGCCGTTAAAAAAAAATAATATCCGCATGTTCTTTTATATATGTATGAATTATAATTATTTGCAAAAAAATGATCACTATCCTAAGTAAGCTGGTTTCAAGTTGAATAGATACGAGCCAAAACCCAAGTTGACCAAAGTTGACCAGAACCGGTATGGAGCAAAAGAAAACCCCCACACCCACCAAAAAAAAAAAAAACCTGAATCATACATGCTAAAGCAAGAAGTTAGCCCAACAGACCGCTATTAAGAAAGCCACACAGCAGTCCAGTACTCCGGTAACAGAAGTAGCCCAATAATCCCAACATTCGTTTTTAATGAGCTCGACCCGAATTAACAACCCGAATTCTTATTTGGATAGTTTGGTTCACGTTGCCGTTTGGTTCAGGTGAGCCCCTCAAATTCAATGTTTGCAAGTTTCCAAACCCTAATTTTCTCACTCGTCTCATAACCCAAAAATATCATTTGTTCACGAAACGGAAAAACCACATCAGGATCGAGATCCGAAATCTATTAAAACTGTTCAATTTTGGTTTATAGCTGCATCCGAATTCCATCAAAGCTGTTCTTCCGAATGCAACAATCGATCAAGAAACGTTTTCTGCTCTGGTGATTGTTATATTTTTTTACACGAATTTTTATATTATTTATACATAATCTGATTGATGAGTAAGACATGTTGGCTAGGATGTTTTTGTTAGAATGTGTGAGAATTTTATCAGATTAGGGTTTTTATATATTCGTTTGACCTAGGAACATGATTGTAAACTGCTTAATAAGAGGCAATATAGAATTAACTTGAATTCATAAACTCTGGATTTGTTATGTGCTTATATTGTCTAGCTGGCTGGTTTGTTGATGCTTTATGCTGTTGGTTTTCTTGTTATATTTTGATAGTAAATTGCTATTTGGTGAGTAAGTTTCAGATTCTAATTGTTCTGTGTGTTATGCTTGTAGTTGAGATAATAAGATTGGTTTTTCATTGTCAACTAACTGATTGTGTTATGGAGTTGAATTTTAATCAAATTTGGTAATAAACTATAATTATAGGCTTGTTTAAGAACTAACCGTTTAGGTATCCGCAATCCCTACATTTGCAAAACTTTTAGACCGAGTATTTATTCTATTAACAGTTGGTGACGTTTTCTATATTTCTACTTTGATTTTCTTGTGTAGTTATTACATAATTTTCTAATGAATAATTTCCATCATGTCTAGTGGTTAAGATTTGATGATCTGATGAATATGGTGTACAGGTAGAACATCTTTATTTTCAGTTTTCCTGATGGGTGCTCCTAAGCAGAAATGGACATCCGAAGAAGAAGCAGCTTTGAAAGCTGGAGTTGTTAAGCATGGAGCAGGAAAATGGCGCACAATTCTTAAAGATCCAGAATTTAGTAGTGTCTTGTACCTGCGCTCTAATGTGGATCTTAAGGTTGCAAATTTCACTTTAAACAAATTTCTTGCAATTGTATTTTCAGTTCATTCGACCATCATCATCTGGGATTTTTGTTTCTATGGAGTTATTTGATGGATGGTATCATATATATTTTTACTTTTAATTTACTTTAATTAGGACAAATGGAGGAACATGAGCGTAATGGCGAATGGATGGGGATCAAGGGAGAAAGCTAGGTTAGCCCTAAAAAGAGTGCAACATGCTTCTAAGGATGACAGCCCTTTGGCACTCACAACCGGTGATCAAAGTGATGAAGATTCAGGTGATGCTAGGCCTCTTCCATCTTCTAGTGGCTCACCACAGATTGGTAGTTCCAAAAGATCTATGATAAGGTTAAATAATTCTTATTGTTACTTATTTAATTCAGAATATACTAAACTAAACACTATCCCACTTGGTTTCTTCATTGCTATCAGAAATTGTGTACAGTTATTAATTATATTTATCATGCTTTTTGGACACATGAACACATCTAGGCCTGAATAGTTTTATTTTTACTTTCCTGCATTGCTTACAGGTTGGACAATCTTATAATGGAAGCAATAAACAACTTGAAGGAGCCTGGTGGATCTAATAAGACTACTATTGGCACGTACATTGAGGTTCTGTATTCTCACCAATGAATTGCAAACCAAAAAGATATAACAATTGTATTAGTTGTGAATCAAACTGATGCAGGATGCAGAAACAATCAAATGGCTCAAAACCTATACGTTCAAAAAAAGCTTCAAAACCCAAGGTTTTGGAAATAAAATACAATCTCCACTAAAAATAATCAACTGGTTATTTCAAAGTAAGCAAAGAGTTTTAAACAAATTTTAACAACCTTGAGATAAACTCTACCACAAGATAAAATTAAATAATACATAAAAGTAGCAAATAAAATCCAAATAACAAATTAGAGATATTGCATGGATAAGTTGTTGCGTTATTACTCCTCCACGTAACAATCTACTCATGTTTGGCCTCTGGGTCAGGGTAGTCGAGTAAACGATATTCTTCGCGGTTCGAGTTCATTCTAACCCGATGATCCTGCATCACAAACTTCATGGAATTCTTTATTAATAGTTTAGAGCTGTATGTACTTTGCAGTAGCATCATTTATCTCATTTTGCAGGAACAATATTGGGCACCTCCAAATTTTAAGAGACTTTTGTCTATGAAGTTGAAATTTCTAACTCAAATCGGCAAACTTGTAAAGGTATAGTTTGTGTTATCAAATGCCATGTGTCATCTCTTGATGTTTTCATTAGAATTACTGTAACGCATGGCAGACAAAACGCAAGTATAGAATTGCATCAGCAAACGCGATAACTGAGAACAAAAAAATGCCAACAGTTTTACGTCTAGAGGGAAAACAGAAGGGTAGTTCTAGTGCTCCTAGGGTTGATAAGGATGAAATAAGTGTTCCTACAAAAAGTCAGATTGATTTAGAACTACAAAAGATGAGGAGCATGACTTCACAGGAGGCTGCTGCTGCTGCTGCTCAGGCGGTGGCAGAGGCGGAAGCCGCCATAGCAGAAGCAGAAGAAGCAGCAAGGGAGGCTGAGGCAGCTGAAGCTGATGCAGAAGCTGCTCAAGCTTTTGCAGAGGCCGCAATGAAGACACTTAAAGGGAGAACCACTCAAAGGCTGGTAAAACAACACTAGTTCATCTATATAATATAATAATTATATGATTATAATGAAATCACTTGTTTCTTTTAAAAAGTGGGTTTGACCCGTTTTAGATAAGTTCTAACAATGTAACTGTTAAACCTGTTGCAGATGATTCGTGCTTGACGAACAAGAGCAAGGCAGTTGTAAATATCGTTGGGGTTATAGTTTGTCAATCCAGAACTCTTTGACCGGTAAAACAACATTTGGTTGGTTGGCTGGTTTTTGTTTTTTTTTATTGAACAAGTAGAGTAAGATATAATAAAATATTGCTTGCTGTTGTGGGTTTTCAACATGACATGTTTTGATTTTATAGATCTGTTTACATTTTAAGCTACAAGAGTTGTAGATGAACACGAATTTTGGGTATTTTGCTTCAGAAATGTGAACTTATAGACACAGGAAAAAAAGGTTATAGACATGGAAACTGTTTTTTTTTATTTTTTATTTCTTATAGTTTTGGGAAGCATACAATGATTAATTATTATCAACAATTGTTTGTTAGAACAATAGATAAGCATAGATTGGTTGATTGGCTAAAACTGAACCTATACCTGATGCCTTGATTATGGGCTTTTACAACGGACCAGTTCAGTTTTAAACGATCTGTTTATTTCAGCCTAAGCCTGGCAAAGTGAGCGGGTTGGGTAACGTGTCGGAATGAGTTTGAGTCGGGATAAATTTTAAGTAAAATAAGTTTTAGTTTAAATGAGTTGTTTTTAAAATACATCAATTTAGTTTCAGATAAATAGGTTATTTTTAAAAACAAGTAATATCTTTCTACTCCAATAAAGGAGTATTTTTATGAGTCACGTGTCATGTTCTGGTTAAATCTGAAAATGTTTTTTCGGTCTCTTTCTCATAATAAATACTATTAATTTAAAAAATTAAATTATATAATTAAATATTAATAAATATATTTTTTTCTTATTCCAATGATGTACAAATTTATTAAAATTTAATAAACAATAAGGAACAATTCAATTATATCTTATCTTAAATAAACTTTTATAATTATTAAATATTTATTATTTAAGATTAATGAATTAATTTTTTATTATTCAACCTGTGTAATACACATGATTATAGGCAGGTGGTACATATAAAAAAATTACATGTACGTTTCTCTTACATATAAAATGTTAACTATAAAACATGTGAAGGCTGGTTTTAATCTTAGTTTGATGAATTTGGTGTTATATACACGGATGATCATCAGTCATCAACTTACTTTTCAAAAATCAGTTAACAAAAAAATTATGATTGAATACTTGAATCATCTGTTTTGGAGTTTACTTATTTTTTTTTTAATGGTCTGATTATCCAGGCTATTTTAAATATTTTTCACCAAATAATACGTGTTTTTAAATGTAATTAGGTAGTTAACATTTAACAAGTTGTTGCTAAATTGCTGTCATATAAATTTCGAATTTTTAGTAGCAATTACATATATCACAACTCACAAGTGCATATATCGGCTTTTAAGGCAAAATAACTATTCACAAGTGTCGCAAATTTTTAAGCTTCATGTACAAGAGATTTAAGCATAAAAATGATTTTCCTGGGATTGCCACGTGATTTTGATAGTAAGTTACTAAGTTATTGTATTCTTAATTTTTTTTCAAATTTAGAAAGAATAAAATATTTATACTAATGACGTCAAATAAAGGATATTTCAAATCTTTTATATTTTTCATCACAATATATTTCTTTTATACATGGTTAATTTATCAACAGTGCCAACCTCATATATTTCTTTTAACGTATTTAGTTGTGTAAGCGTTCATGTACTCTAATTTTTTTTTTTTTAAATAAAGTTGTAAATAAAAATTGGGTTACAATGGGGAGTTCAGTTTTTTTTTTTTTTTTTTTTTTTTTCACAAATGAGACTACCTCCACTGATATTAGTGATTTAGAAAAAGAGATAAAATTATAATGTAAGGGTGTAATGAGTGACATTGTCTTGTCTGAATAAAAACATTCATTTTTTCCCCAAATCTCCACTGCTAGTGACGATTTCAGGTGTACTTGATTCCCGAATTGTACCACATTGCCACTACCAGTGGAGATTTCGTGTAATCTCTATTCATAGTGGCGATTTGAACAAGCTTTTGTACCCAAATTGTACTACTTTGCCACTAACAGTGACGATTTCGTGTAATCTGTATTCATAGTGGCGATTTCGTGTAAAATGCCACTCTTAAGACTATCCACAGCGGTCACCCCACTGAAAACCATTCCCCACTGAAATTTCATGCCACGTCATCACCCCACTGAAATCCTTTAACACCCACAATGGTCACCCCACTGAAAACCCTTCCCCACTATTCCACGTCATCAACAATTAAAATTAAAAAAAAAAACATTACTCTAATTTAAAAATAATTCAATATTTTACAAAAAAAAGACACATTACATTAAAAAAACAATAACATATTAAAAATATTCTAGACGGCTTAGATGCTACGAACGACAATATCGGTTCGAACCCTTTCGATATGTTCGACCAAATCGGCTTTTAACGACTCGTGAATGCTTTTGTTTCGCAACGCCAAAATTTGGTTATCTCTACGCGGGTCATCAATGTCAAAAGGAGATGGCGGTTCGTCTTCATCGGGAACAAACGGGCTAATCGACTTGCCCTCACATTCAAGTATCATATTGTGTATTATGATACATGCATACATAACGGATCTAATTTTTTTAGGATGCTATGCTCTAGCCGGATTTTTTATAATTTGAAATCTTTTTTTAAGAACACCAAACGGCCGTTCAATATCCTTCCTTGCACTCTCTTGTGCTACTTGAAACCTTTTCCGTTTAAAGGTTGTTGGACATGTTATTGTTTGCATAAAAACCGGCCATTCTGGGTAAATCCCGTCAGCAAGATAATAACCGTGAGCGTACTCGTTATCGTTACAAAAAAACGATGATTGTGGAAACACACCGTTTTCCATATCATTGAGTAACGGCGACGAGTTTAGAACGTTTAGGTCGTTATTCGCACCAGGCATGCCAAAATATGCATGCCAGATCCATAAATCCTGTGAACAAACTGCTTCAAGAATAATCGAGGGGCATCCGTGATCGCCTCTCATAAATTGTCCTCTCCATGCAACCGGACAATTTTCCCAATCCCAGTGCATACAATCAATACTACCAAGCATACCGGGAAACCCATGATAATTTTCATGGTGTTCATACAAATTCATAACATCATTATAATTTGGTTTGCGCAAATATTTAGGACCATAGAGTCGACGGATATTCTTACAGAAATTATAAAGGCACTCTCTGGAAGTGCTGTCTGACATCTGTAAATAGTCGTCCATTAAGTCTGCCGTACTTCCGTATGCCAATTGTCGAATAGCCGACGTACACTTTTGTAACGGTGTAAATCCTCGTTTGCCGCGAGCATCCCATCTCAGTTGAAAATAAGTATCTGCAACCTCCAGATCGTTCACAATACGTTCAAATAGAGGTCGTTGCATCCGGAAACGCCTCTTGAACAACTTCTCATTATACAACGGTTCGGGCCCAAAATAATGACGCATCAACAGATCATGCCCCGCTTCCCTGTCTCGATTAATATGAATTCTCCTAATTATAGGCCGAGGAATCTGAGAAGCGTTTTCTTGAGCCATGGTAGACAAAGCCGCGATAAAAAGATCAGTACCCTCGCTATCAGAAGATGAGAACACCGTAGAGGATGATGACATTTTTATAAAAAAATGTATAAAAATTAAGAGAGTTTTGAATGAAATTGAGTGTGTAAAATGGTTGAAATGAGTGATTTATATAAAGATTGATTTTATTATAATTTTTTTTTAGTTGTCCAACGGTTACAAAAATAGGGGGCCCACCCATTTAAAATGGACCAATCAAATGTCAAAATACCCAACGGGGAGCGGGGGCCGTGGGGTTGGTTTCGGCGGGCACCGCTTGGCAGGGGGGCGGTGTTCCCGCTGGACACCGCGGCGGGGAACGATCCCGCGTGCCCAACGGGGTGCCTATTGTGACAAGTCTAATGGCGATTTCATTGACATGTCAAATCACTGCAAGCTTTGAATTATAACTATTGAATTCTCTCACCTCCACCAATTAATATTTGCTGACATTTTAATTTTTGCATTAATGTCACATCCACCATTACAAAAGGAGGAACGAACTGATCAATTGAAACTAACAAAAACATAAATCTTACGCTCAAGAATATTTCAATTTACAAATGG
Source organism: Mikania micrantha (assembly GCA_009363875.1). Classification (NCBI taxonomy): domain Eukaryota; kingdom Viridiplantae; phylum Streptophyta; class Magnoliopsida; order Asterales; family Asteraceae; genus Mikania; species Mikania micrantha. The sequence goes on along the minus strand of CM018682.1, from coordinate 18,446,495 downwards.
CAACGAGTTATGACAGAGCTAATTAAGTCTTTAAACGGCCTGAAGAAATAAGAGATGGAGATTTACTGAAAATACAGAGAGGAGGAAAAAAATTATGGGTTTAACTTCGTAGAAATACCATAACTGAAAGCGCAATACAATATATATGTTTGGTGGGTTTTTCTGGCGTATCGAGTGTGAATACCGAAGGCTTGATAGTGCCCTTATTTCTGCACTTGTTGAAAGGTGGCATTCGGATACACATACTTTTCACATGCCATTCGAAAAGGTAACCGTGACCTTACAAGACGTGGTTGTTTTGTTGGGTTTACAGATTGATGACAATGTAGCCAATGGTACCAATTATCATTGGACGACTGTGCAAATACTTGCAAATTTTATAGTTTAAGTGGTATAATTTTAATTGAAAGTGTTGTTAATTGGCAAAAAATAAATATGACATTTATTTTAAATACAATAAAAGAAATAAAATTTCCTGAAAATACAACTGACTTGCAATGTATCCAACATGCAAGGATAATAATTTTACTTTTAATCGGTGGGACTTTATTTCCTGAATCTTCTAGCAACTGGGTTTACGCGAAATCATATACATGATTTAAGTGTTTGCGGTGAACTTAGTTGGAGAGTGTTGTTCTTTTGATGTTATATAGAACTCTTTGTAGAGTTACTAATATTAATACCAACAAGATTGATGGTGCAACAATATTGTCGCAACTATGAGCATGGGAAAGAATCCCGAGCATGGTTTCAAGATCATTCAAACAAATAAATTGGAATAAGTCATATGACGTGAGCCATATTTATGATATCCATATTTTTTGTATATTTTAAATTTTATTATCTAGTAATTATTAACTTGTATATTTATTCTTAAGTGAGTAGGTCTTTTAACATTTCGTGACACCGCATCTCATGTGATGAGCACATATCGATTGAAGCTCAATTCTTTGTCAGAGTTTCAATTTGTTTGAAGACCGTATGATAACATTCTGTATCAAATTTCCAATATGTGTAGAAATGGTCAGAATTGTTGGATGAGTTAGACATTTCTCATATTTTGGCATATTGTTGAACCCCACAAACTTGATAGGGTTTTGAGACAGTTTTGTATGTTTCAACTCATTTCTATTAATACACTTTTGAGTGTGGATGGTCATAAAAACTTCACAAAATCAAACGTGTTGGTGGGCGGACTAGCAACTGCTTAGACTAACATAAACCTTACATTTTATCGTGGAAAAATCGTCACATCAATGTTGTGAATGAAATTAACTCCAACTCTTCGGTTGCTAGCCAAGATTACATTATGTGGTATAGGTATCGTACTGTATTATACACAAGCAACCCAACTCATACACACCAAAATCCACATGTGTTTCCAAACGACGGGGGAAGGGTTCAAATATTGGTATGTGAACTATTAGAAATAATTTTTAAGAATATATTATTTTTTTAATAAAATACATTTAACATTAATTATACTGCAGATGGACGGTATGAGTCAGATCTACCAAAGATCAAATGAATATCCGATCCGAGATTTGGTTAGTCATTACATGAAATATGCTAATGCAAGACATCATATGTATTACCAGCCAACGTACGAGTCCCAAAGTGTTGGCTCACAAGTCGCCCCTACGCACTCGTACGTTGGCTGGTAACTCATATGATGTCTTGCATTAGGATATTCCATGTAACGACCAGCCAAATCTTCAACCGGATCTTCATTTGATCTTTGTACACCTGACTCATACCGTCCATCTACAGTATAATTAATGTTAAATGTATTTTATTGAAAAAATAATCTATTCTTATAAATTAATTCAAATAGTTCACGTACCAACATTTGAACTCTTCTCTCTTCATTTGGAAACACACATGGATTTTGGTCTATATGAGTTGGGTTTGCTTGTGTATAATACAGTACGAGACCTATACCACATCATGTAATCTTGGCTAGCAACCGAAGAGTTGGAGTTAATTTCATTCACAACATTGTTGTGACAATTAATTCATGATAAGGTGTAAGGTTCATGTTCGTCTAACCAGTTGCTAGTCCGCCCACCAACACGTTTGATTTTGTGGAGTTTTTTATGATCATCCACACTCAAAAGTGTATTCATAGGAATGGTTGAAACATACCAAACTGTCTCCAAACCTTACCAGGTTAGGGGGTTCAACAATATGCCAACATATGAGTAAATGTCTGACTCCTTCAACAGTTTTGACCATCTCTATACATATTGGAAGGTTGATACAGAATGTTATCATACGGTCTCCATACAAATTGAAACTCTGACAAAGAATTTAGCTCCGATTGATATGTGCTCACCACGTGAGATGCGTTGTTACTACATGTTAAAGGACCTACCAATCTAAGAATGAATATAAAAGTTAATAATTAACAGATAATAAAATATAAAATATACGAAAAATATGGATATCATAAACATGCCTCGGGTCATATGACTTATTTCAATCTATTTGTTGGAATGATCTTGGAGCCATGCTCGGGAATAGTTCTCATGCCCATAGTTGCGACAATATTGTTGCAGCATCAATCTCGTTGGTATTAATATTAGTAGCTCAACAAAGATTTCTATACAATATCAAAAGAACAGCACTTCCTCAACTAAGTTCACCACAAACACTTAAATCATGTATATGATTTCGCTTTAACCCAGTTGCTAGAAGATTCAGGACATAAAGTCACACCGATTAAAAGTAAAATTATTGTTCTTGCATATTGGATACATTGCAAGTCGGTTAGATTTTCAGAAAATTCATTTCTTTTATTGTATTTAAAATAAAGGGAATATTTATTTTTTACCCATTAACAACATTTCCAATTAAAATTATATCAGTTAAACAATAAAAATTGGGAACTATTTGTTCATTCGTCCAATGATAATTGGTACCATTGACTATATTGTCATCAATCCGTAAACCCAACAAAACAGGCACGTCTTGTAAGTTCACGGTTACCTCTTCTAATGACATGTGAAAAGTATGTGTATCCGGTTGACACCTTTCAACAAGTATAGAAAAATAAGGGTAGTATCAAGCCTTCGGTATTCACACTCGATAACGCCAGAAAAACCTGCCAAAAGTATATATTGTAATACGTTTTCAGTGATAGGATTTATACGAAAGTAAATCCATAATTTTTCGTCTCCTCTCTGTATTCTTAGTAAACCACCATCTCTTATTTTTTCAGGCAGTTGAAAAACATAATCAGTTCTGTGAGAATCAACAAAAGACAACAAATCATTTACCATTAAACCTGAGCTTTAACTTGTTGCCATTTGTAAATTGAAAATATTCTTGTGTGTAAGATTTATGTTTTTTGTGAGTTTCAATTGATCAGCCTCCTCCATTTGTAACCGTGGATGTGACATTAAAAAATTTGAATTCAAGTTTTCACATGAGTAGGTGTGGCATTAAAGCAAAAATTAAAATGTCATCAAACATTAAACGGTGGAGGGTATTGTTAGAATTGAAAGCTTGCAATGATTTGACATGTCAATGAAATCGCCATTACCAGTGTCATTTTACACAAAATCGTCGCTATGAATGGAGATTACACAAAATCGTCACTATTAGTGGCAAAGTGGTACAATTCAGGTACAAAAGCTTGTTTAAATCGCCACTATGAATGGAGATTACACGAAATCACCACTAGTAATGGCAAATTGGTACAATTTGGGTACCATGTACATCTGAAATTGTCACTAGCAGGAGAGATTTGGGGAAAAAATAAATTTTTTATTCTGACAAGACATTGTCACTTTTTACACACCTATATTATAATTTTACATTTCCTTTAAATCTCCACTATCAGTAGAGGTAGCCCCATTTGTTAAAAAAAAAATCTGAACACCTCTTGTAACATATTTTTTAATTACAACTTTATTTTTTTTAAAATTCTGTTACTCTCATAACCGATAACGCGCATCTATACTATATAATAAATAAAAGTTTTGTTATGGTACATGTCATCATTCTAGACCATTTAAAGCTTTTTTTTCCCGTCTCTCTCTCATCATAAATATTTTTATGCCAGTTTTTATTAAATTTTGATTTTTTATCTTCTCTCTTTTATTAAATATTAATGATTTTATTTAACTTAGTAATAATATGATTAAATTATGAATCAATTATTTAATTTTTTATAAAACGTGTTTAAAAAATACGTAATATGCTATTTTAAACAAATAATTTTAAAATTCAAATATTATACATCTATGTTTAATATAGTTTTAAGAACATTTTTTTATAAATTTTTATCTTAAAAAAGTTTTTCTATACAAAAAAGGTATAACTAATATTATTAGTATTAATATAATCATGTAAATTTAAAAAGATATAATAAAATTATTTTAATTATGTAAATTTATGAAGACATAATTTAAAAAGACATGTAAATTTAAATCACATTATTTTTTATTCGCAAACTCATGTACTACACGGGCCTATAACCTAGTTTGATTATACACGTGCGTTTCCTAGTTTTTTTGCAATTGAATACAAACATAATATTGTATTTTTTTAATTTATATTATTTAAATCACTACCGAAAGAAATCCGCCAATGTCGCTATGTTAATTAAGAAAGGAAAATTTGATCTTTTATCAATTTTCTAAATGTTTTTTATAAATTATATCCTAAAATTCTTTTGAACCTTGAAATGTCGTTTGTGTTATGGTTTGTATTTTTATTATGTATAGAATAAAAAATACAATAAAATTTGGGATTCTCAAATTTGGAAAATACTTAATGAACATGTATTCATATCAATGAATTGGTAGAATAGAGACTCATACAAATTAATCTTGTCATGAATTATATTTGAACCTGTGACATGAGGATTTTCAGTCATCTGCTCTACCAATTGAGCTATCCCGTATTTCTTTTAATATAATAACCGGTCAACACTGATATATGCTATCGCATAAACTTCACACCTTTTAACAATCTTGTTTCACGTTAACGATGACCAATTATACGATAAGCACCAAAAAGCTCAAACATAGACATAACGATAAACCTAAAAATAAACAAGAAAAACAAGTTTAAGAAAAGGAAAAATCACAAAATAGAAAACCACAAAATCAACAAAATTGAAAAAAACTTTTATTATATATACCAATAATATAAGTTTACTAGATTTCATGACCTTAATTTTCCATTTGAATACTATTTTTGTTACATCATGTTTTCCTTTATTGCAAAACATATAGTTTAGTATAGAACCCTAAAAAACATATAAACACTTGCATATTTTTCATTGACTATAGCACATATAAGTGACTTATGGAGATCAAAATCATCAAAAAGTAACTTGATTTTGATTTTGTTCAATAAAGATACTAATATTTTTATAAAAATTACTTAAGTTTCAAATGAAATTTTCTCTGAATGAAATTCAATGGGATCCAGAGAGACCATGTCATTGCATGCATTGCGCGGTGATATGAAGAAGTAGGTCATTATCTTGGCAATAATGAGTCAATTTGAATGGGAATGAGTGAATGATCGAGATAAAACAATTACGAAAGTTAGATTATTTATTTTTCTCTATAATTACCTACTACTTCAAAGTTATACTTATAAAGAAGAAATATTATATACTAATCAGATTTATGTATTTTTCACTTACTTTAAAGATTTATAAAAATAATGTTAATTGAACAATATTAAAAGTTAACTAGCTTTTATAGTCAAGAAAAAGCTTCCACAACTTCAGTTGCAAAGTAAAAAATAAAAAGTAAAATATGTTACATCAATGGCGTACCCATATTATTGGTTGGAGGGTAGTCGCCTTTCTTAAAAAAATTTTAAGTAGTTATATATATATATATATATAAATCATGGCCAACCTCTTAATATTTTGCAATCGTCCCCTTAAATTTAAATAATCTGACTTGTGATGATAAATTAAATGATAGTTGTACTTATTTTTTTGAAGATATAATTACTTAAAAAGTGTCCATAGATGTTTTGGATAGAATTCAAAAAATAAAACCTTGTTGATAACAAATTTAGATATATTGTATTTTTAATATGCTTTTATATATGAAGTTTAATTTGATTGTTGTTTTCTAAAATAACCCAACCCGATTCGACCTAACTGACCTGAACAGAAGGGGAAAAAATATTATATAGAAATCCTTAAATAACCCTAAAAATTTTCGTCAGTTAAGGTGCAAATTTTTTGGATATATACTAATAATTGCATATATTTTATCAATGTTTTGAGTGGCATGGTGGATGGTGATACGTCTCAGTTGATGAATGGGCAGGTTCAAATTCAAGGATCTCCCTTTCCTAAAATAAATTTTATTTATTTAATAAAACGCATCCTTCAAATACGTCTGTCAACTTATAAATTTTAAAACTATTTCTCACTTGTAGCATATTAATTTAAGACTCTTAACAAGATACTTTTTATTATTTTTGTAAATTATTGAGATATTTAGTTCCTTAGTTTGTTAAAGTTAATAAACCGTAAATTTTGATTTAAGAAATTATGGTTTGAGACTATTATCATGTTTATTTTACAGTTCGGACATTTTTTTTATGCAATTGTAGTTTTTTATCGATATTTTAACATTACATTTTTAAATAGCTATGTTTTTTTTTAAAATTTCAAGTATTATCTATCGACACGTCACGTGTCATCATCTTATTCATCCGCAACAATTTTTTTTTATATATTTTGTTTCTTAAGGTTTTTTAAGGGAAAATTGAGTTCCTTTCAAATAATAATTTCAAAGGTTATGCTAGAGAAGTTGGTTTGACATGTCCTCTACCACCAGGCATTGTGAATTCAAATAAATTATAAAACCGTGATATGTTAGAAATATGTTTCTTTTATATACTTAATTACATTAATGTCACCATCGCTACACATTATGAAATGTGCAAATGTGCGGCTTTAATTTCTAGTTAGTATCATTATGTAATTGCATAACATTCTCTTTTATCTATGTCTAGATACATCTAAGCAGTGACGAATGATTATAGGTTCTATATTGAATGTGTCCATGTTAGTTAGTTTATTTAATGGGTTCCGCATGCAACTAAACGTGGGTTAAAACTTAAAGTACATTCGTTTGAACTCAAGGGTTTGTTTTTGGAACAAAATTTATTAGATCTTGAATACAACACAATCTTCAGATCTAGTCGAGCTAGCTCGTTTTTTAACACGATAATTAAGTTATGAGAGCACTGAAACTAAATCAAATCGCGCTATTAAACGGATGAATTTTGGGTTGATGATTCAGGTGATGCAACTGCTTCTTCGACCTCAAGTTGGCTGTAGTTTCCTTTCTTCTTAAAGAGTTGAATATGGTGGTGCTTGCAATACAACCTACCTTCATGAGCAATGTAGTTTGATGGGCTTATGGTGCATCCTCCATGACAGCATTTGAAACAACTTCTATGGTATGCAGCTCCATCCACCTTAACCTTCATTTTGATTCATATTTACACTATAATTAGTATCTTTGTGTTAAAAAAGATCATAATAATTGCAAAGTACGAGATTTGTCCTTCATCAACTATAATTGATGTGAGATTTATAGGTCAATATGACTTTTTGCACATCAAACTAGTTTCGGCCCTTTAAGTTGAATTCTCATGTTTGATCTACAACATCAATACTAGAACCAACTTGAAGTGATGACCTTGAGGGAGCTAGTAATTGTGACCAATTTGAACACTGGCCATTAAGGAAGGTATGTTGTGTTATTTCTAATCAAATAAGCTATCTCACACGTCACGTTAGTTATTTAAGTTAAGTTCTTTTGTTTTTTGTAAGCCTAGCAAAATAAACGGGTTGGGTAACATCGGAATGATTCGGGTCAGGATGGGTTTTAAACAAACTAGTTTGGGTCTAAATGAGTCGCTTTTAAAAAAAACAATTTAGTTTAAGTTAAAATTAATTGTAAGTAAACAAATAGTTTATTTGCATAATTTTTAATAATTTTATAATCAAATACATTATTGGTAATTTATACGCATTTAAATCTACTTTATTAATCTCATAGTTTTTAGCTTACACATCCCGACCCACTATATGTTATAATGCTACTTATTTCAACGTAAAATACAATAATTGTTCACCTAAACCAACCTCATTTATGATTTATCTCACTATAAGTCTGGATTATCAGGTCTAGTTTTTAACACTTTTTTGTGGCTAAATATTAACTACTTTTGTAATGACAAAAAATGGTAATATGTTTACCCGCTCAATTGGATAAACAATCTTGGTACACCCAACACATTTGTCTCGGGTACCCTCGAAGAAACTTGAGAGTTTGCTTGCATTTTGGTTAGGCTACAATGGAAAATAAAATCAACTTGTCACTAAATCGCATGATAAATCTCTCAGCCAAAAATTATGCAATTAAATGATGGGAAATTAATACCTCGATGTTTACAGGCCTTTCTGGCTTAAACTTTGGTGTTCCTAAAAGACAATATATATATTAAAATATTAAATACAAATAGGGTGTTATGTAAAAATGATAATTTAATATTTAAAAAATAATAATCTAACAGTTATTATTATAACCTTCAAAACTTTTTTCCAAGCTGCCGGTTCTCTTGAAGAGCTGATCAAAGTGATGCCTGCAATAAACGACTCCGTCGAAGGAATTGAAGTTGCTAAGCTGCAAAATTTGTTGGAAACATTTAAGAGCTAAATAAACACAAGACACATACCATCTAAACGCTACTTGTAGCTCGTAAGCCTCGTATGATAGTGCATAAATGATCATACGGCCCATATGAAGTTTTGTTTGCCAATCACATGGCTCATATGAACATATGATGTGTTTTGATTAACATTGAAATGACTGGTGAATCTTTGATGGAATCATACGGGTCTTATGATTGTTTTCACCTAATCATACGACATTTATGGCATCATATCACAAGGCCCGTATGACGTGACATGAGACCTGATGTACATTTTTAAGATAGTCTAATGGTAGTAATTATCAATACAAAATATCAATACAAACAAATTGTTTTAACAAATACCATAATTCATATATGTATGTACGTATATAAACCTTGAGGGTACTGTTACAATGATGGCATCTAAAGCAGGCTTTATGATAAACACGTTGATTGGCCACTAATTTATCAACCAAATAAACAGTTTTATCACAAACTGTGCATTTCTGGGTTGTTCCTGAGAATGATTTCATTTTTTTTTCTTCAAAGAGTTCTTTTTCTCTTGTTACTTATAAAAATAACTCAAGAAAAAGAACTCTTATGAAACTTTATTGTTTTACAATTCATTTTGATTTTCATGTTATTTAAAGAGATGGAAATTTTTGATGTGTGGGTTGCAACAAATAACGGGAAAGGGTTTAATTGACAACAGTCTTTGATCCGATCTTCATGCATTTCCTCATTGTTTCTTAGCTTTTCTTCCTCTTGTATTTTTAGAATACCTCATCCCTAAAATAGTAAAATAAAAATAAAAATTTTAAATCCTTACTTCAAAAAGATAAAAATAATAAAGGGAAATTTTTGTGACATCTCTACTTCAGAAATCTATAAAAGTTAATATGGTTCATGGGGCCTCGATCTAAAAGAAAATGTATAGGTTCAAACTACTATCTCTATCTAACTATTTCATATCTGTGGCTAAGGTTTAGCCTTTATCTTTGAAGACCAGGGTTCAATTCTCATAGGTAAAGGGTTGAATCTAGAGCTTAATATCGGATTTTGAATCAATGGGGGCAAGAGTTTACTTGTTCCACAGGGTTCCCACGCATCAGTGGATACGATCGCACTATCAGCGACGCTACCAAGATAACTGAAGGTAGGTTAAAAAAAATTTAACTATTTCATTATGCTAGGAGTTAGCTTGCACCCTAGTCAAACAACCCTAATCATTGTGCCAATCGTTTGTGCGGCAACCGATAGTTGGAATTTTTTTAATTATTAATTTTATTTCTTTAAGACATGACATCCATTTTGGTTTGTTATTTTTAAGATCAACTTATCTGTTAAAAAAATCTGACAATATCTTATTCAAAAAAATATAGAAAATACCAAAATTCATGAAAGTTTTTCACTGTTAGTATAGATTGATATGATTTTATATATTAACATAAAAAATAAACGAAAAGAAAAACTAAAAAATTGCTTAAAACTAATATTTAAAAATTACTTAAACTAAAACTAATCACTAAAGATTGAATCGAATGAGTAATTTAATTCCCTATTATTTTCGTCTTCACATGGTCGTTGTCCCGCCATCGTTTAGTGTTCTTTCATCAACATCGTCATGGACTACCTGAGTCATTCGGCACTTACCTACCCTCTATTCGTTCTTCATCTTCAAACGGGTACTCCTCTAATCGTGGTTTTTTCATTGTCAATATAAAATCTTTGCCACTATATTTCTAACTATTTATATTTAAATGAATCTTCTAAGAGAAACTTTCAAAAAATCAATTAGAATAGTATTTATTTATTAAAAATTTTGCATTATTTATGTGATTTGACGAATAACTTTACACATAATTTATATGTTATTCGCATTCGGAATAATAAGACAACAAATGTATTAACGTTCATGTGTTAAATACCAAAATTCATTACCTTGGTAACTAATCTAATTTATTTAAAAAGCTCAACATTTACGAAGAGCTGGGCATTTGGTCTAGTGGTATGATTCTCGCTTCGGGTGCGAGAGGTCCCGAGTTCGATTCTCGGAATGCCCCAATTTTTGAAAACATTTTACTCATTTTTTAATTATTTTTTAAGTGGCAGTGTTTTGTTTAAATTAATATTATATTAACTTAATAAAAGTGGCATTATATGCAACTAGCATGTGCTTGTATATCTTTAAATATTCTGTTAATAAATCGTGACAAGATTCTTCATGATGACAGCAGCCACATTACCTAAAAAAGCAAATGTAAGTGCTCTATTCTTTTCTAAGAACATGTGTTATCGTGACGTGAGTAGGGCGTGAGAGGGGCCGGTCACTCCTCCTTGACGCCCTACCCCACTACATAGGGGCATGACCGGGGCGTGGTGAGGGGCTACGTGATGGTGGTCACGGGGTGAGGGGCTGTTTGATTTTTTTTTAATTTATTTTATAATTAAAAAAATAAAAATAATAAAATATTGAATAAAGGTGATGATGATGTGGAGTGATAGGGAAGTGATGGGGGGTGATGATAACATATGTAAAGATGATGTGGAGTGATAAGGAAGTGATGGTGTTGGTTGATTATGTGGCGCCTACGTGGAGTGAGGGAGAGTGATCATAAAACATAGCCTAAATTATTAGGCACCAAGTTTGTGGAAAGATGCAACCAAATTACCGGAATAAGCAATCATAAACTGACACTTTAAAGGTGCTTCTATCACCAAACCTGCCAAACAAAAAAACGAAAATATTTTTATGATTTTTAATTTAAACTATCATACATGTATGTACATATACATCCAAAAATTCTTGCACATGATCCATCATCCTATATGAGCATTGCCCCTTAAAGTCCTTGTGTGAAGCCCACATAGCAGCATCATAATTATCATAATACCCTAGTATTTACAACTGTTGATAAAACATTAAACACACAGCACAAATAAAAAAATATATATTAGGGTAGTAAATAAAGCAGGGCATTTGGTCTGGTGTTATGATTCTCGCTTTGGGTGCTAGAGATCCGAAGTTTGATTTGGGGAATGACCCATTTTTTTGAAAAGATTTCTACTCATTTTATGTACTTTTGAGGTGCCACTACTTTTATGTAAATTGATACATAAAGTCATCTCATGACTTTTGGACATAAGAGTGCTTATAAAAGTAATCTCATAGGCCACAAACATATGCTTCTTGGATTAACTGAACCATGCTTTGGTTTATTAATCATTTTGTTTTATAGGTTGTTAAGAATTTGTTATATTATGTCTTGCCATTTTCGTGGGAAAATTTGAATTCCTAATTCTCTTTTTTTCTTGCTTTCAATTTCATTTGTAATTGTTTGATTGTTCATAGTTCTTGTTGAGAGTTTGAATAAGATTGGTGCAGTTGTTGTTGCTTTCCTTTGATTTCATTGTTTTTTGGTGCTGTTTGTAACATTAACTTCATTAACAGATTAGGCAAAAATAACTTCATTAATTTGTAAAGTTTTTAAGGCAACAATTGGTGAAAAGTTGCCAACTGCGTTACCAGAACAAGTGTGCTAAACCAAGATGTAAAGCTAAAACAATTACCAAACCTGCAAGCTGCAAGATCAAAAGCAGAAGACAGTAAGATGTGTGTTAAATACATGAGTGCCTGATTTCTGGATCATCTAAACAAGTTTTCATCAGAACTAGTCACCTAGATGTTACGTGTGAAACAATAAAAGAGTCGGAGATGTTCTTTTAAGCAGTCAAAAGACCATCAGATTAGTTCATAAAAACTAAGATGACAATTGCACAAGCAAAAAGAGTTTGGGTTCAAGAAGTTAAAAATGACTAGAGTGATCAATTATCTTTTCAAGATAATCAATGTGGTTAAGGGTGATGCATGGCACTCTGTCATGTTGGTTCTAATTATTTTAGTAAAAGGTGTCAAACTCAAATAAAACAAACAAACATACATACATACATACATACCTAGTGAAATTTCACTGTGTGGGGGCTGGGAAGGAATAGATGAAAACAAACCTTACCTCTACCCCAAAATGTGGTAGAGAGGCTGCTTCGTACGAGACCCCGACTCAAAAAAGTTTTTTTTTTCAAACTCAAATAAAACAAAAGGCATAAAATTTTGGTCATCATCCCATCATGGCTACAAGTTTCTCACATATGAAGTAAATCTGAAGTGGTTGCAGAACACATTACAAGTAGTTGAATGTCCCAGTGGAAATAAATTCCATACTGAGAGTCTGAGATTGGTCAAGAAGCTTAATTATTACAGGTATCATCTTAATCACAAGTAGAGCTCGAGTAAAATCACCCAAATCTGAAAAGAAAATATGGTATATTAAGGATCCTCCTGTTGATCATTTGATTGTACCAAGATTTGTAATGAGGTATTTCAAGGTCTTACTACTTGTTTTTAATTTTTAGTCTCTATTGAAGTATGTATACTGTATCATTTAAGCATGCAGATCATATATAACCAAACAATTTTGGTGATTTAAGCACACTAGCTGGTTTGCTGATTTGTTCAACATCTGCACAGCACATCAAATATTTTACTATTAAAGATATATATGCATCCATTAGAAGCCGGGGACTCCTTCGGAGCAGCCTCTCTATCCCAACTGGGATAGGTGTAAGGTTTGTGTCCATCCTTCCCCCCCAGACCCTACTGAAAAGTGGGAATATACTGGGTAAGTTTGTTTGTTTGTTTATTATGCATCCATTATAGTCTAAAAATAAAGGTAAAAGCACCTCTAATTCACTCAACTTTCGTTCCTTGGAGAATGTAATGTCATTAAGCTCATATTCAAGCATGGTAATTACAAATAAAAAAGGCACACATGGCATGTGGGCATTTGGTCTAGTGGTATGATTCTCGCTTTGGGTGCAAGAGGTGCTGAGTTTGATTCTTGGAATGCCCCATTTTTTGAAAAATATATACTCATTTTTTAAATATCAATGTTTTGTTTAATTTTATATTCGAGGAGTTTCATTCAGCTTAAATCTTTGAAAACAGATACGTCGTAAAGTGATATTATATTCAACTAACATGTGCTTGTATATCTAAACAAATTCCGTTAATAAATTAAAATCATGACAAGCATATGTAACTTCACTACCAGATTAGGCAAATGTAACTTCATTATTTTGCCAAGATTCTTAGGCAACAAGTTGGTAAAAGTTGCCAACTGCATTACCAGAATAAGCAAAGGTAAACCAAGATGTAAAGCTATAATAATGACCAAACCTGCACAAAGATCAAAAACCTAAAACACTACAACAAGATGCTTCTTATATACCTCTGCATGATTCATGATTACAAGCTAGATACACAAACAACATCCCATGTTAGTGTAAGGAGATCTATTTTAATTTAACACCAAGTATCTCGATTCAATGTGTCTTTGACTGTCATTACTATTCTATGCTACACATTGCCTGATAGTCCAAGACCATTTTCTTAAGCAAATAAGAAAACTCTCGCTTAGGTTAGAAGATATAAGCTGACATTTGCAAACTGAATAGATGGTTTGGATCCTAAAAAGCGAGTCGAGATATTAATTATTTATTCAATATAATAAATTTCATTAAGGGTGATGCTAGGCACTTGGAGTTATGGCAGTTTGTAGGTAGATGATAATATACTTTTCTGGCTATTTAGTAAAGTTCCAAACATAAATATAACCAAAAACAAAATTCCAGTTATCCCCCATTACTGCTAACTAGTCTCACACAATTGAAGTGATTCTAAAGGAGTTATAGAAGGCAATAAAAGTAGTTTTAACCTGCCTCTGGTAATATAATCCCATTAAATTAACACAGTTATAAAACTATTAAATTCTATTAGAAACATAAACTAAAGTAACTGAAAACTTTAGGAACAAATCTACCAACAAAATTGATGGACTAAGCCAAAAGAAAAACACATGCATGGAAATGAGACAAGATTATCTGTAAATAAAGTCAAGTCATGGGTATGACAGTTTATATTTAGGCACTGGTTTGGTGAAAAGATGTATCTTCATTTCCTGAATAAAAAATCACAAGTCAAGACATCGGTAACCCTATCAACAAAAACAAAAAGTCAACTTTTATCTTTAAGATATTCAGCTGCCCAGAAATTTGCCAGTTTGCTATTTTCTATTTAGTTTATAACACTTTTCGCAAATATCAAGCAAGTGGGCATTTGGTCTAGTGGTATGATTCTCGCTTTGGGTGCGAGAGGTCCCGAGTTCGATTCTCGGAATGCCCCTTTTTGACAAAATCAACTCATTTATATGACAATTCAATTGCTACATTTTTATTATAAAAATGGCATCATATAAGAAAAATAAACTAAAGTCAACTGAAGACATTTGAAAAAAATTCTACCTACTACACTGATTGTCTATGCCAAAAAACATATGCATGGAGATGTGGCACGATTATTTCTAAACAAATTCAACTCAAGGGTATGACAGTTTAAATTTAGGCACATAGTTGGTGAAAAGATCATCTTCATTTCCTGAATAAGAAATCAAATTTCAAGATCTCAAGGTAATCCTATAATCAAAAGCAGAAAAAAAACTTTCTTTTTTTATTTACAAACCAATGTCAACCTAAAAGCTTGGAATGCATGCACATCAAGCAAGTGGGCATTTGGTCTAGTGGTATGATTCTCGCTTTGGGTGCGAGAGGTCCCGAGTTCGATTCTCGGAATGCCCCTTTTTTGACAAAATCAACTGATTTATATGACCATTTAATTGCTACTTTTTTACTGAAAAACTGTCATCCTATTAGAAATACAAAATAAAGTCAACTGAAGACTTTTGAAACAAATCTACCTGCTAAATTTATGGTAGATGCCAAAAAAATATGCTTGGAGATGTGGCAAGATAATTTGTCAACAAATTCAACTCATAGGTACGACAGTTTATATTTAGGCACTGAGTTGGTGAAAAGATGCATCTTCATCTCCAGAATAAAAAATCACAAGTCAAGACATCAATAACTCTTTGTTAACAAAAACTGATAGCTATAGAAAATCTGATCTTTGTTAACAAAAAAACTTCTGGCTTACGAGTTAAAAACTATCATTTAAACTATTACACATGTACTTGCCTATACATTCAAAAAATCAACTTTTATCTTTAAGATATTCAGCTGCCCAGGAAGGCAGGAATTGCCAGTTTGCCAGTTTGCTATTTTCTATTTAGTTTAATAACTCTTTTCTCAAGTATCAAGCAGGTGGGCATTTGGTCTAGTGGTATGATTCTCGCTTTGGGTGCGAGAGGTCCCGAGTTCGATTCTCGGAATGCCCCTTTTTTGACAAAATCAACTCATTTGTATGACAATTTAATTGCTACTTTTTTATTCAAAAAATGGCATCCTATAAGAAAATAAACTAAAGTCAACTGAAGACTTTTGAAAAAAATCTACCTACTAAACTGATTGTATATGCCAAAAAACATATGCATGGAGATGTGGCAAGATTATTTCTAAACAAATTCAACTCAAGGGCATGACAGTTTAAATTTAGGCACATAGTTGGTGAAAAGATCATCTTCATTTATTGAATAAGAAATCAAAACTTAAGACCTCAAGATAATCCAATCATCCAAAGCAGGAAAAAAAAAAAAAAAACTTTCTTTTTTTTAATTGCAAACCAATATCAACCTAAAATCTTGGAATGCATAAACATCAAGCAAGTGGGCATTTGGTCTAGTGGTATGATTCTCGCTTTGGGTGCGAGAGGTCCCGAGTTCGATTCTCGGAATGCCCCTTTTTAACAAAATCAACTCATTTATATGACCATTTAATTGCTACTTTTTTATTGAAAAATTGGCATCCTATTAGAAATAAAAAATAAAGTCAACTGAAGACTTTTGAAACAAATCTACCTACTAAATTTATGGTACATGCCAAAAAACATATGCTTAGAGATGCGGCAAGATAATTTGTCAACAAATTCAAGACAGTTAATATTTAGGCACTCAGTTGGTGAAATGATGCATCTTCATTTCCTGTATAAGAAATCATAAGTCAAGACATCAAGGTAATCCTATATATATTCTACATTAATGTTCTTTTTAGTTGCAAAACAATGTCAACTTAAAAGCCTGGAATGCATACACATCAAGCAAGTGGGCATTTGGTCTAGTGGTATGATTCTCGCTTAGGGTGCGAGAGGTCCCGAGTTCAATTCTCGGAATGCCCCATTTTTTTGTTGAGCAAAGCTTATTTTTCCTTGATGTGACTAGGTATGTTTGTTGTTGTCCAAACTAAAAAATATTCAAATCATTCTGAGCCAATCATATTCCTTTAATCATTTTCGTAATCATGTATTCTATATCTGACAGTATTCTTGTCACATGCGCCTGCCTTACTTAGCAGCTATCGTCTTAAAGTGAGCAAGTTGTGATCTGAATTTCATTAAACTTTTTCACCATTCAAAATCAACGGAAAGTTGCTATCAGTAACTCAAAATGCTGATAAATTAATAAATATGAAAAAGATTTTTTCACATGTTAAACATTTTTAGAAGTAGACAAACTGCAATAAAACATGTTAAAACTGGCAAGAAGTGTGTGAGTGTATGCTTGTGTTTAAAGTCCTTCAAAAATATCACTGACAAACAAGCACATATGCATATATACTACATACCATAACTAACATAGCATATAGGGAACTGATTTCACAGAACCCTAACTAAGTTAGTTTTAATAAATAAAAATGATGATAAATAATAAGACAATATTTGAAAGAGTTGTGCTAAACAGACCCCACATCCCTCTATTTTTTACATGTACCCCATTCCCCTCTATACCCCCACGTAACACTCTCTATAGACTATACACATGAACACATGTGTTACCACCCTTGTGTGCCTATCAGATCAAATCACATTCACATGAATGTAAATACTTACTAACATTTTCACTTTGTACTCTTGTTCCAGGGTCAAAAAACCTGATATCGATAGACTCGTGTCTTCTAATCCAAAAACACCTAATTTAGCGACAAATGCCGCATTAAACATAGCATTCAACTAGGTTCTCAAAATAATTTCATGAAATCTGTAAATGCAACCAGCAACAATTCGAATAATTCGTCAAGTTTTAGTTCCGGAGTTTTGGAGTGACTTACTGAATAGTTTGTATCCACACCAGATGATAAAAACTGAAGCATTACAAACTTAGCTGAAAAGTAAAACACCAAACATGATGAAGAGCTAATTCTAACCTTTTACATCGATAGCTTTCTGATTGTAACCGAGCTTAAAGGCTTCCGACGACAGTTCTGCGGATAGTTCGTCTTGTTGAGGGGGGAGTTGCCGGAAAATATGGAAGCCGAATAGAAATGCAGCAATCAAACATGATTTCTGTGAAGATGAAAAGTTAAATTCGAATCGAATTCACGTTTTGGAGAATGAAGTTTATCGAACATCGCGGCAAACTACAAAAAATTAGCGTAATTTGGTGTAATCAATCATAAAAGGGGAAAGTGAAAAAAACTTGCGTTTGCCGGGAGTCGAACCCGGGTCTATTGCTTGGAAGGCAATTATCCTAACCGTTGGACTACAAACGCTGATACGTATTTCATTTTGATATTTATAAAACAATTCATTTAAGGCAGATGTCTTCACCTTTAATAAAAACAAAGTTTATCACCAAGTTAAAAGAAACATGATGTGAACAGTGGTTTTTTGTGATTTTTTGTTTTTTACGCTTTCAGATTGCCCCATTTTACAACGGGTTAGTAGGACAAATGTTGCAATGAGGTGTTAATTTTATCCCATCAAACGACAGGCAAAATGATATTATTAGTAAAAACGATATACTTGCATGTATTACCCTTCACAACGCGTGGACGGTAAATACATAGTTGACCGATGTCAAAGTGTCAGTAAAAAATAAGAGTAAAATTCCGTTCCAAACTACCTTAATAGATAGTGTACGTCAGATGTCGAACCACGAGAAGTATTGTGAAAAGTGTCGTTGAATGTCACTAATAAACTAAACAACAGAATGTAAAATCGATTGGTTTGTTTGTTTGTTGAAATGGAAAAACAATTGCACGTGATTAAAATGGTTTTAAACAATTATGAAAAGAGTGATTCCCGTAGGATTCAGATTCAAAGTGAAATTCATAAATTAGTTATCAATTTGGAACAATCACATAGACATGATTAGAGTCTTTAACCAATTGTGATTAACACAGACTTGTCGCTTTGATTGTAAAACAATTGAAGAATATTATATGATAATCAACTGCATAATATCAAACCCAATCACAATCTAATGTATCCTAATTGCTAGAAATCCTAGGAATTGAAAGATAACGAATTAGGCTTTAGATAAAAAACCAATCTTTACAATCAAATGATTAAATAATAAACAAAAAGCATCGAATGCTTGGATTGCAAGTTCCAAACACTATACAAAACTAATCAAATTCATTTACTTGCCAAGAATCCTCTACCCAAAGGAAACCACGAAAGATTTAGCCGCTCATGATGTTGAATTGATTTTCAATTCTTGATTGGATATGAATTTGGGATGATCTAACAATGATTGGATGGAAGAGAATGGCCAAAAAGCTTCAATTTTGACTTTTTTGTTCGTCCAAAATCGCCTGGAAGGGAAAAAGATACCCATAAACCCTAAAAATCGTGTTTTTATTGGTCCAGAATTTGTCGTCACCGTAAGCTACGGCCTGGTTGTAAGCTACGGTGGAAAGGTTCTATTAGTGCAGTAGCTTACGCCAAAGCCGTAAAACAACCATTTTTAACCCTGGTTGGCCGTAAGCTATGGCCTACCAGATTCACATTTCTTGTTTTCTTCATATCTTTCTTGTTTCAAGTCTGTCACCATAAAAACCTAGCTTCGTCTTTAGATCCTCTTTCATATAAACTCAAAATCCCTTCATTTTCCAATCATTTTGTGCTTCCAAAATTACTTCCAATTCTCACATTTAACCTGTAAACATGAAACTTGCATAGTTATCTATTTCCAACCGATCAAGCACTCAAGTCTATGCAAGATTTGGCATTAAACACACATAATTATCATTCCGAACCCCATCCATCAATAGTTTATAATATTAAGTTGAGTGCATCCACGCATAATTTGTTGATTAAAAAGTCATAAAACAAACAGCATTCCCTTGTTAGTGTTAAGAAGATCTCAGGTAATTTAAATCAAAGAATCTTGATTCAAAGTGTCATTGACAGTTATTATTGTTATATACTTCACACATCCTGTCATCCTGATAGCCCAAGGTTGTTCATTCAAGCATCTATAGAGTTTTGGCTTAGGTTATAAGACATAAGCTGCATTTGCATACCCGAAGAGAGAAATTGGGTGCCAAAACTAACTCAAATGGCCATTTATTTTTTCCAAGATAATCAACATTATTAAGGTTGATGCTAGGCACTTGAGTCATGACTCATGGCAATTAGTGAGTAAGTAATAACAGACATTTTCTTGTTATTTGTAGATTCATAAAACATCTGCACAGTATTCTACAACCACCCCAGGTATATAGCACAAAAAAGTTTTAAACCGTAAGATAAAAGCACCGAAATTCACTCATTTTGTATAAACTGTCAATAAACTCAGATGTCAAATATAAACAGGCACATAGAGGAACTGGGCATTTGGTCGAATGATATGATTCGGTGCGAGATGTCCTGAGTTTGATTCTCAGGATGTCCCTTTTTGTAAAAAAAAAAACAAAAAAAACAAAGTGCAACTAATTTTCTAAGTTCAAGTGTTCAACCGTTCTGTTTAAACTTATATCCTACAAGCTAAATTCAACTCAAGACTTCAGAAATAGATCTACCAACTAAGGTGATGCCATATGCAACAAACATGTGCTTGTATATCTGAAAAGATTCTGTTCATTAATTCAATTCTGTGCAATCACTAGCATGCATATGTCATAAAAGATTTTGGTTGTTTTAGCAAAGTTGCCAAACTCAAGTACAAGTGTACAACCAGCAACACGAACTTCCAGTTATCCCCCCATTTCTCTCACATTTGAAGTGATTCTGAAGGAGTTATAGATGACAATAAAAGTAGTTTTGATCTGCCAATGGAAATATAATCCATAGAGAGATTAGTCAAGAAGCTTATCCATAAAGGGTGTCACCTTAATCATGAGTAGAGCTTAAGCACAATCACATGAAATGTATTAAGAAAACTTGGTATATTAAAGATTAGCCATTGATTATACCAAGGTTTGTAATGAGGTTTTCCATGGTCTTTCTGCTCTACAAGAAACAACTATGCTGCCTGAAGGAAGCAACTGTTGATCGAACTTATTTTAAATTTTTTCTGTTTAATGATGTATGTGTTATATGGTTTAAGCATGCAGACCATATATACTAATTACTAACTAGACAACTTAGGTGATTTAAGCAGACTAGCATAATTTAGAGATTGGCAAAACATCAGAACAGTATATTAACTATTTCACTATTAAAAATAAATATGCCTACATATGAACTTTTGCAAATTTGAAATAAGCAAACTAAGAATTGATTCTACACCTGAGTATATGGCATAAAATTCAAAAAATGAAAAATAAAAGCACCTCAAATTCACTTATCTTACATGCTTTGGAGAATGTAAGCAGTAAATCATGTATCAAGTATGCTGATTACAAGTATAAACTGACACATAAAGCAAGTGGGCATTTGGTCTAGTGGTATGATTCTCGCTTTGGGTGCGAGAGGTCCCGAGTTCGATTCTCGGAATGCCCCTTTTTGACAAAATCAACAGATTTTATAAAAACTTTTAATTGCTACTGTATTATTAAATGATGGCATCATATTAGAAATAAATATTGAAGTCAACAGAAGACATTTTAAACAGATCTACCTACTAAACTGATGGTAAATGCCATAAACATATGCTTGGAGACATGGCAGGATTTTGTAACTCAACACATTGGGTATGGCAGTTAATATTTAGGCACCGAGTTGGCGAAAAGATGCGTCTTTATTTTCAAGAGCATGAAGAAAAGAAAATTGGTATAAAAAAATTGGCATTTGTTCTAGTTGTATGATTCTTGCTTAGGGTATGAGAGGTCCCAAGTTCTATTCTAGGAACGTCCCGCTTTGTAAAAAGTATGCTCGTTTTTTAATTAATTTTTTAAGTGCTACTGTTTTCTTTAATATTATATTTCTACACTAAATTCAACTAAAGACTTTGGAAAAAGATGTACCTACTATAGTAAATATTATATTCAATATACATGTGCTTGTAGATCTAAAAAGATTCTGTTCATAAATTCAACTGTTCACATTTACTGATATGCATAAATCATGACAAGATGCACCTACATGTCAAATATAATTAGGTACATTACCTGAATATGCAAATGTAACTTTGCTATTCTTTTCCAAAATTCTTAGGCACCAAGTTTGTAGAAAGAAAGATGTAACTGAAATACCAGAAAAAGCAATCTCAAACCAACATATCATGATGCTCCTATCACCAAACCTGCTAAACAAATAAAAAACGGAAGATGGTATGATTTTTCGATTTCTTGCTGACCATTTAAACTACCATACATCATACATGTATGGTAATAAATGCACAGATCTTAAATATAAACAGTCCTCTGTAAGTATGGCCTTCCTTAGAGTCCACGTGTGAACTCCCACACCCGCGTCATGATTATCACAACATCCTAATGTTTAAAACTCAACAATGTAAAACACATGCAGAAGTTCATGTCTAAAAAGCACAACAACCATACTCGGTAAAACTCACTCTTCGCATGACTATTTGTGGTGTTTGGAGAGAGGGGGATATCTGTAAGCAAACCTTACCTCTATCCCTAAAGAAAAAGACATTGCTTCCAAAGAGACTCCTGACTCTAAAAGGCACAAATAAAATTTGAAATATAAGGGTAGTTAACAAATGGGCATTTGGTCTAGTGGTATGATTCTCGCTTTGGGTGCGAGAGGTCCCGAGTTCGATTCTCGGAATGCCCCCTTTTTTTGAAAAAAATTCTCATTTCTATGTACTCTTAAAATATCACTATTTTTTTGTTATTTGATATATTAGTACTGATATTAATACTGCCTGTTAACGTGATTTCAGATGGCACAAACATGTGCTTCTAGATTTAAAATTATTATCTCAATAAATTCACCTAATGACAAACATATGTAACTTCACCACCAGATTAGGCAAATGTAGCTTCATTATTTTGCCAAGATTCTTAGGCATCAAGTTGGTGAAAAGTTGCCAACAGCAATACCAGAATAAACAAAAGCAAACAAAGATGTAAAGCTAAAACAATGACCAAACATGAAGAAAGATCAAAACCTGAAACACTACTATAAAATGCTAGTCCAAGATCATTTGCTTAGTTAGAAGAGATAAGCTGACATTCACACACCTCAACAGAGGGTTTGAGTCGTAAATAGTGAGTCCAGATATTAATTATTTATTCAATATAATTGATGTTATTAATTGTGACGCTAGGCACTTAGTTGTCATGACGGTTGTGGGTAAGTGATAATAGATTTTTCTGGATATTTAGCGAAGTTCCAAACTTAAGTAGAACCAAAAACAAAATTCCAGTTACCCCCCCCCCCCCCAAATTATTGCTAACTAGTCTCTCACATTTGAAGTGATTCTGAAGGAGTTATAGAAGGCAATAAAAGTAGTTTTGATCTGCTACTGAAAATATAATCGATTCACAGTTGGTCAACAAGCTTCTTCATATAGGGATTCACCTTGATCATGACTAGAGCTTAAGCACAATCACATGAAACATGATAAGAAAAACTTGGTACATTATAGATGTAGCCATTGGTAGTACCAAGGCTGAGGTTTTTCATTGTCCTAAGTAATGATTATGCTGCCAGAAGGAGCCAAGTTTTTGTTTCTAATGAAGTATGTATGTGTATCGTTTAAGCATACAGATCGTACTACTAACCAAACATTTTTGGTGATTACAGATTTACAGCAAACTAATATAATTTGCAGATTACTTAAACATCTGCACTGAATATGAGCTATTTCACTGCCAGAAATAGATATGCCTCCATATGAACTTTCAAAATTTCACATAAGCAAACTTAGTAGTGATTCTACACCTGATTATATAGCATAGAAGTCTAAAGTTACAGATTAGAGCAACTCAAATTCAAGCATCTTACATGCTTTGGAGGGTATAATGTCACTATACTCCTATATAAATTATGGTGATTAGATATATAAACAAGAACAAAAAGCAAGTGGGCATTTGGTCTAGTGGTATGATTCTCGCTTTGGGTGCGAGAGGTCCCGAGTTCGATTCTCGGAATGCCCCTTTTTGACAAAATCAACGTATTTATATGATCATTTAATTAAAAAAATGGCTTCCTGTTAGAAATATAAAGTAGAGTCAACTGAAGGCCTCTGAAATAGATCTACCTACTAAATTTATGGTATATGCCAAAAAAATATATGCTTGGAGCTTTAGTGAAAAGATGCTAACAATAAAACTTCTGAATTACGAGCTAAACCCTACCATTAAATTACTATATATGTATTTGCATATACATTCACAGAATAAACTTCTATGTTTAAGATATTCAGCTGCCCTGGAATTGCCAGTCTGCTATTATCTATTTAGTTCAATGACTATTATCACAAGTGTAATCTTGAACTTCAGAATAAATATTACTATATGTGTGTGTGTATTCTACATTAGTGTTCTTTTTAAATGCAAAACAATGTCAACTTAAAAGCTTGTAATGTATACACATCAAGCAAGTGGGCATTTGGTCTAGTGGTATGATTCTCGCTTTGGGTGCGAGAGGTCCCGAGTTCGATTCTCGGAATGCCCCTTTTTGACAAAATCAACGTATTTATATGATCATTTAATTAAACAAATGGCTTCCTGTTAGAAATATAAAGTAGAGTCAACTGAAGGCTTTTGAAACAGATCTACCTACTAAATTTATGGTATATGCCAAAAAAATATATGCTTGGAGCCTTGGTGAAAAGATGCTAACAATAAAACTTCTGAATTACGAGCTAAACCCTACCATTAAATTACTATATATGTATTTGCATATACATTCACAGAATAAACTTCTATGTTTAAGATATTCAGCTGCCCAGGAATTGCCAGTCTGCTATTATCTATTTAGTTCAATGACTATTATCACAAGTGTAATCTTGAACTTCAGAATAAATATTACTATATGTGTGTGTGTATTCTACATTAGTGTTCTTTTTAAATGCAAAACAATGTCAACTTAAAAGCTTGTAATGTATACACATCAAGCAAGTGGGCATTTGGTCTAGTGGTATGATTCTCGCTTTGGGTGCGAGAGGTCCCGAGTTCGATTCTCGGAATGCCCCTTTTTGATAAAATCAACTCATTAATATGATCATTAAATTGCCACATTTCTATTGAAAAAATGGACCCTATCAGAAATATAAACTAAAATCAGTTGAAGACGTTTTAAACAAATCTACCAACCAAATTTATGGTATATGCCAAAAAAATATGCTTAAAGATGTGGCAAGATCATTTATCAACAAACTCAACTCATGGGTATGACCATTTATATTTAAGCACTAAGTTGGTGAAAAACAGCATCTTCTTTTCTCAAATAAGAAAACACATCAACATAATCCTATCATCAAAAGCAGAAAAGATGATACTTCATGTATATTCTACATTTTTTTTTGGTAGTTGCAAACCAGTGTCAACTTAAAAGCTTGGAACACATACACATCAAGCAAATGGGCATTTGGTCTAGTGGTATGATTCTCGCTTTGGGTGCGAGAGGTCCCGAGTTCGATTCTCGGAATGCCCCTTTTTGACAAAATCAACTCATTTATATGACCATTCAGTTGCTATTTTTTTATTAAAAAAACATCCTATTAGAGATATAAAATAAAGTCAACTGAAGACTTTTGAAACAAAAAAAAAACATACGAGGAGATGTGGGCCATGTGGCAAGATAATTTGTCAACAAATTCAACTCATAGTTATGACAGTTTATATTTAGGCACTGAGTTGGTGAAATAATGCATCTTCATTTCCTGAATAAGAAATCATAATTCAAGACATCAAAGTAATACTATCATCAAGATTATATGTATGTATGTATACATAAACAACAACAACAACAACAACAAGCGTACCCAGTAGAATCCCACTTAGAGTGGGGTCTGGGGGGGAAAGATAAAGACACACCTTACCCCTATCTACAAGTAGAATAGAGAGGCTGCTTCGGTAGAGTCCCCCGGCTCAAAAAAAAATTTTTTTTTTTTTTACAACTTATACCCACATAAAATAGCCAACATAAAATCGCAACATAAGCAAAAAGTACCAACATGAAAACACCAACGATATAACTGAAGCATGTAAGCACTAAATCGTGTAAACTCATGTAAGTCATCTAAGAGAGCGAAATACCCCACCCACCCTCCCGCAAAGAATCAAAAAACACCTCTGAACACATATCATAGATACCAAACCACCAAACATGCACGTATAAACACCAACAAAGATCCGAAACATCCATATAACACAGATAACACGTATAAACACATCCTACAGAAAAAACTCATACCAACCCACCATCCCGCAAACATTCATATAGCACATATAAACACATATCGATAACCCAAACCAGCAAACAGACACAACAACAGCCGCCGACCCCTATGTCAAGAAACCTAAGAAACGACCTATGCTCGAGAGTTGCTTCTTCACTTTCTTCTCTTATGTATACATAAGCATACTTATGTATATTCAATCCTCTGCTCGAGAGTTGCTTCTTCACTTTCTTCTCTTTAGTGGTTTAAAAAATGGTCAAATGCAATCTCAATCCTGAAAATAATCATATTTGATACATCTCTTATTGTGTCGTTTTTTATAGCAAGTCAAAGTTGGCTTAATGTCAAAAACAATGCATAAAGATTTGAACCTATAATCTACCAACAATGAGATATGAGTTCTCAAAATTCAAGCAATCATAAATCAAGCCTGCAGAATTGACCAAAGCAGATGGTGCATATCTTTCTGAATATTTGTGTGTGTGTCTATATATATGTGTGTGTATGTGTACGTATGTATTTGTATGTGTGTGATAGAAAATGAAAAGATTCCTGGTCATCTAAAATGAAAAGTGGCGGCACTTATAATTCAAAGATATAAACAAAGTTAAATTGTAAACCACAAGCCTAAAAAAATTGACTAATAAACAAACAGATAATTTGCATCAAATAACACAAAAAAATATATATGAAATATATAAAAAAACTTGAATCCTCGCAGGCTTGCTCGGATTAAATATCTGTAAATCTAACAAATTTATGTCACTAATCTTATGTTATTGCATCAATATCTTCTTCAAGTATGCAAGAGAAGCCAGCAAACTCTAAAGATTCTCCACATCACATAACACTGAGATTCTTACTCAGTTGCATAGAAGAAGTGATCTGAAAATGACCATGATTAAATCACATATTGAGCATCTTAGTCATGAGCATGATTTATGATTGTATCCTTTCATCAAGCTAGTTCAAACCAGCCAATCATGGATGTTAGTTTCTGTAAAACATGAAGTCAACCACAGTTAACTGATTTTCTGGCAGTAGTTATATTTTAAACATTTTATAACGCACTATAAGATTCCTTGCCATTCAGATTAACATCTTTATGGTAGCACTTATTTTTACTGTTTACAAGGAATCTTTGAGTTATCAAATGTCAACCAACTGCACCACTATATATACAGTAAAGAATGATGATATAAACAAGTGGGCATTTGGTCTAGTGGTATGATTCTCGCTTAGGGTGCGAGAGGTCCCGAGTTCAATTCTCGGAATGCCCCATTTTTTGTTGAGCAAAGCTTATTTTGACTTTTTGTCCATACTAAGAAAATATTAAAATCATTCCGAGTCAATCAACTCCTTTAATCATTTTAGTAATCATGTATTCTATATATGTGAGCTATCATCTTAAAGCAGGCAAGTTGTGATCTGAATTTGATTAAAGCTTTTTCACCATTCAATGGAAGGTTGCTACTAGTAACTAAAAATGCTCATACATTAATAAATATCATACATTAATAAATATGAAAATATTTTTTCAAATGATAACATTTTTGAAAGGAGACAAACTGCAATAAAAAAAAACAAAAAAACAAAAAAACAAAAAAACAAAAAAACAAAAAAAAAAAAAAAACAAAACATTTAGGGGTGACTGCTTTGTTGGCTGCAGTAGTTATTCTCCACATTATGGCTTAAACAGAAGAATGCTATATAATCACTTAAACTCCGTATATATTCTGTACTAAAATAACTTATTTTAAACCTTAAAAATTTACATAAGAAGTCATATGGGCATTTGGTCCGGTAGTTAGAGTCTCACTTTGGATGCAAGAGTTCTTTGCAATTTTACAACAGGCAAGAAGTGTATGAGTGTGTGTGTGTGTGTGTGTGGTACTTCAATAGATGTCCTTTTCTTTTTCAGATCATCAAAAACTTCAGATGGTACGAATCATATAACTTTTTTTTGTACGACTTCCTTGTGTTTACTTTTAACCTCATGAAGCTGTCAGTTCCAGAAGATGCATATCACTGACAAACAAGCACATATGCATATATACCATAAAAGGATTCATAGGAAACTGATTTCACAATACCTAACTGAGTTTGTGTTAATAGATAAATATGATGATGAATAATAAGACAATATTTGAAAGAGTTGTGCTAAACATACCCCACATTCCTCTTTGACTTAGGAGTTCTAGCAGCCAATTATGCGACAATATAGGCTGAGCGAGAATAGAGGGTCCACCCATCAGTCTTAGAAACGTTCCTTAAGCCAAGGTAAATCCAGGATACAGGGATGAAGTGGCCTACTAGGGGTTTCTTAGGACTCTAAGAAGCATCGTTTTTTAATCTCATTATGACTTGGTTGTTCAGAAGAGATTCTTTTCTCGATCAGAATAGTGGAATGGAAGGCACTACAAGTGCATTGGCTCAACTTGAAGGAGGGGTAGCCGCCCTCCTTGAATTTTTTTTCTATAGTATATATATGTTCAAATCCTGCCTCAATCTCTTTAATATTTTGCAATTGACCTCCTTAAATTTGTATAATAAAAAAAATAAAATTTCATAATAAACAACTTTAGATGTATTGTATTTTTATTATGCTTTTATTATAAATTTAGTTTGACTGTGTTTTTTAACATGACCCAACTCGACCTGAACATAAGAGAAAAAAATGTATTATACAGCGATCCTGAAACAATCTTAAAAATTTTTACCCACATGGAAAAAAATTTCTGGATACTGTCACTACATGTACCCCATCCCCCTCTATACGACTAAACACATGAATACATATGTTACCACCCTTGTGTACATATCAGATCAAATCACAATCACATAAAATGCAAGTACCAACATTTTCACTTTGTACTCTTGTTCCAGCAAAACCTGCTATCGATAGACTTGTTGTCTTCTAGTCCAAAAACACCTAATTTAGCGGCAAAACGCCGCATTAAACATAGCATTTAACAAGGTTCTCAACATAATTTCATTAAAACTTTAATTTGCAACATGCAACAATTCGAAATTTGAAAATAATTTGTCAAGATTTAGGTCCGGAGTTTTGGAGCGACTTAGCGAACAGTTTGTATCCACACCAGATAAGAAAAACTGAAGCAATACAAACTTGGCAGAAAAGTGAAACATCATGCATGATGAAGAACTAAATCTAACCTCTTACATCGATAGTTTTCTGATTGCAGCCGGAGATAGGGTGAAATAACTAAAAGGCTTCCGACGACAGTTCTGTGGATAGTTCGTCTTGTTGAGGAGGAAGTTGCCGGAAAATATGGAAGCCGAGTTGTAATGCAGCAATCAAAGTATCAAACATGATTTTTGTGAAGATGAAAAGTTAAATTCGAAACGTTTTGGAGAATGAAGTTTATCGAACATCGCGGCAAACTACAAAAAATTAGCGTAATTTGGTGTAATCAATCATAAAAGGGGAAAGTGAAAAAAACTTGCGTTTGCCGGGAGTCGAACCCGGGTCTATTGCTTGGAAGGCAATTATCCTAACCGTTGGACTACAAACGCAGATGTCTGTCGCACGGCATGATAGAACTTGAGCAATTGTAGATTGTAAAGGTTCACCGTTCACTCAACCTTTGATTTCAATTTTTTACACATTTTTAAAATAAAAAAGTTCTTTTAATATATTAGTATTGTTTCGAGTAAAAATTAACAAACTTAACTTTTAGCAAAACCGAATTAGAAAAGTGGGGTATTGTGTTTTACAAGCAAATATGCCGAGTATACCAAATATATGTTCAGGATATCCCCAAATATCCCTGTGGATATTTCAATATATGAAACAGAAAAATAGCAATACACACGAGATTTATGCGAGGAAAAGCCCTTAATCCCTTAGGATTGCCGGCATAAAAACCTCGGGAGATGACAATTGTCACTCTGCCTAGTTTTATTAATAACCAAATGAACCAAATACAAAGAAAGAGCGCAAGTTGATCGATGCTAAGCAGCTAAATAAACTTTAGTGAGTTTCGTGTGTGTTTTTTGAGTATCCAGTGTCCTGTATCGATCAATAGTCTTGGTATTTATACAAAGAATATACAAACGAATGGTCAACAACGTTCATAAGGTAGTTCCGATTATTCCGGCACCTTCCAATCGTGGGAGACTAATTCAAGCTGATTGCATAAATCTCTCTTAGATTCCTCATTCAAATTGAGTTAGTTGGCGCCTGCTTCCGTGATATTAGGGTCAGCCGTAGGACAACCTGTCAATCCCTGAAATCTAGCAATAGATGTTAAGCAACAGAGATAATTGTTAGTGATAAGACATATTCTTAAAATATCCTCGATTCCGAAATATCCCGGATCCTGGATCCTGAAATATCCTGAGTGAGAATATTTTGCGCCTAACAAGTATATATAAATATTAAAAAACATTATTGTTAATAAAAAAGTGTTCTTTTAATCTACATTTATGTATTCAATATCGTGTTAATTGTTTTTGTAATATGAGGTTAGTAAACCATATTATATATATCTTAAAACTAGTCGGGAACCCGCGCGATGCGGCGGCTACAATAACAATAGACAACGTGGTGTTCATTTGTGGCTAATTTATCAAAATTCTCGCGAAATAGATAGTATTATCAGTAGTTTTCTTTATTGTAGCATCGGTGGGTCTATCTATGCCATGAGTTTTACATATCTCGAAAAAAAATACACACAAATAATGAAAAAAACCGTTATAAACACAATGATCTTGAAAATAAAAATCCAAACACACGAATAACAAAAAATTGAATATCGAGTTATTTCTGAAATCTACCACTCCTTATTTAAACTGAATACATATATCTTAATGTTAACTTTATTAAATCAAAATACATTACAAATGGAATTATCAGTAAATTAAGCCAAACAAAGCATAAATTTTGCATTTGATTCCCATAGAATACTACTATCCAGAATTAGGATTACAAAAATAGTTAGTCACTTCACTTCTACAAATGTTAGTCATGAAAGTACTTAATATTGAGTCCCTATGGTAGTTCCAAGTTCGTAGGTAACATTGCATAGGAGAGTGCTTGATTTTCTAGGTTTAACATTGCTACACCCTTGAATTTAACATTACTTGTTAATAATTATATAGAACAACATAAATTCAAGGACAAAATAGTAATTAACCTGCAAGGGATATGAATGACATAAATTTTATATAGGACACTGTTGGTAAGGCATATGAACATATTAGTTATTAACCAGAGCCAATAAACTGGAAATGGAATAATATATGGCTCTTATTAGGATGCAAGGAATCGATTAGAATCTAATAATCAACAATAGTACTACATACGTAGGTACATACATAACTAACCACATACATATCGAACATACACAAAAATTAGGAACTCTTAACTAATTCTTAGTTGATTTCCAAAACATTAGTTAACACAAAAAAGAAAATCAACTCATTTTACAGGCCTTAAAATCAACTCATTTTACAAACCTTAAAATCAACTCATTTATATCAACAAATTAGGCCTATTAACTTATTTTACAAATTAGGCCTCTTAACACACAAAAAAAAATCACTATTACAAATTATTGTCTTTTCCATTTTTCAACGGATTAATCTGCATATTTAGAAATCAACAAAGAGTGAACAAAAGCAAAATTTGGTTAAAAATCAAAAATACATTCATCCCTAATTCTGAAACTCGCAACATAAGAGAGGTAAACACAAGCGGGAGGAGCATTGGTGGTCCTGAGCCACATAACCAATCTTATGTTTATCAACAAATTACTTGTTCACAACCTAATGTGCATCTAGAATAACCTCGTCAGCCTACCTGCACAAATGTAATTTCCCATGTTCAGTTATTGATCAAGAATTAGAAGTAACAAATTGATAATGTACTGATTGACCAAAACTTACCTTTGTAATTGCAGTAGGAACATTCCAACCAACCAATTCCTGTAAAGATAAAACTGTAGCAGCCCAAAAGCACCAACAAAATCTGCCATGGAATAAAAACCTAGCTCCAATAACACAATTGAACCCCTGAAATCTAAAATCAAATGAAAAAATTTGGTAAGAACCCATGATTAAGAAATAACCGAAAAGATGCAAAGAGGAAGAATACCTAAAAGAAATATATGATGGAATGAGTTAATACCAAAAAAAAGAGGGATCATGTGGAGGAAACAGGAAATAAGATCAAAGGAGGCAATTGGAATGAGCCCATGTTTTGATAAAAATATATTGGGCGTCAAAGTAAAAGGTGCACGTGTCATTTAACCCAAAATTTGAAGTAACACATAAAATGCACCGGTTATTAGTAGCATAAACTGGTTTCAGATCCTTATATGTGCTTACCCAACAAAAGCTTTACTATTATATATAAACTGGTTACTAATCTTTACTATTATACATAAACTGATTTTAGAATTGAAAAAAATGCATACATACATACACATACATGCTGCTGACCCATCATACATGTATAATACATACATTACATAAACTGATATACATACTTATCTTAAACTATGTACATAAATATCATAAATTCAACAGACAAATGAATACCCAATTATAAATGGATATAAACTATATACATAGGATCATGGGTAAACATACATGAGGTTAACAAAGAATACATGAGGTTAACAACACCGAATTGTGAGGAGTCCCCTGTTTACATCACTTCAATACAAAGTGAGAATACCAAATTGATGAAGTTAAGCCTAATTGAACTCTCCTGATTACACTACTTCAATACAAAGTTAGGAGTATTATTTGACATACCTGTAGATAGAAGCAATCGTAGAGAGCCAAACAAAGAAGATGTTGAAGTACCGTAGATAGCCAAACCAAAAAGCTAACCAAACAAACATACAAATTAGATTAAACACACATTCAAAGCTGATTAAATACAAAATTACATACGAATTAGGTTAATATGGCATATCAGTTTTCTGAGGCAGGTAGAGGCAAACGCAAGAGAAGAGGTAGGAGCGGTGGAGGGTAAATTGAATAGAACCGGGGTTCTTTAAAGGTGAAATCAAAACTTTTGAATTTTGAATTTGGAGCCATTTGTTCTTCTTTAGTGTGTTAAGGTTTCAGAAACGATGCATCCAAGAATATGCAGGTTACCGCTTTGGTCTTGGATCTTGAGATGGTTTCAAGAGTTGACAAATAGAATTGGTTGAGAACAAATCTGAATAAGGAAAGAAATGGAAACACAAGGTATTTACCCCATCGACGATTTCTTGATTGGGCGTGTAGAAGATGAATAAGGCAAAGAAGCTTGAGGGAGAGGTGAAAGTAGGGTAAGCAGATGAATCTTCAAGATACGATAATAATATGAATTCTAAGGGAGTGGTGCAATAGATTGTTGTACCTGATGCTACTTGAGTTGCACTTTTCTTAAAATTAAGACAACCCCTCAATCTCTCTCCAATATCTATTATAAAGGAGTATAGATATAGACTAGTCGGAAGCCCGCACGATGCGGCGGCGTCAAAGACAATATATAATGCGGTGTTAGTATTTTGCTTGCTTATCATTGTTTTCGTGATATGGATAGTGCTCTGAATAGTTTTCTTTTATGTATGCAGTTCGGTGTGGATAATCAATGCAATGAGTTTTATAAATTTCTACTAAATTAATATACACAAATAGAAAAATAGTTATAAACACAATGATCTTGTAAAAAAGAGAGCCGACCATACAAATAACGAAGTTGGTCAAAAACATATGTTTAGAATTAAAAATCCACGTGTCAACTACATGGTTTGACCACATTTTTTCCACGACTCTCAAAATCTTCCGGCTTTTTCTTATTTCACCCAAGCAATAACCCTAATTTATGTAAGAGAGAACTGAATAAGTCAAATATATTGTAAATGAATAGTATGATATTTTTAAATTCTATTATTAAATTACCTTAATTTAATAAATTACCTTAATTTAATAATACATGCATCTCATGTGAAAATAGTGACCGGTTTAATTAATAGTGTTGCAACAATTTAAAGTGATATCATGTACATGGACGTTTATTGTAAATGTAAAAAAATATTATTCAAAAAATGATTTGGAATTACTGCAGGAAATTAGTTAATCTGATTTAAAGATTTGGTGCACATTGTTTCAATCATAAGTTATTAACCATTATCAGTGTATCCCTTTTCTTTGAGTCTGGTATTTATGCCGTTTTTTTGCTCAAACAGTCTACAAAGCCCCCGTATTTGTTCAAGAACACATTGTAAAAAATCCTAAAAATCCTTCGGCCCCTGCGAACTTTTTTCAAGCTCCGTCACTGATGATCTTATTTGTCAAACACATTGTAAAAAAGGTGTTTGACC
This sequence comes from Mikania micrantha, assembly GCA_009363875.1. Taxonomy (NCBI): domain Eukaryota; kingdom Viridiplantae; phylum Streptophyta; class Magnoliopsida; order Asterales; family Asteraceae; genus Mikania; species Mikania micrantha. The sequence continues at coordinate 18,411,910 of CM018682.1, read as the reverse complement.
TTTTGCCAAATATCCAAGAAAGACAAATAATGGAGGCCTGTATATCCAAATCAATACTTTGAATTCATTGGTAGTGATGCCATCATTCATAAACGGTTGGTTTTTGTACGAGCCAAAACTTGGTGTTTTGGTCGGCCTGAAACAGTTTTAAAAAGTTGATCGGTCAAGTGTGATTAGTTAATATTATTTCAATAATATTTTGATTCTTTATTAAAATAATTTAGCAAAAACAGTTTTTGTACCACCAGACGTTAAATTTGTTTCTTGTGGGTTATGCGAGTTTGGAGCTGGTTTGGTCTTGATGTAAGTGCAACTTTCGGAGTAGATAAAAAAAATAGGACAACATAATCACCCATACTTTTAAGTTATTTCATTCAGAGTACCTTAAAATAAAATATATAAATTCTAGAAAGGAAGACTTACATTCTTTCTTACACCAATTGTAGGAAGATTGGATAGAACCCCAAGATGACAATTAGAGTCAAATCCTACACATGAAAATTTCAGTAAATGCAACTTTCTCCATAGCAACATGGTGTAAAATAGAATCATTAAGTATAAAAATTAATTTAACTACTTTAAATTGAGGTTAACTACAATAAAATAAACACACACACATAATATACTTATATACCAACAGAACATCATACCTACAGATTGCATACCTTCTCAATTGCAAAAACCAGTAAATACATAACTGTTAGCCAGATTGAAGAACCAGAATATACATACATGTCAACATAGAAGTTATAACATATGAGACTTACTTGGTTCTTTCAAGTGGCAGTTGTGCATCATAACTCTCTCTCAATGCCAAAAACGTATCAATGGTTACAAATAACCAAGAACTGCATACACATATTACTATTACATGGTGTTAGCAGGTTTGAAAAAACTGAACATAACAACATACATACAATTATTAAAAAAACAGAACATAGAAATAGAACAAAATACATGTAGATAGCATACTTTTAAATATTCTTTCTTTTATTTGCTTTTGAATAACACCTACAAGTAAGCAGAAAATTAGGTCACACAATTTATAAAAATTAGGTTAAAAATGTGAGAAGCATACCAACTGAAGAGAGACAGTGTCGGAGAGGCAAACCCAAGAGAAGCAGATGGATAAACGATGGGGATCATTCGAGGATTGGTGGAGAACGGAAGCGAGGGTAAGCATCACATTTAAAGAAGATATCTAATTTTAAAATTTGAATCTGGAGCCATTTCTCCTTTGGTGTATTCGTGGATAACAGGTGTGGAATTGAAAAGGCAAAGAGAAGAATAATACTACTTTGGTCTGGTTGAGATATTAAGAAGTAATGGGTCGTTCTAGCTCTACGGTAGAGAAACTGGGTCTGGTTGAGATATATTCCGATTAAGGAAATGAATCATCAAATATCAAAGTTGAAGACCAGATGATTTCTGGAATGGGGGAAACGAAGGCGATGGGAACAAAAAGAAGGTGGAAAAGGGAAATTTGGGCTGCACTCGTGGAAAAGGGAAATCAAAGATACGGTTCAAAGGTTAGAAGCATTGGTAGCGGTAACATATGCTTCATTTGTTGTACATTTCTTCATTTTAGGATATGAAACAATGGGTGGCAGTAACATAAGCTTCATTTGTTGTACATGTCTTCATTTTAAGATGTTGAAGCAATAGATGGTTGTATGATAAGCTTGATGTGTTGTACATTTCTTAATTTTAAGAAATACCCCTTTTCTCTCTCATATATGCATTATATATAGTTATTAGATTATTAGATTATTAGATGAGTTCACTTTCCGTCCATCTTCGTTCCCCTTCCGTTTTCTTTTATATGTGTTTTCTTTTAACCACCGTCATATAATAGATGCTTCTATCGTTTTCTTCTAATGCACTTCTTCTTTCACCGACATCTAATAACCGCTACAATAGGAAAATAATACTCCATGTTAATCCCCATCGATTGTCCTGTTATGGCTTCCTAGCGTACCTTTCCTTCCCATGATTGTTGGTTAACTTTCATGATTATCCATGTTCACAGACATTACCCCTTCGCGACAAGACTGCATCATTTGCACAAAAGACCAAGGCTACAACGTCGGCTAAAATTTGTCAACCTTAAACCGAATTGACGTTCTAATGGTACTCACCACTCTCCGGATACTTCCCCTGCGATACAGTCAAACACCGCTAAGAGTTTTCGATGACCAAAGGCACTCTAATTTCCTCATCCGGACAACCTACATCTATGAGAGATTAGAGGTACAAACCGGACCGTCGATAATCATTTTTGGAACGGAATAAGTGTCTGAATTGGAATAATAAAATAAACTATATTGTTTTAATGGGTTCTCGTCTAAAAATGATATTCTTTTTTTGTTAACTTAAGTGAGTATTTACAATTCTGGATTTGTTCATAGTGAACTTTATTTGGATCCTGATGCTTAAGGAGGATGATATTTGTGAGTTGTGAATCAAATTAGATAAAGAAATTGGGTTCTTTTTGCTGGATTATGTGATAAGTGAAGTTGGTCTCATTGTTCTTGGCTTTTAAATTCAAATCATATAACTAATTAAAAAAAATATCGATTTTTTAGGAGTTTGCTCTTTGAAATGGGTATAAAATGATTTTATTGAGTTGTGATCAAATTAATCGAATGCTTTATTTTTGTTGGATATTGTGATATATGAAATGGATCACTATTTTTAGATTTGAATTAATAAGATTGGATTTTTGTTGTGGTGGATTGTTGTCTGAAGAGGATCTTTATTCTAAGGTGGTGTTTGTTTTTTAATAGGTAAAATGTCTGCAGTCTGCGGACCACATCTGCAGTCTGCAAGATGAAGAGTGTTTGTTTTTTAACGTCTGTTGACTCTTAAAATAAATTGGTGATGGTGTACGGTGGGGGTGATGGGGGTGGCCGGAGGTGGGGGTGGGCGGTGTTGGTGGCCTGCGGCGGCAGGAGGTGGTGGCCGACAGTGGCTGGTGGCGGCGGTGGGAGGCAGGGGTGGCTGGCGGTGGCGGGAGGTGGTGGCCGACGGTGGTGGCCGGTGGTGGTGGTGGTGGTGGGTAGTCTCTGCAGACCTTAGAAGACCCTAGAAGTGGTTGGTCCACATCTTCAGCAAAAAGACCTCGCGCAGACGTTTTTTAATGAAACGTCTTCGAAAAAACAAACGGTCTGCAGACGCCAACGTCTGCACGTGTTCTGCGCGACACAGACATAAAAGGTCTCGCAGACGTTTTAAATAAAACAAACAAGCCCTAATATTACATTATAATATATGGGACGATAAAAGTGCATAGGAATCTCAATTGAGACAATAGAATTAACTTGGATTTTATGCATGTTCAAATACATTAGATGAGCAAGATATGAATATTTTTTGTGAGAATCATTTACTAAAATTCAACTTGATGAGGTTTGTATCACATGATGAGTTATGTCATGCTTGTAAATTCCCAAGTTGTTTTTAAAATTTTAAAGTTGTAGGTAAGTGGTATAGAATATAAAACATAAACTTCTTTAGCAGGTTACTAAATCATCAGCCATCATGTCAATTTGTATTGCATAAATTATACTTTTATTTGATATGCTTTAACCTGATTTTTACCCATTCTAGAATAAATGGTTAAGACAAACATACAATATGACCAAAAAGATTTAGATCAAAAAAATTGTCATCAAGTTTTATTAACAAAGGTTGGTAGAAGCTGTTGGCAACAAAAATTGTTGTGTGCATAACTTCAACAACTTGCTAAATCATCAGCAAATTTAATTGATTCTTATTTTAACAAAATCTGGTCCACGTACATATTAAGGTAAAAAGCTTTTACAGGATTCAGAACATCAATTACTTTTACATGAACATATAGTTACAACCAAAAAATGTTGTATGAACATACTGCACTTTATTGTGATTCCAGTAGGTCCTTGATGTAGTTCATGTGATCAGTTGCTTATTTGCTATATAGTTTGTTTCGGCGCGCCAGGGGCACATATACTAGTTCTTAATAAAAATGGCATTGTTTTATGTCACAACGCGTAAAAGGAGAACACCTATTTTATATTATAATGTTAATTATACTAAAAATGGTAGTGTGTAATCAAAATATAATATAAATTAAAATGAGTATTATATTGATGATAGTTAGATACATTGTTACAAGTCAACCATTGTTTAGTGATTTAGTCTACTGGTACATCTCCAACTTTTCATTGTAAAGCTTGTGGGTTCTACTTCTGTTGTGGTCAAGTTGGAGGGCATCTATCTCATATGACGATTATGAGGTTTATCCCAGATTTCTTGATGGGGGCGAGAGTTTACCTATTCCACTAGATTCTCGCGCATGTGGAGGGTGTGTCTACAGTAGGCCTGGTTAAGACAACATACGTGAAACATTGCCTTCCAAGAAAAGATACATTGTTACAAACACAAGTGTCGTACCAGTTATTCTATTGATTTGTGAAAAAATAGGAGCTTTATTAGTTTTTTTTCCATATATATATAGAGGGATATTCAAGTGAGAACTATTGCAACTTTAGAACTAAAGAAATCATTTCTAGCCACAGGTTTAAATGGTAAAATAGGAATTTTCCATACTTTAAAGAAAAAATTACTTTTGTATCACCTAAATCATGTGACTATAAATATAGTTTATTTGGTTTCCTTAGACTACTCATATCAATGACCTAATTCAACCCATCATTTTATTAAAAAAAATAATTTCTCTCTCTTCTACCTACACAACCTAACCTAAGTTAATTTTTCACACATATTAACAACCCAACCTAACTCAAGTTTTATTAATATATTTATTATATGAATGACTTATCATTGTTTTTAAAAATAATAAAAAATTGATTTATCTAAAAAAAATACTTATTATTTTTCTAAATGGTTATAAACCGACATGTTGTAATTTTGTTTCAAAATATGTTTTTTAAAAAATTCTTTTTTTTTAAAAAAAAATACTCCGTTTTAATAAAATTTATACCGGGATTTTTACAAATAAATAAATAAACAAGATTGTGTGATTATATTTTTAAAAATAATTAAATTATATAAGTTATTAAATAAAAACTAAATTGGATTTAAAATTAATTGAAAAAGTTAGGTTGTGGCTTGGGTTGTTGGAGTGACTTGGGTTGGAGAGTTAGGTTGTGAAAAATGGATTTTTCTATTTTTTTAACAAATATAGCAACCAACCCATGATTGGGGTCGTCATTGCACATATTTTTGCAACTTGTTGGTTCTTAATAAAATGAATACATATATATATATATGGATTATATCTTCTTCAAAATTCATCGAGGGAGAAAAAAAAAAGCGATTGTGTAAAGACGTTTGGGAATCGAACAGTTTTGAAAAAAAAAAAGTTAAAAAACCGAACGGTGTTAAAAAGGAAACCGAATGGTTCTAAGAATGATTTTAAGAATACTGAATGGTTTTAGAAGAACGTTAAAAAATCGAATGGTTTTAAATGAACATATAAAAATCAGGAAATTTGGGGGAGGGGGGGGGGGGTACATAAAAGATGTGCAATTAAAAAACTTCTTTTTAAAAAATATTTAGAAAACATAAGCGTGATTAAATATTTAAAATAATGAAAAAATTTATAAAGGACGTTTAAAAATAAAAAGAAAATATGTAAGATTAGTTAAAATAAAAAAAAATAAATATATATCTTATAAAGGGCTGAGCTTTTTATTAGTATACTCGTAAATCAATCCGTCAGACTCGTGTATCCTACCCATGACTCCGTGAGATTTATTTAGCTCCGTTCTCGATTCAATGCTAATCGGTTTAAGGTTAGATATCAGGATAACCCTTTGGGTATCACTATAATCACGGAAAAAACCACTTGAATCAACCTACAATTTTTTAGAAGCTTTTGGATTTTGATTTGTGATTTTGTGCTAACTTTACTACTATAAAATAATATAAACAACTTGATATATATTACATGGTTTTTTTTTTCTTTTTTCAGTTATATCAATATATCATACATGTGATCTAAGCAACTTGGTCTAAACTTTATGGCTTTAAAACAATGAACTCTGTTAAAAATATTAAAAATTTCGGAAGTTCATTTACAAAATCAGTTTCCAAACCACGTTATCTAATATTTTATTTGAAATTTCATTTGTAATATTAAAAAAGATATTCATGAACATAAATAAATCGAATAGTAAGCTGTCAGCAAAAAACAGATCTAAACAATTTGATCTCAATGGTTTTTTTAATTGTCACATTTTTTTAGTACAAATGATCTAAACCCGTCATAAAAATATTTTGGGCCCAATGGATTTAGATATTAATTTTATATACGGATATGTATCAAAAATGTTGGAACCTACCAATAAAAGACCCGTTAAAAACCCGACACATCCATTTGCAAATGATCGTGTTATTTTCACACTTAACTCTTGAATTCTGCATATCTTATACGTCTTGTATGTGTACATATGAATCGTAAAGAAGACTAATCATAATTTGTCAAATTTTTCAGCATTAATGATTGGTCAAATACGAGGTTAATCATTGTCAACTCAGTGTATGTCATAAGGCTATACACTTAGTATAAGCATTGATCTTGTAAAACTCGGCCTAGGCAACCGAGTACTCGTTACTCGGCCGAACTGATTTTCTTCAACTCAGTCGGACTAACTCGGAATCGGTCCAACCCCAACCAGATCCCATTCGGCTAAGAAACTCGATCAAACTCATATCAACTTGGTCAACTCATATTTCCGTTGTTTTTGACTGATTTTCATTGTTTTTTTCTGGTTTTCATTGTTTTTTATTGATTATTGTTTGATTTTCCCTGTATATATTTTATTTGTATTGATATTAATTTTATTTGTTATAAATACTAGTAAACTTATGATGTTTAACCTATAAATACTTTTTATTATTTATTTTTTATTTTGTAATTTACCATATCTGAGTATTCCCGGAGTACTCACCACCTATGCCAAGCTAGTACCCGCAACTCCCTAGTCAATCGACCTGATAACTCAATCGACCTGATAACGCCTAGCGACTTTTTTCCATTATGATAGACATATACGAGGCATGTAGGTTTTGTGGATGTTAAACTAGATGTGTGAGAATAATCACTCCATTTACAAAAGTATTGGTTATTGGTTTCAGCTGATCGCATAAACAGATTCTCAATTCCGGGGTTGTCATGTACGGGTATGACAGGTAAACATGTTTACACAAGGACCTGGATATTTTAACAACTTACCAAATCTTATACGTCTTGTATAAGTCTATACGACACGTATAACCTCCTCTGATAACCACTGGTTTGATAATGATTGGTCTCATATACATTACGCATAAATCATATACGAGACGTATAGGAGTTCAATCATTAATACTGAGAAATTCTGATAAACAATTATTGTAAGAATTCCATAACCTATACATAAGAAGGCGCCGGTAGGATGTACGCATTATCTTACTTTTATAATTATTTCTTAAATCTACAAAAAAATAATAAATAAAAACTAAAAACTTATTTGACCAGTGTACTTTGTTAAGGTTTCGTATATTTAGTGTGTGTGAATAAATTGCATAACAGTGACAGAAAATAAAATCTTATTTACAAAAACCAACAATTTTGAATTTTCACTTTAGTCTTGAACTTTCAATATTTTCTAAAAATTCCACATACTCTCATTCTTCATTAATTTTTAGCACTTTGACGTTATTTCAAGCTAGATCTCTATGTTATTGTTGTACGTCTGAAAACTTTGTGAAACATGTATCAGGCCACAAGGAGTGGTCCCAATCTTTCCCATTTTTCCCCATTGCCACATCAGATTTCCCCACTTTTCCTCATTTTACACGGTGTCGTCCCACTTTTTCCCACTTTCCTCATTTTCAAATCTTATTTTTAATTAATTATTTTAACAATAAATAATAAAATAAAAAAAAATCATAAAATTTAAAATAAAAAAAAGAATACAACCAAAAAAAAGAGAATACAACCTAAAAAATTATATTAAAAAACCTATAAAGTATTATACCCGGGTGTGTTGAACGGGTTCATTTGAGCCGTTTGAACATTTTTTGGTCGTGGTTTTCTAAATTTCTTGCTTGATGACCTACCACGGGATGAACCTCCTTCCATTTTACTTGAAAATTTTATAAATTTAGTGTATAGATTGTAGAAGATGAGAGAAAAGTATGAGATTTTTTGTTGTTTAAATAGGAATAAAATTGGATTTTTTTTTTGTTTAAACCCCAACGGCATGGAGCAACGGTCAATTCCAACGGATAGATTTCCTCTCCCCACGCTCGGCTTGATTCGGTGAGTAGTCCCCGGTTTACCCCACCCCGAATCCGGGGGGCCGGTGTTCCCATTCTTTCGCGGTTCGGTGAAAGCCTCCCCGGTGTGCTCCCGAGCTCCACTCCGTCCCCTCTCATGGACCAAAAATGTTTTTTTCTTCTTTTTTTTACAGTTATATCAATAACTTATTCATCACCATTATTTTTTCTTATAACCGACGGATTAATGAATTTAAAAATAATCACTTTCATTAGTGAACTTGATGTGTTAAAAAGACAACTTCCACATGCTCATATTTTACAATTACAATAAATAAGAGCGAATAACACCGTTGTCTAATGTTGCTTTGTTTTTTACGTAACCAACTTTCACACATAAGTGACTGTATGTGGGGTTCCTCCTGGAGTGGGCTCAGGCATACGCCCCAGAGCGTCAAATTCGAGGGACGGTTGAAATCCCGTCTTAGGTGTCGTTGTACCAAGCCGTTCAAAAAAAAGTAACTGTATGTTGCAAGATCTTACTATTATAATAAACAAAAATCTACATCTGCTACTTGTCACATTTTAAGACTATTTTTGTCAGTTGTCAATTTTTTATAAACTCACTTAATTCTCTATCTCTCTTATTAAATAATTATATCTCACTCAACTATTTTAGTTGACACTTGTTTTCGACGTACTTTTCAGGTAACAATTAAGGATTCGTGGAGGATTAGAGTTGCTTATGGACTTGCATGAGACCGCATTTTTATTTTGTTTAGACATTATTTTATTTGCAAATTTGGCTAAATGTTTCGGATTATTTTATGGTATTGTTAGTTTTGATTCGAATTATTTTGTGGAGTTCATGTTAGACATTTTGTGTTGACGCATGTCGCGACACATTTTAGTGAAATTGCATTTTTAGTATTTCTCTTGAATCCGTGTGTTGTGATATGCGATCAGTCACGCTCCTGCGATTCCGCCTTGTGCTATTGAACAATCTACACTTCGACCTAATTCTCTATAACCAAGGCTCTGATACCAATCTGTAACACCCCGACCAACGGCGGAATCATCGGGGCGTACACGAAGTGTAGATTGTTCAATAGCACAAGGTTCTAATTTGTAAAATACTTACATCCAACATCATTACAAAAGTTACAAATCAACAAATCTAACTAAGTAACTAGATCCAAGCTCTAATATGATAATCAGTCAAGTTTAGTTTGCAGTTCCACCTGAAACATGTTTAAAATAAAAGGTCAACTAAAAAGTTGGTGAGAGTCATTGTTTTGACTCAATAAATAGTTCAATAGTTTCAAAGTTATCGTATGCAATTCAAATGAAACAAGGTAAACTAGGCATTCATGTGGAAACAAAACCGATAAACAATTAGGGGTGTCACCTTTCAATTCTATCTCAGCGGTCTTTCAACATGTATAGAATCTACTAAGCAACTAGTTGTGACGCATGATCAATTGTCGTAGTTGTATGTGGACTTATTGCCATTGCCATTGCCATGAGTTTAAATGATGGACTTATTGCTATTGCCATGAGTAATTGCAATCAAGCTAGTTTGAAACATAAAGCACATAGATTCACACAAGTTCATATATAGAATTGCATAATAATATAAAGTACATGTTTCACCCCCGAGGTTTTGTAAACAAACAAAAAAATAAGAAAAGGGGAAAATGAAACTCACCTTGATTGATGAGCTAAGCGTTGCAATTAAATGACAATTATGTAGTCCAATAATATCCAACTCGAATTAGCTTAACCTATAATTCAATCGCACGCAACTAATGTAACTATGACTTTGCATAAAATTTCATAATGTATTGTAATAAATGTTGTGAATATTAATGTTTATTATTGTTTATGTTCGTTGAATCTGGTAGCTTTAAACGATACGTTTTTCTACTTTAGTTAATTTCGTTATTAATTTCTACCGAATTCTGGCTAAAGTAATATACCATTTATTAACAATGTTTATGTATAGGGTATATGTAGGGCGAACCCAGCCACCAACCCACCACATTGTCAATATTTGATAGCTTACTCAGTCAGAATCTGTAGTGATTTCTGTTTTACTAAAGGCATTAATTTAATTAATTAGGATTTGTATTCATTTCGTTATATTGAATTATTGTAGTTCGAGTAATAGTGAGCTAAAAATAGGTTGTAAATTTTTAGTGTGAGCGTTTGTCATTTCTTGATCATTTGAAAGAATAATGAATTCTTACACCACATGTAGATGGATTCCGAAATTCGAATTTTCAGAAACCAAATATGAAATTACAACTTGTAATTTGAGAATTTGTGATTTATGTAATACAACAACGTTAGATTCCTATTCGTGAAGTACTATTGAAAGGTTACAACATAAGTTTACATTAGATTTAAAGTTTGATGTTTGACATAATCCTGACTCCCGATAATTAAGTTACATATTTGTCTTTTATGTTTTCATTACAACAAATACACTTTTTATAGGAATAATAACTAAGACTTTAGTAGGATACACACCTAGAGTTTATTGATCCAACTACAAGCTTTGTCTACATTATCTTACTGACATACTCAAATTTATGATAACAAACATTGGTCAAGCTTTCGGTGCTACTCCCAAAATATTGTCGGTGCTTATATATAGGGTATACCGCAGCCAACCCACCACACCAACAATACTCTGAAAGCATTCCAATCACCTACCAACACTACATAACACAAAATGTTTCACATGTTAGAAGTCTAAAATAGGTCTACCTGTTGTTGGCACTATAAGTATGATTATTAGTTTTTTTTTTTTTTTTTTTTTTTTTCAACCAATTGAACTTAAGTTAATCGTCCCAAAGTTTTCAACAGTTGTGCCTTATATCTCGCATTTGTAGAATTTACATGTACTGCAAATTCTCGTTCCGTGTGCACCCGTAACGAAAATTTTGCCTTGCATGTTTGTCCTACTTGCTGATTTTTTTTTTTTTTTTTTGGCATAACTGGTTGGATACAAGATCACATAATGCAAACAAGTATAATATAATAAATGTTGACAGAATTCTCATCAAAACTTAAACATTAAATGATAATTAAATTCTAACTGTGTTCAACCAAGTAAAACTTCAAACTACGAAGAAATATAAATCTTAAGTCTTAAAAATCATAACATCACTAGAGCCTATCAATCCTTAATCAACAATGTATCGTTCTCCCTGTCTTGGTTAATTTGAGGGTCTTGAACATTAAGTTGAAGAGTTTGTGCCCTTGTACCCCTTTGATCGTTGCCCACAAGCTTTGGGCATTTGTTTCTAAAGTGATTAGGATCTCCACACTCGTAACAAGCTCTTCCATGAGTTAAGGCAGGAGTAGGTGCAGCTGGTGTTTGGTTCAATTGCAGAGCATTGTGACCTTGTTGCACCATCTGTCTATTCCTACAATAATTCGCCAAATGACCATACCTTTTGCAGTTCGTGCAAACTCGGCAAGGTCGGTTCGTTACAGATTGGTATCAGAGCCTTGGTTATAGAGAATTAGGTCGAACATAGTTAAAGACCTAGACTATAACTTAAGATTTCCCCTTCATGCTTAGTAATAATAACATTAGAAATTTAAAGAGATTTCTAACTTTTCCCTTACTTTCTTAGCTATGTCTTCTCACTCTGCCGACAAATCAGCAAGTGTCCCTCGAAATAAATCTGAGGAATTCATAGCAGTACCAGAAGAGGAGAGTGACAGACCACCAAGGATAGAGACAGAGTCAGAAAAAGCTTATTGGGCAGAAGCTGAAGCAATACCTCCTCAGCCTGACATTCCATTTTCTCAACTTCGCTCATCAGACTTCTCCAGACATAACACATCCTACTGGGGTGGTTCAATACATTGGTCGGTTTTACGTAACTACCATTTCCCATCTTCTTTTAAATTCATAGTCGGAGGAGAACAAAAATCTCGGGAGTACAGACCTTTGTCCACCTGGGAGTATGAGATAGAGTTAGAGAAAGAAGAATTAAAATCAGATGCTGAAAGCCCATATCATCCTCCTGAAGCCTCACTGCCTTCCATCAGTCCTCCAGAACTTCAACCAAAAGCCTCTAACGCCTCTACAAAACCTAAAATTTCCAAACCAAAAGCTCCCAGACGTTCTACAAGCCCCACCAGTAGCTGTGAAAGTCGGATTGGACCAGAATCTACTATTGTGGAGCCACCACCCAAGATACGTCGCATAAGTCAAGGCGCACGACTACCTCCACCACGTGAAGGACGTGTTTTTGCTAGGAAGCTTGCTCACACGATTGGATCGTGTTCTTGGGGAACTCACGAGGAATCTGATGATTAGCAGACGTTTTGTTCTTTTTATTTTTTTTCTTTCACTATTATTGTACTAGACATCAAGTATATGTATGCTTATGTCTACACTTTCGATTAAATGTTCGTTTCCAAAATTTGAATAACAATAATGAAGACGTTATTTATTGATTACAATAACTATTAACTAATATACGTAACAACTAAATATGTTATAAAATGCATCGTCTTAGTGACATATGATTGAGTGAACTTGCTACCTTTATCGTACAACACTTAGTTGAACTAGAGTTAAACCTCTTGATTTTTCTTTTACATTTTACAAAAGGATCGCTACTACAAAGACTACTCTTACACTGTTACGTCTAATTAAATTTTTGAACCTCGTCAATAGTCTTTAGATTCACACTAATGAATAGAAACTCATACAATCTGAAAGGGGGAATACCTGTACTTTGGGGAGTTCTGTCTAGGAAAGCATTTCGTATAAATCCAAATCTACCGATGGACCTGTTATGCTTTCCTGGGAACCCTTAGAGTGAGTATGAACCTATAGACTAAAGTATGCCTTTCTGAAAGTTGATTCGGACATAAACACTTTGTTATGTCAAAAGTCTTCCTAAATGCAATATGTGTATTAATTTGTGCTTGAACCCTCCTTCGAATTATCAATTTCCTATTTTTTGAACTCCTTGGGTTATTTATGATCCTTTTCATTTTGAACTCTTGTATAATCATGCCTCCTCGTCGCAATGATGCTAACAACGCCAACAACACGAACCTCAACATACAAGAATTGGCTGCTGTCATTGCTCAGCAAATGGCCACAGTCCTACCTGGACTTGTGAACCAGCTCACTCAAGCCAATAGGGTTCAAAACAACAGAAATGGTGAGGTTGCAAATCAAATTTGCACCTTTAAGCATTTCAACTCTTGTCACCCTGCCAAGTTCCTTGGTTCTGAAGGGGCCACTGGACTGCTTCAGTGGTTCGAAAGCATGGAAAGTACATTCCTTCATTCAGACTGCCCTGAAAATCTCAAGGTTCGTTATGCCACCAGTGTCTTTCAGAAAAGGGCACTTACTTGGTGAAATACCGAGAAACGAACTAGGGGTGCTGAAACTGCAATGGCCTTAACTTGGGATGAGGTTAAACAACTGATGACAGAAGAATTTTGCCCTCGCAACGAAATGATGAAACTGGAGTCAGAATTCTGGAATCTCAAACAAGATAGTGGGGAAAACTTGGCTTACACAAACCGTCACCATGAACTTAGTCTGTTAGTACCACACATGGTCACTCCACTTTCTCGTGCTATTGAGAAGTACATTAGTGGCCTACCCAGGCAAATCCAAGATACCTGTTACGGGAGTAAACCGACTACACTGGAAGATGCTAACATTTCGATAAATTACGTAAATTCAAAGTTTTATTTGGAAATTCGAAATTTCGTTCTTAATACAATTCATTACAAATATATATATATATATATAAAATAAATAATCAAAATATAAAAATATTTTATTTATACAAACGATTGAAATTATTATATAAACTTTAAATATAGCTAAAATGGTATAAAGATTAAACTAGTAAAAGAAGAAAAAAAGTTTATTTTTAAAGTTTATAAAACTGAGGGATTTATATTGACAAACATAAAAACTGCTAATTGAGGTAAAAAGGTTAGGGACTGGTTATGTCAACAACCCAAAGTAGTTTTCTTCTTCACCCATGACACCCTTGGATACCCATTTACCCATTCTCAACCCAACTCAACTTCCGGTTTAAATTCACGAATAAATCTCATAAATCTCGAGACTTTATCAACAACCGAATGTTAAGGGATCAAAATCAAGCTCTAATCTTTCATTTAAAATTCAAAATAACACGGATTTGTAGCCTAAAGAACCGTATGCGACCGATCATGCTAAAAGCTATATAAACTAACACAAAACGCAAATTAAACACATCCCTTGGTGCGTCTATCTCCTGCGAAGCTTTCTGGGCACAAGAAATCGATTCACAATCGCGAATGATGCACAATCAAGACCTGCAAAGTCTCGTTCTTCGTCCTCTCGAACCGCCAATCAAAATCCACCAAATCGTATACAAAGGTACATGTTCTATGCCTCATTCTACTCGTTTTCAGATGCTTAACAAAAGCCCTATGGTTTATGATTCGCTCACATCATGGTTTGAACGAATTTTTGATCCAAAGTTCTAGGGTTTACGGTTTGGTTATTAAAGGGAATTGGGGGAAACCGAGTTACTAGGTTAAAATTAATACAATCGGCTTTTAAACACAAGCATGGAGTTAGTTCAGCTGGTCATTAGACATTAGTTTAAAGTTCTGGGTCGTATAGGTCGTGGGTTCAACCCATGGCCGCGGCATTTTTGGTTGTTTTTTTTAACATTTGACTAAACCATTATTTTTAATTTACGTTTTAACCATAAATTTTTATAAACTTAAATCTTGTTATTTAGAAACAAAAATAAATATATACTACTGTTTTATAAAATTTTTATAATGATAATATACATATTATAAACTTAAAGATTTGTTATTTAAGGTTATTGTTGAAAGATAATTTAAACCTATAAAATTTGTAACAATGAACTAAATATTTTACTCAATGTAATTATTTAATATGTTACAAATATGTTAACCAAGAATATTTAAACTATTAATTCGAGTTATATTTACTACAATGAAATTTTATTTTGAATAATAATTTATAATATCTACGAGTTTTAAATATTACATTAGTTAATAAAAATTATTAAATAAAGTTTAATTTGTTTTTTTTAAAAAAAAATGATAATAAACAAAATAATACACTATTTGATTTTAAATTTGTTACAAATCAAATTATCTTGTTTAAAAAAAAAAAAAATAATAAAATTAAAAAAAATTAAAAAAAAAGATTAAAAAAAAAAACTATTAACGGCAATTAAAATTATATTTATAATTATACAAATAAATAAAACTTTAAATAATTAATTTGATTTAAAACATAAATCTAATAGGTTTAAGGATGGTTATTATTATAAAGTTGTTTTAAAAACAAAACAATTCGTAAACATATAATACACAATTACACTAAAGTAGTTGTGTTAGAAAGTTCATGTAAGTCATAGCTACATTACGTTACGTGTGATTTAACCATCTAGGTTGACTGGATTGCATCGAATATTATTTGGACTGCACATACACTTAATTATTTGCAAAAGCTAGCTCATCAATCAAGGTGAGTTTCATTTTCCCCTTTTCTTATTTTTTTTTTTGTTTGTTTACAAAACCTCGGGGGTGAAACATGTATTTTATCTTATTATGCGATTCTATATGTGAACTTGTGTGAATCTATGTACTTTATGTCGCAAACTAGCTTGATTGCAATTACTCATGGCAATAGCAATAAGTCCACAATTTAAACTCATGGCAATGGCAATAAGTCCACATACAACTACGACAATTGATCATGCGTCACAACTAGTTGCTTAGTAGATTCTATACATGTTGAAAGACCGCTGAGATAGAATTGAAAGGTGACACCACTAATTGTTTATCGGTTTTGTTTCCACATGAATGCCTAGTTTACCTTGTTTCATTTGAATTGCATACGATAACTTTGAAACTATTGAACTATTTATCGAGTCAAAACAATGACTCTCACCAACTTTATAGTTGACCTTTTATTTAAACATGTTTCAGGTGGAAACGCTACATAAGGATTGCTAGAAGTTTTTATTTTTATTTATTATTTGATTATGTTTAGCTTTGAATTTAATATTTCATTAGTGTAATGGATGATTGAGGTTAAATTGAATGTAAAGTTTGAATTTCTTTTAATACAATTGAGTTATTTTATTTACATTATGAACCTTGTGCTTTTGAACAATCTACACTTCGTGTATGCCCCGATGATTCCGCCGTTGGTCGGGGTGTTACAGATTGGTATCAGAGCCTGGGTTATAGAGAATTAGGTTATTCAAGAAAAAAAAAAAATTACCTAGACTATAACCATAGAATGACTAGATAATGAACTCTAAGTTGAACTTAATAATTGCCATGATTAGGTTATAAACTCTCAGTTTGAATTACATAGTTGCCATGCTAGGTCATGAATTGTTATTTGAACTATATAGTTGTCATGCTAGGCCATGAATTGTTATTTGATCTCTATAGTTGCCATGCTAGGACATTAATTGTTATTTGAACTCTATAGTTGTCATGCTAGGCCTTTAATTGTTATTTGAACTCTATAGTTGCCATGCTAGGCCATGATATGTAGTTTGAACTCTGTAGTTGCTATGATAGGTCAAATTTGATTATATGACTACCATATTCTATTTGACTACTTATTTGATAGGTCAAATGTTTGACCCTAGTTTATGATGTTTTAGTATTCACACACTAGACTTAGGGTTCTAAATTCTTGACCCCTTTCTTACGTCTTGCAAGAGGATTGTCACTATGAAGACCACTCTTAGACTTATAAGTCTAATTAAATCTTTGAATCTCGTTAATAGTCTTTAGGTTCACATTAGTGAGTAGGAAACACATACAATCTGGAAGGGGGGATACCTGTACTTTGGGGAGTTCTGTCTAGGAAAGCATTTCGTATAAATCCAAATCTACCGATGGACATGTTATGCTTTCCTGGGAACCCTTGGAGTGAGTATGAACCTATAGGATAAAGTATGTCTTTCTGAAAGTTAATTGGACTTAAACACTTAGATATGTCAAAAGTATTTCTTTCGGAATACAATCCAAGTATTTCTTTGTGATTGAACTTTCATTTGAACTCTTTAATTCCATCTTGAACCTTCTATGCAACATGTCATAAGGCTCATTTTCTAACTCTTTTCCTTTGAACTCTAACATCACGTGCTTAACGTTTTCTTTTTATAGGTATCACACTCGAACAAAAAATCTAACAACACAAAGAAATTATGCTTATGAACTATGATATATACATATATCATTTTAAACTAAAATTTTATAATATCTGATAAAAGTTATTATTCAACTATAGGATTCTAAGATATTTAAACCTATGATCGGTGATATTTATTATCATATTAATCTAAAGTTCTAATATGTCTTATGTTATACTTCATAATTCTAAACAACATATTATGATATTCTGAGTTATGATGTATTCTTATCATACTAATTTAAGTATCATAATGTCACAATCATCTTATTACATACAATAATACTTACAAACATTAGATTTCATTGCAAAAATAATGCAAATTTTGAAATCACGATACACCCACTATTTTGAACTAGTCAAGTTTGAGTATTATGTGACGGACTTGTAATAACCTGGTAGGTTAAAGCTTGTTACACCAAACGTCATATGGATACAAAAACTTTTATCACCTTTGTACCAAAGTCAACCGTACCAATTACGATTTTTACAAAAAAAAAAAAAAAAAAAAAAAAATTCTTCAACCTATTCGATTGAGAAATGGTTGTTAGTCGTCTTGTATACTACAAAATAGACAAAACTAGTTTGCATTCGATATTAACTCAATTATGTATCATGTTCATAAAGTAGGGTAAACATGCAAGGCGAATTTTCGTTACGGGTGCACACGGAGCGAGAATTTGCAGTACATGTGAATCCTACAAATACGAAACAAGGTACACTATTGTAGTTATATTTGAATATAGAACTCAAACATAAACAAACATATTGACCTAAAACTCAAAACATTTTCTTTAGAAAGGTTGTGTTGTATTGGTAGGTGATTGGTATGCTTTCAAAGCATTGTTGGTGTGGTGGGTTGGCTGCGGTATACCCTATATATAAGCACCAACAGTATTTTGGGAGTAGCACCGAAAGCTTGACCAATGTTAGGATTCATAAATTTGAGCATATCAATAAGGTAATCTTAGTCAAAGCTATTAGTCAAAATTAATAAATTCTTGCATAGGACTAGGTGTGTATCTTACACCAAACCAATCAAAAGTCTTAATTATTATTCTAATATCGAAACAATGACACCATTGTAATTGTTGCAATGAAAAAAACAAAAGACGAATACGTAACCTAACGTTTTTAGTCGAAAATCTTTCAAACATCAAAATCTAAATCAAACCTATGATGATAACTCTTAGATAGTATTTTGTGACTGGGAATTTAAATCTAATTTCATTCTGTTATATAACTCACAAATCCCCAAATTACAAGTTATGATTTGAGATTTGGCTTCTTGCGATATAAACTCCTAAACCCATCTATATGTGGTATAAGGGAATTGGAAGATTGTATCACATTTTCAATAGATCACAAAGAACGAATTATTCACCGTAGGAATCAAGACATGTTCTTCAGTCACCCTCAC
Source organism: Mikania micrantha (assembly GCA_009363875.1). Classification (NCBI taxonomy): domain Eukaryota; kingdom Viridiplantae; phylum Streptophyta; class Magnoliopsida; order Asterales; family Asteraceae; genus Mikania; species Mikania micrantha. The sequence continues at coordinate 18,392,978 of CM018682.1, read as the reverse complement.
TCTCTACTACATTAAATCGAGACACCAAAATGAATACAAATCGTAATTGAAATAATGTCTTTAGTAGAATAGAAATCACCATAGGATCTGACTTGAGGAAATTATCAAATATTGAAAACGTGGTGAGTTGGTGGCTGGGTTCGCCCTACATATACCCTATAGATAAACATTGTCAATAAAGGCTAGAATAATCTAGCCAGAAATTAGGAGAAATCAATAATAAGCATTTATGTTATCATCTTTGTTTTAGGCTAATTAGATTCAATAAACATAAATCGTAATAAACATCTTTATACTCTAATAAAGGAGTATTTTTAGGAGACACGTGTCGTGTTCTTGTTAAATCTGAAAATATTTATTCCGCTACTCTCTCCTAATAAATAATATTTTTTTTTATTTAAACTATATAATTAAATATTAAGAAATATAATTTTTTCTTATTAATTTACTAAAATTTAATTAACAATAAGAATAATTCAATTATATCTTATCATAAATACAATTTCATAATTATTAAATATTTATTATTATTTAATATTAACAAATTAAATTTATATTATTCAACCCGTGTAATACACAGGATTCTTGGCTACTATATACATATATAACTTTCAACGTTTATTACAAAACACTTACACATACTACTTGATGATGTTCGTGTTAATGATTTGATCATGGATCGTTATTAAATCAAAGCCAAATTTCGATTGCTCAAGTTCTTTGAGGATTGAAACATTGTCGTAAGATCACGTTAGAACACGAAGACCAAATTAACAGTTTCTTCTTAATTTCGGGACGAAATTTCTAAAAGTAGGGGAGACTGTAACATTTCGATAAATTACGTAAATTCAAAGTTTTATTTGGAAATTCGAAATTTCGTTCTTAATACAATTCATTACAAATATATATATATATATATAAAATAAATAATCAAAATATAAAAATATTTTATTTATACAAACGATTGAAATTATTATATAAACTTTAAATATAGCTAAAATGGTATAAAGATTAAACTAGTAAAAGAAGAAAAAAAGTTTATTTTTAAAGTTTATAAAACTGAGGGATTTATATTGACAAACATAAAAACTGCTAATTGAGGTAAAAAGGTTAGGGACTGGTTATGTCAACAACCCAAAGTAGTTTTCTTCTTCACCCATGACACCCTTGGATACCCATTTACCCATTCTCAACCCAACTCAACTTCCGGTTTAAATTCACGAATAAATCTCATAAATCTCGAGACTTTATCAACAACCGAATGTTAAGGGATCAAAATCAAGCTCTAATCTTTCATTTAAAATTCAAAATAACACGGATTTGTAGCCTAAAGAACCGTATGCGACCGATCATGCTAAAAGCTATATAAACTAACACAAAACGCAAATTAAACACATCCCTTGGTGCGTCTATCTCCTGCGAAGCTTTCTGGGCACAAGAAATCGATTCACAATCGCGAATGATGCACAATCAAGACCTGCAAAGTCTCGTTCTTCGTCCTCTCGAACCGCCAATCAAAATCCACCAAATCGTATACAAAGGTACATGTTCTATGCCTCATTCTACTCGTTTTCAGATGCTTAACAAAAGCCCTATGGTTTATGATTCGCTCACATCATGGTTTGAACGAATTTTTGATCCAAAGTTCTAGGGTTTACGGTTTGGTTATTAAAGGGAATTGGGGGAAACCGAGTTACTAGGTTAAAATTAATACAATCGGCTTTTAAACACAAGCATGGAGTTAGTTCAGCTGGTCATTAGACATTAGTTTAAAGTTCTGGGTCGTATAGGTCGTGGGTTCAACCCATGGCCGCGGCATTTTTGGTTGTTTTTTTTAACATTTGACTAAACCATTATTTTTAATTTACGTTTTAACCATAAATTTTTATAAACTTAAATCTTGTTATTTAGAAACAAAAATAAATATATACTACTGTTTTATAAAATTTTTATAATGATAATATACATATTATAAACTTAAAGATTTGTTATTTAAGGTTATTGTTGAAAGATAATTTAAACCTATAAAATTTGTAACAATGAACTAAATATTTTACTCAATGTAATTATTTAATATGTTACAAATATGTTAACCAAGAATATTTAAACTATTAATTCGAGTTATATTTACTACAATGAAATTTTATTTTGAATAATAATTTATAATATCTACGAGTTTTAAATATTACATTAGTTAATAAAAATTATTAAATAAAGTTTAATTTGTTTTTTTTAAAAAAAAATGATAATAAACAAAATAATACACTATTTGATTTTAAATTTGTTACAAATCAAATTATCTTGTTTAAAAAAAAAAAAAATAATAAAATTAAATAAAATTAAAAAAAAAGATTAAAAAAAAAAAACTATTAACGGCAATTAAAATTATATTTATAATTATACAAATAAATAAAACTTTAAATAATTAATTTGATTTAAAACATAAATCTAATAGGTTTAAGGATGGTTATTATTATAAAGTTGTTTTAAAAACAAAACAATTCGTAAACATATAATACACAATTACACTAAAGTAGTTGTGTTAGAAAGTTCATGTAAGTCATAGCTACATTACGTTACGTGTGATTTAACCATCTAGGTTGACTGGATTGCATCGAATATTATTTGGACTGCACATACACTTAATTATTTGCAAAAGCTAGCTCATCAATCAAGGTGAGTTTCATTTTCCCCTTTTCTTATTTTTTTTTTGTTTGTTTACAAAACCTCGGGGTGAAACATGTATTTTATCTTATTATGCGATTCTATATGTGAACTTGTGTGAATCTATGTACTTTATGTCGCAAACTAGCTTGATTGCAATTACTCATGGCAATAGCAATAAGTCCACAATTTAAACTCATGGCAATGGCAATAAGTCCACATACAACTACGACAATTGATCATGCGTCACAACTAGTTGCTTAGTAGATTCTATACATGTTGAAAGACCGCTGAGATAGAATTGAAAGGTGACACCACTAATTGTTTATCGGTTTTGTTTCCACATGAATGCCTAGTTTACCTTGTTTCATTTGAATTGCATACGATAACTTTGAAACTATTGAACTATTTATCGAGTCAAAACAATGACTCTCACCAACTTTATAGTTGACCTTTTATTTAAACATGTTTCAGGTGGAAACGCTACATAAGGATTGCTAGAAGTTTTTATTTTTATTTATTATTTGATTATGTTTAGCTTTGAATTTAATATTTCATTAGTGTAATGGATGATTGAGGTTAAATTGAATGTAAAGTTTGAATTTCTTTTAATACAATTGAGTTATTTTATTTACATTATGAACCTTGTGCTTTTGAACAATCTACACTTCGTGTATGCCCCGATGATTCCGCCGTTGGTCGGGGTGTTACACTCTTATTAAATATTTATAATAATAATAATAATAATAACTAATGATATTATTTATCTTTTACAAATTAAAAATAGTTTGTAATAAATTGAAAATCAAATCATTTTATTAATAAAAACATACTTTAAAAATTTTACATATTATAATTTTTTAAATCAAAATTATAAAAAATATTTCAAGTATATCATTTATTTTTAGAAAATAAATATCTTATAAAAAAATGATAATAAACAGAAAGCTATAAAAATGATACTAGAAGTTACATGTTTTTCTTGTATGTCTAAAGATAATTTCAAATTAGGTTTTTAGCTATAATAATTACAAAAATATTATCCTATATTATAATTTGAAATAATTAGTTTTTTCTGGAAAATTAACCTAAGTTTTAAAGTTAATTAGTTTAAAGATCTCAATTATTACAAATCAAAAAGATTAGATGATATTCCTATTGCTATAAAAAAATTTAATTATTGTTAATAATCTGTATAACACACGGGGTATAACCTAGTATTTAATGAATAATATTAAAAAAAGAAATATGTAAGTGCCTTGTAAATATTTAGCAATGAAAATTTACAAAACATATTTTGAAATAAAATATTATTAAAAGTATGTATAATTAATCAATTTAAATAATAAAAAATAAGTTATTTTTTAACTTGATTGTTTATCATGAATTAAACATTTTTTTTTGCATATATGAATGATTATAAAGTCAAATGAGTGTTTATTACGTCTAATAATGAGTACCTAAATTTAACATGTGGGAACCACCAAAATTAATTTGCCTTCCGGTCATCATGATGCAAACGGTGTTTGGGTCCACCTTAAAGTATAAATCGTGTGTATATAGTATACTAGGTAAAATCACGTGTATTATATGTGTTGAAAATTGAAATATTATGTATTTTGTAAAAAGATCTGTTGTAAAAAATTGTTTTTTAAGAAAACTTATTTTTACATAACTTTTATTTTTCCTAAAGTTACAAATTTAAGTTAATTCTTATTTTTTTCTAAAAAAATGATTATTAGAAAATTTTCATATTTTGTAAACTTTGTTTAAGTGTGTTTTTTAATAAAAAAAGATTTCATTTTTTATTTATTAAAACTAATTTTTAATAGGAAAAATGTATATAAAGTCATTAGTCATTAAATTTAAAATACTTTAATAAATTAAAGAAAATATAATTATAATTATCATTTAATATAAGAGAGAATGATCGAAAATATTAAAAAAATGACATGCGACAATAATTCTTTAAAAAAATGACATGTGTCAATAATTGTCTAATAAATTGATATGTGGCAAAAAAGTTACTTATTTATTATACTAGTAAGATGTCGATTGACTTAATAGATATTCCAAATATCATGTGAAAACCCGTTGTTAGTGAAGAAAATCACGAAACTTGGAATCTTAAAAATGTTAGAAAATTCAGTAATCAAAATTGTAAATCTATCGGATAGTGTATGAAATCACTATCAAAAATCAAAATTTCTACCCTTTCGAGTTCATCTAATGGTTGTTCTTTGTGATGCAAATTTCGATTGATATTGTTATGCACTTTTGTCTTCTCTGTAAAAACCAACCAACCGCTAGGGGCACTGTCGCTAGGCCCGCAAGGGGGCGTGCCCCCTTAATCTCCGCGCTTAGTCAATAGCTCATAAATATTAAACGAGTTTACACTCCGTACCTTTAACTCTTTAATATTACCTTACATTTAATTACACTAAAATATACAACAAAAAATAAAAATATCGTCCACATCAAAGTTGAATAAAAAATTGGGGTTTGAATACACAAATCAATTTTAACGTGGTTTAATGTGGATCAAATAATTATTTTCAAGATTCAAATGAAGGGTATAGATATTGTTTAACGGTTTTCTCTCTAAAATTAGGTATACATATAATATAAACCCAAAAAGTCATCATGATGCAAGCGGTGTTCATGTCCACCATAAAGTATAAATCGTGCGTATATAGTATATGTTTATTGAACTAACATGTATGTGTGCGTATATGACTTGGAATCAAGACACAATTTCAATTGTTTCCTCGTATTTGAAACTCTATGATGCACGCATGAGATCACCTCATAACAAACATTACAATGGGATTTGGATAAACCCCTGACCTTATTATAATATATATGTCTTGGTTTGAATTTAAATCCAACACCTTACATACGAAAGTTAAAGAAATAAACACTAAGCTAGAAATTCATAGTTGTGTATGTATACATCATACGTGGGGATTAGCTACCTTGTACGTAACTTTCACTTGTAAAGCCTCTTTATCTTAGGAGCTGTTTGTTTGGATCTGAATGGGTTTGAATCTGAATGTTCCAGATTCAGACCGTTTGTTTGGAGAAAAAAACACGCCTGAATGGGTTCTAATGTCTGAACCAAGGTCTGAATGGTTCAGACTTGGAATGGAGTCTGAATGAGGGAAGGAACGTCTGAATGGGGTTCCACTACTACACGACCAGTCGACCACCGCCCACGACCACCACCGCCCACCGAATGCCGTCACCACCGACTACCACCACCACCGCTACACGACTGAAAGCAGACGACCAATTGTGGTTTTAGGGTTCGAACCACGACCGAAGCTCCACCATCTCCGCTCCACAGCCTCTGCTCCATCGCCCAAACTCCACCATATCCGCTCCACAGCAGAAGGCCGACGAAGGCGTTTGAGGGCTGACAAAGGCGGCCGATGGGTCTCGACGACCAAGGCTGGTGCGGCATCGATGGGAGACTCCGACTGAAGGCTGGTGCGGCGACGACTAAAGGCTGGTGCGGCAACGGGAGCTCCAGCGGCTAAAGATGGAGGCTGAATCGAGCCGAAGATGGGGCGACGGGTGGGGGCTGGGTATTTTAGGGTTTTGAATAATATATATATATATATATATATTTTAATTTTCATTCAGATTCAGATATGCAACCAAACACTAATGGTTCAGATCTTCTTAACTATTCAGACCCTCTTAACCATTCAGACATCTTAACCATTCAGCACTTAATGGTTCAGACTCAATCAAACAGCCCCTTAGACAAATATAAGGTTTGTTATCATTTAATTATTTTTAGACCCTACTGTTTTAAGTGAGTTTTTATTATATATGATTTTATGACGTAACTTTCATTTATGATTACGTATCCATTAGGTCTAAGTTTGTGTAAATCCACAATATCAATATAAACACACTTCTATGACAATTTATAATCCTTAAATAAAGGGAGTCAGTAAATTATAACATATGTTTGAAATTGAAACAAATAAAATGTCAGAAAATGAAGGACAAAAAGAAAGACGGCGATTCATGTTCAACAATCAACACAGGTCTCGTAAAATAGACTGTAAGTCTTAAAATATATAACCCATTTTTTTCAGGGCTAGTTCGCACACATAGGGAAGACTCAACTTTCAAACACCCAAATCTACAGCATAACATGAGATTTTGTTTGTTTGAGATAGTAAGTATGAATTTTGATGTAATTTAATAACCACCGATTGTCTTATAAAAAGCATCTTGGTTTTATAATGAAACCAAGTCAAAATAGTTAAATCATAATAATATGTTTTTTTTCAATTTTGCATTTGACATCCTCAATGCATTTGTTATATTGATTTTATCATATTAGTGAGGAGTGACGACCTACTTAAGCCTCACGAATCACTAAAAAAAATCTTGATTAAAATGAGTCTAACCCAAGCTCGAATCGTGGCTTAACTCAATTTTTATTTTTTATTATATATATATATTAAGGTTTGGCTAAAAAGTCTTAAAATCATAAAAAATGTGAGAAGTAATCTAAGCCATACACGTGTATTCTCCAATGTTTACAAGATATGGGTATTAACGTAATTTGTTTTCATTATTGTTAGCGGTTATTTTGGGAAAATACCATGATTCTCGCTAAAAAAAATTTAAAAATCCAAATCAATTATCGATTACAAGAAGAAAATCACAGATTGTAATTGATTATATGATTCTAATTTCATCTGGCGAATAATCGTTTAGTTTTTTTGGGGGTAACGACGTGATTGTACGGTGTTATTTCGTATGTTGTATGGTGTTGTTTCGTATGTTGTATGGTGTTTTTCAGATTGTATGGTCTTTTTCAGATTGTATGGTGTTATTTCGTATGTTGTATGCTCTGTTTTTTTTATATTATTGTGTTTTTCAAATTGTATGATGTTTTTTCAGATTGTATTGTGTTTTTTGGATTGTATGGTGTTTTTGAATCCAACTATTACAACTTATTTTGAATCCAAAGCCCTAATCACCATGATATTTTAAAATTTTATGGTGTTTTTTTTTAAATAATGCTTTGTTTTTTGATTTTATACACATGTATGGTGTTTAATGGTGGTTATATACGTAGTTTAGAGTTTATGGTGTTTTTCAGATTATACATTTGTTCGGATGAAGTCTTTTATAAAACAAGTCAAAGATTCTGTATTTCAAATAATTTTATGTGCTACGGTGTTTTAACGTGAGCTGATAAGTCTAAAACGCCATAAAATTTAACGAATGTTCAAAACACCAATAATCTCACAACTAAAATTTAACGAAGTTCAAAACACCATAAAATATAAAACGTCATAAAATTTAACAGATGTTCAACATCATATATCGGGATAGATCAATAAGAAATACATTATAACACCATAACTTGACAAAAACACCACAAACAAAAAAAACACCATACAACTATGAAGGTTGTGGTTTCTGTTTCATTTTCAAAAAACACCAAATTACGTTTATGCCCATCCCGCGGCTTTCAAACACCATACTAATTACATAATTGCCACCGCGCAATTCTGACCGTTAAACACCACAGATCTACTTTCAGGATTGTTTCTCATGGTTTTTATCCTTTTTATGGAGTTATATATATAGAGATTGTTCGAATGTTATATATATAGGGAGTTATTATATTAAAACCCATTAAATATGAAAGAACTAAAAGAACCACATATATAGCCACAAGTTTTGAAGAGTATAAAAGTAAATTCCTTTGAAAATAGAAGAAGTTACTTTTATACTCTTCAAATTTGTGGCTAAAAATGGTTCTTTTATTTCTTAACTAATATTGGTTTTCATTTGAACACTCTCATATATATATAGGGAAAGTATAAAATAAAAATCCACTCTCAATGAGAAAATCATGAAAACCGCAATATGTGGTCCATAATTTGCCACATCACCATCTCTATAAATGTAATCTTAAGGGCATTTACGTCTTTTTCAGTATTTGTATTTTTTTTTCTTTTTCAATTTAACCACCCAAATCAACTTTGAAAGATTCAATTATTTTTACATATCATACTTTCCTATATATTTGTTACGTATGTTTTACAGTATGTGTGTGTAATATATATGAACTGAATACCATCCCACCAAAATTCTCTCGAAATCCCTAAAAATCTGTTACATATGTGTTACACTTCCGTTAACTGTGTTTTTTCTATTTTTTTAAGATTCGCATTTTATACAATAAAAGACTATCACTCGTGTTGTTACATGTTTTTTACACATCCAATGTGCGTACGTACTTTATCCATCATTTTAAAGTTTCGCATTTTTATACATTTTACATGTTTTTTAAGATTCTCATTTTATACATTTTACATTTTTTTAAGATTCGCATTTTATACATTTTACATGTTTTTTTACGCATTTTATACAGCAAAAGACCAACACTTATTTAATTTATGCATCATTTTAAATTATCTAAACTCCCTTGAGTTGAACACTATACCACCAAAATACTCTTAAAATACCAAAAAGTGTTGCATGTGTGTTACATTTTCATAAGATGTATTTTTCCATTTTTTTTAAGCTTCGCATTTTATACACTTTACATGTTTTTTTAAGATTCACATTTTATACATTTTACATGTTTTTTATGTATTTTATACAACAAAAGACTAACACTTATGTACGTTATCCATCATTTTAAATTATCTAAACCCCCATTTTATACAACAAAAATACTACTAGTCGTGTTGTTGTAACATGTGTTTTACACATTAAGTGTTCGTACGTTATACAAACCAAAGTAGTTTTACGTTTTTTTTACATTTAGTGTCACTTTTTTTACACCTAAAATGGTTGTTTTGTTTCTTTCGTCATGTTCGTCTATGTTCGTTTAGTTATGTTCGTTTTGTCAAAACCTAACCTTTGTTAACGAACGAACACAAAAAAGAAAACCCTGTTCGTTTAAATGTTCGTGTTTCCTATATAGGCAGCCGCATCATAACAAATGTAATGATGATACCAATGTTTTTCAGGTTCGTGAATTGTTACACAGTTAATGCACCTACGTTACAAATGTGTTGCATATTAACATCAATCTTTGTTTTACTATGTTACATATGTTTTACTTGGAACAATTATATTACATATGTTTTACATATAAATTACGTTCTTTACACATAACAAATACAAAGATGTTACTAATGTACTACATATAGTTTTTAGTGGAGGGGCGCCTAGCGCCTAGGCAGCCTCCTAGGCCACATCATAACAAATACAACGATGTTACCAATGTTTTTACCTTTTTCAGTCTAGTTTTTTAATTCTTTACACTTATTTTAGCCTGTAAAAGAACCAAACATTTAGTAAACAAGTAAAAAGTTTGTTCATTAAAGTTTATTTAGTAAATAAACGAACATGAACAATTTTTTTTCATTTACGTTCATTTATATTTGTTCGTTTAGGTTCGTTTATCCTCGTTAATTTATTTTTATTAATAAATCAATTCATTTATTTGAAAAATCATTGATATATCCGTGTTCTTTATAAATTAACATGCTTGTGTCATTCTTATTTTATCGGAATTTTAGTGAAGTAATTAACTGAAATGGGTTAATATCAATCCAAGTTTAAAATTCATTTGTTTGTTCATGTTTGTTTAATTATTTGTGTTCAATAATGGTTGTTTTGTTTCTTTAGTCATGCTCGTTTATGTTTGTTTAGTTATGTTCGTTTACTTATGTTCATCTATGTTCGTGAACCATTCACTTATACTATTAACGAACGGACATGAACGAATATGAACACACTATGTTTCTTAAAGAACGAACACGAACAAGAAAACCTTGTTCGTTTAAATGTTCGTGTTCTCTATATAGGTAGCCGCCTAGGCGCACCATAGCAAATGTAATGATGTTACCAATGTTTTTCAGGTTCGTGAATTGTTAAACAGTTAATGCATCTACGTTACAAAGTGTTACACATATTAACATCAATCTTTGTATTACTATGTTACATATGTTTTACTGAAAACAACTATATTACATATGTTTTACATATAAATTACGTTCATTACACATACCAAATACAACGATGTTACCAATGCTTTACATTTAGTTTTAGTGGAGGCTGCCTAGCGCCTAGGCAACCTCCTAGGCCACATTATAACAAATACAAAGATGTTACCAATGTTTTTCAGGTTCGTGAATTATTACACAGTTAATCCACCTATGTTACAAAGGTTTTACATATAACAACAATCTTTGTTTTACTATGTTACATATGTTTTACTGGAAACAACTATATTACATATGTTTTACATATAAATTACGTTCGCTACACAAAGTGTTACATATAACAGCTTAGATAGCTCACAGGGAAAGTTGTTTTGTTATGTTCATCACACTAATCGTATCGATGAGAAAATTGTTTCTTCGGTAACTTTTACATGGAAAGTTGTTTTGTTATGTCTTCACATTGATCTTGTCAATGAGAATGTTGTTTATTCGATAACGCATCATTACAAAGACAACGATGTTACATGTGTTTTTTAGGTTCATGAATTGTTACACCGTTAGTGTGCCTATGTTACAAAGATGTTACATATTAACAACAATCTTTGTTTTACTATATTACATATGTTTTACTAGGAACAACTATATTACATATGTTTTACGGATAAATTACGTTCGTTACACAAGGTTTACATATAACAACTTAGATAGCTTTTACTGGAAACAACTATATTACATATGATTTACACATAGGGCTTGTCGTACATGTTAGAATTAGGTTATAGGGCATGATTCATGTAATTGCAAGACAAAGGGTTTCGATCCCGCTAACGTGAATGTCGAAAAGTAAGGAATATCAGGCGCTTTTTGTTTTTTATTAATGTTAAATGTGGTTAAAAAAACATCTATGGTGTTTGTTCTTTTGTTATGTTTTCATAGAAGTTGTCTTTTGATTTTATTAGCAGAAGTTTTTTAAATGTGTTCGAAATGTATGACATGCGTCGTAGTTACACTTATGTTACGTATATGTTACATTTAAATAATCAGTTTCAAGGAATATTTAAAATATTTTAATCGATGTGACATGTCATTATTACAACTTTTGCACCTTCTGTACCTCTTGAGAAAACAAGGACGTCCTTTTTTCTTGAAAAGATGTGGTTTTTCTTAATAAAGTACAAATGTGCATTTTACCACTTTACCCCTTATGTACCTTTTTTATATTTTATTGAAACATTAAAAAAAATCAAAAAACCTTGTTTAATCTCAGCCACTCATCTATTAAATCTATGGTTAAAAATGAGTTTTCACAGTTTTCTCATTGAGAAAAGGTTTTTAAAATATCCTTACCCTATATATATATATATATATAGGGGATTGTTCGAATGTTAGCTCGTCCTTATTGCGTTAAACGAATAAATAAATCTTATTACTTTAGGGCCCACATTAAAGTAAATCTAAAGGTTTTGTTTTAGTCTTTTTTTATTAATATAAGTGGGTCATACATTAATTAAAAAAGAAAAAAACATATACCTTTAGATTACTTTAATGTGGGTCTCAAAGTAATAAGATGTAGTTATTCGATTAACGCAATAAACATGTGTTAACATTTGATCCTCTCCCTATATATATATATATATATATATATATATATATATATTATATGGGGCGGTTAACATACAAACGAGTCATCATGGAAAAAGGGTATTATCGTTCATGTAAAATCACGGGCCGCGTCAATATAAAAGTACGGACTGCCATTTAACGTGCATACCATTTACAAGAAAAGACCTCATGATAGTCAATATGAGACCTCACCACCCATCAGGACCTCCCCATAAGATAATTTTAATGTAGCCGATTTCCCTTATAAAATTTCGGATTCAAATCATCCAAAAAAAAATTTGTATCTCGAAATCTAAAAAAATATCTTGAAAAAAATTGTGTCCAATATGATTTGAACCTATACTAAAGATTTAGAAGACCCCTGTCCTATCAATTAGACAATGGACGCTTTCGTTGTGATTTTGGGTATTTTTACTTTCTGATATTTTATTTGAAAAAAAAGAAATAAAATAAAAATAAGAATGTAGTAGGATTTTTGTAATAAATTTTTTTGAATTGTATATTCAATCATGAATGATGTATTAATTAGAATCTCTTAGAGTATTTAAGAGAAATATATTAAAATAATAGACTAAATAGATAAGGATATAAAACGGGTAGCGGGGATCGAACCCGCATCATTAGCTTGGGAGGCTAGGGTTATAGTCGACGTCGATTCATCATTTTTAACGTCTTTAATTCAATACCGAACATAAAACTTTGGTTTCGTTTGGCTCGTTTTATGGAAAATGTATAAATTGCTAAATTTAAGATGTAAACCAACTTACAAAAAAATGATACCCATCTTACAAAAAAAATGATACCCATAACATCTATGTCAGCTTTTTATTTGAATATATTCACTTCAAAATGACTCGCTTTCTAGATGATCCATCTAGAAGAAGACGATTCTAACAATCTTTTTAGCTACTTTGTTCTCTATTTCTATTCTATTTGAGAAGGTCCTAAGGAGAATGATTTTTTTCCATCAAGCTAAAATAATATGTCGATGTCTCTGGTAAATTAAAGACATTATTTAATAGCTATTTTGTTTCAATTTATTGGCTAAAAATCAAAACAAAAATTGAAGATTTAGTTACGATTAGAAATTAGAAATCTACTTGTATATCTTCATCAATGGATTCTTTGTTCATACTAATTCTCATTCAATTGGATATTGATCCAATTTTTAAATTTTGTTTCGCGATTTCATAATCTAAATTTTCAGTTTCTAATCGACTTTGGATCAAAATCTCGAAAATTTAGATTTTCCTTGAATGTGTCATTGAAAGGTAAATCATTAAATCCTTTAAATGAAATAAAAGTTTTTTTATCGGAATATGAATCAAACCGAAAGACCCTTTAACTATTATGGAGGTAAATAGAACGAATCACACTTTTACCACTAAACTATACCCGCTACAATGCAATTATTGTATGTAAATGGACCTTTTGCCGAGGCATTTTTGTATATATGTAGCTGAGCTTCTTATATAAGACGATCTGTTTTACTTACTTAGTACAGTAACCCGTTCAAGAATTCAATGAACCAAGCCCTTTTTTTAACTCAGTGGTCGTCTGGTCGAGTAATCCCATGGTAATGCGTAAGCCCTCGGTTCAAACCCGACAAGGGGTTTTGTTTGTTTGTTTTTTTCAGCCGTAGTATTCATATTTATACGAAGAATATCGGTATTCTTATTCTTAATACGAATAAAAAAGTAACCAACCGTATTATGTTATCATCTAATGAGTTATAATATATTAGTTATCACGAATCATAAGTAAATAGCTCTACGAACAAATGGATTGGATCGACTCGAAAAATAGAAAGATTTGTACAAGTTGTACGTTTCGTCACCACTTTGTAGAATGCCTCTAGCAAGTGGGCTATTCACACGTTAGCAATTACTATTTAGCGAATGATAGCCAGGTTTTACAACAAGATGTTACGGGTTTAAACCTTGTGAGAGATTGTGATTTTAGTTTGGTACTTTGGTTAGCTCAAGGAGTAAGTTAGGCTTATCGTAACAATAAAATTGCTAATTGCTAGACAGTGGAGAGCCCTAGTGTAGATGACTTGAACCCAAATCTCGTTACAAGCCCTAGCAAGTAGCAATGTCTCGTCGTGAATCGGATTCCAGACACCATCGCTCTCGGTTCGATCGAGAACCTAGGTACTCTCATATTCTTATCTCCATTGCTGTTTGTTTCATTCTATGATACCGTCATGTCAAACGACTATAGAAAAGTACAGGACATATATGCTTTAATTGATCATGTTTATTCCATGGTACCACATCGGATTAATTGACGCTGCATCAAATTCAGCCTTTGGTGAATCAAAGTTCCTGCTTATGTGATTCTTGTGATCAGTTTGTTGTCTATAGTGTTGTTTTAGTTCAAAATAGTCGAACCGTTTCAGTATTTTTCATGAATCTTGAATGTTCTTTATGTGATTCCGATGATCAGTTTGGTTGTTTATTGTTTTTTTTTAGATGTTTTCTGATTCGTGGGTAGATTTGCGTACAACCCAAGGATTGTATTTCATATGTAATGCATCCTAATTGCGAATTTTTGGCCAATAATGTTTGTAACTTGTATCAGATTACTTGGTATACTGTTAAGTGGGGCTTGTGAAGTCTCAAATCTGATGTAGACTTGTGATTTGAAGCTAATCAATTCAACATCCTAAACTTAAAATTATATTGCATCTCATTTATCGCTTGAAACTGATGGAGTATATGAAGTCCCTAAGACACGTTGAAGTTTTTTTAATTTTTTTGTATATTATATTTCATTGATATTTAAAAAACCTGTGTAAGATGGATATAGTTAAAAGTCCTCCTGATATGAGATCATGAATGTTGAATTGATCACTTACATCCTAGTTTCTTACCCACGCATGTGAAACTGCTTGTTGTTAAAAGCACAGTCCTTCCATAGCATCACATTTAAATTATCATGACTACAAATGCAGATTACAACAGTAATTGAGTTTGAGCCTTTTGGTTTCCACTTGGACCTTCAAACATGTCGATTGATTAAAAGGCGTATATTGATGAATCAATGTCTGACACATTGGTTGTTTGGTTCATAAAGTGAAGATGATTGTTACTCTGTCTTTCATATTGTTTCTCTTTTCCACTTTGAAAAGTGGTGATGAATTTTTGGTATCACAAGGATTGCATCATATGGTCACAAAGTATCCTAAGAGATGAACAAATGATGTATTTAGAACAATATGATTTGCCATAAAAAATGTACACTGTGAGTAACAACTAGCTGCCACTTTTATTGTTTGAAGTTCAATGGTGCTTTGGTGATAATCATGAGAGTTAAGCTGGTGAATTTGTGATAGAGATCTTAGTTATATTAATATGTTAGTATTAATTAGTAGTAATGGTAGGATCTAGATATGGGTAGTTGGTAATTTTAATATCTAGTGTGTGTTAGTGGATTATAAATAGTGGTGAGGCTTGTGAGTTGAGTCGGGAAGAAAATTATTAGACTTAATATTGGCTCCTGCTTGGAGAAGGGTTTTACCCTGGGACATCATTTTGATGTAATCGTCTGTTTCATTTTCAATACAACATCATCATTGTTCTTGTTTGGTCATGGATTGATTATACTACTTGATTCTATTTGTTTGATTGTTCAATTGAATGGTACTCAATCCTCATCAATGGTCCGACCCTGCCATCGACCTGCCGTGTTCGTGATTTTTTGTTCCAATTGAGGCTCTGCTGGATCAAATTGCCGGATAACCTGCCGTCTACACCTTCAATTTCATTTCGATTAATCAATGTTGGATCTAATCGCCACCGTCGGCCCTAATTTCTGCCGATTTCGCTGTTGGTTGATTTTCCGGCTACGCTCCTATCGTAATCGCTTCATTCAGGTTCTGTCGATTTCACTTTCAATTCCGATTTGATTTAAGTCACGATTTGATTCAATTCGTATCCTGCAATTCACGATTTGAGCCAATTTCAATTTCATTGTCGATTACAATTTCACTGTTGTTTCAATTTCTGTCGTATTTGAGCCAAATTTTAGTTTGAGTCGATTTGCATTCTCTCTGAATCTAATTTCTGATTGATCAATTTCAATTTCGATTTCAATTTCAGTTTCTGTTCGGTTCATTTCAATTTCAATTCAGAATTGATTCACATTTGATTCAATTTTTGTTGACTTAATTTCATCATTGGTTGATTTTGTTGGCTTTTGTTTGGATTAGACACCTTATCAGTCATGGTTGATCATATCTCTCGATTAGATGCTTACGAACAACAGATTGTTCAACTTCAGAAAGAAGTAGCAGCAATCAAAACATCGATTAAATCGTTGCAAGAGGAACAATTGGCTTTAATGGAATTTCGCAAAACAGTACTTGATTGGATGAAGAAACAGGACAACCAATTTGTTGAGGATCAATGGGGATCATCTGGCATTGTTTTGCCCGATTACAAGACTTCTTCAGGCTCTGCATTCAATGGATTTGAACCTCCGAGAGACATTCCAATGGTGAACCTTAACTTGGGTACGTATTCTACTTCTGAAACTTTGGCAACAGACATCGAAGAAGAGATGGTTCTCCCTAATCCCAGCAACAATAATGTTTTTCGTTTTAGGGATTTTAATTCCCTGCCTTGTGAAGCTACTCACATTTGGGGCCAGGTTATTTCCAAACCGGGTGGGTCGCCTCCATCCTATGACCGACAATCCACACCTCTATCAAAGAAGCCATACTCGTTCTTAGCAAATCGATCAGGAGCTGCTTCTACTTTTGTGCCGGGAAATGTTTTGCATCATGATCGCGGAGTTCTATATCCTTTCCGTTTGGATTGGAAAGGACGTAAGAAGAAAAGAATTTGTTTGCGTTGGGGAAACAGATACGGACCAGCTCACAAATGTCCGGAAGGAAAGATAATTGGAGCAAAGCACGTTTCATAGTTAACTCTCAAGTCTTGAGGACAAGACTTTTAAATAAGGGGGGAGTAATGATAGAGATCTTAGTTATATTAATATGTTAGTATTTATTAGTAGTAATGGTAGGATCTAGATATGGGTAATTGGTAATTTTAATATCTAGTGTGTGTTAGTGGATTATAAATAGTGGTGAGGCTTGTGAGTTGAGTCGGGAAGAAAATTATTAGACTTAATATTGGCTCCTGCTTGGAGAAGGGTTTTACCCTGGGACATCATTTTGATGTAATCGTCTGTTTCATTTTCAATACAACATCATCATTGTTCTTGTTTGGTCATGGATTGATTATACTACTTGATTCTATTTGTTTGATTGTTCAATTGAATGGTACTCAATCCTCATCAACCTGTTTGAATATATTTGTTTCTTTTGAAACTATCATGAAATCGGCAATGGAAATAACATTCACTTGGTTTTTTAATGTATAAACTATAAAAATATTATAGTTGTTATAAGACATTATGACTACTTGATCATAGAAGTGGATTGACAAATTCAATTGACCGTGGTTGGTTAAGTATAATGCACTAAAATCTTGAAATATCCTTGCTCAGTATAGAAGCATTGTTTCTGTGCTTTAACTCCATTTTTTCTGCACTCCATTTAAGCATTGTTATAGGTGGTGGTCTTTATTTAAAATTCTTTCTTTTCATCTGTTTCTTTAGTTGCGATCAAGGAAACAAAATTTGAAGCTTGTTTACCGTTCTAATTTATTCATCTTTTTATTATGCTGACTCATACTCATCTCAATGGAACCTTCTTTTTTTTTTTACTGCTGTTTCATGCCAGTCCTAAGAGAGTTAAAAGGGACGGAAGAACAGCAACAGAGCAACCAACCAGCAATTATAATTCTACTGAACGTATTGATCGTGATAAAAAACACCAACGTAGGTTGCAAGATTCTGTTCTTCTGGGGTCCACATCAGTAACTGGTTCAAAAATAGAAAATGTTACATTGAGCAAAGAATCTAACAAAAAAAATAATGGATACCGTGAAGGAACTAAGCATTCTTCTGACAATATTACCGCACCTCGTCCTCGATCTCACATTCAGGTTTTTCTTTTATTTTGTTGGATTTTTGTGATCTTTTTGCATATTTTCCTTTCTAGGCATGCTCATATGATGGTGATTTGACTCAAGTCCCCTCTTTCCAAACACAGTAGTATTTGTTCTTGCTGCTGTATGTTTGCAAACACAGTTTTTGCGTATTATGTGAAGTATCAGGTTTTGTAATATAATATATACTTTACACCGGGCTTATGTAAAATATTAATTTGTCCCGTTTCCTTCAGTTGATCCTGTATGTATAACCATGTTGGGGTTGCATGTGCTTGTCTTATAACAGCATGATGAGCGTGCTGGACAAGTTGGTCGTAGCTTCAGACACAAGGAAACTACAGGTTACAAAACGGTTATCTGCTACCTTTTTGGTTTTCACATTTCATGTGGCATGGCATGCAAATTATTTTTCTAAATCTATTTTTTATTATTTTCATTTAGAGCATGACCAGTGGAAAGAGAAGACACTGAAAGATGAAAAAACCGAACCCAATTCAAAGCAACTTCCAAAGAAAAGACCTTCATTCCGAGAGACAAAACTACCAGTTAATGAATCAGCACCTCAAGCTACTAAAACACCGGCTAATGCTGAAGGAAGTGAAAGAGGAAAGCAGCCACCAGTGGACCGACCCGACAGGTGGTTGGCAGGGGGAAGGGACCCACACAGGAATGAAACACATAGGATGAAGTTTCAATCAAGAGTCAGGCATGGTGCTGGTGGTTCCTTTAGGGGAAGAGATGGGTTTAACCAGGGGCAGAGGCAAAGTGGTGGGAGAGTTGAAAAGTGGAAGCATGATCTATATGATGAAGCTAATAAAAGCCCAAACACAAAGAATGAGGAGGATCAGATTGCAAAAGTGGAAGCCTTGCTTGCTTCATAGCCATCTTTAGTATGTTTTGTTTATGTTAATGTTCATCATTTGTATTTTGTTTAACCTTTTGTATTGCATTTTTAGTAACATTACTCATGATCCTAGAACGGGTCAGAGTTTTAATCTTGTTGTTGGTTTATGGTCATTGAATACTTCATGCATTTAAGAATACTAAGAACTTTTTATTTATAATGCACTTTTTGGTACGTAACCTTACAATTATAAAACTGTTTTATACAATTGCAAATCATTAAGATATTTCTTTTGCTTCATCTGCATCACTTGCTTTTGATTTTTGAGGCATGAAAAGTGTTTAGAGTTGAAGAGGTAGAATCTTTCTTGAAGTTCATTGATCCTGTTTCATAACCGAACCCTGATCTTTGCTGCAAGTGATCAGCCATATGCGACCTGGTGCGGTGGTGTGACGAGCCCTCAGAGCTGCCGTCCAGGAGGTGGTAGCTGGCAGATAGGGAGCGGTAGCCGCTATGAAGCCTGTGATTCTTCATGACATGCATCACAAATGGTATAAGTCCTTCCATTTTTGCTGCTGCTGGTTTGTGAGGTATGATGGTAAGTAAATATTTGATAGATGTGAATTTGATGAATGTTTTTGATGGGATACGTATATTTATATGATGATGATGGCACACAGGTTTTATCTGTGAGATTTAGAATCGTGAAGTTTTTGTATTGTTATGTTGACTTTTGTTGGTAGGAGGTTGTTTTTGAACAAAACACGATGTGATATTGAATTTCGTGGGTTCTGTCTGGATAAATTATAACTGGCGGCTACAACTGTTAGTTTGGAACCAAATCTATAATGGCAGCGAATAACATGCTTCATATTTCACTTCTTACTTCATCATCGCAAGGGATGTTTGTAAGGTCTGTTTTTAGTGAAATAAGTAAGACTAATTAAACTTTATAAATATAAGATGCTGGATTTTATGAAGTTTTTTTATTAGTAAATTTGGTTTATATTGATTACTTTATATCCAAACAAATGAGAAAGTGAATAAAAATCTCCAGCAAAGAGAACATATTTACAAACAGTTTTTGGGTATATTAAATAGATAAGTATAAATAATAAAATTAAGACATTTTCTACAAAAAAAATATGCTGCACGTATCATTTTAGAAAATACAAAAAAAAAACTATAAATCAAACTTTTCTTGTCTTTTTTAAAAGTTTGTAACGCAGATACCAAATATGAGATTTCAACCGACCCTTCGTATTTGACGCTTTGGACATACGTTTGAGCCTAACTACAACTGGGTAAACCCTCAACTTTGTAATTAAAATAAAGATTTAAAAGATTTCGTATTATTTAACAAAAACTATCCATTTTACGACATGAAAGACATTTTACAGCTAGAAAGATATAGGTTTAGCAACCAGCAAGGGATGATGTAAGAACTCAAAATGTCAAACACGCGGATATAATCAGGTTAGAGATTTCGATAAAGAGGATCATGTGATTTGTGAACTAACATTATTACTAATATTATTATTTAATTTACAGATAAATATCTTGACAATGTTTGTTGAAATTAAAAATTCAAAAAATGTAACTTGAAGACATTCAGTTTATAAATTTGGACATTTCTCAATATGCTGTCGACACGTTTTTAAGTTGGTAGGCCGTAGCTTAACTGGCGTAGGTAGGTATGGTGGAGAATCAAATAGAAAATAATATTCAACGACAATTTTCGATGTGCGGACGCAAGTGGCAAACTCACAAGTTTTGGCCCAAGGATTGGGAACTAACAATTGAATATTGACTTTTAAATAATGATAATTATTTTTACTTTTTAAATTAATAAAATACCATAAAAACATGATACTAGAGTTGTCAAAATGAGTATATGATAAGACATGTTTACATTTGTTTAACAAAAAGTGCACCAAGTAATTTTTATAGGATTAGTTACAACCGAATTGTCTTCTTATCTTAAAAAGTCTAAGAAAGATTATTAACTATTCGATAATTAGATCAAATTTAAGAGTGAAAATTCAAAATTTTAGAAAGAAAAATTGTTGAAGGGTAATTTAACCACATTTTTTAAAAGTTTTATAACTTTTACTGATCAAATAACTCAAGATCATTTTTAGACTTTTTAGGTTAAGAAGCTTAATTAATTTAACATAACCTGTTATATATATATATATTTATTTTAAATAATAAAAATTAGAAAGGCAGGCTTTATCATTTTTTTTTTGGTTTCATAAAACATAAAATTTTCACGCTTAAATCACCAACATAAATGTTAAACGAGTCGTTTTCATTTTTTTATTAGCCGTGCATGATGCTATTCTTGTTAATGTTTCTTTTTCTTTTTTTTTAGTGGGTTGTCAAGCCAATAACATTTTGTTATGTTACATTTTCGATGCTTTATTTAACTTTAAATTATCTAATATTCCATTTGTAAGAACACATATTATGCACATGATACTATTATGTTAGTAGGTCTTTAACACGTTTGATTTATTCCCATAAAAGTCAAAATTTTGGCACTACCATTGTTTCTAAGTGGACACACGGATAGTCGTTAAAGCTGTTCGACAATCACCTGCAAGTTGTGAGAACTTATCCACTTGCCAATTATCAATTATACATTACTAATAACTTACCCGCCGTGTTGCGGCGGCGTCGAAACGTCCAATAATTCGAATTTTAAAATTATGAATGAGTTAAGTCATTTTTAAAAAAATGTTAATAAAAGGTGAAAACTATCACAATGTAACTAAAATATCATGTTGTTGTAATAATTTGAATTACGAAATCCGAAAATGTATTTAAAAAAGTAAAAATATATCCTATGTAACTCCACCATAAACATAAACGGAATCGATTTTGACTAATATTTATGACGAAATATATAAAAGTAAAAATATATCAAAGTTGACACAACCAAAAACATAAACATACTCAATTTTGAATAATATTTATATTGAAAAGTAATCATGAAAAATCATTACAATACTAACCTAAAATGTACCAAAAGATTATATTTTAAGAGAAAAAGGACAAAAGGATAAAAAAAGGTAAAAATATATACTATATAACCCGACCATAAACATAGACGGAATCTGTTTTGACTGATATTTATGTCGAAAAGGTAGTTGTTATAAATGTGTCTGATTAGATGAATGAGTATTCAATTTTGATAGCATGCTCTTAAATAATACGAACTCAAAGCACAAATTAATTCATAAAACCAAACCATAAAAAAATTATGATTATTATATAATTATTAGTATTAGTTGAATATTATTATTCGATAAATACTATTATAAAATCTAAATAGTTTGTGAGGTGATTACGATTAAAATGATATAAAAAAATTCTGGATAATGTACGGGCACGTTATAAGCCTACGAATAACGCACAAAATTTATGAGCCCATTTGAGTTCGAAATTTATAATGTACGGGCACGTTATAAGCCAGTGAATAACGCGCAAAATTTATGCACCCGTTTGAGTTCGAAATTTATATAAATGTTCTTGACGTAATTGCGATCAAATCTATATAATAATTATTAATATATGATAATGTAAGAACATGTTAAAAGCATGTGAATATTAAAAATATGTGAGTAAAATAGGAGGAGGACTTAAAAATAAGAGTTCAAAGTTCAGGGTTCAAAACGTAAGTTTTGAATTAATTCAAGTCATCTAACTCATGTTTGAGAACCTTTACAGCGGTCATGTTTGAGAACCTTTTACAGCGGTCAATTTCCTCGGAGTATTTTTTGAAGCGCCTTGAACCACCGACGTTGGTTTTTATTAGTATAGGTAATATAGTAGAAAGAATATATATTTTAAAAAACACGTCACAATGGTGTATTGGAAAATTACGAATAAATTACATCAAAAGGAGAAAACAACCGAAATATAGCTAAATTGCCATGTCATTGTAAAAAATAAATTTATGAAACCTGAAAACGTATTTAAAAAGGGCAAAAATATATTCTATGTTACCTGACCAGAAATATAGACATAATCGGTTTTGAGTAATATTTATATCAAAATGTATAAAAGTAAAAATATAGTGGAGTTAATCCAATCGAAAACATAGACAGACTTGATTTTGATTATTATTAATATTGAAAAGCAGTTAAAAAAACGTAACAACATTGATCGAAATTATACCAAACGATTATAGTTTAAAAGAAAAAAAATAGAAAAGAAAAAAATGTTTCTAAAGAATTTGTTCCCTTGACCTATTGAATAATCAAAATGATATGGAATGTTTAATCGATGGAACGAAAGTTTGTATATATGTAGTTGAAGTTGGTCGCTTTTGCCACCGACGATGGCTTTCAAATATGTATAGAAAATTTTAATAATATTTTATATTAAGAAATCATATTATATTATTTAAATTTTTATCAGTAACCATTTATTATATATTTATATTTAATCCATGTATTACATAAACGCGAACCTGATATTTTTAATATGAAAGTCAATAAATATTAATGAAGAACGATACATAATATTATTTTTAGGAAAACCGGAGATCATTTTGTTCTAAATATGGCCACAAATTAATTAAATAGAAGGAAATATAATAATATATATATATATATATATATAAAAGAGATGGTTCCTTTGTTAACCATTCCTTATTGCGTTAACCGAATAACTACATTAATGTAAGTTGGCCCTACATTAATTAAAAAAGAGAAAAAAAAAACCACAACCTTTATATATATATATATATATATATATATATGGGATGTTTCGAATATTAACCATTCCTTATTGCGATAGCCGAATAACTGCATCTTATTAATTTGGGGCCCACACTAAAGTAAATATAAAGGTGTAGGTTTTTTCTTATTTTTTATTAATGTAAGTGAGCTCTACATTAATTAAAAAATGAAAACATACACCTTTATATTTACTTTTGTATGGGCCCCAAAGTAATAAGATGTAATTATTCGGTTAAACGTAATAAACATGGTTAAAACATGATCCTCTCCCAATATATGTGTGTGTGTGTGTGTTGGAGATAAAGCTAAATATCAAGGTGAGGTCGGTGGCAAAAGCCACCGACATTGGTTTTTATATATGTATGGAATACATATATTTAAAAACGGTGTAAATATTTACTCCAGTTGTTTTCTCTGAATTTAAAAAGTTCACACTTTTATCTTTTAAAATTTATAAAAATTTTATACAATACCTAATTGTTTTGTTTAATTTGAAAATTTGAGTTAATTGTAAATCAAAATTAATCTTTAAATTTATCATATATAGGATGTGTGTATGTATAGCCTAAAAGACATCACAATATCACATGACAAATGTGATATGAATATGATAAAATAAATAGACACATTATATTGACAATCTCAAGTTTTTAAAGTTTCATATTTAATCTTTTCGTTCCTTAATTGCTCCTATTCTTTTAGGGTTAACACTTTTATTCCTTACTTTTAAAAAACTTTGTAAAATGCAATTTTGACCTCTCGAATTTTCTAAAGTTTTAAATTTATCCTTGCGTTTCAACTACTATTTTTTTTAAATGTTTTAGTTTTATCTACGTGTCAGTATAAATTCAAGTCAATCCACGTTTGATGTAATTTTTTTTATCGTGTGCTTATTTTAAGTATATTTTCAGTTGGATTACGTTTAAAGGTAATTTTGTTCGCAATTAAGTTGGTTTAATATAATATATTTTCTGTCAATATTATAAATTCAAAATATTATACGTTTCGAAACCGCTATAAATGCAACGTATAAAATTACTAGCTTATATATAATTTAATATATATGTCGATGTATACATAATCTGAAAGTAATCTTTTACATCCTTAACAATGTTTTTAAAACCGGAATAGATTGTCTTATGGGTTAGATCAAGCAAACTAATACTAAATCTAAAAACTAGATGATGTGATAATATTATAAAATTTATATATGAAATTACTAGTTTTCAAGCAAACATCAAGGTTCGATTATGGATAAACCTTTTCAAGTCTACCGCCTTTTTTTCAAGAGTAATATCATTTTCTCCAAATCGTTAGTCTTGACTCTTGAGCATTAAGTTGCCCAAGAGACAACTGTTATTACTAAATAATTTGAATTATATATCAATCGAAGTTGCATAAATAATATATAAAAGCATGTGTGATGCATGGCTGAGGAACTCTGTTTAACAAAGATATTTTAAATCATATTTCGAATCATGTTGGTGAATATATCTATCTTTTATGATACAACAACAATAACAGATTTACTGTTAAAATCAACCGTACCTGAAACATGTGCGTAAAAAATTGATCGTCTAATAGAAAGTTAGAGAGAATTATTGTTGTATTTTGGTGTAGATACAAGACAAACACATTGTATTTATACCATAAATTCTTAGTTGAAACTTGAACCTAACAAATGAATTCAAATGTAATAAATAATAATTAAAACTATAATAAATATAAATAATTATTTTAGTTTAAAGTTAGTTAAAATGTATTTTTACTAACATTTTCAACAAAAAAGGTGAATATTAGATTATTCAAATCCACTTTAAAGTAAATTTAATTATGCTAAGATGAAATTAATCATACTAAAACTTAGTTAAGCTAGGCGCACTAACCCTTGAACCCGAATAGAGAATACCGCCTCCTCGTCCCAAAACCCATCGGGTATTTACCCGTCGGGTTGGGTATCCCGGTGGGTTTCGGGTATACACGTTAGTTAGCTAAATATACTCGTTGACTGACAAGGACTGGTTTCTATTTAAGAAAACTCTATCAGCCTCTCGATGTGTCCTTTCGCTAACATACGTACCAACCTTGTTAACTGTACCAAAGTATGGTTTCACATTCACGCCTCCATGACTCCTATATTTGTTCAGTTTCTCGTTTATATCTATCTATCATTTCTTGAATATGTTTATCGAAGTACTCATTTACGGCCTGGCGATTTCTATCTAACATGGCCATCAATTCTACTCGAATAATTAACTTAAAACACGTTGGGTATCGGGTAACTAATAATCATTTTTTTATAAATAAAAACTATATGTTAAATATGCTAATAACAAACTGTTAATATACAAATAACATGAAATTTCAAAATGTCATAAGTTGATTAGGATCGTTCAAGATAAACCAAAGAATAACAATTATCGACAAAATGGTTCAGAAAAAAAACTATTGTAGTTGTCACAAAAAAACAAATATAAAAAAAGAAAAAAAAATTTATGAACAATTTCTAAATTTCAAAAAAATAAAAGAAGAAACAATTCTATCAACTTCAAATGTATATAAATGGTATGTGTTATTGTTGTAGTTCTCATCTCTCTTCATCTATTTTGTTTATTGTTTTTTTTTTTTTTTTTACCTTTTCTTATTTATATTCGTGTCTTTGAAATCAAATAAACTTTTCTTTTAGCCTTTAATCTTTCCTAATTATTTTCTTCTAATTTTTTATAACGCTTAGTTTTTTTTATCTTTCTCTGTTTTACTTTGTCTATTTCTTTTGTACAATATCGATTCTTTTATTATAACTTTTATGTTATGTCCCTAAACATTGTAGAATTACATGCTTAGTTTTATTTACATGTTAGTATAAATTAGTTCTTATTCATGTTCTGATGTAATTTTTTTCTGAAAATGAGCTTGGTCATATGTAATACGTTTTCAGTTGGTCTATGATTCAATGTAGATTTGATTATTTTATCTTTTATATTACCTTAATGGCTCAATCCTTCTATTATAACTTTTGTGTTCTGTCTCTATACTTTATATAATGTTGCTTTGACCCCTTCAGTCGTTTTTTTTTTTAGTTTAGAGTTTCATTTCTAAACATACATGCTTAGTTTTATATTACGTGTCGGTATAAATTCGAGTTGATGTTTTGATGTAATTTTTTTCGAAAACAAGTCGGGTCAAACATAATGCGTTTTCGTATGTATTTTATGTACGTTTTCAGTTGGTTGATGTAGTTGAGTCAAATGTAATATATTTTATATCGACCATATGGATTTGAATTACTAGATATTTCGACGTCGCTGCAAACACACTACATGCTAGATAAACTTTTTATGTAACATTTCTTGTACATAGCTATAGAATCAAAACTTTTTATGTAACATTTCTTGTACATAGCTATAGAATCAAGCAAATATATCACAAATAATTACAAAACAATCTCAAAATCCTTTTCCTGAAATCTAAATTTATAAAAACAATATATTGCTAGCATTTCTCCTTAGTTTCTCATTTTCTTTGAAGCAATAAACGTGCTTGTGGTTGAAGTGGTGAAATCTTTCCTAGTGTTCATTGATTGAGTATCATAACCAAACCCTGATCTTTGCTGCAAGTATTCAGCCATGGGTGGCTGAAACTCTGATCTGTTGCGACGGTGTGATGAGCCCTCGGCTGTCACAGACCCATCCAGGAGACGGTAGCGGACGGAGAGCGAGCTGCAGCTTTTGTGAAGCCTGTGTTTTTTCATGGCATGCATGACAAAAGGTATCAATCCTTCCATTTTTACTTGCTGGTTTGTGAATATGGTAGATAAAAGACTAAAAGTTGATGCGAGTATTATTGGAGGTCTAGGCTGCAAATTGTGTGATATATATACGAGTAGGGTGGCATATAGGTTTGACTTTTGGAATGTAGAATTGTCAAAATGGGAGGTTTGACTTTATGGATAGGATGTGGTTTTTGAGCAAAACAAGATAATTGTTGATTCAAATTCCACAGGCCATATCTATCCCTAATGAGTTATGTCTATCCAAAAGTTTACTTATGATTGTCATTTAAACAATTTATTATTTAATATTGATATTGATATATGTGAGCGTGTTCAAATATTTCTTCGGATGTATTCTAATTGTTGAAAGTTGTACCATATTTTAATTCCATAGGCCATACAAATGCTTATGTCCATCCAAAATTTATGTTAATGTGTATTTAGCTTGTTTAATATTGTATCATATTCAAATTCCACGTGCCATATCTGTCATTTTTCCTTTCAAAAGTCAAAACCTTTCATGCACTTGAATTTAATTTAAAGTTGGATATAATAAAGCATTTTATCTATTCTAATGAAAAAATAGCTAAAAAGACATTTGTTTTATAACACGCAGGCCTACCTATACTTGACCCATTTGTCGCAGTGCCTAATCGTTTTCTAATTCATGCCTAACTCTCTCTTTGATGCCTTTGTTCATTTGTAAGTGTAAAAAATGAGTATACTTAATTTGTTGATAAATTAGATTCGAATAATCCAAACTTTTATCAATTGTTCGTTACCGGTCCAATTAACTATGAAAATTTCAATAACGTCGCCTACTTTCGACCTATTTACCTCTGGTGGACATCCGTTAAAAAACTTTTTTTAAAATTTCAAACGGATCTTTTAAGGTTTTTGTTCATAATGAGAATATGAGTTGAATGATGTATAACTTACCTCGAAACATTGCTACAAATGATGAACAGGTTCTTTAATTGAGTGTTTAAACTTTCAAATGATCAAGGAAATCATCAAATCTGGAAATTGAAGTAACGTTTCGAGGTAAGTTACACATCATTCGACTTGTATTATCATTCTGATCAAAAGCCTTAAAAGATCCGTTTGAAATTCGGAAAAATTTAACGGCGTTAAGTTTTTTAAACGGAGGTCTACAAGAGGAAAATAGTGTGAAAATAGGAACGTTGTTGGGGAGATTCATAATTGGGAACGACAGAGACCAACTCCAAAAAATTTGGATTATTAAAATCCAATTTGTCTAATTTTTAAAATATACTTTTAACATAATTAAATTAACTTAAATTATAATTTATATTAATATACATCAATAATTGAGAACTAAGAACTAAAACTCAGATGTTTTCTATATCATCGTTTACTCTTACAAACAGGGGCGGCCCAACCGTTTTGATGGCCCTAAGCGAAGTAAAAAATTGAGGCCCTAAATTTTTTTTTGTTATAAAATATAAACCCTATACATTAATCCATGTTCTCATAATATGTATGTTGTTAGTTTCTTGTTTAAGTTCTTTTTTTGCTCTTTTAAATGCATCTAATATGTATTTTGGGTATCGGTTAGACATATAATCTAATTCAGATAACAAAATAACAAAACAAATAAGCTATAGCTATCAATTAACAAAAAAGTTAAGCAACAAGCAGATAAGCAACCTAATAAGATATTAACCTTAAGCAACAATGAATTAAAGAAACTAAACAGCCAAACACACTTGCACAATGAATAGAAGATAACATGATACACAAGCTAGTATCTTCAAAAAAAGGTACTTACCTCGATGTGCAAAAAGTAATGCATAGAGACTTACAAATGAACATATGCATCAAACTATCAAAGAGAGATTTAGGCATAAATTAGAAAGGATTAGGCTTTACGATAAACGGGTCAAGTATAAGGTAGGTCCGCGTGTTATAAAAGTATAAAACACATGTTTTATTATTTCCAACTTTAAAAAACAAGTGTATAAAAGGTTTTGAAAGGAAAAATGATAGATATGGATGTGGGGAATTTGAATATCTTTATCCTAAGGCAAATTGGATTTAAATAATCCAAACTTTGACCCATTGGCCGCTGCCGATCCCAACTACGAAAATCTCCGATAACGGTCTGAACTTTCGACATATTTTCCCGTGGCGGACCGCCGTCAAATAAACCCTAACGGCGTTAACTTTTTTTCGAATTTCGAACGGATTTTTGAAGGCTTTTGTTCAGATGGAGAATACGAGTCGAATGACGTATAACTTACCTCGAAACATTGCTCCAAATTTCTCAATTTGATGATTTCTTTGACGAATTGAAAGTTTAAACACCAAAATTGGGAAATTTGAAGCAACTTTTCGAGGTAAGTTATATGCCATTCGACTCGTATTCTCCATCTAAACAAAAGCCCTCAAAAATCCATTCGAAATTCGAAAAAAAGTTAACGCCGTTAGGGTTTATTTGAAGGCGGTCCACCCCGGGAAAATATGTCGAAAGTTCGGACCGTTATCGGGGATTTTCGTAGTTGGGACCGGCAGCGTCCAATGGGTCAAAGTTTGGATTATTTAAATCCAATTTGCCTTATCCTAATAATAAAATAATAGCAAGAGTGACACTTGTTACCTTATCATAGACTCTAAAATTATTTCCCTCCTATCTCTCATATTAGATACTAGAGTAATTACATACAATGTCTTTTATGTATATATCAGATTTCAAATTTCATCCTTAAATTTTAATTACGTCAAACATCCTTTATATTAGTGTTTTGTAACAATTATGTCCTTTAACACTAGCCAAAATTAATTTTTCTGTTAATTTTTTTAAAATAACAATTTTGCTATTATAACTAAAGAATGAAATATGAAACTTTATATAAAGTTAAAGGATGTTTTTTGTACTTTGCCAGTTTTTTAATTTTTGTTATTTTATATTTCTTTTCTTTTTTCTTTTAGATTTATTCTATTTAATATTCTATTTTATAATTTTTTTAAATTAGTAATTAATTTATTAGCTTATTTATATTTATATTATAATTAAAAATTTATTTTTATGTTTTTGTGTAAATTTTTTTTCTTGTTTAGTTTATTTCTTATTTTTTTCAATTTATCATTATATTTCTCACAAATTAATTTATCAAATTATTATAAAAAATTTTAGCTGTGATTTATTATCTATAACTAACAAAAAATATGAAATTATTTTGTATCGTTTTCGTTGTTAACTAGTGATTAAAGATAGGAGGTGTTCATGTTCTGGTTTTTACGGCATTTAGTCGAAACCATAAATTAAACCGTTTACCACATTTTTTAAATAATTAAAATATAAACCGAAATGTTAAAAATAAAACAAACCGTTAATAAAAATTATAGATTTGATTCAATTTTATTATTAACAGGCTCAATAGCTCAAGCCCAAACCATAAACCAAACGGGAACCAAAACTTGATAACTATTTGATTCGGTTTTATTTTTAACGTTTCGGTTTTGATTTTAATTATTCAAAAAACGTTATTAACAGTATGGTTTTTGTTTTAATGTAAACACCGGACCGTGAACACCCTTAATCTTTACTCAACTAGTTAACAACCAAAATGATACAAAATAATTTTATATTTTTTTATTAATTATTGATAAGAAATCATAGGTAAACATTTTTACAATAAGTTGATAAATTAATTTGTGAGAAGTATAATGATAAATATAAGAAAATAATAAATAAACTAAACAAGCAAAAAAAATATTTATAAACAAAAACGTAAAAATAAATTTTTAATCATAATATATGTAAACTAATAAAGTAAGTACTAATTTTAAAAATTTATAAAAAAGATTATATCTAAAAGAAAAAAGAAAAGAAAATAAAAAAATTAAAATTGGTAAAGTATAAAAAGTGTCATTTAACTTTATATCAAATTTCATATTTCATCCTCTACTTGTAAGGGCAAAACAGTCATTTTAAAAAAATTAACAAAAAAGTTAACTTTTGTTATTGGAAAATGACCTAATTTTTTATAAAACACTAAGATAAAGGATGTTTGACGTAATTATTAAAGTTTAAGGATAAAAATTGAAATTTGATATATATATATATAAAGGACATTTTGTGTAATTTACTCTAAATATTAAGTGACTTTTATATTGAATTCAATATTAATGATTTTAAATAATTAAAGTATACAATTAAATATCATATATATAAATCTTCTTATAAGAAAATTTCAATTATAGAATATCTTAAAATATAATTTTATAATTGTTAAATTTTTATCATTTGTAATTTATTATTTTTAAATATTCGTCATTTATTATTTTATAAACAATTATTGTTATCAACCATACAAATCTTCATAAAAAATGTTTATAATATATTAGATTTGTTCAACCCATGCAATACATATGTTTCTATCCTAGTGATACAATATTAAACAAGCTAAATACATCCGAGGAAACATGGGCGAAGCTTAATAGGGGCCCGGGGGGGGGTAATAACATATTAGATTTTTTCGTCTGTAGTGTTAATTTTTTGGCCGAAATGTTATTTTTAGTTAAAAATAGTGGTTTCGTCCCATCGCTTTAAAAAATTAACATGTATTTTAGGAATCAAAATTTTCTGCCCCCCTCTCACTTTACCTAAGCTCTGCCACTGCGAAGAAATATGTGGACACACATTAACATCAATTTTAAATAATAATTTTTTTAAATGACAATCATATATTCATATGAAAAGTTTGGATGGACATAAGGGACATGTATGGCCTATGGAATTAAAATATGATACAATTTTCAACAATCAGAATACATCCGAAGAAATATATGAACACACTCACACACATCAATATCAATATTAAATAATAAATTGTTTAAATGACAATCATAAGTAAACTTTTGGATAGACATAACTCATAAGGGATAGATTTGTCCTGTGGAATTTTAATCAACAGTTATCATGTTTTGTTCAAAAACCACATCCTATCCTCAAAGTCAAACGTCACATTTTGACAATTCTACATTCCAAAAGTCAAACCTATGTGCCACCTTACTCGTATATATATCAGACAATTTGCAGCCTAAACCTCCAAAAAAAACTCGCATCAACTCTTATATATCATATTCACAAACCAGCAAGTAAAATGGAAGGATTGATACCTTTTGTCATGCATGCCATGAAAAAACACAGGCTAATTCACAAAAGCTGCAGTTCTATCTCCGTCCGCTATCGTCTCCTGGATGGGTCTGTGGCGGCCGAGGGCTCATCACACCGCCGCAACAGATCAGAGTTTCAGCCACCCACAACTGAATACTTGCAACAAAGACCAGGGTTTGGTTATGACACTCAATCAATGAACACCTCTTCAACACCAAGCACATTTATGGCTTCAATGAAAATGAGAAACTAAGGAGAAATGCTAGCAATATATTGTTTTTATAAATTTAGATTTAAGGAAAAGAATTCTTTGATTGTTTTGTAATTATTTGTGATATATTTGCTTGATTCTAGAGCTATGTTACAATAAATGTTACATAAGAAGTTGATTTTTTGCCTTTTAATTACAATAATGAACTCATGGAGTCTAGCATGTTTAAGTGATCATTTTGTGGACAAGAGGGTGCCCGGACCCGATCACAGGAATATATACATCACATTGTTTCTTTAGAAAAATAAGAATTCGTCCGCGCAGAGATAAATAGTGATATTAACCGCAACGTGTTGGATCGATGTCGAAATATATAATAATACAAACACATATGGTCAACGGGAAATGTATTACATCTGACTCGAGTACGTCAATCAACTGAAAAAGGATATAAAATACATACGAAAACGTATTAAATTTTACCCGACTTGTTTTTGGAAAAATGTTACATCATATCTGAACATCAACTCGAATTTATGCCGACACATACATAGAATTAAGCACGTTGGTCAAGCCCTCATCATGCCTGATAACACATAGCCTAATTGTAGGTCATATGCTTTTCGATTTTGTTGTCTCTCTTATTTATTTATTGATAGTTATTATTTGTTATGGATTATGCATTATTAAATAAACTTATTTTTTATCTTCTATTTTAGTCTCTAAACATCATTAAGTGTAAACTGTGCTCATTAAAGTACTTAGGAAAAAAAAACGAATAACGGTACTAATTGTTAATTTTGTAGGAGTGACTCTAAAAATATTTAAATATTTATTGTGATGGAATGACTTGAATGACAAAACTATACAATGTAAGATAATAAAAAAATAGATGATATGAAAAACATCTAAGTTTTAGTTCTTAATTATTATTGTGTATTAATATAAATTATAATTTAAGTTAACTTAATTATGGTAAAAGTATATTTCAAGAATTAAGTGTACTTGTATTAAATTAATATTTATCAAGAACATAAAATTTGGTGTGACAATTGTATATTATGTAAACTTAGTTTTTAAAACATTTTTTTCACCTTGATATTAAAGACATGCTTTAATGAATGTGTATTTTATCAACTTGTATTATATTTTGTTTAACTTGCATAATACATTACTTAATTTATTCACCCTAAATCAACTCATCTACAGATAAATGGATACTTTTGAGCTGAGGCATCATGCCAGAAAGATCGAACTCTATGATGACTTGATAAAAATATGAATTCAAATTTATATATTCAATTGATTCTTCAATTCGTGCTTGAAGAAAGGCAAAGTAATCAATATTTGACACAAGAACCGCATATAATTCTAGAATCAAACAACAACCATATGTTACACAAGCTACAAAACAATAAAAGAATTCATTTTTTTGGTATCTAAATTCATCCAAAATACTCGACATTGTTTCAGTTACTTTTGATCTTTGAACCATGAAATATGTTCAGAGTTGAATCAGTGGAACCTTTCTTGAAGCTCGTTGATTGGGACACAAATCCAAAACCTGGCCTCTGCTGCAAGTACACAGCCGCGGTTGGCTGAAAATCTGACCGGGTCCGACGATGTGACGAACCGTCGGCTGCAGACCCGTCAAGAAGATGATACGAGCCGGCGGAAAGGGACCGAAAGCTGGTTTGTAGCCTGTGTTTCTTCATGGCATGCATCAAAAGTGGTATCAATCCTTCCATATATGCTGCTGGTTAATTTTACGTGGATGAATATTGGAATAACTGAATTTGTGATATGTGATATTAAAGTTTTTTTTGAGGGTGTGTATATATGGGGTGAGGTAGCGCGTATGTATGACTTTTGACATGTAATTTGTCAAAATGTGAAGTTTGACTTTGTTTTATTTTGACTTTTGTATATAGAATGTAGTTTTTGAAAGAAGAAAAAAATAGACTCGTGCACCTTGTTTTGGATTATTACCATCTGCTATATGCACTTTTTCATATGTTTTTGGAAAACACGCAGAAGTTGACCTAACAATCTTCATCTAAAGCGGTTAATTTAGCTGAATAATTATTGTATTTTAGGTTGAAATGACTATAACATATAACATAATGAGATGAGTACGACTTGAGATAAGTAACATCTTAAAATAATGCAGGTCAAGATGCATAATTTAAAATCTATATGAATAAGATTCAAACATATAAAAATTATCCATAATATATTTTATGAGAAAATCATTAAAGATTGTTCAATAAAGTATATTTATAGTTACAACTCATTTTAACTTAAACTAAATTGTTGTTTTTATAAAACGACTTATTTAGACTCAAATTGATTTTACTTTAAGCCGATTTTAACTCGCATTCATCTTGGCATGAACTTATTGCCACTATAAACACGGGAAGAGAACTAAATTGGCACAATAGTCTCACACAATCTTATAGAAAACACACACAACACATGACCAAGGCCATAATCTAAATTTATTGGTTAATGATTGATTAATAGAGCTGAGATAAACAATGAATCATCAATGATTTTTTGAAAATAAAGTAGTAGTAGTAATAATAACAATAATAATAAAATATTGTAATTCGGATGCTACCAGCAGTCTGGTTCACAATTCATACAAACGATCATTACTGATCGTTTCAAATACATATGGTTCACAGGTGCTCAACCTTACTTATAATTGCACTTATGTACTCAAAAACATAAAAAACATCATGCTTAAAGTTGTGTATATGTATAATCGGTGAGGGGTGCCTAATGGTGACGTTCACCATTTTAAAATTATGTATAAATCCGTTGCGGTTAATTTGTCTTGCATTATGAAATTTGCCATAACAAACTGATCTCAACCATTTGAAATATATACATCTTTATTTCTTATGAATCTATATATAGAAATATGAAGGCGATATTTTTGTATTTTACAAACTTATAAATTTTATATACATCTAATCTATGCCTGGCAAAATGGGCGGGTTGGGTCGAATTAGGTAACTGGTCAGAACGGGTTCGGGTCAGGATGGGTGCGGGTCAGAATGAGTTTTAAGCAAAATCAGTTCGGGTCTAAATGGATTGTTCTTAAAAAACATTAATTTAGTATTGTTATAAGTAAACAAATAGTCTATTTGGATAATTTTTAATGATTTTCTCATCAAATATGTTATTAATCATTCTTAAATGTTTGAATCCATCGCATTTACATAGTTTTTTGGTTACCCATCTTGACCTGCATTGTGTTTAAGTGCTACCCATCTCAACTCATTCAATATTATGATGTTACCCGTTTCAACCCATTATACTACAATTATTTACCAAAACCAACCCATTTCCTTTGATATGGGTAAAAATTGCCACCTCTAATCTAATCATTTAAAAATAAATTTATTAACCATGTATACTTTTTTAAACACCTAAAAGGAGAAATGGGATATTTTTGCGTTATTATATACATATTTGGGGGATTGAAATTATGGCCTTTTGATTTGAGAAAGCAATTAAGATCTTTCTGGGCTCATCTTTCTCCGGACCGGATTTTATGGGCTCAGTCCAAATCTCTACTGGTTTTCTCTTTTATGACACCGCACTAAAATATTCTTATCAAATCAAACTTTTTAGTTTTAATTAAGTAGCTTAGATAAATACTAACGATCTTCAGTTTAGGTGGTTGAGAAGAGGTAGCCTGTGACTTGAATATTGAAAATGTCACAAGTTCAAGTCCTGACATGAACAAAATAGAGATTTCATGCTAGGCCGATGACATCCTCTCATCTATGACGTGTTTCCTCCTATTAGGGAGGTCACGGGTTAATTAATAATCTAGAAAATAATACAAAAAAGAGAGAAATACACATCGTTTTCCAAGTCATCATTAAAAAGGAATGAAACAAAAAAGAAATATCACGTCACCATGTTGAGTGTTATACTTATAAAAATACAAACCAAAATATTGTATTTATACTGAAAATATTTAAAGCAGTGTTGTAAAAATCGCTACTCGCTAGTCGGTCGGCGAGGTAGGGACTAGGGATTAACCGGGATTAATCGGATTGAGATTTTATATATAAATTTTAAAAATTATATATATATATATATATATATATATGTATATATACAAAACATTATGTATAAGTTTGCAAATAATCTAAGATTTTATCAAATTAATAATTCATATGAGCTATTTATTTTATTTTTTTTTGAATACCCAGCCCATTCATATAATAAAAGCCCAAATCTGACTTTAAAAAAATCAATTCCCCTCTATTTAGGCTCTGGCTACACTCCCGATCTCACGCAGTCACGCTACAATCGTCTTCTCCAAATTAGGGTTCCGGCGAGTCACGCTACAGTCGTCGTTCTTGTCAATCGAAGTCGGAATCGTCGTTCTCAACGAAGATCAAAGGTTTGTTTTCCATTTTCTTCTCGTATTCGCCGAAAATCGGCCGTTTTTTGGCCGATTGGTGGCCGATTAGGACCAATTAGAACCGATTAGGTCCGATTTTGACCGACTAGCGATTAATTGGCCGATTTAAGGAAAATTAGTCGGGAACACCCCGATTAGCGCCTAATTCTGATTAATCGACCGAGGAATCGCGATTTTTACAACCATGATTTAAAGTACAAGACATTTAACATTTAAAATTATATACAAAAATCTTTAAAATAGTAATATCATATATGTTTTTGGTATCATAAGCCTAAAAAAATAATACAATATATGATTTTTATATGACTTTGGTATCAAAAAGTAAGAAAATAAAAATAGTTGGTTTATAAATTATTAAATTTTTGAAAGTTATATCCATACACAATGCATATATTCGGTTTTTACGGTTTTTATTTTAGGTAAAACCAAACTAAAACTTTCAGTTTTTAAAATACTTATATCAAACCTGTCAGTTTATATTTGGGTTTGGATTTTTTGGTTTTGGATTTTGGGTTGGTTTTTTGGGTTTCATGCGTACCCTACTTAATTAGAACACTTTAGAAAGTTAGTTACATTTGTATATTTGTATATGTTCCAATTTAGTTACAGGAATTATGATGCTTTATATATACAAGAAAGATAAATTACATAAATCAATCTCGTGTATGCATGGTGATAATTAAGGAACTTGGTCCTTGTTCAGCGTGTACGACGCATATTTAATTTCGCTAATTATTAATTAATGGGTCCTGCGAATTCATACTACTGGTTGGGGTTTCACCTTGTGACCGAGAGGTCATGGGTTCAAGCCTTGCTAGAGGCTATTTAAAGGGACATCCAGGTGTGGAAAAGATTCTTAAGCTTGATCTCCTGTTCTGCACTAAGGCCACAAGGAGTGGTCTAGGAACTCCCCACTGCCACATCAGCGCCACATCAGCTTTCCCCACTTTTCCTCACTTTTCCCCATTTTGCACGGTGTCGTCCCACTTTTCCCCATTTTCAAATCTTATTTTTAAACTCCCCATCTTCGGCTAGATTTTAAACTCCCCATCTTCGGCTTGAATCGGTAAGGCCACACCGAAATACCCCACCCCGAATCCGGGGGGGTGGTATTCCCGATCATCCCCGGCCGGCAAAACACTTCCCCGAGCTTTCCCCGGGTGCCACTCCGTCTCCCCTAATGGGGGCGAGTGTTTACCCATTCCAGGGGGTTCCCACACATCTGGCGTGGTCGCGTCTTACCTTTGCCCGATGGTCCCTGTTAAGACAACATACGCCGTTCAAAAAAAATTAATTAATGGTTTTTGGCTAAATATTTCAAATAGGATTTGGGACATAGCACGGAAGCAGTTTTATTGCCGACGGTTACCGAGATTCAACACTTTTTGCTATATACATTAAAATTAAAATGATGATTGTTATGTATCGGATATGTGTGTCTAGAGAGGTATTCTATTAAGAACCACTTTTATGTTAAAAACTTGAGAACTGCATAATACACTTGTAAATTATGCTTTAAGTTTTGTACATAGAGTGGTTATTTAAAAGGGTAAAATAGTAACTTCTCATATTTTAAGGTTAAATTACTTTTATACCCCTAATAACATATGGTTCAAAATTAGGTCCTTTGGTTCTTTAATATTTAGTGGTTCTCAATGGAATAAGTCCCTGTGTGTCTATATATATATATAGGGGAGGGATATTTTGAGAAGGCTAAAAACCATGAGAAGTGTGAGAAGCAACAAGGAAGTGACATGTGTACATTAGGTTAAAGGGTATAGATGTCAAAATAAAAAAGGAGGTTGCACATGCAAGTCACATGCAAATTTATCCATTTTTTTTAAACGTTCGTAACTATTTTATACGTTAACATTTTTTTAAAAAAATTACACCATAAAATCAAGCGTTTTTTTACATTTTTAACGAGTATAATATTGCTATATTAAAAAAATTAACAAAACTAAATGTTCATGAAACTTGCGTTTTTATGGTGTTTTTGAACACTACTAGCAGAACATAAAACACCACATGACATTTTATGGTGTTTTTGAATGCAAAAAACACCATAAACAATTAAGTTTAAACCTGGTGTTTTTTAAGTTTCGTTTTATGGTATTATCGAAT
This sequence comes from Mikania micrantha, assembly GCA_009363875.1. Taxonomy (NCBI): domain Eukaryota; kingdom Viridiplantae; phylum Streptophyta; class Magnoliopsida; order Asterales; family Asteraceae; genus Mikania; species Mikania micrantha. The sequence continues at coordinate 18,353,379 of CM018682.1, read as the reverse complement.
AAAATATATTGAAAAACACTATAAAGCACATTTATGCTGTTTTTGTTTTATGGTGTTTTTGCAGGATGAAACTAAATGTTTTATGGTGTTTTTGAGCACTAAACAAAATAATAACGCTTTATTTTGCACTTGGTGTTTTTAAACTACATAATTTTACATAGGGACATTTTATGGTGTTTTTTATGTGTATTTGCTGAGTAAAAATACAGCATGTATTTTAAAGATAAAACACCATAAAACATTGTTATTTGAAGAAAATTGTGAACTTAAGAAAAAACATATAGAAAACACCATAAAACATCATTTTTCTTTTTGTTTATTCATTAAAAAACACTATAAAACAAGTAATTTTATGAACATCAAAAAAACCATAAAATGTTTAGTTTTCATGCACCTACGATAAAACACCAAAATTCGCAAAACATCACGTTGATTTACAAAATAAAACGAATGTATGTATTCAACAACATGTACATTTGCTGAATGAAAACACCATGTGTATATCCAAGATAAAAACACCATAAAATATTGTTATCTGAGAAAAATTTATAAGTGGCGTAAAATAAACACCATAAAACATTTGTTAACATTTTTGTTTATTTAGTGAAAAACATCAAAGTGTTTTATGAGCATTCAAAAAAACACCTTAAACGCTAAGTTTCATTAACCTACGAAAAAACACCATAAAAAACCAGTTTCTTAAAACATATCAAAAACGCCATAAAATGTTCTGTGGTATTTTATGTTCTGCTAGTAGTGTTTCAAAAACGCCATAAAAATGCAAGTTTTATGAACATCTAGTTTAGTTAATTTTTTTAAACAATTAATATTATACTCGTTATAAAGATAAATAAATGCTCGATTTTATGGTGTAACTTTTTTTTAAAAAATAATAACGTATAAAAAAATTATGAACGTTTAAAAAAGATGGAGGAAAATGCATGTGACTTGTATGTGCAGATTTTTTGCTAGATCTTTCCATTCTACCCCTACTGATGGTTTTAACTTATAATTAATTACGAAAATACCACCAGATTAATCTCAACCACAAAACAAATTGATTTAATGGTTGAGAAAACTTCTCACACTTCTCATGGTTTTTAGACTTTCTAGCTAAACCTTATATATATATATATATGATAGATAGAGATCAGTTAACAAAAAAAAATGTTATTAGAAGGTGAGAATCATGATCAAATAAGCATAATAACAAGTTAAAGTGATTGAATTTATTATTTGCTTTTTTAATATACTTTACAAATAAATAATTGTATATTTGAAACTCAAGTTTTCATTTTGTTTATTTTTTGGTTATAATTTTTAATTTTGTAAAATTTTAGAAAGATAGTAAAAATATTAAAGTTATAGAGTATAATTATTTCTATTTTAATACAAACTTCAATTACAACAAGCATACTTAGGTGGTGTCTACTTTCTATCAAATATAATTTTAGAATGTAATATTTGTTTTAAGAAATGTCATATGTTATTGTATTTCAATAGTTTATAAGAGATTTGGTTGTTATGAGAAAATATGTTTTGTTATTTTTTACATTATATGTGTATTTTCATATTAAACAAATATTGATTTTTATTAAAATACACAAAAACATCAAACTATCCTCTCACAATGCCGGTATAAAACTAGTTTAATTAAGGCCTATTTTACAGCTGTTATATTTCCTTTTGAAGATGTTTAAAATATCACCCATTTTTTTGGAAATATATTTTATTGAGCGGTCGGAACCACTACATAAAAACAATATAACCGCCACTAAAAAAAATCTATTCTGTACCAGTTCACGATAGAATTATCCACTGGATATCCCTAATGTTAACAAATAAACATATATTTATTTGAAACTATTTTAATTCAAATTGAATAATAAAATAAAATAAAATAAAATTGTTGCATAGAATTGATACCGTTTCATCTCTAAGTGCTTCATCCAGAAGGTGAGACCCAATGGTTGCACTTGGACATGCTTTAGTTTTTTTAAATTGTATTAAATATAATATGTATATATATAACATTCAAAAAAGGTGGTGTATTGGTTAAAGTCGGAAGAGTCAACATCAAGGTCTCAAGTTCAATCCCAACTTAAAACAATTTTCCTTTTAGGCCACCAATCCTGATGTTTGCGGTCGCACTTTAATTAAATGTTTCTCTTGGCTAGTTGAGTATTGGAGGAAGACCCGAGGGTTTACCATGTAATTGGATTCATACGGTAACTTATTAAAATTTCATATATAAAGAAATTGTTTTTAAAAATGCAGTTGGTTAATAAAAAAGTTAGTAAACAATGTAAGCACCTGACATCAAAAAAGGTAATGTAATGCATATTTCCATTTGTCAAAAGATATTTATATTATTAATTCTCACTAAAAAAATTTTAGAAAAATTAATGTCAACTCCATAACAAATTAACAATCATTTATATCTATCAATTTGCCAAAATAATTACATGCTATCTTTTATTAAGTTAGACTTTATTTTATCTTTAAATACATTTGAAAGTCGTTAGCCTTCAATGATTTAAAGCAAACTCCACAAACTTTGTTCTAGAAATTGATTAGGAAAATAAAAGTTAAAACCCACAATTCTTGACGTCAACCAAAGAGCTGGAAGGTCTTAGGTTTAAGTCTCAGCTGGAGCAAAAAAATGTTCAAGGTTGAGAAATGGGGTTTTTCCAGTGTGAGTTTCCTCCTAGAAGGTGGTGTTAATGTACCAATTTAAACTGTGGTACTTGGCGTTAGCTGTTAAAAAAAACTATTAAGTGAAAAATGTCTAATTAAAATAGTAAGAATTAATAGAATTTTGAGGCGTGATATGATAATTTAAATATAACACATTATTTTTTGCACTAGGTTTTTATTTTTTGTGTTAGATTCTTTTTTGTATTAGTTTTTTGTGTTTTTTATTCTGTATTTTTGCTTTTATAATACATTTTTATTTTTTTGAACTGAATTTTTTTTTCTCTAGCACTAGATTTTTTGATTTCTGAACTAAATTTTGTTTTTTACTGAATTTTTGTTTTTATTATTTTTAGCAGTTGTCACATGTCAAACTCTTATTGATTTTTACTTCTTTTAGGCAAAAATATATTCTTAATAGATCCAACCTCTATATATTAATATTAATATTTATATTAGCATGACACAACTCAATGCAAAAATTAAATATGTTAGTGTTAACATGTTCTAATCATATACGGGTTGACATGTTAATAGTACGATTAAAATCATATCCAAATAGGTTCTACCTGTCTAGCCTGTTTATAACACAAATAAGATGTTCGACTATTGGTGTCAAATGAGTTATATTAGATCACATGAAATATTTAGCCAGTTCATCAGAACTATATACTTTTACAAATATCTTTAAATAACGAAATATATTAACATTTTAATATATTTTATTTTATTTTATTGTCAGTCAGAGACTCTCAATCGCTTATACCAGCATTTGTTCAAGGTTTATCTTCAATTACGCAATTATGCCCCCCACCCTAATGTCATTCGAGTTTTCGGTAGTGTATGAAGGTTTACGTAGGTTCTGACATTACTTGCGTATAGGGATGAGATCGGTACCATACCGGTAACGAAAATACCGGCACCAAAATTCCAGAACCAAAATTCCAGAAAAGTGAGTATCAATACTGGTACCAAAACCATAGGTACAACACTGGTTCCAGACCGGTATATTGAATCTACTGGCATAATATCGGTTTAGTATGATACCGGTACAAAACCGGTACGGTACTGTATGGGTATTTCATACTAAAATATCATCACTACTTGCATGTTAACGATTTTATTTGTTTTGTTAATTTTTTTATAAATGTGTATTTCTTATACATCTTACGAGTTGTATTTTAATTAATTAAACAAATATTGTTGTTCTTTCGAATGTAATTTAGTAGAGTGATGAGAATATTAAAACATCCTACCACTTTAATGGTTTAAAACTTGTTTTGAGGGTGCGCTAAAATTTGAAAACAAAAAATAAAAAATCGAACCATATTTATAACCCGAAAAACAAAAACCGAATTGTGAATTTGATTTTTGATTCCATTCCAAAACGGAATTGTCAAACTTTTAATCCTGCTTGTAAATCTCTTTCATCGTAAGAATTTGATTGTCAATCACTTGAAGAATTATACCTTTAAACAGGGTCGTCTCTGGGAGATTAGGTATACTGTGCGAATGCTAAAAATGGCCCCCTAACTAAATATGAAGTGAGTTAATTTTTTTCTTTACCTAAATTTTAAATTGTAATGAGTTATTGAGTCAAATGTTTATGAAACACGTTTTTCATTTAGCTTTTATAAAATTTGTAAATGAGTTAAATATATTTAAAAAATTTGAATGTAAATTATTTGTGTTTGTTGTAAAATAAATGCATACATACATACATACATACATACATACATACATACATAGGGGAGGGATGTTCTAAAAATGGGAGAAACCTTAAAAAGGGTAGGAAGGAAATCAAGCCGTAGATCTTGGCGTTTGACGGTCAGATCTGGCGGTGGCATTTCTGTAAATTATTTGGTGTTTCTAACACGCGCAAAATAGGAATCAAGGACAAAAATGTCATTTGGCGTTTTTTAAAACTGAACGAAAACACCGGAACATTCGTATTGTTCCGTAAATCACGTGAAAAACCTAAATCTTTTCCAGATTTAACACCATTGTTTAACCAAAAAATGGATTCAGTCGATCGCTACTCTGTAAAATACAAACGTATATTCTTCGTATTTTGAAATTTACTTTTGAATCATCTTGCGTTTATACTTTCTGAGTGTTTTTTTCGTTTTTCACAGGTATTCGGGTTCACAAATCTACTAAAGGTGAAATCAAGAACGACATTGAAGGTACTGAAGGAAGTAAAGTGTTTTCTCATCGAAGAGGTACATGATTATGTCATGCATGCCGTTTTTAGTTACTGTGTATCACACTTTTAAATATTATGTAAAACATCGTATGGTGTTTATGTTTTGGTGTTTTAATTTCAATTGTTTTGTTTCTTATAAATTGTAAAAATAATTGTTAATTGGGGGTATTGTACTGTTCCATGTATTTATACTTGTAATTTTGTAATGAATTTTTTTTAGTATTTTTTTGTTGTTTATATTGTTATTGGGGTTTATCACCATGTTTATGGTGTTTTTCTCCTTTGTAAAATTTTTATTAGTGTTTTTTTTGTATCGCTGCATGTTATACTCATATGTTGAACTGTTGTGTTGCTGTGTTTTTTAAAATGTTTAAATTATTCATTATGTTGTTGTAGCTACACCGTTTATGGTGTTTTATCCTTGCTGTGATGTTCAATGTTTCATTGACTTACTTGTTGTTTTGATTATGTTAATTATGGTGTTTTTAATGTTTGTTTATGGTGTTTTCACTTTTTCATTTGCTGGTTGGTTAAAAAAATGGTAATTTTTTTTTATCATACATCAGTTAAAAAAGTGAACGAATAGCACTCAAAACATCCTTCAGTAAATTCACAAACACCAAGTCTAGTCCCGTCATAATTGACCAGCCTGATTCCTCACCAACAAAACCCTGTCCTGACTCAAAAATGAAAGGAAAATCGGTAGTCGATGACCATGATTCTGATTTTGTTTCATCAGACGATGACCAAACACTACATCAGAAGAGGCTATTGATCAGACAAAAAAAGGGCCCGGCAACAAAAAAAATAGAAAATAGATACTCCCGGGCCTGACTCAAAAATGAAAGGAAAATCAGTTGTCGATGACCATGATTCTGATTTTGTTTCATCGGATGATGAACTAACACTACATCAGAATTAATCCGACAATAAAAGGGTCCATCAACAAAAAAAAACAGAAAGTAGATACGACCTTCTCCAAGTCCAAAACAGTTCACAAATCGGCTATCCATACAAATAGTTCAGAACAACCATACTACAAATTCGATGGTAGAAAGATACTTAAGAGAATCTCATCGGTAAGCCTACTAAATTTGTTTGCAACATTCAATGAACACCAATGGAGAGTTGTTGAGAGCATAGGTTTTGGCAGTGTTTTGAACTTGAAGGTAGATTGTATCCCTACCGCATTGGCGTTTTGGTTGGTGCAAAATTACAATGATCAAACTAGTACACTTAAACTACCTGGTGGTGTTATTCACATAACACCAGAGTTAGTTAATGAGGTGATGAAAATTCCAATTGGTCTCATTGCTGTTAATGAAAAAAGACCATCTGATAAAGATGTTGTTGTTGAATGGAGAAGTCAGTTCAAAACCACCGCTTGGATCAAGAGACCATTCGTAATAGAGTTCTTCAAGAGGGTTTCAGCGATGCCAAATACTGATAGAAAAATCATTCTAAATTTCTTGGTTGCATTCTTCACCGTTGTTGGTGAAACCAACAAAAATAGTGTCGTGAATCAGAGATTTTTAACATCTCTCAAACCCGGCTTCCGTGTCCACGATTTCAACTGGTGTGAGTACGTTATCACATGCTTTAAGAGGAACAAAGCAAGCTGGAAAACAGATGCTCACTTTAATGGACCCTTACTTCTTTTGGTGGTATAGCTATAACATTTTCTATTTTTTATTTTTACATCATACTTATTCTTTATTTTATTGATTAATTTTTTACTTGCTGTTTTTGTTATAGCTGGTTCTAATTAACGACCTTCAGAAAAAGAAAAACATACACTTCGGTGTGCATGTTATAGATTGGCTTACCAAGAAAATTCTTCTAGGTCTAGAAAAGTACTTTCTTGGTTCTAATGTAAAAAGATTGGTGAAGAAGCATACTACGGTTGCATCTGATAGTAAAACACCAAAAGAAAAACACCACCAAAAAGAATGCGTTGTTGATGAGGCTAATCCATCAGGTGAAAAAAATTTGGAGCTACAGATAGTTGAGTACAAAGGAGGGCCATCCACACCTTTACAAGAAAACTTGTTAATGTCTGATTCTGATGATGATATATGTAATGACATCATTAACAGCGAAAACCAGTTGCATGAAGTGTCGGCATCAGGTAATCATTTTTTGGTCCCGGTGATATCCCAGTATGATGTTACACAAGACACAATTGATGAGAACGTCAAGTCAGATAATGAAAAACACCATTCGTCGTCAGAGGAGACTACTTCAGATGTTAATATTCTTCCTGCACTTTAGTTTGGCTTTTCTGGTCAATTGGTATATTTTTTCTATTTATATTGTGTTTGTTTATACATGTAATATTCATAATTTTCTTAACAAATAAGAAAAAAATTCTGATTCATTTTATTAAAGCAGAGTCAACCAACATGTATTGATGATCAAAATGATGAAACTGAAATTCAATCTGAAAATAATAATGAAGAGGTACTCATATTCATTCATATTCATTGCTTTCAACAAAAACACCAAAACTTACATATTTTTTTTATTTGTTTTGTAAAATACAGTCGTCAATGCTTAAGAAGATTGATTCCTTATTTCTTGAGTTTGAAGATAGTTTTACACGTTTGGTTGAGTTGTTGCGGAAGTATATTTAAGAATACCCCAATAGTTAACTTGTTGATGTGACAATCCGACGATTTCAGGTTAACATCGTTAGCCGGAAACTAACGGAAATGAGACGAAATTATACGAAATGAAATTAGAAGGATTAAATTTACACAAAATAAGTTATAAAACATTTAAATTATAAGAATAAATGTTAAAACTATAACGAATGGTCAATTTTGATTATTAAAGTCAAAATTTGAAGTTGTCTAGCAATTGGAATTCGAATTTCATGTTAAAAAGCAATTATGAAACGAATTAATCAGTCAAATAACTTACACTGATGATTATCAACCGTTATTATCAGTTATTATCCAAATAATGATCGAATTAAACGAAATAATGAACCAAAAAGTGAAACCGTTACTAGGTGGCTATCAAACTCACAAAATTCGATCACAATTCACGCAATTGAACACCCAGAAACTTTAGTCGGCAACCTTAGAGACTATCACACTCAACAATTCGATTCCAAGAAGTTTGAGCAGAAGATTTCGATCAGGGAGAAGCCGAACATCAACCCATTAGTCGAACCTCATCAATTCGATATCAAATCAGGTAACAATCGATCCCTACACACTCTAAATATGCCTACTAAGCATAGCCCTACGCTAGTTTTGATTACAAACATCGAATTATAAGAATCCTAATTCTAGGGTTCATCATCTTCGACGTTTTGGGGATCTCGATCAAAACGAGTTTCAAATTTTAATTAAAGTATATACACAGATTCAGAATAGTGCGTTCAATGAAAAACCCATGTCAATTTTATGAAGCAATAACGAATTCTATGATTTCTAATATTAGGGTTCTTGAGGAAAAACGTTTTGGGGGTTTTGATGTAAACATGTTTAAAAACCAAATTAAATCACACAGGGAATTTCGAAATCATGTGTGTAATGAAATCCCTAAGTCAATTGTATCAAACAATATCGGATTTGATGATTTCAAGATTTAGGGTTCTTGATATAAACGAATTTGGGGGTTTCTTAACAAACGAACTTAAAAATCGAATCAAATCACATCATTAGTTTCTGAAAGTCTCGATTAATAAAAACCCTAAGCTAATTTGATCAAATCACAATGAATTTTACAAATTTGAATGTTAGGGTTCATGAGATAAAAACGTTTTCGGGTTTTTATGTAAATGGACATGAAAATCAAATTATATCTTACTGAAGGTTTCAAAATACCTTGCATAATGAAAACCATATGAATCCAGAATATGTTGATCATCAATTCGATTGATTTGAATTAGGATTAAACGAACTTGAGTTCGAATGTGAGTGGGGACGATTAAAACATTAAAACTAAACTAAAATTAAAATTGAAACCACCCTTAAACTCGTTTAGATCTCTGGAATCATAGCCCCATGATGATAGACTTGATTGGGTTCGAATCGGGCCCAATTGGAACCAAGGTTGGATCGGTTAAAGATAACAAAGGGAACCCGACTTGGTTATGCTTAAAACTATTTGCAATCGAAACTTAACACAAAACCACAACCAGATCAGATCAGATGGTTGGGTGCTTGTGTTATGTGTAGTAGGTCGCGGGTTCGAATCTGATGGCCTACGGTTTTTCACAAAAACACTATTTTGATGTTTTGGTCATATCTCATTCGTTTTAACTCCGTTTCGACCCGTTCGAATTGCGTCGGAACCAGAATTAAATTCCAAACATATTAGAATAATAAAATCTATATTTTGACATGAAATTATAATCGCGCTTAATTACGCGTATTTAAACGAAATCGTATTGGCTTAAACAATTTAAACAAACAAACACAAAGTAGTACATACTTTTGTATGTACATTTCAAACAATTTAACATACGTGTGTTGACACGTATGTGATTTCAAACATAAAACGACATCCTGAATAACACAACGTTATTGTTAAAACACAGATTTCTCGTAGAAGACTGTTTACGTGATTTCACGTTTGTTTGATCATTTTACTGCATTCAAAGGTGCGTACACGGCCCCTTTTTACATTTTACTGTTTTGGGGGAGAAAACATGTGCAAACAAACATTTTAGATACATATCACTTGCATGAGTTAGCTCTTTATGATAAGTGCGAACATAGCATTACAAGTCCTTACATATCGAATCCTTTAGTTTGCCGTAGTGCAAAGCGTGGTAGTTGAAGATAGATCTATTGGGTTTGACAAACCTCACTTGGTAGATTGTAGGTCTACGCAAGTGTTTAACTAGCCTACTCAAACATTACTATTGTTTGTGCTAGACAATAGTGGAAAGGCAAATTACATTCTAACAGTCAGCTTCGGTGTCGACAGCTTATGTAAATAGTACAAATGACTAGCTATCATGACTATGCATGTGTGATTATGTTATCTGCAAACAGTTCATTTTAAACATTTATGATCATTCAAACCTGTGTATGCACCAACCATTGTGTTGACTTGATTTACATGTTTTCTCAGGACACTAAAGCACAAGTAAGGACAAGCATGGACTAGGATGTGGAGTCTCATGCATACATTTTAATTCATGTGTTTTGAATTTGAATATTTAAGACTTTGAATTTGTAATTTACGTTTTACAAACCGTTACGTTTTGTTATTTGTTTTAAAACGCTTCCGCAAACTTTGAAACTTTGATATTACAGTTTAGACCAAAATTATGTTTGAAAATCATATAGAGGTCTTCCGCTGTGTCTAATGACTGAGATCCTGGTTTGTCACGCCCTAAACGGTATGATTCCGTTAGTAGAAATTTGTGGGTGTGACAGATTGGTATCAGAGCCATTGGTTATAGTGAACTAGGTTTGCATTAGTAGACTTAGACTATAACTGTTAGACATTAGACACTTGTTTACACATCTGAGTTTTGCATAGTATTTACATATGATATTATGTAACAGATATGGCAGCACCATCACCACCACACGTGATTGTACTTGATGATGAGGCGCCGATAGCTCCAGCATTGCATGCTTACGAGGAGGATCCCGAGGAGGAGGACCCAGAGAAGGATCCAGAGGAGGATCCCGAGGATGACGACTCGGAGGAGGATCCGGAGGAGGACTCACACGAGGATCCTGTGGAGGATCCCGATGAGGAGTCTTCCGACCGTATGCCACATACACTGCGTGCCCCTAAGAGGCCACGATTTGAGTCTGATGATATTGCTCGACTGACCTGGGAGGCAAAGTGGGCTGATGACAGGATCGAGCAGCTCGCGCAGGAGCTCAAGGATGTGAACGCTCGATATGCAGAGCTTCGTAGCGTAGTACACATGATGGAGACTAACATCACTCAGTTGACCGCAAGAGTACAGGAGGAAGAGCACCGAGCGGAGATAGCGGAGGGGAGACTTATAGAGTTGGAGGAGTTGGTTGCATCGGAGTCTGAGGAGGAAAAGCAGTTAGAGGAGGTACCAGCCCAGGATGCTGATTCCGATGCTGATTCCACGATCGAGGATGCTTGATTTGTTTATTTCAAACCTAGAAGGGGCGGGTTGTGTCCCTGTATTAAATGTTTGGAAACTTATGTTTTGATATTAAAAGCATTGTAACCATTCCGAATTATTATCTATTGAAAAATTATTATCTATTGCTAATAGTGGTGTTCATTCATACAGTTACATGTTTGTTTGTTGTATCGTTTACACATTTCACATTGGATTTTGATAATACTCTAACACTTATTCTAACTATGAAGATAATGGCCGGGGAAAACGTAAATATGACAGTTGCTGAACTCAATGAACTGATCAACCGTAAGGTCGCGGAGGCTATCGCGAACTATACTCAAACACACACGACAGGACCACATGGTCCAACAGGGGGATTGGTAAACCAACAGGTGTGCACGTTCAAAACGTTTTTGGACTGCAAACCGCACAATTTCAAAGGATCGGAGGGGGGCCATTGGACTTCGTCGATGGATTGAAAAGGCAGAGTCAGTGTTTGAGATGTGTAACTGTCCGGAGGAAATAAAGTTAAATACGCTACGGGAACTTTGGAGGGTCCAGCATTGACCTGGTGGAACTCCAATGTTCAAACATTGGGATTGGGTGAGGCCAATGCCCTAACTTGGAATGGGTTCAAGACACTGATGCAGGAGGAATATTGCCCTCGCAATGAGGTGCAAAAGTAGGAGGATGAGTACTGGCGTCTTAAAATGAAGGGGTCCAATATCGAGGAGTACACTACTCGATCACATGAGTTAGCCAGGCTCTTACCTCATATGGCAACTCCACCGAGCAAGTGGACTGAGAGGTACATTGGAGGATTTGTCACACCCCCAAATTCCCACGTGCGGTGTCAGACCGCTGGGTGTGACGTGGCCAGGATCACAGCTCCCAGTCATATAGAACGACTCTATATGAGTTACACAAACATACTATTTTGTAAACTAATCCAAGTTTCATAGATTAAACAGCGGAAAACGTTTAAAAGTTAAGCAACGGAAAATACAAGTGTTACAGCGGAAAGTAAATTGTAACATACATAATATGTTTTAAATTGTTAAAACCAAACAAATGAAATAAAAGTCTAGGGTTAGAGTCTATATGCATGCAGACTCTCTTGTGCATCTCCACGTGCATCCTATCTCGTGATGTTCAGTTACCTGAGAATACATGCTAAAATGTGTCAACATAAAGTTGGTGAGTTCACAGGTTTAAGTGTTTGAAAGCAGTAAAACAGATATGAACTGGGTATGTTAAAATGATTTGTTGGATCTACGATCCGAGGTGTGTCAGTGTATCTTTACCAAAACTCGAGTGTTTCCTTTGCCTCCATGGGTCATCGCAGAACCCAAATCAACATCGATATTACACTCGTTATGACCTCCAATCAACATTGGTGCCGAGTGGGGCTAGGCAAACCCAGTAGTACTACGTAATAACCACTCGTTTGCTACACAACTAACGGTAAGATTAATGAGGACTTGTGGCGATAATAGTTGCACACAAAAAGTTGTTTTACAGCATACCAGTCACATATCTAAAACAGTTGCATTGTATTGTCACCCCAAAAGTTTAGTAAAAACAGTTAAAGAGTAAAAGTGGGGCCGTAAACTCACCTGAGTCTGATTGAGTGCGTTCTTACGAGAACGGAGTAGCTCACCGGCTAGCAGTTACCTATATCACATAGGTGTTATAAGTTTGTGTTCACATACATGTGGGCCTCACAGGACCGTGTTTGTGCCTAACAACTCTAAGTTGTTATGTGGGTCGAGTTGACCGTGTTTGACCGTGTTGACCGTGTTTGACTTAACGACCCGTTGGTGACGGTTTTAGTTCTCGTGCTCGTGTAACGTGCAGTTTAGTGTCCTGTGATGTGTGCGGATACCACATTCACATTCGTGAGAAAACTTACTATCTATAGTAAGTCCCTATTTTAGGAAAGTTCCCAAATAAGGTAAATCATGCAAGAAATCATATCCCGATTATTCTAATATGCATATTTATCATAAGTGAGCATGTTACCACATAGCACATAGTCACACTTAGTCGGTTAAGCACGTTTCGCGTGTAAAGGTTACTAAATATGGAAAGTTCACATAACACATCGTCTTGTTCATCATTAATCCATTCTAGCATGATCCTAGGACTCTTGACATTATCATGGTAACTCAAACTTAATAATTTCAAGATTTATGAACAAGTGTTATGAATAAAATTTTCATTTATGGAAACTTGTCACAAATGCACATATTGCCATCATTCTAAACAATCAAAACTCCTAATATCAACATGTTAATGCCAAATAATCATGTAAATCATACTATAGCATCAAGTTCATCATTCATTAACAACCTTATAACAAAAAGTTTCTATTTATAGTAATATTGGTGTAAATCACAACTTTTGACAATTCTAACAACTCATATGCATCAATAATCATCATGATAGATTCCTAACATCCTTTTATACATAACTCTTAGATCTAAACGCATGCATGTTCCTATTTCATCAAAAATCATCATTTTGTAATAACAAAGTTACCATAATTAGCATGATATTCAAACTACACATTTTTACTAACAACAATCATGTCAAACATTGTAAATCATCCCCAATATCATCAATAAACATTTTTTATCATTCAAATCATCCCAAGACATGTTAGATCATACATGCATGTAAGTAAAAGTTACCATTTCTTAGTAAAACCATCAAATGACCATCCAATCTCATCAATATCCCCATAGATCAATCTAAGATCATCAAATCAGTAGAAATAACATCAAATAACATATCTACAACCTCAAAAATTCGTGCATGTGTGAGTTATGTGGGTGCATGTGGCCTTAGAGGCTTCCATGTGTGCTTAGAGGTGATTTTAAGCCATATAAGTCCAAGAACTACCTTCTAACGCTTCAAGAAGTACCAAATCAATGTTAGACCAGTTTCTATTGCCCCTGGAACTTCTCTTCTCGCAAGTTGATGGAGTTGGTGGCCTCTTCTTTGCTTCTTTCTAGCTTCAAGTGTTTGATTCTTCAATCTTGAGCTCTCTAAGGTGCTTCAATGGCTTCCAAGAGCTTCAATGGAGGTTTTTCTGGTGAAGAGATGAAGAAATGCAGGTGGGAGCTCGAGGTGTAGGTGTTCTTGCCGAGTTGTAGGTTAGAAATGATTAGAGAGAGATAGGTTGAGTGTTTAAATGGTTTTTAGCCTCTACGTATCCCAGGCGTACCGCCCGACGAGAACCACCAGAGCCGGGCGTACCGATCGCGTCCACCGGCTAGGAGCTTCCCTTCCTCATCCGCACGCATCGCCAGAGATGAAGCAACGGGTCAGGCGTACCGTCTGGACCCTAGATCCGGCCCAATTTGGCCCATTTTCGTATTTTGGCCCACTTTTTCGCGTATTTCTCGATTACGGACATCGTTTTGAGACTTGTAAACATCGTTTCACCTATTTTAGGTTCCCTAGAACCTAAGTGTTGTGCAAGTGGGTTGTGGTTCGTTTAATTCACCAACGTTTGTTATTCAAGACACGTGCGTGCGTTGTACGATAATTCCTCGAATTATCTGTGTGTTTAGACTGTTGTGCCACGTGTCATACTAAATATTAATAATTCTAGTGCCACGTAAGTAATGATAATACACATCATTATTAAATTAAAGTAAATGATGACCTGGAAATTGCCAAGTGTCATAGGATTAGTTCCTCAGTTTCAAGGATTAGTCACTTCTGCAAATCCCACAACGATTCAACAAGCTGTTCGATTGGCACACCAACTGACTGATCAGGCAGTGCTACAAGGAACTCTACCTAAACGGACCGCAACAGCTAAAGTGGGAGACCACAAAAGGAAGTGGGAGAGCAGCAATTTCAAAAACTCCACTCAACAATCATTTCAGCAGAACCGCAAGCACGAGTCAAATAAGACTTATCAGAATTCAAACAACGGTCAGCAGACATCAGGAGGGTATATCGGTAAATACCCAAAATGCAACAAATGTGGATTCCATCATGTCGGGAATCAGTGTGATAAGTACCGGTGCCAACGGTGCGGTAAAGCGGGTCATTCAGCTAAAGACTGCCGTGGGGAATTGCAAACAAACTCCACCAACCAGAACAACACTCAAAAGGGGTGCTATGAGTGTGGCAAGCCGGGGCATTTCAAAAAGGATTGCCCACAACTCAAGAAGGGAGGGGCTAATAATACAAACGGCAACGGCAACGGCACCAACAACAACAATAATAACGACAACAATGGTGCTAAGAGTAGGGCATTAGTGATTGGAGGACGTCAAGCACGGGAGGATCCTAACATCGTTACGGGTACGTTCCTCTTGAATAATAACTATGCCTCTGTGCTATTTGACACTGGTGCAGACCGGAGTTTTTATCTAGTACATTTTCTAAGTTGCTAAATGTTAATCCTACTACTCTACAAGACCCTTACACTGTAGAAATAGCTGATGGCAAGTTAATTGTAGTAGAACAAATCCTTAAGGGATGTATCCTTGACTTGATGGGTCAAACGCCGGAAATTGACCTTATGCTTATAACTTTAGGCAGTTTTGATGTAGTCATTGGCATGGACTGGTTGTCGAAACACCAGGCTGAAATAGTATCCATGAAAAGATCATCCGTATACATCTTCCACATGGAGAGACACCGTATGTATAAGGCGAGAAGAGCAGTACGCCACTGCGTCTCATATCTTGTATAAAGGCACACAAATGTCTGCGTAAAGGTCATACAGCAGTTATAGCACTTATAACTGTAAAGCCGGTAGCTGAGAAGAAGATTGAAGACATCCCAGTGGTTTGTGAATTTCTTGAAGTGTTTCCAGAAGACCTACCGGGATTACCACCTATCAGACAAGTGGAATTTCGAATCGACCTTACACCAGACGCAGCACCGATAGGTAGGGTGCCTAATCGACTTGCACAATCTGAAATGAAAGAGTTATCTCTTTGTTGTTTCCCTGACAGTCAACATTGAACTTCTTGGCGATATCTTTAAGCGCATCCTCCGGAAGTCCATTTACCATCTCTTCGATCTCTTTAAGCCCACCTTCAACACTCTTAATCGTGCTACCCAACTTATCAACGAACACAATATCTTTTATATACTGTTTCATAATCATATCAAATAAATCGTTACCGCCGCCTGATGATGATGATGATTCTCCTTGAAACGCCATATAGTAAACTAATTGCTATGAAAAGATAGTCTAATACCCAACGCCTTTATATACTACAAATTGCATTAATTACATGTTCAGTGTGATAACTGATGTACAACTAACACCATTATTGTGAATATTAAACGCCATAATTACTGCCTTTGCAAACGCGTCTGCTTCCATAATTAAACGCCATATTATACGTATAATACTAAATGATTTTATACATCGACTTTTCGTATTCCTTTTTGACCGTCCACTTTCTATTCCATGTTATTATATATCCATGCATCTTCCCCTGCAAACACACACATACCACCTCGAAAAAAAATTTCTACATACCAAATATACGAAAATGGCAGAACACTCCAATGCCTCTCAAACAACTCTGGACGAAATCAAGAACAAGTCAACAACAATCAGCCCGGCAATATCCGAAGCCATCGACAACATCTACTATCTGTCTATCAGCAATGAACTCCACAACACCAAGATCATCAGCAAACTAAACACCTTGCTGAATATTAAGCTTGACATCTCCATCCCCTCTTTGTGATTTTCTTTTGGTGATATTCTGTTTTTTTTCTGATATATGTAATCTGAACATATAGTAATGTAAATATTTTTCTTTTATAACTTACGCTTCTTGTATATTATTAATAATCATAACATGTAAAAACACCATACACATTTAAAAAAACACCATAGACATAAAAAATAAAATAAAATATTCATCAAATTATTTTTTAAACCTTTTGTGACACCTCGTAATTTCCAGGTCAGCAACACCATTACTTTTAATAATAATGTTTATTATTAACTCATACGTGGCACTAGAATAAATGCATTTAGTGTGACACGTGGCACAACAATCTGAACACGCCGATAATTTGAGGAATTATCGCACAACACTCGCACGTGTCTCGAATAACGAACGTTGGTGAACGGATCAAACGGTAACACGAAAACACTGCACTTAGGTTCGGTGAACCTAAATTAGCTAGAACAAGACCATTATGACGAGAAACGATGATCGTATTCGAGAAATACGAAAGAATCGGTTCAAAACAATGAATTGGGCCTATTGGGCTCAGCCGAAACCCATCGCGGTACGCGATGGGCAAGCAATTGGGCTTTCGCGGTACGCGAAGCTTGAGCGGGGAAATTTGAATTCTCCGAAAAACGTCGCGGTACGCGACGACCGATCATCTTCCACCACCGCGGTACGCGGCGTGTTTCGGGAACAGAATGATTATTTTAAACGCCGCGATACGCGGAGACGCTTTTTGTGCAGACTCCGCGGTACGCGACAACCCCTACACGCATAAAATCTTTATAAACCCAATGTTAATCATTTCTGCCGCCCTACACCATTTCTTGCGACTGAAACTCATCACCTCCGACCTCTATCACCCTGTGAACACCATTAGAGCCATTTGAAGCCTTTGGGGAGCAAGTTTGAAGACATTCTAAGGAGAGATTGAAGGTTTGAGGCTCAAGAGCACCGTGTCTACTCCTTACTCGCGATTTGCAGCATTCCAGCAATACCTAGGACTTCTACAGACCTGCTCAAATCGTTTCTAGGCGTTCTAAAGCATTGTAAGGTAGTTACTATAGTTAATCTTGCCTAAAATCACTTGTAATCTCACATGCAAGCCATTTAGGCCACATGCATCACCACCACCACCATTGTCACGAAATTTTGGACTTGTGAACATGTTATTAGATGCTAATGCTACTGATTTGATAAAATGATTATGATCTATGATGATTCTTATTGAAATAAATGGCCATGTGTTGATTCTATGATGAAATGGGTACTTTCGACAACATGCATGCACGATCCATGATGTGTTTGGCAATTTTTGATATTGAGATGTTACTAGGAATGATATTGATGATGTTCTACATGATTTAGAATGTTGGATTATGTCAAAATTTGTTATTTGGGACGTATTGCTAAAAATAGTAACTTTTATGTTACAATTTGTGCATTTTTGATGAAATGGTAACATGCATGTGCTTAGATCTATATTTTATGCTTAAAATGATGATTAGCAACTATTGAGATGGATACATGATGCATAGGAATGTCTAGAATAGTCGAAAGTTTGATTTTTATAAATGTTACTATAAATAGTAACTTTTTGGTCACAAGTTTGCAAATTGTTGATATGCATGATAATGTATTGAGTCTAAGATGCTTATTTAGCGATTTAATAATGATATTGAAAGGATTATGTTGATTGGGAGACTTGAATTTGACTATTTTCGTAAGTTACTAAAAATAGTAACTTTGTTTCGCCAAGTCAATAACTTGTCACATGTTAGTTGTAACAAGCATGATTAATAGACTATTTAGAACTAATATGATGATATTAGGTAATGTTAATTGTTAAACTTGTGGGAATATGCTTATTTTAGAGACTTTCCATAAATGGAAACTTTTACGCGCAAACTATGTTAAACCGGCTATGAGTAACTATGTGCTATGTGATAACATGCTCATTTAGGATAAATATGCATGCTAGAATAATCGGAATATGATCTTATGTATAACTTGCCAAATATGGAAACTTTCCTAAAATAGAAACTTACCATGAATAGTAAGTTTCCTCATAGGAATGATTTTGGTATCCGTACACCTCACACGACACTAAACCTCACATTACACGAGCACTTGATCCAAAACCGTCACCAACGGGTCGTTAGGTCAAACACGATCGACACGGTCAAACACGGTCAACTCGACCTACATAACCACTTAGTGTTGTTGAACACTAACACGGTCCGGTGAGACCCACATTTTTGAAAACAAACTCATAGTACCTATGTGATATAGGTGACTACTAGCCGGCGAGCTACACTTACTCTTTTGAGCTAACGCATAACATAAACTCAGGTGAGTTTACGGCCCCATTTTTACTCTTTAACTGTTTTACTGAACTTTTGGGGTGAGAATACAATGCAACTATTTTAGATATATGACTGGTATGTTGTGAAAACCATTTTCGAGTGTAACTATTATCGCTTAAAGTCCTCACTTATCCTTACCGTTAGTTGTGTATGCAAACGAGTCGTAATTACGTAGTACTACTGGGTTTGACTAACCCCACTCGGCACCAATGTTGACTGGAGGTCATAACGAGTGTAATTTCGATGGGAATGCGGGTTCAGCGATGACCTGCGGAGGCAAACGGGAACAGTCTAGTTTCGGTAAGATGAACTGACACACTCCACGGATCGTAGAATCCAACTAAACTTAACATACCCAGTATATGTCTGTTTACTTTTCAGTCTGTCTAAACCTGTGAACTCACCAACTTTTTAGTTGACACTTTTTCGCATGTATTCTCAGGTAATTAACGGAGCTTACGCTAGGACGCACACAAGGACGCATTAAGGAGTCTGACCAGCATGTAGACTCGTGTCCTAGGCGTTGTGTGCATTTGTTATGTCTTGAAAACAATTTAACATTTGTAGTGTCTGTTTCGAACAATTACTTTCCGCTGCAAATATATGTATTTCTGATGCTTAACTTTTCCGCTGCATACTTATGAAATCTTGTATTGCTTTACAAACTGTGTGAATGTGTAACTCATATAGAGTCGTTCTATATGACCATGAGCTTTGATCCTGGCCACGTCACACCCACGTGGACTGACACCACAAGTGGGAATTTGGGGGTGTGACACCTTTGTAGCAAAATCAACGATAACAAAACACCATATTATGTGACAGAATGAAAAAAACACCATTAAAAAGAACTATGTATTATTACTAAGCATTAAATGTAAAAACACCATAATATTTAAAAAACGCCATAACTATTTAGTCTTATTTGTCATTGTTGTTCACTTCGCATGTAGATGCATAATGACCATATCCTTTGCAATTTTTACATTGCCTTGATTTCTTACTTGCTTTCACAATAGCCTGTTCTTGCTTTAATTTCATTCGTTTGTGAGAACCTGAACCTTTAGTTTTGTATGCAACTGGTACTCTCACTGAATGTTTATTGTTTTGGTTGTGACCAAGCATCTCAGATTTCCTGTCGCGTTTGCTGGCAGGTGGTGCAACAACTTGTAATTCATCAGCCTTTTTCATGTACCCTTGCACATAGTCTTTGTATAGAGAAAGCTCACTCCTGTTGTTAGATAGGCGATTTAATGTATATTCTGTTGCAAATAATATGTCACGCATCATCGATTGAACATTATCATCATCCTCTACACTATTAGAATTTTTAATATATGCTCTTTTCGGGGCTGCTTCTCTAGTCCATCTTCTCATTATATATTTTTTGGGAATTCTCGCACATCAGACAGCTTTAACACATAAAAAATGTGCCTACACAACAACTCAAATTGTTCATAGCGTCTGCAACTGCAATATATTGTCATATCATTCTTCCGAAACATAACCTGTTAACAAAAATCATAAATAAAAAAATAAGATAAACATCATAATCATTAAAATAATACATTTTCTTAAAAAAACCATCCTATTAAAACCAACACATAAAACACATTTGCATAAACACCATACCATGATGGTATAAATTACCTCAAAACAAAAAAAAATCATATACAATGGAAAACACCATAAACATCAAAATAATACCTTTTCATATAACAAAAAAACATTACAATAATCAAACAAAAAAATATAACACATGTGAAAAACACACGTAATAATTCGGGTAACATTTACCTAAAAAAACACCATATATTATGTAAAACACAATATACTGTAAAAACACCATATACTATAAAAAAAGATTACCTCAAAAAAGGTAGAATATGGTTGTTCAAAATCTTTTATAGAAAACTTCACAAAATCCTCAACCTCCTCAATCTTTGCATTAATGCATTACCCAATCGCAACAATCTCACTCTGAACATCAAGAAAAATGATCTTTGTATATATCATCATAGCTTGTTCCTCCAAAACAAAATCAGTTTTTAAATTAGGATTTGTGTAACGAGTAGAATGATCATGACGTTGAGCTTCAATAGCAGTTTCATAATTTGTCAAAAATTCAACCAACGTAGCCTTCGGATTGAATACTTGTCCAAAAAAATGATTTTCGTTTTCGGACCTGGACGTAGTGCAGATTAAACCAGACATATCTTCATATCTGTAGTATGCTGGTATCCATGAATCTCTCAATTCAAAGATATCATCCAACCAGTTGTTTTCTTGTAAACCGAAATCTTCAATTAATTCTTTCCAAGCATCCTCAAACTCTTCTGGTGTGAGATCATCAGTCCACACTATGTCACATATTCTTTGTTTGAAATCCGTACTATTACATAAATATGCACCAACCTGTGACAACAAAATCATATAAATCATAAACACCACATGTTCTTTGTATGTTATCAAATAATATGCACACTATATAACTGAAATTACAAAAATATCACCTTCAATGACAGTTTATGCATAACATGCCACATGCATAATCTATGTCGACTGTTTATAAACGTTTCTGCTATTGCCTTATTCATGGCTGGATCTTGATCAGTAACAACCGCTTTGGGTTCGTAACCAAAAGCTTTCAAAAAACACCTCAATAACCACTTATATGTATCAGCAGTCTCAGAACCCAATAATGCGGCACCAAACGAGACATTGTTATAATGATTATCAATTCCAGTGAACGACACAAACTCCATGGAATACCTGCAAATTAATAAGAAATTTTCGCAACTGATGTGTTGTGAAACACATCTGTTTTTCTATTTATTTATGTTTAATTTCTGTACATTTTTATTCTGTTTTAGAGTCGATTTAAGCTGGTGCTTCACATTTCTGTAATTTGATGCTTGCAGGTCATAAACACGTATATTTGGCACAAAAGTTCAAAGAAAACGAGATCCCGGTTGGGCGAGGACGGACCTGGAATCAAAGAAGGCCAAAAACTGAAATCTGGAACCTGTCGAGCTACGCGACGGTTCCTTGAAACCCTGTCGAGCTACGCGAGAGGTGGGAAAGACAAAAATACCCTCTGATATCCTTCGAGCTACGCGACGGATTTGGAGGTAACCGTCGCGCTACGCGACAGACTTAAAATCGCAGAAAATCAGTTTTAAGCCAAAAGGTCGAAAACCCTATGGAGATATACTATTTTGAACGGCTGGAGGCGACTAGGAGGACGAAGAAAGGCTATTCTATGGTGAATCAAAGGTTGGGAAATCATAGGATTGAAGAATCAAGGCCTAGGATCAACGAAATCGGGTGTTCATCATTCGATTTACTTGGTTTCTTTGTTTCTCTTTGATTTTCATGTTTCTCCTTTACTTTAAACAGATTATGGGTTGTTTTCATATGATGTTTCTTGGCTAAACTTGTAGAACTACCTAGGTTTTGATGAGTGCACATGTTTGACAATAGTTTCTATCGGTTTTGGATTATTTGTATGTGATGAACTCATGATGTAACACACTTTGATTGGATTATTGGATGTTTATGTATGTCTATTATTGTTTATGGATTGATGATTTACTCCTCGTGTGCCTTGGTGAATGTCTTTCATGTAATAGATGCATGCTAGGTCAATTACTGTGTGTCTTTGATTATTGGATGGTTTACTGCGTACGAGTTTACCATAGGAGTTATTATCTTGATATAGATATATTATATGTGCAACCAATCTCGATAGCCGTGAGGTGAGAGATTGTCGGTTTGTCTAGGGTGTTAGAATTACTAGTTTAGAAAATTTGTGAGAAGATCTATCTAGTGTATCTGACATCCGTGTTTACCGAATCCAATAGGAAAATCCTAGTTATCCCTTACATCTAGGTGTCTTAAGATTATCGCGCCGTGAGGTAGATAGTACAACAGACAACACTTAGATGTTTGAGACTATCGCGCTGTAAGGTAGATTGTCTAGCGGATGCATTTTGAGTATAATTGGATGACCTGTGAGGGAAATTCATTCAACCGGTGATTTGACGGCTTTTAGGACTCTTAGTTGACAATCCTTGAGAAGGGTCGAGTGTGCTCTAGGTTTCTTTTAAGTTTAGTAATTTAAGATCCCAGTATCACATCGTTTCCATTACCGATAGATCCTTTGTTGAGCATGTGTAGGATTCATGCCTAGGTAGTGTTCTTTCTTTGTCTGATCTTCGTTTTAGTTTCGTGTTTTCTTTTTAGCCTTTTTTTAGTTATTTTTAGTTTTGTTAGCAAAACCCCCCTTCCTTATTAATATTTTATTTAAGTACAAATTTTGTATAGATAAGTCATAGAGTCTAGTTAGTACATTCTATAGAAGTTTTAGAAAGTCTAGAGTATTACTTAGTGTCTAGTTTAGTTTTGATTTTGCTTATTTTTAACTGCTACCGCACGACATCAGCAACCACAATAAAACACCATAAATATAAAACCTACATATATCTGTTGCACATACTATAAAACACCATAAAATATTAAAACATCATATATTACAAAACTACATATATCTGATTCACGCACTATAAAAACACCATAACTATATCAGATGCACCCACTCTAAAACACCATAACTATTAAACACCATATATTACAAACTACATATATCTTATACACACACTATAAACACCCTAACTATAAAAACACCATAACTATTAAACATCATATAATACACCCAAAAATGTGAACACACCTGTTTGAACGATACGTAGCATCGAAAGACATGACATCTCCAAAAGTGAAATAATTCCTCTTGGCATCTTCATCAGCCCAGAACAAACCCTTTAGTCGATCTTCATCATCGGTGAAATATTCACAAGAAAAATTTGGCAAATGCTCCTTCTTTTTCATCAAAAAACTAACAGTCATTTCAGCATCATATTCACCGATAAACAAATTTAATTCTTTTTTAAAATTCTTGCAATCTTCCTTAGTTACACCAACCTCTTCAAACCCACCAAGCATAGTTCTCATCACATTAAAAGCCTTAACAGGTCCAAGATTTATTTTTGACATACTGTGAATCATATGTTTCTGTAGATGTGTCAACTATCTTGATGATGTCAGAAAATGCATGTCCTGCTGCTCAACAAAATAATGATTGTGCTCTTCTACAAATTTGTATATTTTTCATTCATTATCAGTGAACTCCAACCGAGTGTGTGCATTACATTGTCCGTTTTGACGAGTTTGATCTTGTTGCCTTTTGTTTATAAGATTCATCCATTGTATCAATCTTTTTCATTTTGTTTATGCCCTCTTTCGAACAAACATAGTATTTCAGCTTCTTAACACCTCTAGGATCACTATATTCAGTTCCCTTACGTACAACAAAAACACCGACCGAAGTATGCATCATTAAGTGTCTTAAAAATCATACCAAATTTAGGCTTGAACGCATCTTCAACACCAGGATTGTACACCTTCTTTCCTGATTTAGGTGATACTCTTTCTATTTCACTGTAATTACAGTTTTCCAGACCTTGTTCCAAAAAATAAACACCAATCTTTACACAAAAAATATAAAAAACACCTTATATTATACACATCAACTAAAAATCCAACTATTTTCATTATCAGACATCCCTCATTTGATATAACTCCATACTAATAAGTTAAACACCATATTATATATCGTATTCCATTACGATGTAACTGCCCACTATTTCTAACATAAACACCATATATCACATACATAACACTATAAACACCAAAACCGTCTTCAAGCCATATATCAATAATATCAAAATTTAAAACACAAACACATTACAAAAAACACCATTTTAATAAAAAATAAAAAACAAATGCATATTCTCAATCCGTAAATCAAAAACATCTAAATAAAAACACCGTTACCCATGTATCGTACACAAAATCACAAAAAACATCGCAAAACGCCATGATTAACAAACATCATAAATTCGAAACAATACATATTCGCAAAAAAAAATACCGTCTGCATTGTTTGTATTCGAATCATTTAAATTCTCATTGAAATTCGCTTGATCCATCGATCTCCTGTCTTTTTCTGAATGATTTTTGATCGTTAATTGATAACCTTCAAAAACCGTAAACAACCACAGATCTTGTGTTCTTAATCTCCTTGATTAAGATTACGTTTTTGAATTGAAATTAATAATGGAATGATTGTTAATTCCGAATCTGATGCGAAGATGGTTACGATTATGTTTTTTGAAAATACCCGCTAATTGTTGCAATTACGTCATGTGCGGTCGCACCTCCCGCACTTGATATAAGACCGCCTGCCTTTAAGATACAATATTGCACCATGGGTCTACTTGCCCTTTTTAAAGTGACTCATGTTGACATGAAAAACGGTTTAAAAAAATGGATAATTATATACAAATGTAATTAACTTTTCATACTGTCTCAATTAAGTCACTAAATTTTTTTTTAACCGAATTAGGTTATTCAACTTAGTATGGGTGTTCTAATTTTATATAAATAACATGAATAACAGGTTATTGGTAAATTTTTTTACATATTTAACTTATTTAATATGCTAAGTGATGATATAATCATTTTATAAAGTATAAAAAAATAAAAATAATTTAAAATCATCGATATTTACACATGATATTTGTAAAAAATTAAGTTTCAAACGTTAAATTTCGACACACATTGTTTGAAAAACTTATTTGTTTTTAAATATGTTGCGTAAATGTGAATAATTTTAAACAATTTTTAATTTATTATTTGTTTATAAAATGATTATATAACCGCTTAACATATTAAATAAGTTAAATATATTGAAAATTAGTAATAATCTGCTATTAAGGTTATTTATATAAGATTAGATACCCATACTAAGTTGAATGACCTAATTGAAACAAAAAATGTTCAAGTGACTTCATTGAGATAGTTAGAAAAGTTGATTACATTTGTGCAGTGTTTAGGGGCGCAGGATACAAGGGACAAGGGGGCGACCGCCCCCCCTGTTTTTTCGCTTAGTGGTGTACATTTTTCGATTCGTAGTGTAAAATTTAAAAAAAAAATTTTATTTCGCCCCCCCCTAGAAAAAATATATATACCCTATGTTCGCCCCCCCCCCCCCCCTAAAAAATTATAATTTTTTTTTAAATAATTTATAAACAATTAAACATATAAAATCAAATCAATTAATTAACTAATAACTATTAACTATTAACTTAATTTATTAATTAATAGTATACAACATTTAATAGGATTAAGCCCAAGTGCCCAACTTAAAATCCAGCCCAACTCATTCCCACTTTAATTCTTTAAACCCAAACAATGAAACAAAATACCCCATTTTGAAGTTGTCGGACAAAGGGGAAAAAAACCCCGATCTTGTTCTTCTTCCTACGTGACGCCGAGAGTTCCCCTCGCCCAGACCCAGCCGGCCAGCCTCCGGCCACCAGCAGCACCGCCGTCCGCGGCCCGCCGACCCGCCTCCAGCCTCCCTGCCGATCTGCGGCTACGGCCCTGCCTCCCTGCCGACCTGCGCCTCCCGGTCACTGCCGACTTGCGTGAATTGGTAATAATTTCGGCCTCTATGTCTCTAACCTCTTCCTATTTGTTGTCACTTGTTTTGATTAAGTTTTTTGAGTAGTTTAATTGTAGTTAATTGTTAATTTGATTAAGTTTCACTCATCATGATAATTATTTAAATCTTTGTTTGTTCTAAAAAAATATACTTTTTATTGTTTGACGGTTTGACCCGATCCGAATCGCCAACCCGAACATTTAACTGTTAGCGTTAGGCTGTTAGGGAAAAAAATTTTATATGTGGCAAAGTTTCGCCCCCCCTATGTTTCCGGTCAAGCTTCGCCACTGGCAGTGTTATCTAAAAAAAATGATATATATTTTGCTTAGATCAAATATACGTAAAAAACTAATGAAGTTGAAGTAGAGCTGTAGAGAAATGCCCGAAACCCGATTAGTCTGGGAGGGTATGGTGTCGGGTATCTAATAATCACAAATAATAATGAAAAATTCTAGGAATTTATAATAAAAATATGTTACACGTTAGTATCGTTAATTTGTTGTAGCTCCACATATAGATTAACTCAAAACGAGCAAATATGTAACCATCACATACGATGTTACCGTCAAACTCAAAGATTCTAAGATGTTAAATCCGTTGTTTTATTTGAACTCAGTGCTTTGCAAAGATAACACAAGGTTTCATAGAATATTTACAATTTACACGAATATACAATCGTTTCCCCGCTGAAAATAGAAACCTTCCCTCACTTTTATGCCTGGGTTTCCACAGCGTACAAACATCTTTTTATAAAATTATTCTTTTTTTTTTTTCACACTAAAAAAAAAGGTAAAAGAATATCCATTATTCAAGAAAAATATGGCAGCTGAGCTTAGGATGGTCAAAATGTTCATCATCTTGGCGATGGAATTGTTATGTCAAGCCCAATATCCATTCCATTGTATGCAATTGGAGCATACATCCACAGATCATCAGAGCTCAAAAGCTGCAAATAACATCAAAGGAATTAGCACCATACATCATTAATCTTTTTTTAACTAACATATAATGGTAAGTTTCTTTTATTCATTTTTTTTAATCACATGATTCTTGCTCTAGGAGAGGTTTGAATTTTGCTTTCACTGGTTTCTTATCATAACCTCTTCGATGTCACATGTCTACAAAAATTTAACTAATCCAGTTGCTTACATTCGTGGGTCCAGTGAGTTTGCGTAATAGGTTATCATGGTTAAAAAATAGGTTATCATGGTTAAAAAGGTATCTTTTTTCTTAGTTGTAGGGCTACCCCTTGAAGGTTAAGGGTAAGTTTCTAGTTCAACATACAATTTCTAAGATCAAAATTTATTTAGGATAATATATGTATATAAATATATATATTTTTGGTTACCTTGATTTGGAGCTGCAAGAATTTAACATACTGAACTGCCTCTTCAAGCATTGTGCTTATATCAACCTTCAATTTATTAAAACAAAAATCAAATATATATGAATGCTCAAAGTTAGTTGTGGCGATAAATTTAGTTCAAATAAAAGTCGAAAACAAATATAAATGCTTACCTTTGTTCCATTAGGAACAAGTTTCTGTAATATTCTTAACCGCTCATTAATCCGTTCTCTTCTTTTCTAAAAAAGACAGAAGCAGTAGCATTGATTATTTCTGTATCCATTAAAACTGAAACATTAAGTAAAAAATATTATTTACCCGTGCATAGACACTTTGTGGATCAGTTGCTGAGAGCCTACTCGCTTTTGTCTTGCCATTTAAATTTGGATTCACGGCCCCATTTGGCCTTTTTGAACTTACACTTGATTCCAGAGACCAATTAGATTCACCATCAGATCCATAAATTGTCATAATTTGCCCAAGAAATGCATTATGATCAGCTTCATATTCATCACTTTTAGAAACAAGCTTTTGGCTTCTTCTACACTTCATCTTTTCCCTGTTCTCATAAACCTACATTGTGAAAAATCATTATTAAAAAAACAAAACAATAGATTATCAACTAAATACATAAATGTAGCGTGTGCAAGTTTTTTAACTTACATCTGCCATGCTACAAGAACGTTTCCTAGAATTTGCAGACAAATCATTATCTTGTGTATGTTTTGTCAACAATAAATCACTTATATCGGAAGAATTATAGTCTTGTGACAGACAATGTGGGTTGATTTTGGTGTTATCCGACAAATAAATTGAAGTTTCATCAACTTCATTAACGTTTGTGGTGAGTTCTTGTTGTGGCCAAAATGTGGAAGCATTTGTTGAATTATTTGGGATAGAAAAATCATTAAGCAACTGTGCCATAAAATTGGCTTCTTCAGAAACATTCACTCCACTAAATGAATTCCAATCTCCTAATAGGGTATTCATAGACTCCATCCTTTTGATAAAATGAAGTTTGTTGGTATAGAAACTGATATCTTTGATATTTGCAAAATGGTTGGAAAATGAACTGTATAAAAAGACATATTTATAGGTAAGGACTAAAGAGAATGACTATGTTACTTGTAATAAATTAGAGCATAATTATATCAAAGACGAGATTCGATTTTTTTTAACAACTATTTAAAGCCTGTCAGGGGGTAATAATACAGCTGTGCAGCCGATCTTCGGGCTTAAATGCAACCCTTCAGAAGTTTTTAATCAAATTAGAAAAAATAATAACGATAATCGGAAGGGCAATCATTGAGAATAGAATAAATGTCATTTGTTTAACTAGAATTGTATGTTCTAACACAGAGAGACATACATTTGCTACCTACAAACATTATTTATTTCTTTCTCGTTATAGATGCAAGATTTCAGTATTTTACTAATTTAAGCTAGTTTGGTATATTATGAACTCATAACATCTTCTTTTAGTGACACATATTTTAGTTTATAAATATGAAGGTAAAGAGATCCAAATCATAGTCTTTATGATTAATGGAACTCAATTTAATATGAATCCATAATCAGATCTCACAGCTTTAAGAATATCTATGCACTAATTTTCTTTCTACATGTGATGTCCACTATGACCAATCTAGTAATGCCCACACATTATTACAACATATTAATCAATTACTAGGATTAGTTTATTCCAAGATTCAATCTCATAAATGAAGCTAGTCACCCTTAATATTCAAACTAGAAACCAAAATCTTATGCCTAAATTCAAAGCTTATACAATAAATCTTTAAACAACCAGGATATAACATGTGATTATAAGTTCAAATCCAAGAAATCTTCAAACACTTCAGCTTGATAGTTCACATGCTCCTTCAAAGAATCAACTTAAACAATCTGTCTGTGCTAACATTAACTAAACATCTAACTATCTGTTAATCTTACTTTTTTATTAAAATATATCAGGTTTAGTTTGTATCATACTATTTGTAAATCCTACTAGTAACTAGGATCTCACTGAGTGTCTGTTCGTTTACCATACATTGCTAGTCTTAGGGATCCAATCATACCTCAAATTACTCTTCTAATCATACATCAAAACAGGATTCAAGCCAATTGACTGTTTTAAGAATTAATCAGCTAGAACTGTAGCACATTTTCATGATCCTTTGCGTACATCAAACAAATATGAGTGATTGATCAAATCAGGCAACACCGCAACACCAAAAATTAATCCCAAAATTGAGGCTTTTTCATAACAAAAGTAAACAAATTAACTAGAAACCTAATAACGACTAATTTAACATGAACAGATATGAATGCAGCGTGCCTGATTTAATTTAAGGGAAAAAAAAACACACGCACCAGTCATCTGGAAGAGAATAACGCGCCAAAAATGCGTGCGTCATATATATATTCTCGGCGATGTTCCCGGATGTCGAATCGAGATGTTTGAAGGACACAATACTTAATACTTCATGAGTCAATTCGACGTTTTGCCGTTTCTTGGCGTAAATCCTACATGAATCTGGCATTGACAATGACGGATCGCAATCGTGCGCTGATTTTTAAAGCCTCCAGTGCACGATCTCTGACCAACAAATATAAAAATAGAACCATAAATGTAATCTGATTAGAACTTGTGTAGGTACAAGAATATACGAATACTCGCATCTCTGTTCTTCTTCTGATTTGGTGAGCACGTATCTCGCTTCTGATTAGGGTTCTTGGGTTTTATATTTGTGCTTCCGTCAATTACACACCCAAAATCAGATGGGTTACCGTTTCAACGCCTAGCGGACTGCATCTCTGGCTCACGCCATGACGGAACCTAAGCTAATTTTCTTTTTTTGGGAAAATTACAAAAATAGCCACTTTGACCAAAATTTTAAACAAAATGGTCATTTGACTTTTCCATTACCAAAATGTCCATGCCTTTACAAGCGCCGGCGCCCGTATACTTGCGGGCGGCCGCCTATATGAGATCCAATGGGATTTCGCCATGTGTCCTTAACGGGCGCCGGACCGACCACACAGGCGCCCGAACCTAGTTACGGGTGTCCAAGACTTTTTTTTCGGTAAACGTGTCACAAGCGTCCGCCTGTACTTTACAGGCGCCCGCCTGTACTTTACAGGCGCCCGACTGTACTTTTTTATTTTTTTATTTTTTTTCTATTTTTTTTAATTTTTTTTAAACGACTTTTTATTTTTTTTTACTTTTTTAGGGGCGGACGCCCGTGACAAAGGTGTCAGGGTGGGCCCGACGCCCGTGACAACTTCTTTTTTTAAAGGGCGTTCGTCAGATTTAAGAGGCGTGGGCGCCCGTGTAGGACACATGGCGAAATCCCATTGGATCCCATATAGGCGGCCGCCCGTAAGTATACGGGCGCCGCCGCCTGTAAAAGCATGGACATTTTGGTGATGGAAAAGTCAAATGGCCATTTTGTTTAAATTTTTGGTCAAAGTGGGTATTTTTGTGATTTTCCCTTTTTTTTCAACTGGATGTTGTCTCAACAGGCCCGTTAGCAGAGAGGTAAGACAGTGTCACACAAGATGCACAAGACCTTTCTGGAATGGGTAATCCTCGTTCCTTAGACCATCCTCATTCACAATCCAACCAAACCCAATCTTTTAATAAAAAACTAATTTCTCTCTCTTCAACCTACACAACCCAATCAAACTTAATTTTTCACTCTCATTAACAACCCAACCTTACTACTTTTTATTAAACAAATATAATTTATGATTTTTAGTTATTTTATTAAAATTTAGATAAAAAATAATTATTTGGAATCTCCAAGAAGAGTTTTGATAGTACTGAGTATTGGGATAATCTTCAGAATCTCCAAAATTCAAACAAAAATTTGGAAAAGAAGGATTCATGACAGAAATTATGAAACTTAGAAATCAAATATTATGAATTGTATTGGATATAAAACTATGTTAATATGAAACTGTAATTTATAGGGAGAAATAATGAATTTTCACAATAAATAAATATTTTAAACAGATAATGTTTTAGATAATGAGTTTGATATAAAAAATCCTCTGAACCAATAAAAAACCTCCAAATTGTAGATAGGATAAACCAATGATTGTTTTATATTATATATAAAATATTTTTTTTAAACGAACTCTGTTTTTAACAAAATTTATACCGACATGTTCATAAAAAAAACTGATCAAAGCCGTGTTTTTAGTTTTTTTTTAAATAATAATTATTTGAAGTTATTTAGAAAATACAAGATAATTACAAAAACTAATTAGGATGACTTAAAAAAGAAAGAAAAAAAAAAGGTCCAGTGGGGTGTTGACACATGGAGGGTTGGAGGATTGCAAGCTTGGTTGATGGTGCGACCAGATTGTGGCATTTTCCCTATTTTTTTTTTTTGAATAGTGGCACAACCTTCACTAAAATCACCAATGTGAATGGTCTTATTGATCCAGAACTCGAGATCTCAATTCTCAAGATTCCTTCCCCTGAATGTCATTTAAATTGCCCTTGACAGGGGTTGAACACATTACCTTTCGGTCACAAGTTGAAACCCTAATCAGTAGGCTGAATTTGCAGGACATGAACCTAAGCTAAATGTCACTTTTAAAAAAATACACTCAAAGTTTACATGTTTATTTTTTTTTGAATTTTTAAAAGTTTTATAAAACTGATCACCTTTAGTTTTTAAAATTTTATATTTATCTCCTTTGTTCTAATTGTTCCTCATGCTTTCGAGGTTGATACCGATAAAAGAATAACAAGAAAAAAAGATAGAATCAAACAGCCGTATGGGTATTATGCATTGCATACGGTTCAACTTTTTAAAAATTGTATAAATGTAATTTTAACCAAGTTTTTAATTCACCTTTTTATTGCTTAACCATAAAAAACGAATTTTGTTTATTATAATGTCGATATAAATTTAGATAGATTCATATTTTTATACAAACTTTTAAAAAAAATGAATCGGATCAAATTTTAATATGTTTTGTGTTTATTTATGTACATTTTCAATTCATCTATATTTGAACGTAAATTTTATTTAGAAACAAGTTTAGTCAAATATAATATGTTTTCCTTAAACAATATAAATCCGAATTACTATCGTCGCAAAGACTGTTGGTTAACTTACTAGTGCATAACAAAAAGCACACCACTGCCAATAGTCATTGACGCTTCCGCCAGTAACTTCACGGTCACTAGGAAACACTCACCGTCATTGACGGCTGGCTGAGAGGGCAAAGGTTAAGACTTTTCACATTGGTGATCAAAACTTAGGTTGGTTGCTAAGTTGTTAAAAAAAAACAGGAAAATATTTAATTTCTCCAACCCAAACTAACTCAAGTTATAACCACATTTTCTTTAATTAATTTTACATCTAACTTAATATTTCTTTGATAATTTCATAATTTATATAATATAACTCTTTTAAAAAATTTAAACACTCAATCTTGTTTTTTTTTTTTTTTTTTTTTTTTTTTTGTGTGAACTTCCCAGTATTAATTTTAATAAAACGAAATTATTTTTAGAAAATGTTTTTAGTAAAAAAAACTCATCGGTATATGAATCT
Source organism: Mikania micrantha (assembly GCA_009363875.1). Classification (NCBI taxonomy): domain Eukaryota; kingdom Viridiplantae; phylum Streptophyta; class Magnoliopsida; order Asterales; family Asteraceae; genus Mikania; species Mikania micrantha. The sequence continues at coordinate 18,319,820 of CM018682.1, read as the reverse complement.
AAAGTTTTTTATTTTTCTTATTTTTAGAATAATTATAAATATTTTTTTTTGAGATAATTAATTTTTTAGTATTTTAAACACAATTATAAGTCATATTTCTATATTAAATATATTAATAAAATTTGAGTTGGGATAGGTTGTGAATATGCGTGGAAAATTAAGGTAGGTTAGGTTTGTGTATATAAAAAAGAGAAATTATATTATAATGAAATATTGTGTTGAGTTGGGTCACTAATGTGGGTAGTTTAATAGGAGCCGGATGAGGGGAGACTGGCGCACCGCCTCGTTCTTTTTCCGTCCGTAATGTTAATATTTCGAACGAAAGGTTGCCTTTTGTTTTAAGTATTGATTCCAGCCTATTGCTTCAAATAATTAACATATATTGTAGATCCTGTAAGCTTTCGTCCCATCTCTAAACATTCAAGCTTCGCTATTGGCTGGCTACACACACCGCCGACCAGTTTCAAGTTGTTTTCAACCACCATCGCCGGCTAGACCTTTAAAACTGGATAACTTTAGAAGTGGTTTTAAGAAAATGGACATAGGAACCAATTGTTAAACTTTAAAAAATAACTAGGTTTAATCACACCCGCGCGTTGCGGCGAGTTATCACAGTACACTTCCGATAACGGGTATTATATATCATTTGCAAAATCATAAGTTACATATCAAAATCAAATATCTCATCACAAACTCTATAAAGTTATATATATATATATATATATATATATATAAACATAAAATTATACAAAATTGAAAAAACAAAATTTAAAAGTTTTAGTGGCCAAAATTAAATAATCAAAACTTTATATTATATAAAAGTTTTAGTGCCCAAAATCGAAAAAACAAAACTTTATATTATATAAAAGTTTTAGTGGCCAAAATAAAAAAAAAAAAACTTTAAAAATTTTTGGTGGCCAAAATCGAAAAAACAAACTTTATATTATATAAAAGTTTAGTGACAAAAATCGAAAAAACAAAACTTTACTATTAAGTGTTAGTGGCCAAAATCGAAAAAACAAAATTTTATATTATATAAAAGTTCTAGTGGGCAAAATCGAAAAAAGAAAACTTTAAAAAGTTTTAGTGGCCAAATTCAAAAAAACAAAACTTTATATTATATTAAATTTTTAGTGGCAAAAATCGAAAAAACAAAATTTTAAAAGTTTTTGTGGCCAAAATCGAAAAAACAAAACTTTATTTTATATAAAAATTTTAGTGACCAAAATTGAAAAAACAAAACTTTACTTTTAGTGGTTAAAATCGAAAAAACAAAACTTTATATTATATAAAAGTTTTATTGGCCAAAATCGAAAAAACAAAACTTTAAAAAGTTTTAGTGGGCAAAACCGAAAAAACAAAACCTTATAATATATAAAAGTTTTAGTAGTAAAAATCGAAAAAACAAAACATTAAAAGTTTTAGTGGCCAAAATCAAAAAAACAAAATCTTATATTATATAAAATTTTGGTGACAAAAATCGAAAAAACAAAACTTTATTATTCATTTCAGTTGGTTTTTAATATATATATATATATATATTAATAATAAAACTAAATTACCGATATGGTTCATGTGGTTTACTATCATTTCACTTTTAGTCCATAAGTTTCATAAATTACCTATATAATCACAAACTTTAAACATTTAATACATATATTCATTAGGTCACCAAATTGTTATCACATAATTGACCAAATTACACTTATATAAGGACTATATGTGTGATTTATGAAGCATATGCACAAAAAATGAAATAATAGCAAAGAACTAAAACCATCTTGGTAATTTACTCTAATAATAATAGGGCCCTATTTACACATAAACCTTTGGGTTCAACATCTTTAAACTACACATGTTACATGCATAAATTTAGAATAATATATACTTTTTTATCTTCATTTAACCCTGTAATAAAAAGTTAATTTAAATAAAGTTTCATACTTAATAAATCTGAATTTATTAAAAGAAATGAAAAAAATAAATAACAAATTTAATAAAAAAATATAAAGACATATTAAATTATCCTTTCAATTGAATTAATCTATACTATGTATTTTTCTCAATATAAGTTAAAAGTTCAGATTTAATATACATCATACCTTCTTTTTAAGTTATTTATGTACGTGAATAAAATAAGTTTAAAGGTTAAATTATTTATCTAAGAATTAACAAATCATAAAAATATGGTTTTTAACAAATCAAGCAAAGCGCAAAAATGATAAAGTGTCAAGGGAACTAATTAAGAAAAGACGGTAGCAAAAAAAGAAAAAAACAGCTTTCAAACCATTACTTTTGTTAAGGAAATACGATATCACTACAAATATTAAAATAAAAAATGGTTAATTAAGAAAATCATAATCCTAAATTTTAATAATGATTAAATTATACAGGGTTAAATGATTTTTTTTCCTCTTCGAATAATGAAATGAATTGTTCTATTTTATTATTTTCTTCTACTTTCAAGCTAAATATCTAAACTTAAGTTTGTTTATAGAACTAGGGTGATACCCGCGCTTCGTGGTGGTAATCGGACCAAATTAATAATAAAGTTAGGACATAAATGTCTACCGCTATAAGAATGAGCATTGGAAACATGAAAACGAATCCATGTACATCGTATAACTATAATATTAAACATGAAAGACCGTAATTAACTGGACGAGTCAATATTTAATAATTGTTAACGTAAATCGAAACATATACGTAAAACCGAAACGGTAATTTAGGAAAACAAAACGTTAATAAATTATATTATTACATTAACTCAATTTTATCCATTAAACGAAGATAAAAAAACACATTATGATATTATATTAGTAAAACCAATATTAGAAAAAAAGAAAAATAAAGAACTTCAAGAAACAATGAAAAAATCAAACATTCAGTATCTAATAAAAAAAATAGATGATCGATCTAAGATGAAACTTATTTTAAAATAATAGGTAAATAACATAAAAGACACATGTGTAAGAAAATAATAACCAACTTGAAAAGCAGAAAAAAAAACAAAAATCATAAATCACTGTAGCACACATTTTGAAATGTATAGTCAATAATATTTAATTAGTATTAATAATACATCAAAGTTAGCCTTGTAGTTAAGGCTTGGCTCTTTCTCCTTGTAGACCAGGGTTCAAATCTCACTGGTGACATTTTAATGGATACCAGGTGAGTGGAGAAATATTGAGTTTAAGCCCTGGTTTTAAACCAATGGGGGGCGAGGGTTACCCATTTTATGGGGTTCCTACGCATCAGAGGGTACGGTTTCACGGTCTGCGATCGAGGAGCTGATGGCATGGGTGAAAAGTAGAGCCCTTGATAATGGATACGTCGTAGTTACTGGACGATCTAAGAAAAAGAAAGGGACCGATGAGGTCAACAAAATCTGGCTTGTGTGTGATCGTGGTGGTGAATACAATAGTACAGCCATCTTAAGGCGTACCGGTAGCAAAAAAATCGGCTGTCCTTTTAAATTAATAGGGATATACGACACTGATTCTTATGGTTGGAAGCTTCAGGTCAGAAACGACAAACACAACCATGAACCTGCTCAAAATCTTGAGGGCACCCGTTTGTTAGAAGATTGTCCGAGCAGGAACAAAACATGGTACATCATCTGACTGAGCAACACATGGAGCCACGCAACATACTTTCCAGCCTTAAGAAGCAGAATCCTGACAACGTCTCCATTCGTAGAGACGTATACAATGTGCAGCAAAAATTTAAAAACAAACAAAAAGTGGGATCAACCCCAATACAGGTCTTAGAGAACCTGCTGCATACTAAGAATTACGTATACTATACTCACGAAAACTCCGAAACAAATGTCGTAGAGGAGATTTTCTTTTGTCATAAAAAATCATACACCTGGTGGCGTGCGTTCCCACATGTTCTTATGATCAACGCGACTTACAAGACTAACATGTACAAACTTCCTTTTGTATAGATAGTTGGTGTTACCTCAACACACCATACGTTTTGTATTGCACACGCGTTCGTGAGTAAAGAAAAAGAGGAAAATTATCATTGGGTTCTAGAACGGGTAAAAGATATGCTAGATAAGTGTATGGAGCCCCGCGTAATAATAACCGACAGAGACCTTGCTCTGATGAATGCATGTCGTAAGGTCTTTTAGCACGCTTCCAGGTATTTATGTAGGTGGCACATAAGCGAAAATATCGCAAAACACTGCAAGGCGAGTTTTTCAAACGGTGACTGGAAAAAGTTTAAGGGTCGTTAGGGGAATTTGTGTGACTCTTCATCACCAGAAATTTACGACTATAACTACAACCGTCTGTACCAACAGCTAGTCACAGATAATCGTCAAAGTAAGGGTCGTTAAATATCATTATCATTATTTTTGTTAAAATTACGTTTTCATATGTCATAGTTGTTTTTTATTTCAGGGGTTTTGAATTATGTGACACAAACTTGGTTAAACCCATACAAATACATGTTTGTCACAACCTGGACTAACAGAACGCCCAACTTTGGTCAACGTACAAATAACAGAGTCGAGAGTCAACATTCAAACTTAAAAAGATATGTGAGAACCACTAATAACTCACTCTCGACACTGGTAGGTTTTGTTGATCAAATGGTAGAATCGCAGGAGGTAAACAAGAAACATGGGTTTGAAACAAGTTTAATAAAGACAATGGGTCATCATAAGATACCCATGTTTAATAACTTACATGGCAAGGTTTCACATAAAGCTCTTGATTTACTACTTGATGAAATAAATAAGATCAAGGTTATGCGTCAAGGTAGTATGTCATGCAGCCACCAGTTGTGGACAAGTTGTGGCTTGCCATGTGCTTGTCGGATGTCAACATATGAAAATACAGGTATCAAAATACTGTAACCAATTCCTCTTTGTATGTTTTTTACATTTTTTTGTTGTAAACTGATTATTTTTCTTTCATTTGTATACATACACGATTATCCCGTTTTTTGATATAGACATCTTCTGGACAAAACTTGATACTCGGTACCCGACACTTCTAGAAGACGAATAAATCGACGTCGCTACACAAATGGGTCTGGTGACGCAGGAAATAAATTCAAAACTTGAGTCAGTGAAAAAGAGTCTGGTTAAAAAAATACTTTCGCAAGTGTTTCCGTTTAAAAGTGAAAAGAAAACGCCATTAGTTCAGAAGGATACACGCTGACGTCCGACATTGAAGACTCAACAACAAAGGGGGAATGAATCTAGACAAAGCACAGTTGTCGACTCACAAGAGAGTAGTTTTCAACTTCCAAGGCATAGTTCATTCACTCCAGCAATGTCAAACCATCAAATACCCGCCCTCCAACGTAGTCGTTCAACGTCTTCTAGAGGGAAAAAAGGACTCGAGGCAAGTCAAGTTGACTCGGTAGTTGCTTCGCCAGTGAAACCAGAAGGAATGAACAATCTTAGACGATTTGGTGGTTACATTCCTTCAATGCTTCATTGTTATGTGAGCAACATACAAGATGTTATGCCAGACGGTAATTGTGGATTCAGGTCTGTATCCGTTGGGTTAGGGTTCGACGAAAATCAATGGGGTTTCGTTCGCCAACAACTATTACAAGAGGTGGACACCCATAGTGACGCATACAGATATGTTCTTAACTCGATGGACCCAACTTTATATGACGCATTACGTCATAGCATAAACTGGTTTGATATCAAGCCTGCACCAGAAGAACATCGGATACCACAACATAATGTGGTTTATCTTCTTCATATGCCCATGCATTTCGTCAACCTAAGGTTGGAGGGGGATTATCCGATTCCAACTCTAAGTGCGGTTTGGAAACGTTACCGAAATGATGTCGCCGGCGAGTGGGAGACGATTTATCAAGAACGAATCCAACGGTACCAATCGATTATAGAAGCAAACAAACAAGTGCATTACTACAGCGAAACTTTGTGACAACGACAATTTGTTTTAATCAGTCGTTGTTTCCAATGAAACTTTGTAACCTTCTATAATTAATCGTAACGTTTCGTATAAAATCCAGATTATGGTGTATATTATTAAATAAATATTAAATATAATACAATTAAATATAATATAATATAATAAAATATAACATAATTAAATAAAATATATATAATAAAATATAACATAATTAAATAAAATATATTAATTATAATATAATTATATATAATATAATTAAATATAATATAATATAATATAATATAATATAATATAATATAATATAATATAAAATAATTAAATAAAATATATTAATTATAATATAACTATATATAATATGATAAAAGATTAAAAAAAATAATAATAAACAAAACCTATACGCCATACGTCGCGTATGGGCTTCTTAAAACAGCCAAACGACCCCCGGCCCCCACAAACCCCCCTCTATCCCCCTTCGTTTGCTCTCCACCGCCGAAGACCGCCGACTCCACCGCTCGTTTGACACTCGTTTGAGCCGCGTTTGCTACTTCCAGGTTAGTTTTCTGACTATGTGATTGAGTAGGGTTAAGGTGGATGACCGGGGGTTGGGTTCTTGAGCAAACGAGGCACAGCCTCCCGCGTATGGAGCACAACGGAGCGTTTGTTCCCCAAATTTCAAATCAAACGACCCGTAGGGATCACTACGGGGCGTTTGCTCCTTCCAGTTATTATAATAAAAATAGTTATTATTATTATGATTATTATTATTTATTGTTATTGTTGTTATTATTGTTATTATTTATTGTTATTATTATTATTATTATTATTTATTGTTATTATTATTATGTATTGTTATTGTTGTTGTTATTATTATTATTATCATAATTTGTTTTATTTTTTCTGTTGTTCAGACATGTCTTCTTCTGATGAGATGGAGGTTGTTGGTGACGATATGGGACAACTGCATGTTGATGATCTAGATGTCGAGCATTTTGACGAGCTTATGGACCATCCATGGTTGCAGTTCCCTCAGGAGACGATCGCGCATAAGAGGCGCGATCGACTCCTGAGGAAGGAGATGGGCCATCAGAAGGCCATCGACTACGATTTGCTTGCCGAGCTTGCCCAGCAGGAGAGGATGATGGCGATCATTGGCGAGGACACGCCATGGTCTCGTCTGTTTGAGATGACGTATGCTCCACAGTACCGACTCATCACTGTGGAGTTTCTTTCGACATTCAGGTACAGGCCTCAGGCTCCTGATTTCCAGCCACAGCCAGGTCAGCCGCAGCAGGCGGAGGTATCCTTTAGACTATGCGGATTCTCGTACCACTTGTCATTGGCAGAGTTTGGGAGTGTGCTCGGTCTGTACACCGAGGAGGAGACTCAGATGCCGATCTACACGACGGCTATTCATACAGACACGATTATCCCGCTTTCTGATATAGACATCTTATGGACAAAACTTGATACTCGGTACCCGACACTCGATACCCGACACTTCTAGAAGACGAAGAAATCGACGTCGCAGGACAAATGGGTCTGGTGACGCAGGAAATAAATTCAAAACCTGAGTCAGTGAAAAAGAGTCTGGTTAAAAAAAATACTTTCGCAAGTGTTTCCGTTTAAAAGTGAAAAGAAAACGCCATTAGTTCAGAAGGATACACGCGGACGTCCGACATTGAAGACTCAACAACACAGGGGGAATGGAATCGACGTCGCAGGATAAATTCAAAACCTGAGCGCGTATACAGAGCCGTGCGGCTTCCTGCTCGTGTCGAGGCTATGCTGCAGACTATTGCTGATGCGACACAGCAGCTCGTTTAGCAGCAGGCGCATATCCAGCAGCAGCAGCTCCAGCTCACATAGCAGCAGGCGCAGATGCAGTAGCAGCAGCTCGAGCTCAGTCAGCAGGAGCTCCCGCTGACGCGGCGTATGGATCGGTTGGAGGATTTGATCTCGTGGCAGGTGCATATAGAGCTTAGGCACGCTCATGTTGAGGGTGTCCAGCTCCCTGCAGTTCCGCAGCCACGAGATTATCCTCCTCCTCCTCCACCTCATGATGGCTAGTTAGTATTTTTTGTTATATTTGTATTTGTTAAACATACACTTGTATTCATGTTTATGTTTTGTATATATTTGGTTGTTTTGGTTGATGATGCGTGTATATATTTAGTTGTTTTGGTTGGTGATGCGTGTTTATTATTTAAATATGTTTTGGTTGGTGATGCATTATTTATCGTATTATTCTGTAACATCAATATGCTTAAACAAATAACGTCATTTATATATCAATTAATTAATGTATTTAAATTATTATTAAATATAATAATTAAAAACATTTTTAGCTTTCAAAACTAAAAGTTTTAAAAAACAATTAAAAATAAACGAACCGAGAGACCGTAAAAAATAAAAAACAAGTTTTAAACAAAAAAAATATTAGATTTTTACAAACAATAAACATGCGTTTAAAAAATAACTAAACTTTTTACCATACGAGAGATGTCGTCGTACAGTATAAACGTAACGAGAGATACGTCGCAAAATATACGCAAAATATAAAAATAATTTTTAAACAAAACTATTATATTTTTTTAACAAAACAACTATATTTTTACACCCCAAAAAGATACCCAAACCCCCCAAAACATACTCAAACGCCACAAGTCTGTTGAGTTTAATTTTTTTAACCCTATACGTCCCGTAGTGGTCACTACGTGACGTATAGATCTGCAAAAGCTGACACAGAATGTCTGATCGTTTAAGGTTGTCAGTCTGTGGTCAAAACGCCCCGTAGTGGCCGCTACGGGGCGTATGGGTGACGGACGGGGTATTGAATTAAAATTTTGGGGTGTGTAGATAACCCCTCTCTAATTTTATGGTATGATTGTGACTTTTCATGCTGGTTACCAGTGTTATGTCAATAAAAATAAATAAATTAATGAACGGTTTGAATTTGGGGTTTATTTGAGTTCAATCCCTCTATCCTATATATAGGATTTTGGTATTCTCGTATCTTACGGTTAATGGGGTTTCATGGTGAACTTATTTAAGACTAAAAAAATATATAAAAAAAAAATTCTATCTATGAATAGTGGTTGCCAAACATGCTAAATACTATACAAATAATATACGATCAAATATAAGAGGATGAGCCTCAAACCAAATATACAAATAAGCCTCAAACCAAATAAAATTTTTATTTAAACTTAAGCTAAAGTGAAAATTTGGCATATATTTAGTTAAGATTACTTGCATTATATCACGAAACACTGTCACTTTTTTAACTTTAGACAAAACATAAGGTAAGTTGAGGATTAGATGTATGAGGGCCGACCTCTCTTCATTGTTTTACAGGCAACGGCGTACAACCTTCAAATTCTTGGGGCCCAACTTGTCAGTTATCGTTCATGTTATTTATTTTATTGTTTTGAATATAGAAAAATTAGATAGTCCATTTGCATTTTTTTTAAGTTTGTTTTTGGTTCTTTGTTTCCAAATAATTGCATCTTCTACTTTTTTTTTTATTGCATATTTATTTGATGTTAGGGTAATTTTTTTTTATTGATGACACGAGCAAAAGATTTAAAAAACTTTCTAGTATCAATTTCTCCAGCCATGGTTTACATGGACGAAACTTTTATAGGGTCGATGGTCGATCGTCCACCTCTTTCTCCGTCCGTAGTGTTAATTTTTCAGCCGAAAGGCTATTTTTGGTAAAAAGTATTGGTTTCGCTCACTCGCTTCAAAAAATTAACATGTATTCCGGGTCACGTAAATTTTCGCCCCTTACAAAACATTCAAGCTCTGTCACTATTTGTTTATATCATTTATGATTATCATTGGTTGGAATAAATTTATGTATATAGAAACAAAGTAACATATGTTTATATTTTTTAGAATTTACGAACCATAAGAGCAAGGGAAAAAAATTATTTACGAAAAGCGCCTCAATTTTGTTATTACCCTTTGTCCCCGAAAAACTTGAGCTGACCCTAAATGTATCCAACCAAATATATAAATGAGCATAAACCAATTGTTCATACTACATATATGAAGATTATACATACACATAACATATAGGGATATGTTTAAATAAAAAGAGTATTTTGTCTAAAAATATAAAACAATATGAAACATTAACATCTGGCAATTTTAACAAACTCTGGTTTAACTTGTTCCGTCATCTTAGCTTTCAAATTTAGTTTTAGAATTTTAAAATTAACTTTTATGTTTTTGCTTAGCATTTAACTTTTGAATTTAGCTTTTCGGATTTACATTTTTGCTTTCCGGGTTTAGCTTTACGGTTTACGGATTAGTTTTAGGGTTAAAGTTAAAATTTAATTAGGGTTTAACTTTAAGGTTTATGTTTAACATTAGTGTTTAACTATAGGATTTAGGGTTCGATTTTAGGGTTTAGGTTTAACATTAATGTTTAGCTTTAGTATTTCACTTTGGGGTTTACGTTTATGCTTTAGCTTTGGGGTTTATGTTTAGAATTTAGGGTACAACAAACGAGGTGATTTTCAACGTTTCCAGAATAAGTTTAATCAGAGTTCATTATATTAGTTAAATATCGGGTTTTCATAGTGTTTTTATGTTTTTAGACGACTTTATTATATACACACACCTTACCTCATACTATAGTTCATAAGGAATAAATTAAGATTTGATTGTAAAATGATGATTTCATTCGTTCATTTTTATAATTAATATAACAAGCATGATGTTATATACATACAAAAATAAGGTCTCTATATAATGTTTTTGGTTAAACAAGTTCAATGAATACATTGATTTATGGGGTTTGGTATACATGATGACGTACATGTAATGTGAACAATTTTGAAAAACTTGTAATATTTATATTTAGTAAATAATAAAATAATATTAATGGTGATGATGGTGGTGTTGTCTTGAAATAAAAATAATAATAATTAAAAATTTATCTTATATAATAAATAAAGATTTTATTTGTTACATGTCATTTAGTGAAACATGTTTTATTTGATTTTTCGGTCTTAAATCTGAAACATGAATTCGTTTATTAACATTTCTATATTAACATTAAAAATTAATAAATTTGACCAACAATTATACTAATTTATTTTCTTCAAATTTATAAATTACATATACAAATAAATAATTAAACCATAACTAGTACTATATTATTACACTCTAATTGTAAATTAATAATTATATATCATGATTATGAAGTTTTTCAAATGAATTTAATTTTTTCTCTAACGCTTATATATTAACTTTCTAAACATAGCTAAATTGAAATTATGTTCGTTAAGTATTACAAAAAAAGAAGAAATAATTGAATGATTTAAATATTAAAATAAAATATATAAAATAATAAAAAAAATAAATGTAGCACCCCGACTGATGCCGGAAACATCGGAGCAGCACGAAGTATAGATTGTTCATATCAAAAGGTATAAAGTTGTAAGTAGTTCACACATTAAACTCAACATTAAATCCTTCATTAAATTCAAACATTCACTGAAATTCAAACCCTAAATATTACATCAATCGAATTGAAAACCATAAACATAAGTAAATTCAATCCAAGCTCAAGAATATAGGTAATTGGCATTTTCACATGAAACATGTTTAAAATCAAATGTCAACTACAAAGAGTTGGTAAGTTATCATAGGTTTGATCATATAGCAAAATAGTTTAATTAAAAATAGATAAGTTAATACATGTGATTACAAAGCAAAGTGCACATAGATTTTAAATGAACAAACATTATATCAGATAGTTAAGTTAGACCAGTACGAAACAATCACCACGAGCTTTACCCCTACGGGAAAAACCCATATTGGGTGGGTGGTCAATCCAATATAATATATTATTGCTACCAATATATAAGTTGTGATCAATGCAATGCTCAATAGATAAGTTCAAAAGATAAGTTAGTTCACAAATATGTCCAACAACTTTAATGTTCACCTAAATAGTTCATTTGACATGTTGTTAACATAATTATGTCTTTATATGGAATTCTAATTCTTAAATGGATCAACGGGTTTGATTTGTTTTGAATAGTTAAAACATATAATGTCATTACGTTTGTTTGTTAAATGAAAATTGAAATGATGTTTATAATGTTTAAATTACTTATGTTGACACAAAATACATCTAAAGTTTTGAAATTAAACTACTCTATGTTTAACAAAAGAGAATATGTATGTATGTATGTATGTATGTATGTATGTATGTATTGCATGCATGCATGCATATGTATGTATGTATGTTTGTATTTATATTAAAATACTTGTTTTATAGTTCTAATTACAAATAATACTTAATATACTTTTAAAGGAATTTAACAAACAATTTTTCAATGTATGAATTTATCATAACACTTTTTTTATACACAAAATAAATGAATTAATAAGTTATAAAAATTTTAAATAATTAACGTTTAATTGGATGTGATAAAAATGCACATATATGTTTATAAAATGTATAAGAAGGCTCTCATATAATTTAAAAAACAAAAGTCATATTAAATAAATTTATATGTCCTGATTAAACATTTTCTATGAAAATATTTATTTTATAAAATGTATAAAATTGTATATAAAATTTTTAAATAAATATTAAGTACTTAATATAGTTATTTACTAATAATATATATATATATATATATATATATGTTATATATTATTTGAATGATATTTGTATCATTACTATTACCATTATTATTATTATTATTGTCATTTTTTAAATGATAGTATTTTAATAAAAATATTTTTTGTAAAAACAAAATTTAAAAACGATTTTTAAATAAAATGATATAAAAAATTTAGCCCAAAACCGGTTTAACTGGCTGAGCAGGAGTCTCGAACCTGAGACCTCAAGGTGGAAACCACACGCTTAATTTGGTTGATCTGGAGCGTACTCCATGAGATTTAAATGTTTCAAATTTGTTATAACATAGTTCTGATTTGTTTCCCTAAATCAATTTCAAAATAACCGAACACTAACTGGTTCTTCGATCAAATTCGATTTCTAGTGAACTCGATGGCCTCTGTATTCACGAGGCTATCATCGAGGATTGAAAGACGAGTGGATTGGATGGAACTCGTATTTTTTTGCTATGGTTCTTGATTGATTCATATTAATTTGTTAAATTGGTGATTTACCTGCTTAACGCGTTTAAAACATTGCCTTAATTGACCTTATTTAGCTGTTATTTGAATGGAATCGAGTGGAAATGGAAACATGTCACTATGGGTTTCTGAGTCGGGATCCATGACTTAAACGGCCAGAGAGGAAATAAAGTTTGGTGGTTTGGCAGAATTCACCCATCCTTGTTTTCTTTTCCATAACAGTTTCGAAAATGGATATTTTTACCCCTTAACCTTATAAATCAATGTTTTAAATTGTTTATAGAATTTTCAAACTTTATTTAAATTTCATAAAACTAGTATAACTAAATTAACGATGATTTAAAGAAAAAATTATTTGTAATATTTATTTAATGTGTATGCAATTTGATCATGATTAAAGTACTTAATTAATATTTTATAAATGTTTTATTTATTCAATAAAATGTTTAGTGATTTGTTATTAAAATTATATAATTAAAATTTATTTATTTGTTTAAATTATCTATTTGCAAATAAATTCTAAATCTAATGAAACTTATTATAAATTTATAAATAACTTTAAAATGATGTTTTTGGCTTTTATATCTATAACTTGTGAAATATTAAATAAGTGCATAAATATTTAATCATATGCATACATATATATGTATATTAAAAATGTTTTAATTTGTATAGCTATGCATATATATATAGGGAGAGGATCAAATGTTAACCCATGTTTATTGCGTTAACCGAATAATGACATCTTATTACTTTGAGACCCACATTAAAATAAATATAAATGTGTAGGTTTTTTCTTTTCTTTTTTAATTAATGTAGGGCCCACTTACATTAATAAAAAAATTTCACCTTTATATTTACTATAATGTGGACCTCAAAGTAATAAGATGTAGTTATCGCAATAAAGAAGGGTTAACATTCGAATCATCCCCTATATTTATATATATATATATATATATATATATATAATAACTCATAGGTGAAATTTTCAAATGACGTCATTATTTAATAAATATAATTGTTTATTATAAATTACAGAAATGTTACAGTCTCCCATACTTTTAGGAATTTCATCTTGAAATTAAAGAGGACCGTAGCGAAACAAATGTGGATACTTTGTCTTTGTGTGATTTTGTCGTACCAAGTGAATTGTAGCTTATCGTCAACCAAGCATTTTTGAGTTCAACACGTGAAAGGTCGGTGAACGTTTCTTAGTTTAAGTGGAAGTTCAAGGGTTTGGATTCCTTTGTTCGGTTTGACCCTACGTTTGAGTATAGTAAGTCGTGCTGAGATCGAATCAACGACTCGTGAAGAGATTCTCAAAATGAGTTGTGAAACAAGCATAATGATCGGATATGATGCTAAAGGTACATCTGTAGAGAACTCGTAGATCTTTATACCTTTTATTCGGGTTTGAAAATTTTGATATTTTATCCGAAACCCAACCCGATCCAAATTCCAAAACTTTCAATCCGATCCGAATCTATCCGAAAAACCCAAATAAACTTATTTTTTCATCCGAGTAACCCGAAAAAACATGGTTTATTTGGATTAAATTCGGATATCCGATCCAAATAAACAAGATTTTGTATATCCGATATCCAATCCTATCCGAATTCGGAAAACGAATATCCAATTCGAATCTATCCGAATATCCGAATCTTTAATTCGGATCGATTTTTCGGGGTTTGGATACAAATCGGATTCCCGATTTTTTCAGATTTCAGATTTTTTTAACACCCCTATGTAGTGAGGTTCAGGTTGTGTTTGTAAATGAAGCCTAATCATATGGCTAGTGAAATGCAAATGAGCTCTCACTACGTGAGCTTAAATCAAAATAGTGTCATTTCATAGAATTTGGGCTTTTAGAATGCCGCAGAAAATGCTCATGAAGGTTGTAAAAAAAAAACACTATAAAGATATCTAAAGATATCATATGTATTACACTGTTTTAAAAATTCATGTATAAATTTGGTTAAAACAAAATAAAATGTCGTTTTACAATAATATAAAAATTTAAGCATTTATGGTGTTTTTAATATCAAAAAACAACATAAAATGACGAGTTTTATAAATACTCGAAAAAATATTATAGAACGTCAAGTTTCACGACGCTCAGTTAGGGTAAGATTTTTTTTAATATAACAATATTATACTCGTTAGAAAGATAAAAAATGTTTGATTTTATGATGTAATTATTTAAAAAATTGGATGTATAAACAAGTTATGAACGTTTAAAAAAATGATAAAAGATGCAATGCATACAAAATACATATTATTAAGTTAATTTATTATAATTTTATATCAAACAATATATTTTAACAATAATATTTGTATTGAAAGCTTAGAACTTGATTAAACAATATTTCTTTAGTCTCGTAAGCCTATATAAACGTTGTGATGTGAAGCACTGAAGCTTGTATTCTGGTTCAATTTAAAAGCTTTCAGCAACTTTTTTTTTTCCATGAAAATTCTGATACTTTATATCCTACAAAAGTCTAATGAAAATTCTGATACTTTATATCCTACAAAAGTCTAATGTGTGAAATATCTTATTTTAATTTAATTTCATTATTTGTAGTTGTTTAAACATTTCAAGTTACCGAGAATATTTATTTTAGTTTGCAGTTATTATCAACATCCATTTAGTTATTTGTATCTAGATTTTATCATAAAAAGTATAAGAATAATTATTTACTATTAGATCATGTGATCAAATTTAAATAGGAAAATTTAAAATTTTAAAAGGAAAGTTGTTAGATGGTAATTAGTCGTAACCACTTTCCCCCTACATTTTTTTGAACATTCATAACTTTTACATACGATATTATTTTTTAAAGTTAAGTGCAATTTGCAACCATGTGGTTTAACTCTTATCACAGGTTGCAGCCCTCCGTTTTTATTTCTCAACTTGCAACCCTGTGATTCTAAAACACCTGCAACATGCACTCTTACAATTAAAGTTAGCATAACTCTATTATTTATTAAAAGGTAAAATTGTAATCTTAAAGAGATTTAACAACAAAGATGTTGCATAGTATGCATACATATGACACCAACCATTTGGGACAATTAATGTCTTGACAACATATGTGCATATATACAAACAGTGGTATTATGGTTGGCTTTAAAAGTTAAAGTAGGGGGCATTACGGTCTCCCATCTGTACATCTGTAATGAACGACCACTATCTGTAATGCCCGGAAAAAGATACAATTGAGACCACTTATTGACAATATAACTCAAATTTATTAAAGATTCATAAAATGGTTGATGTCATATGTAATCAACATCTTTGTTGTTAAATATTTATAATGTTACAATTTTACCCTTAATAAATTAACAAAATTATGTTAAATTTAACTGAAAGGGTGCATGTTGTAGGTATTTTAGAACCACAGGGTTGCAAGTTGCGAAAATAAAAAAGGCGGGTTGCAACCTGCAGTAAGTGTTAAACCACATGGTTGCAAATTGAAATTAACTCTATTTTTAAAAAAAATATATATCATAAAACCGGGCATTTTTTATCTTTAAAACGAGTATGGTGTTACTATAAAAAATGAAATTTTTTAGCTCATTATGTCTAATTATTTTCATTGTGTCTTTCTTAAACGTTTGTGTATAATTATCTTTATGTGATTTCTTACATGTAACTGTGTCTTTTTTACAGATAATTGTGTCTTTTTTTTTAAAAATCATTGTTTTATTTATACTCGTCATTGTGTTATTTATACTCGTTATTGTGTTATTTATACTCGTCATTGTGTCATCGTTGTTTAACATTATGTATTTTTCAACAACATTGTGTCTTAAATTGTTTAGGAAATCACAACATTGAGCAGAAACAAAAAAGACACAATAAACTATACAAAAGACACAATGATCTGTACAAAAGACACAATGCCTATACAAAAGACACAATGACCTGTACAAAATGGTTCATACTCGTCATCATGTTTTTTTACAGGCAATTGCGTTTTTTTAAAGATCATTGTATTATCCATATTTGTAACTGTGTCATCTTTGATTGACATTATGTATTCATTAACATCACTGTCTTAAATTGTTCACAAAAATACAACATTGAGCAGAAACACAAAAGATACAATGAGATATACAAAAGAGACAATTCCCTGTACAAAAGATACAATGACATGTACAAAAAACACAATGAAGTAAAAAACATAAATTTTTTTCAACAATATACTAATTTTGAAGATAAAAATACTCGTTTTTATGGTATATTTTTTTCAAAAATAATTTCATATGTAAAAGTTATTAATGTTTAAAAAATGTAAGATAACTTGATAAAAAGTCGAGGAAAGTAGCCATTATTAAAATACACTCAAACAACTTGATTTAATCATAATAACCATTGATAAATGGCCTAATGGCTCAAGATAATTCTTAGGTTTTTTTAAGTTAAAAAGACTTATTTAGTTTAACATAACATTTGTATCTAATTATGTAAATAAATTTAACATATTATTTTGGTGGTATAAAGTTATATATGATCATGTTGGTGATGCGCCAAAACAAATATTAAAAAAAATAGAATATATATTAAATATTTAATTAGGTATGTTATCTGTAATTATAGTGCTTCGTTATGTAGCTTAGTCTCATAATAAATACTTAATTGTTAATTGTTATCTTACCGTTAAATCTATGGTTATCTAATCAACCAAATATATATATTTTTTGAACGGCAAAGGTTATCTTCTTCTAAACTACTCCACAATAATTACACCATTACATGAGTTAGAACCTCTACCAAGTGGGCTAGTCCCACATTGGCAATCAACCAAATATATAATACAATTTTTTTTAGGTATTTATTTATTTGTTCATATATTTAATACAATTTGTCTAAAGAGATGCACACTCCCCATTGGTTTAGAACTCGTTTACTATATTTTTGGTATATATACACACACTAATTAAATTACAGTTTTCATAATTATTTGGTGTTGTCTCCAAACATTGAACATTATATAATAGAACATGATAGACATGATCTATCTTTGACGGAAGTACTATCATTATGTATACTTAAATGGTATGATTTGTGTTTGGTAGACTTTTTTTTTATTAGGGGGCCCCTTAAAAATAAATATTTAATAAAATTACAAAAAAAAAAAAAAAAACTTAAAAATTCAACTTCCAAAAAGTAAACATGTAAAATTTTAGCGCAAACGACTTCGAATCTCTCAATCCTCCGAACAACGATCGGTGGACACGGGTGCAACGCCTTGCATTATGAACACAAGTGAACTTTAATCTTAATTTAATTATAAGACCATATTTAACCATCACATCATCTTCACTCAACGTAACGCCAATAAACAACGAATTTTATCATCATATCTTAACATACATATGTGTAAGTATCACTCCTCACTCTATCACCTCCTCATTTTTATTCTTTCTTTTCCTTTCACGCCTGACACTGGATTCATGCATGGTCCTTCACGCTAGGCAGAGCCGGCCCCGAAAATGAAAAAAAATTCGGGGCTTGGTGCGAGAAAAAAGGGTCCTTTTAGGGGCGGTCCTAAGAATTGAGATGCCCAGAATCGAACCGTATTTGTTACTGAAAAAACCCAAACCAAATTCGGTTTGCTTTCTAACTGTATCCGAATTCCGATTTCAGTTCCTAACCGTATCTGAATTTCGGTTTTTGGTCCTGTTTTCGTTACAATTTTTTTTTTTGAATTCGGTTTGTTTGATTAACCGATTAAACCGAATTCGGATTTAAATTTATTATCTTATTCATAATATATAAGGTTGAATTCGGTTTGTTTGTTTTTAACCAGTTTATTCGACTGAATTCAGTTTATTCAGATCGGTTTATTCAGTTTTAAACCGGCTTATTTGGTTTTTAATCGGTTTATTCGATTTGTTCATTTTTAACTGAAACCGAACGAAACCACTTCTAAAATTCGGTTAACAGAACTGATGAACACCTCTAATTTAAAGAGAATAAAAGTAACTTCTTATACTTTAAAGAAAATTATTTTTTGTACCCTTTAAATTGTGTGTTTTTAGATGGTTATTTATATAATTTTATATAATTTTTTATATAATTTTATATAATTTATTATATAATATATAAAAAATTTAAAATTTCGGACCCCCTAAAATGCCGGGCCCGGGGCGGTCGCCCACCTCGCCCCTCCCAAGGGCCGGCCTTGAGCTGGGTCCGTAATGGTCGGAGGGGTGTGATACCCCTGGTACCCGGGTACTCATGTCTAGAAGTAGACCTAGAAAAAAATTTTATGAGGGGTGGAAAATTTTTAATGTCGTTTGAGCATCGCTATATAATAATTTTTTTCTCTTCAGTTCGGTCTGATTTTGGTCAAATCATATTAAAAAACAATCAAAGTAAATTTCATCTATAAAAATATATTAGAAGTACAATACATTTAAAGTTGTTTTCTATGATTTTTTATTTTTTAAAATTATCCAAAACAACATCTATATCTATACTATATAAATTAAAGTTTTTTTGGACACATGGCACATTCTTAGAGCACTTCACCTTTAATTTCTCACATATCTCTCCTATTAAATACATCTCAAATTAAATAATAGTATTAAAACACATTTTTAAAAAGCAATTTATTATAAAATATAAATTTTTTAAAAACAATATTTTAAAACAAAATGTTTAGTGAAACAAATATTGAAAAAATTAGTGTTTAAAAAGACAATATAATTATTTTCATTGATAATCAACCCGTGTAATCCACGGGGTATTAATCTAGTATATATATATATATATGTAGATTTATTTACGTAACACTTTCTCCTAGTATTAAGTGCAATTATCACTTAGATTCTTATCACTATCCGATTATTCAAATTTAAGAGAGGACGATTGCAAAATATTAAGAAGATTAGTTAGGATAAAAACATATATATATTGCTGAAAATTTTTTCAAAGAGGGTGATTGCCTCCGATACACAAAGTGGGTACGCCACTGCTCACGTAGTCACATCCCTCTAGACAGTTTAACTGACAAATTATTCTATGTTTCATGGTGGTTGTCTTCCTTGTGCTGGCATGCATGGGTGGATCTATATAATGCGGAGTGGTTTCACATAATCATGGAACCCAACGCGTTTTAAAGATTTAGCATGAACTTGTTGTTTTTAAGAAACTTAAAAGATAAGGTGAATCCATTAATATTTTTAAAGTGAATATTTAATTTATTTTTCCTAATAGTTTGCTAATTTGAATAAGGTAAGTGATCTTTGTTAGAGAATTTCTAATAATCAATACTTGTATTTTTATAGAATCATGTCAAAATCACTTCCCCAAATCAATGAATTGTTCGTATTAAGAGAAATGGTTGTTATTAGTGGTTAAATCTGCGGCTCAAGTTAAATACAATTATATAAACTAAGCTGAATTCGTTTAGTTTTCGGAAGGTTGCCTCATGATGGTGTTGTTTTTAATTATTGACTTAATATATAGCATTGTTAATACGTGATAAACCTTACAAGACCCGAACTGGCAAATCGATCCAGACTTTTTATGTGGGACGTAAAGCTAAAAAAATCAAAGGATAAAACTGTAAAAAACTGTACGTGGCTATATATATTGGACTTCGTCATTCATCGCATAGGTTATATCGCTTACAGTCGTAATCCAACTACCATTCCCCACTATCATAACTTAGGCTATGTGTAGTGGTAAGTGAGTGGGGCATGACCGGGGTGTGAGGGGCATTCATGTGAGGGTGGTCACGAGGTGATCACCGTGAATGTGAGAGGAGAGAAAGGGGGTGATGGTAGGGCGTGAGTGGATTATGAGAGGAAAGAAAAAGGGGTGATCGTTACACATTCGTATGTGAGGAAAGGGTGATATGAATAGTTGTTTATGTGGCTTTATGTGGAGTGATGGGGGCTTTACTGCTTCACATGGACTTATTGCCACTCTAATTGATACAAATGATAGACAACCCAATCGATGATCCGACCAATTACTGTAGCTTTGCAATGGCATTACAATATCTAACTTTCACAAGACCCTACATCAGATTTGTTGTTCACTATTTGGGTATGTGGTATACTTTGGTGACAACCTCCTCTCGATCTGGTCTTCAAAACAACATGTCACTTTTTCACGTTCCGAATTATAATAACATAGTGTCGCTAATTTTGTTGCCCAGATTGACGACTTCACAACTTTTTATAACTTTATCATATCCCTTAAATCTTAATGCACCTCTATGGTATTTTGCGATAACGTAAGTACCATCTATTTGGAGGGAAACCCATTTTAGCAATAGCAAACCAAAACATCAATTTTTATAATCACTTTGCTTAAAAAATATGCAATGTCGTTAGAGTTCTTTATGTATTTTAAATACCCAAAATAATTGATATTTTTACCAAAGGACTACGTCGCATACTATTTGAATATTTTTGCTTCAATCAATCTTCTTATGCTTTAAGCAGGGGCGCAGGTTACAACTCGCCCCCCCTGTTTTTTCGCTTAGTAGTGTACATTTTCTGATCCGTAGTGTAAAATTTTTAAAAAAAAAATTATTTCGCCCCCTGGAAAAAAAATATATATACCCTAGTTCGCCCCCCCTAAAAAATTATTACAAAAATTATAAATAATTTATAAACAATTAAACATATAAAATCAAATTAATTAATTAACTAATAACTATTAACAATTAAGTTAGTTTATTAATCAATAGTATATACAACATTTAAATTCAGCCCAACTTGAAATGTAGCCCACTAGCCAAACCCATTTCCTACTTTAATTCTTTAAACCCAAAGAAATACCCAATCTTGAATCTCCCATTGGCCATAGTCGGACAAAAAATAAAATAACTCCCGATCTTTGTTCAGTTGTTCTTGTTCTGCGCCGATAGCTTCCAGCCTTCCACTCGTGAGTCGCCCAGCAGCAGCACCGCCGAGAGCCACTGGCCACCAGCAGCATCGCCGACCTGTCGACCTGCGGCTGCAGCCCTGCCTCCCTGCCGAGTGCCGACCTGCGCCACTCCATCTCCGGTCTCCCTGCCGAGTGCCGACCTGCCTTGTTCCTTGCGTGAATTGGTAATAATTTCGGCCTCTCACCTTGTTGTTACTTGCTTTGATTAAGTTTTTGAGTAGGTTAATTGTAGTTTATTGTTAATTTGTTAGTGAATGTAAACATTTAGATTTTAGGGTTTTGATTTTTGTTCAAATTTTTTAGGTATAAATTAAGTGTCGGATTCTTGGTATATAATGGGGAAAGGGAAAACTATTGATTCATTTTTTAAGAAACAAGTTGTTGATGAAGAGAGTGATAAGGCACGTCAAGAGAAACAAAAACGTCAAAGATGTTCAACTAGTGAGCCGGATCATCCGGTTAATGAAGTGAATCTTAACCATGGTATTCCAATTGGTAATGAAGTGGTTGATAACAATTTAAAAAGAGATCCGGCTAAACGAATGCAAATGTTTGATCGTCCGGTTAATTTAAGAGAACAAGTAAGGCGGGCTTATTTGAATTTAGGACCATACCAAATCTATCTTAAAGAGTATCCTAAAGATCAAAAGCAACGTAGATTCATAAATGCTTGGTTCAAGATGTTTCCTAGTTGGTTAGAGTATTCACCAACAACAAATGCTTCATATTGTTTTCTTTGCTATTTGTTCAATGATAAACCAAATGTGCGTAGTGGATATGATGCATTTACGGTTTGACCCGACCCGAATCGCCAACCCGAACATTTAACTGTTAGCGTTAGGCCGTTAGGGAAAAAAATTTTATATGTGGCAAAGTTTCGCCCCCCCTATGTTTTCGGTCAAGCTTCGCCGGCTTTAAGTGGAGGCCTAATAGATCATAGGATTCCACATATACCAAAATAGTTGGGGATGTCTTGTATTATTTACGTTGTATGATTTATGCCGTTGTCAACGAGAGAGGTTATTTTTGACCAATTCTAAGGATTGGACAATTCTGACTTATAAAAAGTTGTTTTTATGTGATGAAAATTTGTTTTTGACATACTTCTATTCATCTAGTGAACTTGAAAAAACTTGTTCTTAGCACGACGGATTATATGAAGGAATGAGTTTCTTGTGATGTTCATATGTAATAGTTCTATAAAATAGCTTTATACTTGAAATCTAAATGGGTGATTTAGTACAAATATCAAGAAATTAAAAAAAAAAAAAAACCAATGCCCACAAATAGTAGCTTCATCAAAAGTAAGACGTGGAAAGAACATAAAAAAAAACACATAAATTTTAAGTGTTTATATCATGTTACAAATGTTTAAAGGTGATAAACATATGGGTAATTTATGAAACATGAAAACCAAGAATAAAATAATAACAAATCACAAAGACTATCTTGGCAATTTACTCTTACAAAATATTTAAGTAACCAAAAATGTGAATTTATGATTTTTAGGTTGAGAATATCTTTTGTCAAATATTAAGCTAACACGATATAATTCAATGATATAACTAGGAATTTAAATGCAATTCAAATTTCAATATGTATTCAAGAATGAGATAAACTAAGAAACAACAAATGATTGTAACCCAATATATAACATGCTAAAAATCTAGTTAACAAGTAAAATTTTGTAGGGCTTGAGTAACATAGATTGTAATAATATTTACGGGTTTCTATATATAATTCGGAAAACATTTATCACATAAAAATGTTTGAACACTTTAAGGGATCGTCGGTTAATAAAATTTTCTGAAAATAAAATTACAATTAGAATTCATTCTAGCTATAAAGAATGAGATGCAACTACGATGAAAAGTTTTCATCACTTGAGTGATTTCAATTCACCTAATTAAGAAAAGTTTTATTTTGAATGGAATCCGAGTTCAAAATACCATATCACCATTTGAACAAACATTGAACATCTTAAATTCAACAATAGTTCATTTCGTTTATCATATCAATATACTAATAAATAAAATAAATATAGCACATGTTATTTTCCGGCTTTAGTTTCGTATTTCTTTCTTCTATTAAATAACTATATTTTCATTTCTCATGTTAATTAATAATGACATTAAAAGAATATAATTTATTATTTTTTATTAATGCACTCTATAAATATTTAGTTATTTAATATTTCTTATTGTAACTATTTTCTTTATTTTTAACTTATGCAAATAGCTGAATATTTATTAATACAATCCCGTATATTAGACGAATTTTTAACCAAATACATCATACAAAAATCAATTCATTCACCAAACCAGAAAATAAACTAGTTTTGATAAACCTTTATCATTTGGGTCTAATTCACTCTAACCCTCCACATATATTTTTTTTTCATGGAGGTTAAGCTTAAAAACTTAATTTAAAGATCCATTTTTTAAATGTCTAAAATGCCCTTACATGAGAGATTTAACATTTGATTTATAGAGACATCTACGTCTAGGACAATGGTTTTACATTCCCCAATAATATGATCAAAGTTGTAATAAGTGAAACTTAACCAAATCTTGAACTTGAGTCGAAACGGTTCTTCCACTGTGAATTCGACTTCGCTTCTCATTGTTAGAAAACAAAACTTGATACCCAAGATTTTGATATGAATCTAATATCTATACAAAATAAGAATCCAAAAATTATGTCTGACATATTAACTTAAACATAACAAAAATCCAATTACAACAAGAATCCAAAAGTCATGTCAATCACATGTAACAAACACGACATGAATACCCAAAAGGTGACACGTACATGACATATTTACCTTGTTTATTTATTTAATTATTTTGCATGTTATTACTTTAAAATTACAAACGTGTTCGTCGACATATTTATTTAAACGTTTTTGCCTTAAATCAACCCAATCAAACCATGTTGGAAATTTAGGTGGCTATCATAGCTTAAATTTTACTCAAGCACTTGTTATTTGTATGTAGAGGTACACAAATTAAAGCAGTTAACCGATCGAAAATCGATTTTAAAATAACTGAATTGATTAACTAGTCAACATTTTAAAGAGGGTTTTGCCCATAAATGGTTCGGTTTCTACGGTGGATGGGGCAAACCGGTTCGGGCTATAAACCGGTTTTAAACATCGGAATCTCGAACCTATCAACCCGATTTGGAATTTAAAAAAACTGGTTTGGGCCAAACCAGTTCTTGAAACCGGTTTTTATTATTTTTTTTCATAACCTAATAAAACCTTAACCTTTAAAAAAAACTTAAACTAATAAAACCTTAAACTAATAACTAATAAAACCCTAATAAAACCTTACACTAATCAAACCTAAACCTTAAACTAATAAAATCATAAACTAATAATTAATAAAACCTTAAAATCTTAACCAATCAAAACTTAAACTATTATTTAATAAAACCCTAATAAAACATTAAACTAATCAAACCTTAAACTAAAACCTTAAACCAATCAAAACTTAAACTATTATTTAATAAAACCTTAAACTAATCAAACCTTAACATTTGCACCCGTCTCCTTCGGGGATCCATTAAAGGGATTGGAGTGGAATGGAAATTCCACCTATCCGCACCCTATCTCACTGAAATTTAGATATGTGAGCCCGGGATAGCTATGAACATGATGAGCTGTCCCGTAATAAAACAAGTTATTGCTGATACCTTCTTCTTGGCTTGCTGATTCTCACGGGATTCCACGTGCCCCATGCTACTCGGGTCAGAGCGTAAGCTAGTGATGATTTCGGCTACTAGACTTTCGCCATCTAGGGTGCAGCATTCTACTGCTTCGCCTAGTAACACGACGCTTTTATTTCTCTCTCACAACCCCGTTTTCACCGTTTAGGTTGCTCCCATTTCGCTCGCCGCTAATCAAATCATAAAATAATAATTAATAAAAACCCTAATAAAACCTTAAACCAATCAAAACTTATACTTGTATTTAACTAATTGTATAATATGTATATTTATTAAAGAATAGTTTAAGGTTATGATTTGATTAGTTTAAGGTTATATTAGCGTTTTTATTAATTATTAGTTTATGGTTTGATTAATAATTTGTAGTTGTTTTGATTAGTTTAGGGTTATATTAGGGTTTTTAGTAATTATTAGTTTATGATTTGATTAGTTTAAGGTTTTATTAATAATTATTAGTTGTTTTGTTTAGTTTAAGGTTATATTAGGGTTTTTATTAATTATTAGTTGTTTTGATTAGTTTAAGGTTATATTAGGGTTTTTAGTAATTATTAGTTTATGATTTGATTAGTTTAAGGTTTTATTAGGGGTTATTAATTAAGGTTTGAGAAAAGAAAATACAACATAATGACCAAATTGAAGTCAACATAAATTAAATGACTTAAAGAGTTAAAGTCTTCAACAATTACAACAAACCAAATCGTAAAACATAATGATGAAATACATGCGTCTTCTTCACGTTTAATTATCTTCCAAGCTAACTTTATAATATGCAGCTTCTTCCTCGTCGGTTATTCTTTCTGACAAACTCGCCTCGACCTCGACCTCCTCTTGCTATAGCTCGCTCTCGTAATCCATTTCGCCTTCAAGTGGAGACTTATCTTGAACTCTTTCCGTCACATCCAAGTAATCCTTCAAGCAAATAGACATCTCTACCGTCGGAGGAGTGAGTCTTGTTCTTCTTAGTGAAATGACCCTGCCACTAATAGAATACGCCAATTCCGAAGCGTGTATTGGGATGTCGGCTGGGGGCTTGTCCCCCTACGTAAGCCCTATATATAAGCATGCTTAATTGAATGAGATACTATTTGTAAGCATAACTATGGAGATGACATTGTGTGAGTTAAAGGAGACAAATATCAATGAGACATATGTAGGACTTTGTGATTGTGCATGACAACAAATCAATTGTTTTCAATTACTAACTTATGAACTCACCAACCTAGTGTTGACTTTGTTTAAATGCATGTTTTCTCAGGTAACGAACATGTTTAGTCACCAAGCATTCAGGACTTAAGCTAGTGGGCTTTTAGAAGACTTAGCTCATTTTGTGTTGTGCGTATTTTGGGGATGACAAAACTATGAATCATATTTTGTAAATCTTGTGCAGATACAAGATAGGAAACTTGATGATTCTTTTGGATAAATTTACTTAGTTAAATTATGACATGACAATGTAATTTAACTTTGTAATTATATATCAATGTCATTTAGCATTTCTCATTATGTATCATGTGCAATGTAAACAATCTGATCAATTTGATTATTACAACGATATCGCGCCCCGAGAACCTTCTGCCCGACGGGAAAGTCGATCCAGCTCGCCGGCTCGAGGTGTGACATGGCATTTCTTTGAAATATTTTAAAAGTTTTGATTTCATTGGTGAAACCATATCACTTAAAGGTTTTGGTCTAAAAGACAATTCATTTAATTTTGAACTCATTAAATAAATTTGGTTAAGTACCAAAGGACTTGTTAGATAATAAACACCGGATAAAAATGTTGTTGCGGTTTTATAAATGTAACATCTGTGCATATAGTTATAACAGTCATAAACAGTGTTAGTACAATGTGTATTTGATTCAGTATTTACAATGTGATTCAAGTGTTCATGATTGTGTTTGTGTGTTCTAGGATTTTATTAAATTAGGAACAAGTATGTATTATTTATTTACTGTCGATTACGCTAGGCAAGAACAGTATCGTATTATATCGAAACAGTGGTGGGCTGGCATCAGATGAGGTAGGTTGCTGGACTCTAGGGTATGCCTTATACATATACTGCGTTCGGTGTAATGGGATGGTGTTAGTGCGTAGTGATATGACGAATAGTATGACAAACAAATTAATCAAACAAGAATCGTAATAC
The DNA here is from genome assembly GCA_009363875.1 of Mikania micrantha. Lineage (NCBI taxonomy): Eukaryota > Viridiplantae > Streptophyta > Magnoliopsida > Asterales > Asteraceae > Mikania > Mikania micrantha. The sequence continues at coordinate 18,291,999 of CM018682.1, read as the reverse complement.
GTAAGCGAGACTGAGTATAGTTATGGGTGACGATCCATAAAGATACGAATGTTGAACTTATAATTACGAGTAAACGATAATAAGTAAATAATACGACCGAAAAACGTACGCGATTTTGGGTATACACGAAATTGTAGTCGTTTAACGGTCTGACAACGAACGAAATGTAAAAATAAGTAAAATATTTATTTTATATTTTTACAATTTTGAAACTCATCAAAATAATGAAAATGTCAATTCTTTTATTTTAAAACGCGTAAAATGCGCGTTACATTCCGAAAACGCGAAATGATTAACCGAAACGAACCCGAATACCACTTGTAGTATAAAATCCTTGAAGAAGGCTTTTTCCTCATTTATGGCAGCCACAATCCTCTCTCTCTTTACAATTTTCGTGAACCCCCTCTCTCTCTAAAATTTCAACCTTCCAAGCCTCATAACTCGCTCGTTACTCAACGGATTTGGGTGTTCTTGGTGTCCACGCGTAGCCCTTGACGTCCTCTACAAGAAGATACCACGGATCTGAGCTTTCACCCGGCCAAAAACGAGGTACAATCGATTGAAAAATCTGAAAAAGAGGGTTTTTGTATGTTGATTATTCGAACTTGAGATTTAGCCGGTTCTAAGCTATTTAGTCGAACCCTAACCTACACGAGGACTCACATACATGTAGCAACAGCCTAGAAATGATCAGGTCGGGGGTTCGAAGTGATGATGGAGACACACGCATACAGGTTCGTGAGATCCAGGAACCGGGCGAACCATCATCAATAGTCATGAACCCTGCCCCTTTGGCGAACCTTCTCCTCGGCGAACCCTACATCAGGAACGAACCCATGGTTCGTCGATCACAACCAGCCGAACCCTCGGACACCTAGCCGAACCTTACGCATCAACGAACCCTAAGGGAGATGCACGAACCTGCATGGTTCGCTGATCACCAGCCGAACCTTTGCATGGTGACGAACCAACCCATGCAGGCGAACCATCTTGTTGCAGCCGAACCATTGCCATCCTACGAACCCTGAGCATATAAACGAACCCTAGCCGATACCCACTTGGCCGAACCTATCCATGTTAACCGAACCCTTGGAAGCCACATGGGAACGAACCTTAGCCGAACCAGGCCTATAGGTTCGTTGATCATGAGAGGATGAGATGCAATCTTCGTGAACTTGGTCCAATAAATGGATTCGGCCAGCCCGTTAAGGCCCATACGAGTTGATCACTTCACCCATTCGGCCCAATTCATTTAATAGGCCCATTATCCTATTCATACCATGAGTCCCGCCCAAGAACATATTACTTATTCATAATCTAACCGGTCCAATAACAAATGTGTAGGCCAACAGAAAAAGATTTGGACCGGGGGATTATATCTCGGCCCAATATTGGCCTTATTAATCCATTAAATATTGAAATGATCTTGTTTGGTTTAAGTTTAACTTAACCCAATTATGTGATCAAGTCATAAACATAAAGGATTAGAAGCATTTTAACATACCCTCAATTTCAAGTTAAACGAGAGTTATCATAATCATAAACATGTGTTATTTTTATGTGCACCAGTTGTACATAAAAGAACATGACTCAATATTTTCATAAGTCAACCGTTTAACATAGTCAATCACCAAATCAAAGTCCATACAAGCAATCAATCAATCAAGGAATACAATATCATAAATCTCATATTATATGTATGATTACAATGATATAGGAACCAGATAGAAGTCTTGTCGTTTGCTACTTGCTATTTTTCTGGTTCAGAGTCTACTGTTGTCAGGTGAGAACATTAGCCCCTCTTTTACTGTTTTACAACTGTTTTGGAGTGGAACACGTGATCAAATACTCTTATTACAAACATAGTTCATTATACAGGAATTATGTTACTTTACAAACATTACAGGTTCATTGTACAAATTCAACGGATTCATCAACTATTTTAAAGGATTTATCAATTGTCTTAAAGGATTTTATCAACTGTTAAACTTTTCTACTAAAAAGGTTTTATAAAGGTTCTTTAAATTGTTTTATATCAGCTTTACACTAATGGTTTTATAAATGCTAAACACTTTTAAATAATGAGATTTATAAACTCTTTTACTATAAACTTGTGCTTTCGATAAAAATAATATGTTATAAACCTTGTTATTACACAAGGACACTATCTTTAGTATTAAATCAAGGGTTTCAAAACAAGGGATTAAATCAATGGTATTCATGACAATATTCAATCAAAGGATTTTAATTCATGGTATTCAAGTAAGGTTTTCAAATCATGGTATTCAAACAAGGCATTCAACCAAAGGTTTCAAATCAAAGTATTCAAAAACATGGTGTTCATCGTTGTGAACAAACTTATACATACATCAAGTTACATATTCATATTCATATAGTGTTAGTACTGGGTGATCACAACAAGGGAAAGCGGACACATTTGGTTACACCAAAGCTAGAATTAGCTTTTAAATTTGTTTTAAAAGCTAAATGCAGAATTGGTTGCATTACGGTAATATGAAATTGCTGCTAATTAAGTTTACCAGCATACGTCATATTGACCTGGTTACGTCAACACGGAGTTGTCTTCTGAGTAAACTCGTTAGTACAGTTCGTGTTGATGCGTTTGCTGACTAATTTTCTGACTCCAAACGTAGTTTGGGACTTGATTATTTGTTGGTTTTCTAGCAAACAGTCTGATGACTGTTTGGACACATTATACATACTTGATGTTAGTTTGGGTTGCAACCATCCATGCATTTTCAATTACAGTTTTTATACATATGCCTTACATTGCAGATTCATATTTACAAATGTTAAACCTATTGTTCTCACCAACTACTTTTGTAGTTGACAGTTACTTTTCACGTGTTTCAGGTAATCAGGTTTAGTATACTTTCAAGGACAACTAAGGAGACCGTTGTATGATAGAACAAGATGAAGAAACAAGATAGGATGGATTATAAACACACTTAATCCTAATTGTTTAATTGTCTTGTTTAAGTCGTATTTTGTAAACACTATTTTTGGGTCTGTAGTTGTCATTCTTTTGGTAACATAGATAGATTGTCTGTAACTAAACAATGGTCTAATCTTTATGAAATCTAGTAATGCATTGTGGTTGTTCTTATTCAATACTTGTGCATGATTCAACCATCGATCGTCACCGCGCCGTGGATTCCGCACGCGGTGCAGGGGGTGTGACAATACATATGAAGCATTTTGGCTATTTGTTCAATAAGTTCCCAACCAGACGGATTAAATGCTTCAACCCGACCCTTTTGCGCTAAAAGATTGTTGTAAACAATCAAACTATCTTTTTGTTGTATAGCTTTCTCAAACATGTTACATGTCGAATCACACCTAATTGTTACGTCCCAATTTGGACCTAGGTACCTAGAATTCGATTCTTTACAAAAACGACGATACATAGTATGTCGTTTGGTTGAGCTAAAAATGTCGTGTAACATTTATTTAAATTTATCTTTTGTTTCTTCAATAGTTTTAATCCCGTCTTGAACCGCCAAATTAATGATGTGTATGAAAAAAAACACATTCGCAAATAGATTTATATTTTAAAATTAGTTGTTGGACCGCACTCGTATTATTCGACGCGTTATCAAATGAGATTGAAAATATTTTGTTTTCCAATTTAAAAGTTTTTATAACTTTGTCTAAAACATAAAATAAATTTTCACCCGTGTGAGGATAGTCAAATAATTCAAACGCGACCGTACGTATCATTAATTGCCACGTATCTTGTTGTACCCAATAAGTGGTAACACAAATGTACGAGTCGGGTGAAACATGTGGAGCGGACCCAACATCACAAGTTAAACTAACACCGGTTTGTAAGTTTTCAAAACCCAAAATAAGTTCATTTTCACCTTTTTTCCACATTTTTAAACAATCTCTTCTAATGATAGAACGACTTACGTGTGTGTAACGAGGTTAAAGAGTTTGTTGAATAAGCCAAGTTAGACGAGGGTTGTCGAAGTGGTTAAATGACAAACTTTGTTGAATCACGAATTGCGCCATTTGCTCCCGAACCACATCGACACTATAAGCGAAAATACTCTCGTCGTTCGACATCGTCGGTTGACCTCGTGCTGCTTCGTTCTTCAAAGCTTTGCAATATTTGAACTCGTGATGGTTTTTCAAAGTACTATTCGCGTCGTGTTTGAAAAAACTGCCACAAAGCTTGCACCGAGCTTTATTCAGACCACTCGACATCTTACACAAATCGTAGTTTTTTCATATTCTGGGATTCCTCTTCAGAGGAATAACTTCAACAACTTCAAGGTTTTTTAAAGCACCACAACCAACCGAAGAGTTAGCACTTGATGAAGCCATTTGTGAGGGGGTTTGCGTTTTGAGAGATTGGAGAGCGTTTTTTGTGTTTGAGAGTTGTGTGAATGGAGAGCGTTTTTTGCGTTTTGAGAGTGTTTTTTGTGTTTGATAGTTATGTGATTGAACCTAAACAACCACTACCTATTTATACTAAACTTATAGGGTCTAAGATGCCAAAAAAACACCAAAAAAAGGGTCCAAAAACACCCCAAACGGCTATTTTTTTCCAAGAAAGGTAATATTCTCGGCTAGCCGTTAAAACCGGTTTGGTTCCAAACCTATTTCAACGGTCGAAAATCCAAACCTACGGTTCGGACTGGTTTGGGGGAAACCGGTTTGAGAAGCTCCATGAACCGGTTTTTAAAACCGAACCGGTTTTTATGCCCATCTCTAATTGCATGATAATCACTTGTTTACTTAAGTAGATTAATTGATCTATTGATAACCAGTTTTGTCACTTGAAACATCAAAACCGGATTTAAACCACTATTTTGTTTGAAAAACTTAAAACTAGTGCCTCTCATAAAGGTGTGCGGAATATGTGACCAAACATGACCTGAGTTTTTTTAAAGACCTAAAATTTCAAAAGTAAATTGTGTGTTATGTATAAAAATTTACTTTAAACAAAACATTTTCTCGATAAATATAAAAAACAACATTTTGTTACAATAATTTTGTTTTCTTCTATTTATTGTTTTATTTTTATCTCAATTATTATCGAATTATATTTTTTTTATGTTTATAGAGGTCTATTTTTGTGCTAACACAAAAAACTTAATATCTCGAACACGATCTACCTTAAAAGCTGGTATTAAAAACCCAATTTAAAAACCAATTTGAACTCAATACGAGTTTAATTAGTGTTTTTTTTTTATGCATGCCTATTTATAGTTCCTTTGGTGGGTTAAATGTTGTAATAAAGCTTGCAGTACATTTAGTTTGCTACTGAACCTGGTCTACAAATTAAAGGACATGTCTAGTCTAGGTCCTATGCCGGTGGCGTGGGGCGGGGCTCATAAACTCTCTCATTTATGGGCCTAAACTACCCCACAAGTTATCTTTAAAACCCAGTTCAGTTCCCTTCCATTTTGAGACAATTTTGTTTAGAAAAAAAAATGTTATGTTTATAAGTTGCAAAGCCGGGTGGCATAAATACTAATTATGTGCAATATTATGTTTTTTTTTTTAAACCGTGGGAACCCACTTATGTAATAAATCTTTGGGTCACCCTACTATTGGACTAACCGGGAGGAACTAATAAAGCGCAGCCGCAAACAATCGGGTCGGTGTCGTCCAAGGAAAGTCGTTCCAAGTGGGAATTGAACTTGAGACATGTAGGTAGTCTCTCCTTCACTTTAATTGCTATACTACTTCCTTGGATGTTAATATGTTTTGATGTTTGGAAAGATAGCATTTTATTTAGGGTTTATTAAATCGACTTATAATTGACTATGATAATAAAGCTGGTTTTTTTTATGCATAGTATAACTTAATAAACCTTTTAGTTACACCCAACATCAATCAAGTTGTAGTTGGGATAGGTTTAAGGTTGTAAATAAACCGAACATTCATCGAACAACTTGATGGAAAGTTCATTTATGTTATTTAGCTCGTTCAATAAATGAGCGAACACAAACATAAACAAAGGTTGTGTTCGTTCATTTGTATTCGTGAATGTTCGGCAATGTTTTCGTTTATGTTCATTTACTATATTTATTTATTAAATGTGTTGTATATTCTTAATTTTTTTTCTTTTTAGTTTAATGGTATAATATATATGCTAGAAATATATTAGATTGTAATTTTTATCTTGTTAAAACCATGTAAATTTAAAACTAAGGTCTTTGAACATTAGTTTAGGATAAATCAATTACGATTATAACTTTTAAGTTTTGTTTAGTTTTATGATATTTTTTTGTCTTTATGTCATGTGTTTAATGTAATATTTATATAAATGATTATTTGTAACGCTTAAGATTAAGATTGCTAATTTTTAATGTTAAATAATATGTGTTCACAAAGGGCTTCTAGCCTAATGATACCCCATTGACCTCTCTATAATTGGTCTTGGGTTCGAATACGGGCTGAAGCATGTTTGCTTAGGCAAGGTCAGGGTGTTTACCCAATTGTGGGGTTCCGCCTAGGGTGGGCTCGGGCGTACGCCCTAGAGCGTGAAATCTGATAAGACGGTTGAAATCACATCTTGGGTGTCCTCGCACAAGCCGTTCAAAAATAATAATACATGTTCGTTAACGATCGTGAACAAGTTCAATTCCTTAATGAACTGACACGAACAATAATTTCCGTTCAGTTAGCTGTGACACCCGAGTCACCTTCAGTCCCCTCCGGACATTTTACACCACGTTTTAATAATTTACGTTTAGGTCTCAGTAAAAAGAAAACTTTTGTGTTTAACAAACCTTTAAACATACTATTACCAACATCTGTTAAAACAAGTTTAAGTATGTTTACAAACTTCAAAAAACATTTATTACACAAAAGCTTCACACAAGTTCGCTTATTTAAAGATTAATCCACCATACGAGCCTCCATGTTCGATTGCCGATCACCATCACCGCCCACCCTACTCCTTTGTACATGTAAGCACCACATTTAAATTCACCATTAGTTCGTTAGAACTAAGTAAGATTACCTCACTAATTCACCCAGTGTATTCCATATTACGACATGGATACACTAATGAGGTTTCAAATAAAATTTGACAACAACAGTCAACCACATTCAAAACGATTTACTAACGGTTCGTTTTCAACCAAAACCTCATTATATCCCCCCATTCATGCACAAACGTTATAATTTAATATAACACATGTATAAACACACAAAACTCCACTTATGCATCATATTTCACAAAAATCACAATTTACAATTTGACACTTGAATTTCAAATGTCTACACCAAAACATGCACATTTCCAATCTACCATTTGTTCACACACCTTGTGAATCTTTTCATTGGAATTGCAAGTTATACGTTCACCCACCTTGTGAATCAAAACATGCACATTACCAATTCAACATCTACGCATTTGTAGACCACCACATGTTCACACACCTTGTGAATCTTTTACATTGAAATTGCAAGTTATACGTTCACACACCTTGTGAATCAAAATATGCACATTACCAATTCAACATCTACGCATTCGTAGATCACTACATGTTCACACACCTTGTGAATCTTTTACATTGGAATTGCAAGTTATACGTTCACACACCTTGTGAATCAAAACATGCACATTACCAATTCAACATCTACGCATTTGTAGATCACCACATGTTCACACACCTTGTGAATCTGAACATGCACATTACCAATTCAACATCTACGCATTTGTAGATCACCACATGTTCACACACCTTGTGAATCTTTTACATTGGAATTACAAGTTATACGTGTTGGGTTTCATACGTGGGTTTTTAAAAATTTTAAATCATTAAACGCAGCGGAAATATTAACCGTACGAACCAATCTGGTCAAAACCAGATTGCCCACCAGGAGTCCAGATGCAAACCAAACAGAATAAACAAACCATAGGGTGTTAGTGATTATACCTTTCGAGAATAAACGGCTAACATACGCGAGGCACCACGATATCAACGAACCCAGTCGCTAGATCTGGTTAGACAATCTGATCTTTGACAGTCGAATCTGATTCGCTTCAAAGATATCAACACCGCTCGAAACCCGACAACACTTTATCCAATCGATTGGCTGCAGTGTAGAGACCCATGGTGGTAGCGTTGTCGGCGCTGCAGGTGGTCGGTGGCTTGATCGGCAATTAATTAACACGAGGCAGAAGGTGGCGCAAGAAGCAACAAAACCAATTGAATAATAATTCCCTTCACTTTTTCATTCCATGGATATATATCAAGATTATTGAGATTTTATAATTAAAAACTCTTTTATTTAAAATTTAAATCTTTCAAATTGAGATAATAAGATTTAATTAAATAAATATTAATCTAATTAATATTTAAATAATAATAAACGTAATATATAATTATCAACTAATTGATAATTACAAATATTGCCCCCTCAAATATCAACTCTTTGATATTGTCCTCTAATAATTATTAGTTGTGATTGTGTCAATTTAATTAACTTTTAATTAAATCTAGTTGTTCGTTGCTCGTAGTGCAACCCTTGCGGATCTTATCTCAATAGTAGTACGGACTGATGTCGTTACTTGGGCATACAAATCCAACAGACTCCAACTTGCACAAGTCTCGATCATTCAGTCAGTACAGACAATGTTGGACGTCTAGCTACATCTCACTATCCCATTAAGACGCGACGCTGTTTAGCCGTCTACTATTCACATATAGCTTAAGTACAATTCCTTAACTATTAGTAATAGTAATGGACATGAAATCAGTCATCCTTCTGTAATTGACATCCCGTTGAACATGAGACATGGATCATGTGTCATTCTCATATCGTGTTCAACCATTTCTATTCTCGATCCCATATCATAACTAGTTTAATCAAACTCCCTGTTTGAGCATGGCCATGAAATTTTACTAGCTTTGATAAACGAGGGGCACAGAGACGTCAGCCTATTACCGAAGTATAGGAACAGATCCCGTTGACTGCATATAACTCTCACTATGTTACGGATTATCTCCAACTATAGATCCTTATTACTGCCTGGTCAAAGAGCAGTGTTAGATATGTCAAAAGATAACCTTACGCATAATTAAGTTCAATATGCATCTAAGGTCTAAGGATACAAAGATTATGACATTCTCAAAATCTACTCAAGACTATGATCCATGAAGTAATTTTGAAACGGGTTGCGTTCAATATCCACTCTCTATTGGATATCTGTAAATTTGGCCTCCAACTCTTTGGACTTTTCCTCCTATGAAACCAACCAACATTCACAATGGTCTCAAACTCAACATCTATTCCCATAGATTTGATTGACCATGAACATTTAGAATAAATTATATTCAAGGATATTAAACGTACAAAAATTGAACACAATTAGTATGATGATAAAGCAACTAACTCTTTAATTTAAAATCATTCAAATACAATTGTCTTAGTTCAAGAATATCCAAATACTAAAACAAATCATATCCAATCACTAGCAAATCTAAGACCTATGTTTCTAGCATGCTCCTCATGTTTTGCTTGAGGCATAGGTTTAGTGAACGGGTCTGCTAGATTATGATCTGTATGCACCTTATTTATGGTAATGTCTCCTCGTTCCAATATTTCCCGTATATAATGGAACTTCCTGAGTATATGCTTGGTGCTGTGATGCGATCTTGGTTCCTTCGCTTGAGCAATAGCACCTGAGTTGTCACACATTACCTCGATTGGTCTTGCAATGCTTGGCACCACTCCAAGATCAGCTATGAACTTCTTCATCCAAGCAGCCTCCTTTGCAGCATCTGATGTGCCATAGGATCGTCCCATGTGCCATAGGTAAAAAACCTCTTTTGGCATCTTGCATTGAAAAGCGTCGAATGACCTTATCAATATATGTGTTTTGACTTAAACCAATAAGCCTCCTTGATCTATCTCTATAGATCTTAATTCCCAGAATGTATGCAGCTTCACCAAGGTCCTTCATTGCGAAACACTTTCCTAACCAGGATTTTACTCCGTTCAAGGTTGGAATGTCATTGCCAATAAGGAGTATGTCATCTACATACAAAATCAAGAACATCACAATGCTCCCACTTGCTTTCATGTAAACACACGGTTCATCTTCGTTCTTTAAAAAACCAAACTCTTTGATTTTCTCATCAAAACGAAGATTCCAGCTTCTATATGCTTGTTTCAATCCATAAATGGATTTCTTTAATTTGCATACTTTATTAGGATTCTTAGGATCGACAAAACCTTCAGGCTGAGCCATATAGACATCTTCAATAAGGTGTCCATTTAGAAAAGCCGTTTTGACATCCATTTGCCATATTTCATAATCATAGTATGCTGAAATGGCAATTAGAATTCTAATTGATTTAAGCATAGCCACTGGAGAAAAAGTTTCCTCATAATCAATACCTTGAGTTTGAGTAAAACTTTTTGCTACAAGTCTAGCTTTAAATGTATGCACATTCCCATCCATGTCGGTTTTCTTCATAAAAACCCATTTGCTCCCTACTGTCTTACAATTGGGAGGCAGATCAACCAAGTCCCAGACTTGGTTGTCATGCATGGATTGCATCTCAGCGCCCATGGCGTCAAGCCATTTATCAGATTCTAAATCTGAAATTGCAGTCTTATAATTGGTAGGTTCTGTGCCATCCAAAAATGGTACATCATTTCCTTGAATGAAAAAACCGTATCTGTCAGGATCCCTACGATCTCTACTAGATCTGCGAACGCTTGACTCTTCAACATTTGACTGAGTCACTGGTGTTGTGTCAACTCTTAGTTGACTTGGTGTCTCAACCTCAGGTTGTGTTCTGGAATTACTTCCATATCCACAATATTATCAGCTTGACTTCTTGCGAGAAACTCTTTCTCTAGAAAAGTTCCTTTACGAATAATAACAACTTTGTTTTTATCTGGCTGATAGAAGTAGTATCCCATAGTCTCCTTTGGATATCCGACAAAAACTACCTTTTCGCCTCTAGGTTCTAATTTGTTGGGTGTCTCACGTTTCACGTAGGCATCACAACCCCAGACCTTTAGGTATGACGTTTTGGGTTTACTACCATGCCATATCTCATATGGTATTTTATTCACCTTCTTGGTTGGGGCAATGTTTACAAGTTTAGCAGCGGTTTCAAGGGCATATCCCCAGAAAGAGTGAGGCAGATTCGTGCGACTCATCATAGATCGAACCATATCTAATAAAGTTCGATTCCTCCTTTCAGACACACCATTGAGTTGCGGTGTTCCAGGAGGCGTCAATTGTGAAACAATTCCACATTGCCTAAGATGCTCTTCGAATTCATAACTAAGGTATTTACCACCACGATCCGATCGAATGGCTTTTATTGTTTTACCAAGCTGATTTTCAACTTCCTTTTGAAATGTTTTAAACACTTCAAATGCTTCATGTTTATGACTTATGAGGTAGACATACCCATATCGACTGAAGTCATCAATGAAAGTTATAAAGTATCTTTTACCAGTTCTAGTCATAGTCTTGAAAGGACCACATACATCAGTATGTATGAATCCTAACAATTCTGTGGCCTTTTCACCAACTCCTAAGAAAGGTGCTTTTGTCATCTTTCCACTTAAGCATGATTCACATGTATCAAAAGTTTCAGACCCAGTGGGTTCAACGATCCCATCTGTTTGAAGCTTTTCCATGCGTTTCTTGCTAATGTGACCAAGACGACAATGCCATAGATATGACTGGCTAAAGTCTGACTTCAACCTTTTGGTGTTCATAGTGTACATAGAACTACTAGTGCATGAATTGCTCACATTAATCTCATATATTCCATTATGAGGCTTCGCCTCAAAATAAAACATGTTATTAAAATAAGCAGAAATGTAATTACCATTAAAAACATAATCAAAACCTTGTTCATGCAAATGAGAAACTGAAACAATATTTCAAGTCACATTTGGAATAAAACAAACATTGTCTAATTTCAAATAAAAACCACTTGGCAGCAGTATCTCATACTCTCCAATAGCTTTGACTGCGACATGAGCTCCATTGCCAACATGGAGTTCCATCTCGCCATCTTTCAGTTCTCTAACGTTCTTTAGTCCCTGCATTTTATTACAAATGTGAGAACCGCATCCGGTGTCAAACACTCATGACTTAGGGGAAAAAATATATAGTTCTATTACAAAGATACCTGAAGTACTAGCCCCAGAGGACTTTGTCTTATTCAGCTCAGCAAGGTACTTGGGACAGTTCCTTTTCCAATGACCCATCTCTTCACAATGGAAGCATTTTGCATCCTTTTCAATTTTCTTGGAAGGCTGCTTAGGCACAACAACTTTGGCCTTACCCTTACCTTTGCCTCTTATGTTCTTGCCTTTATTATTTGGCTTCTTGATTCTACCCTCATTGATCATGAGAACTGGAGAGGTTTTGCTTGGAATGTTCACTTCAGTAGTTTTAAGCATCTTATGCAACTCTGTAATGGACTTTTCCCAACCATTCATATTATAATTCAAAATGAAATGATCAAATGATTTGGGCAGAGAGTTGAGGATCATATCCCCAGCTAATTCAATGCTTAAGGGAAAACCAAGCCTTTCCAGTTGATCAATGTAACTCTTCATTTTTAGCACATGAGTGCTTACAGATGACCCCTCTTGCATTTGACAACCCATGAGAGATTTCATAGTTTCAAAACGCTCATGACGTGCTTGCTCTTGGAACATTTCCTTAAGCTGAGTGATCATGTCAAAAGCTGCGAGATCTTCCAGATTTTTCTGAAGTTCAGGAATCATGGTAGCTAACATGAGGCATGACACTTCTGCAGAGTCATCAACATGTTTCTCCCATGCCTTTTTCACAGCCTGAGTGGCGTTTGCAGGAGGTTCATCAGGAATGGCCTTTTCAAGAACATATTGCTTCTTGTCAGCCTTGAGAACAATTCTCAAGTTGCGATGCCAATCAATGAACTTAGTGTAACATCAGTGCCGGAACCGTCGCCGGAACAGTGATCTTAAACAGTATCAAGAACAGTAAACAGGTATGAATCATACACATTTCAGTAATTTTCATATTCATATCATTTATCATTATCATGGTGAGTTGTCATAGAACAGTTTCAGACACATTTAACAGAAACACAGTTCAGAACAATGGTTCTTGAGTCGGATAATTATCTGGCAACACAGAACCATTAAGTGATTATTTGCTTAGGAATTATTATGTATAAACGTATGTGAGGTTTTATAGAACAAAACACACGAATATTGTTATGTGAATTGTAAATTGACGGGTTATTCGTATAGGTGATGATCTGTCCGAATATATCTGAAAGTTTAACGTTCTGAATGATATTCTATAATTAGAAAACAAGGTTGAAAAGTATAGTTATCGCCGTGTTCGTACGGGTGACGATTCGAACGCATACGCGCGACGACCGTACATTTCGATTTAAACAGTTAAATTTTGTTTTAAATTTTTAATAAATAAGAAGATATTAGTTAATTTATTAGGAATCACAACCTAGAATAATTAAATAAATTCTATTTTATAAAATCGCGTCGTTCGTCGCGAAAAAAAAAAACTACGCGATTCGGAAATTTTACGCGAAACCGATCGAGACCGAACAAGTGGGTATTTTAACCCACATTTAATGTGACATAAATGCCACAACCACCACCCATCACTCTCCTCTCTCTCTCAAAATCGTTTTATCTCTCTCTCTCTAGTTCTCACTCAAGAAACCACCTTCTTTCTAGAATATCTCACCCATTTCAAGCCGGATTTGAGCCTAGTTGGTGTCATTACGATCCTCTCACCTTGTAGATCACAGGAGTACAAGAAAAACAAGATTCCAACCGTGGAATTTGAGGTAAACATTAATTTTAAATTCGGTTTTTAGAATGTTTTCACGAATTTATATGATTTTGTTATTATAATCGATGTTAAGCACTTAAGAACACTTAGATGAAGGTGTATATACGCTTGGGTATTGTTAGGAATGTGATTGTAACAGATTGGAGCCGTAAACAAGGAAGAAAGAATACAGGTTCGTGGATCATCAGATCGGCCGAACCTGTTTGAGTCGAAAGGGAGGGTGGCGAACCTTAACAGCCACGAACCTCTCTGCAGCGAACCTGTAAAGTTTCTGACCCACGAACCCTGCCACCTGTACCGAACCAATATTCCTGCAACGAACCTGCATGAGCTGCAGGAGTTGACCCAGCCGAACCCTGTAGTCATGTGCAACGAACCCTGCTGCTAAACTCACGAACCATGTATGCATGACCATGCAGACCAACGAACCCTTAAACTGAAACAGTAGCCGAACCATTAGGGCTCGTCAAGATTAGAAGATGGTCGAACCTTATTGATTCGTCTAATTCCATTTGAGCCGAACCCTAGTCAAACATAGCATAGGTTCGCTGCCCTAGCTGCTATGTCGAACATAATTGTTGCTCAATTAGGTTAATTCGGAATAAAGGATCATCAAGGATAGTGATAAGAACATAAGAGATGGGTAGTTGGTCATTAACCTAAGTTCTAACAAAGAATGGATCCAATAAGATGCATGCATGGGTTAAGTTATGTGTGTGTGCATGGCTTAAACAAATGTAGAAGTTGCATGGGAGTATGGAGTAAGGATTTCTATATCAAGATATCTTTCTAACATACAATAACAACTTAAAATGAGATATTTATATGAATAACATGGACATATAGGTCGTATGGTTCCAACAATTTTGATTATGATCAAGAAAGAATCAAAAGGTTGTCATTGGGCTTAAGTTGGGCCCAATGGGATTGGATAAAGTCCATCACATGTTAACTGTCTATTCAATTTCAAATGATGATGTTCTTAATATAGAATCGGAAGTTGTGAATGTTTTCAATTAAAGTTAATAACTTTCTAAAATCTTGTTTAATTTGAAATGTAAATTATAAATGACACCGATTTCTTTTAAGTTTATTAAGTTAATTGTAATGGTTTGATTTAAATACTTACTTTGATTTAATTGTTTGAGGACTTGTTGAAAAAGAGACAATATAATTGTCTGGAATTGAGTTAAATACAGAGGGGACTCTGCCCAAATTTTTGTAAAATATTAAAAGTCAATTGAAATGATTAAACATGGGATTTGAGATCATAAGAAGGGTAATTAAGATAGAGTAGATCTTAGATACACTTAGTACTAAGACACTTAGTTGCACACACAACAAGACTCCAAGTCTTAGGCACAACGACTACTACGCGTACTTATTATATTCGAATTCTTATAAAATAACTCAGGAACCGAAGATACTTAGCTTACATACAGGAGCGCGCATTTTGTGTTAGATCAAATTACATAGCAGCACAGGTGAGTTCATTGCCCCTTTTCTAACATTTTGTTTTAAAACGCGGGGCTGAGAAGCATGCGTAAACTGTTATTTAAATTGTTTACTTAAATGCTTTTAAATTTATATGTTTTACATATATATAAATGTTATCCTATACCATGTCTAGGAAGATTTTATGCAGGTTTATTAACCGATTTACTTATAAATTAAGTGAGTAATTGAGTTAAACTAAACATTTCAACAAATCAAAACATTTCAAACAAATCAAACGAGACATTTTGACAAAACAAGGGTGTGAGTTCAAGGAATCAAATCAAACATTTTGACAAATCAAGTGGATGAATTCAGGGAATCAAATCAAACATTTTGACAAAACAAGTGTGGGACATCAAGACATTAACAAAACAATCTTTGCAAAGACAACATTCAATGTTCTACAAACCAAGTGTTTGTTGAATAACGAATCAAGTGTACAATCGATCAATGAATCTTGTATTCTATGATCAACACATCAAGTACATCTGGTGACATAATCAGACGAATCATTAAATCATTTTAAGGGATAGTATGGGAAATATCAGAGATAACATATGCCAACACATTGAATCCAGAAATCCTATATTTCAAGAAGTCCTAGCTAGACTGATTGACTTGTAGGTCTTATGTTTGAGGATATTTACAGAATTCCCTAACTACTAAGTACCTAGATTGACAGACTAGTCTACTCGAGTATAACCAAAGGCCCCAATCATAAGGACTTAGATTTTATTAAATGTTTACTTACTTGTTTAATTAAGCATTTATAACTGTTTATACAATTGTGTGGTTGATCATATTGTGTGATGAACTTGTGAAATCAACATGGATTTCAAATGATTGTAATGACAGGGACAACAAACAGAATAACTTATGGGATTGTGTTAAGGGTAAAAATGCTTAATTGTCATTAACAGCAGTGTCATATGCATATTAGTGTGTGGTGGGATGTTGGCTAGGGCTTGTCCCTTACATATGCCCTATATATAAGCATACCGATGTGGATATTACATGTGGTGTTAATGAGATTAGGGTCTTTACCAAAGGAGGTTTTCAAATCATTTTCAACTACTAAAACTATATGAACTCACCAACCATGTGTTGATTTTATTTTTGCATGACTTCTCAGGTGACGAACAGGTCAACTAGGAAGCTTATGTTTTTGGGCTAGGACTTCATATAGAAGACTAGTATTTTGGACCTGCATACTTTTGAAGACATCATTATACAATTTATTTTGTATATCTTGTGTAAAAACAAGATATTCATTTTATGATGTTTACAATAGATTTACATTGTTAAATTATAAACGTTACTGATGTAATTTAACTTTGTAATTCTATTATATTTAACATTTCTCATTTATATCATGTGCAATGTAAACAATCTGATCACTTTCGATTATCACTCACGATATCGCTCCCCGAGAACCTTCCGCCCGACGGGGAAACCCGATCCTACCCCGCCGGCTCGGGGTGTGACACTTAGAACCATTGAGTTTCTCTTTGTCCAGAATGGACCTTAGAGCATAGTTGGAGTGAGAGGAATTGTTGTTTGAGTTTGAGGTAGACATCTACAAAATAGGATAGTGGGATTTTAGTATTTTCAATGTTAAAATCTTAATTAAATTGACCCTTTAATTCATTTTAACTTAAGAAGAATGAGATCCATATTTCATTATACTTCAGTGATTGGTTAATCCAGTTCATGAAATATAATTATTTAGGTAGGTAACGATTACCAATTGTATCTCTATACAATTCTCATATTATGGGGTCGATTTGGACGAGTTATGTCCATGTCGGTACGTTTTACCCCATCTATGCCCGTTTCGCTTATTGTAATTGGTTAATCCAGTTTACAAGGCAAAATGATAGTTGTCCTAAAATTAGCAACGTGTGATTACTGGTCTAGCTTGCTTAGACTAAACAGTATCACCTTGTCCCGACATCCGTAGTCCTTTCGTAATAGGCTAAGCCAGAGAACTTAAGGGGTTCGGATATATCGTTTCAAGTGCTCTAAAGTTAGGGTGGCATAGACCTATCGATTTTTCTAAGGGATTTATTTTTAGTGTTTTACCTTTTATGGGTCGAAAACACATCGTGTTGTATTTGCATGCTTAATACAATACGAGTTTTATAAAATTCTAAATTTTATAGTTTGTGATCTAAACAAACTCTTACCTCACAATGCGCTTGATTTTAATATCCTATATTAATAAGCGTGTTTGTTGATCGCGAGTTAATTTTAAACTATTAATAAACTTTTTTATTAATATGTTTGAAATTAATCTCCTTTCGAGATATTTGGTTTTATCCTTTTAAAATAACTCTTTATTTTAAAATCCTTTCACGAGATAATTAAAATATTATTTAAAATATTATTTTAAAATCTCGTCGTTTTATTGTGTTGTTTGTTTTAAAACTCTTTTAAAACTGTTGTGATTGTTTTGTCATTTAAATCAGAATTATTTAATCCTAAATGTCATAAACAACCACAAACAAAATAAATGTAAATCAAGCCTTTTAGTGTTCGGTTTTGTTAGAGCCAATAACAAAATCGAACGGGTCCAATGGGACAAAAACCAAGAATCAACTCCTTGAATCTTGTGATCCTCCCACTTGCTTCAAGATCTCTGTCTTGTCTCATCTGTTGATTTACAATCTTTTATCTTGTCTTGTCTCGATCAGATTACATTTTACAATTTACAAATAAATTTAAAATTTACCTATCTATTACAAGGGCTTCCAAAACAGCCAAAAATACAAGATATATAAAAAAACACCACCAACACAACCACAGGTCAAAGGCTGATTTACAATAACAACACAATATTTAATAAACGAAAAGGAAGCAATCTTTGTTAAAATAAATTTAACAAAATAAAATCGGATTGCTTAATTAAATTAAATTATTCTGATTGTTTGCAAAAGCGGCTCTGATACCACTGTTGGGTTTCGTACGTGGGTTTTTAAAAATTTTAAATCATTAAACGCAGCAGAAATATTAACCGTACGAACCAATCCGGTCAAAACCAGATTGCCCACCAGGAGTCCAGATGAAAACCAAACAGAATAAACAAACCATAGGGTGTTAGTGATTATACCTTTCGAGAATAAACGGCTAACATACGCGAGGCACCACGATATCAACGAACCCAGTCGCTAGATCTGGTTAGACAATCTGATCTTTGACAGTCGAATCTGATTCGCTTCAAAGATCTCAACACCGCTCGAAACCCGACAACACTTTATCCAATCGATTGGCTGCAGCGTAGAGACCCACGGTGGTAGCGTAGTCGGCGCTGCAGGTGGCCGGTGGCTTGATCGGCAATTAATTAACACGAGGCAGAAGGTGGCGCAAGAAGCAACAAAACCAATTGAATAATAATTCCCTTCACGTTTTCATTCCATGGATATATATCAAGATTATTGAGATTTTATAATTAAAAACTCTTTTATTTAAAATTTAAATCTTTCAAATTGAGATAATAAGATTTAATTAAATAAATATTAATCTAATTAATATTTAAATAATAATAAACTTAATATATAATTATCAACTAATTGATAATTACAAATATTGCCCTCTCAAATATCAACTCTTTGATATTGTCCTCTAATAATTATTAGTTGTGATTGTGTCAATTTAATTAACTTTTAATTAAATCTAGTTGTTCGTTGCTCGAAGTGCAACCCTTGTGATGTGTTGTAAAACACATCTGTTTTTCGATTTGTTTTTAATTTGTTTTGTGCAGTTTTAATCAATTTTAGAGTCGATTGATGCTGGTTCTTCACATTTCCTTAATTTAATGTTCGCAGGTTATAAACACATCATTTTGGCATAAAAGGTCAAGAAAACGAGTGTCCGGTTGAACGAGAACAGATACAAGAACAAAGAAAGAAGAATTCTGGATTTTCAACCCCTCGCGCTACGCGAGGACCACAGGAAACCCTGTCGCGCTACGCGACAGGTGGAAATGACGAAAATGCCCCTCACTTATTGATGCCGGTTGACCCGACTATTTTGTCGGGTAGCGGAACCCGTCGCGCTACGCGACGGGCTTGGAGACACATGTCGCGTTACGCGACAGGGTTAGAAACTCAGAAATTCAAGTTTATGATTTGGAAAACGGCTGGGGGCGCATACATTCGATTTTGGGACGATCATAGACGACATTGGAGGCGACCAAGGAGTTCTGGAAGGCAAGTAAGGCAAGATCCATCATCGGGAAGCCCTAGGATTGCAAATCGAAAGAGTGTAATCACGATCGGTTCTTATTCTTGTTTTGTTTTCTATTCGTATGATGTTTTGCTGTGGTTTATACATTAGATCTTTCTGTTTGTTCATGATGACTATTGGTTAAACCTTTTAGACTACCTAGGGTTTTACAATTATGCATGTTTGATGATAATACCGATTGATTGTGGAACAAGTTTTGATTTTTAATGATTTATGATTTGGTTTTGAACTCTTGGATGTGGATGAATGTTTATGATGTTTGTGATTGAATTGTTGTTTCCTTGTATGCTTTGGCGAATGTCTTTCGTGTAATGAGCGTATGTTAGGTCATTTACTCGGTGTTCTTGATTTGTGGATGTGTTACTAGACGTAGTAATTCATAGGAATAATAATTGGATAATAAATGAATTAGATGTTTAACCAAGTTCAATAACCGTGAGGTGAGAAATTGTTAGTATATCTTGCGTGTTTAAGAACTAGTTAAGGTCTTTGTGAAAGGATTAAGATTAGGTTAATTAAACATAGTCTTGTATGCTAAGTCCAAGAGGAATCTCCTTATTATCCCGTGCATGTTCATGTATTGAGACTTTCATAACTGTGAGGTAGATGGTTTTTAGGATAAATCATTGATGGGTTGGTTAACTCGTGAGAGTAATTAACATAAACCAGTGCTTAGTAGACTTATAGACACTTTAGTTGAAATCTTTGAAAACGGTTAAAGAATCTCTAATATGTTGATAAGTTAAAATTCAAAGATCCCGGTTCCAAAATAAGTTCCATAATCAATCCATAAAACATTAAACATGTATAAAGTAAACCCTAGGTAGTCATTTCATCATTCGTGGATTCTAGTTGTATTTTCTCTTTATTAAGTCTCGATTTGATTGTTCTAAATTGTTAGTTTTATTTTAAGCAGTTAATCACAAAACCCCCCTTTCAAACGTTTAATTTAATTTAAGTTATTTGTATAGACAAGTCATTGAGTCTAGTTATTACAGTCTGTAGAAGTCTGTGGGTTCGATATCCGGACTTACTTTTGTCTTGCTACATACGATAGGTACACTTGCCTGTTGGTAGTTTAGGCTTTAGAGAGTCTAGAGTATTACTTAGTGTCTAGGATAGTTTTAATTTTTATTAGTTTTAGTTAAGCTACTTTACACACAACACCTTGCGGATCTTATCTCAATAGTAGTACGGACTGATGTCGTTACTTGGGCATACAAATCCAACAATACGTTCACACACCTTGTGAATCTAAACATGCACATTACCAATTCAACATCTACGCATTCGTAGATCACCACATGTTCACACACCTTGTGAATCATGCAACAACAATAGCCACAATCACGTATAACACAATCACTTGTAGTATGGACTCACCCAGTCCTTAACTACAAGTTCAATCAAATAGGTAACTTACCTTAATTTGAAGAGTTGTCAACAATCTCCAACTCTTTTCCAGGCATTCTAGAACTAGATTCACCTCCTCTTCCTATTATATATTCACATATAACAGAATTTAACAACATGATCACACAACTTGTGTTATTTATGTAATCTAATTCATTTGACATGTTTCCCTCTTCCCTTTTCAGTCAAAACATCGTTGAGGCTTTTATCAACAACCCATGTGTAGAAATTATTCTACACATGTTCTTAATCATATTTAAATTATCACAACATCGTTTTACACTGAGATCATTAACTTTCAACTTTACACATTAATTTATCATTCTAAAGAATGATCCAAGACCATCACAACCACTCTTTAATCACCCCACTAATAATCATACTCAATAATATGAGTTTCATAACAAACGGGCATTATAACGGATAAAAATCAAGATTTCACCGTTAAAATACCTAGTTCCTCGTTTCTACCCATTCACAATCAGTATATAATACTCAAAACTATATTTAATCCGTATCTTATCAAAATAAATGAGATAAAACGAATCGTTACCCTCCAAACGAATTTCTGAATGAAATACAACGATCTGGACGTATAGAAATGATCCACAGCTCAACCCGAACGTCTGGATAACTTAAAAATTGATGTTTATGGTGAAAATTCATATATGTGTGTGTTTATGGTGAAAATGATCGAGAAAGAGAGATAGATGTATGTTTTTGGTGAAATCTTTGAAGATAAGCTTTCTGTCAAGCCGCCACACCCGTCGCGTACCGCGAAGAAATCCGGAGTTCTCAGATATTTTTGGTCTTTCGCGTACCGCGAAGGAACCTCATAATCACCTTCGCGTACCGCGAAGAGTCCCAAACCACACTATCTTTGTTTCGCGATTCCGGACAATCCGTAACCCCGTTTCGCGAACGGTTTTCTCCCACATTCATAATTTCTCACATACTTTCAATTTTTAATAAATACAATCGTTCTATTGACGATTATTTCAAACGTGTTCATATTATTAAAAACGGGTCGTTACATTAGCGCTTACGAACCGTTCGCAAACAAGTTAAAAAGTTAAACAAACAAACACGAAAAAAAAACCTTTTTGTGTCTTGTAGGTTCGTTAAAATGTCACATTTACATCTCCACCCCTTTTAAGGACACATCATATTCTCACTCGCACACCGACACAATTCCTAGCTCTGATGCTAATTGTAACAGTTCAAACAAACTATGCTAAAAATATTTACTGCTCTGCCATAACGAGTGGCCAATTTAGGAACTCATGATTTTGTTTTCATATGAAG
Source organism: Mikania micrantha (assembly GCA_009363875.1). Taxonomy (NCBI): domain Eukaryota; kingdom Viridiplantae; phylum Streptophyta; class Magnoliopsida; order Asterales; family Asteraceae; genus Mikania; species Mikania micrantha. The sequence goes on along the minus strand of CM018682.1, from coordinate 18,269,702 downwards.
AGTTATTAGCCTAGGAAAGCTACATCTTGGTGGAGAAGCTATCCACCTCTTATAAGAAAGGCTTCTTCCGTTCAAACGATATGGGACTTAGATGCCCACCTTGTAAGGAGAACAACAATCTTACTAGTACGTGTCTTGGTGGAGAAGGTATGCACCTCTTATAAGAAAGGTTTCTTCCCTTCAAAAGATATGGGACTTATATGTCCACCTTCTTTGAAGGAAAACATTATTGCTCGTACACTAGCCTAACCCTAACTCTAATATAATTTGTAACAGCCTAATCAATCGGTGTTAGTATAGTATTCGTTTCACCATGATAGGTTGACTACCCAGACACTCACTATTTTGTTTTCACCCGACGAGTTGCTCACTCAATCAAACTGCTCACTCAATCAAACACATATCGAGATATACAAGTTATCCACCCCTTATAAGGAAAGGCTTCATTCTCCCCATCATGCGATCATATCTACAAAATAAAATTTTCGTCCTTATCTTCATTGTTTATAGAGCCCTTGATTTGTTCGGAAGATGTCATCACATTCTCGTATTTTCAAAAGTTGTAGAGACTATCACATGAAGTTATCTTGGAAGAGACGGACATTTTCCAATCGTTCATGTTCATCTTTTCAGCTTTTAGCATCAAGTGTGAGTCAGAGTTTGACCTTTCACAACCATTCATGTTATAATTCATAACAAACTGATTGAAGATTAAGGGCTATGATTTATGAACCAAGTACAGCAAGCTCAGCGCTCAAAGGCTTAGAGGGCTATGGCTTTATTTACATTTTACAAAACTCCGGTTTTATCACAAAAAGTAAATTCTCTAATTTTTAAACTTTCACACATATAAAAATCGTTTAAATACCTTGGCAAAAAATTATGTTGTTTCAGTTTTAAACTCGTTTTGAAAGATCCATTGTAGCTTCATAAAACTATTTAAATTGTTTTGATCGTCGAATCCTTTTGTTTCTTGACAGTATTGTCATTTTCTTTCTCTATTTTAGAAATTTAATAGAAACAAAATATAACCGAATTATATAAACATACATTTAGAAGTTGAAACTATAGTGCTAATTGCTTTTCATTACTATATATATGCTTATAAGTTAACAGTGATAATAATTTAATAATGATTATTATATAGTATTAATACTAATGAAATAATAATAATTGATTAATATGTGCAGTGAAAGTGAAAAAAAGAGGCGTACAAGCGATAATAGTAATTACTGATTACTATAATCATATAATGTTAATACTAATAATTATATAATAATTAAAAAAAGTAATAATAATTAATTAACTTACATTTAAAACTTTTGCAAGCGGTTCGATTATTGTTTTAGTATGTATTGATAGGTGTTGTAACCGGTTTTTAGTACATGTTTTGATATTCGTGATACTTTTACCACAACAAGAAGATAAGTTCAAAATTAATTAATAATAGTAATTACTAAATAATAATTAATAATAATAATTAAGTTTTTACCATTTTATTTGGTTGTCTTATGTTCGTGTTTATTAATGATAGATTTTTTAACTAAGCATACCACTTTTTTGTTTTGTTATGGCAGACAAGTTTATGAGGGTTACACTTTAAGGTTTGACGTTTGAGAGACAACTGTTGTAACATGTTTTTGTGTCTATGTTTTGATATACGAGACCGTGTATGCGTACTGATATTATAAATCATGACAGAATTCCCGTCACAATGCGTGGAATCCCACTAGCTCTTTTACAATAAGAGGTTCCCATAAGAATACAAAATTACAGGACAAGTATAATATGAAAAAAAAAATTATGTCTAGCAAATTGGGCGAATTGGATTGGGTTTGGTAACGCGTAAGAGCGGGTGCGTCAATATGGGTGCTACTCAGGATGTGTTTTAAGGAAAATCAGTTTGGGTATAAATGAGTCGTTTTTTTAAAACATCAATTTCGTTTAGATAAAAATTAAATGAGTTATAATGAAACAAATAATTTTATCATCAAATATATTATTAATCATTCTTATTTGCTTGAATACATTTTATTAACATAGTTTTAAGTTAACCATCTTGACTCGTATTGTTTTAAAGTGTTAATCATCTCAACTCATTCATGTCATAATGTTATTAATTTAAACTCAAAATAAAATAATTTTTACTCAAATGTACCCGTTTATTTTGTTATGAGTTAAGATCGTAAGGTTTAAAAAAAAATTGACCAATAATAAAAAATAAAAAGAAAACATGCAAGTCGGGACGAAAAACTCCGTTTACAACAAAAGGCATAATCATCACAAATGCGAGGAATCATTGCTAAGAACATAAGCAAACGAAAGGAGAATAAATAGAAGAGGAATCATATCAAACGGTTTCTACCCTACTGGTATCCTCTTGATTCCTTTTATTAAAGGTCTTGGTTTGAAGTCTCACCTAAAGTAAAATATTGTTTTGGGTTGAGCTAGAGGGTTTTCCTAGTTGTACCCTACAACTTGTAGGTTTTCTTCTGGGCGTGTGGCTCAGGTCACCACGCTCTTTTATTCGAACGGAAGGGTGATGTATTTGCTAGGTGATACCGGGTGACCAGGAGTTTGGTGTTAAAAAAAAAAAAAGAAGAGTAATTATGCATTTAAAAATCCAGCAAATGTAGCTCAAGTGGTAAGATCCTGCCTTCCAAATGGAAGGTCAGGGGTTCGATCCTCTCTGGGCGCATTTAATGGATATCCAGGTGATGGAACGAATCTGGGCTTAATCTCGGGTTCGGACCTAATGGGAGGCGAGGGTTTACGGATTCAATCAGGTTACCGCGCATCTGGGGGGCACACTGACCCACATCGGAGATTGGAGTAATCCGATCTTGGCTATCACTCGCCAGGAAACTGAAGATAACACGTTGGGTTAGTTTAACTGTCGTTCAAAAAAAAAATTTATGCATTTAAAGTAATAAATTCATACATTTGGTCTATTCAAATAAGTGAATGATTTCAATGATAACAAAATGACCCTCACACATTTTGAATTTCTATCAATATATTAATTATTATAACTAGACCATAATTAATATCCATTGAATTACAACCAGTAAATATAATTAATTGATTTGGCACAACTTTTACACTCATAGATATACTTGAACCATTGGATAAAACGAAAACCACATCTCAATGAGAAAACCGCGAAAACCATTGAAAAATCATGTAAAAACAACGTTTTTTTTATTTTTTTACAAGTTTGTAACACTATTGGACACATTTTTATAAAAAAATCAAAAAAGCGCCGACCAAATATTTTTAAAAAAAATATTTTATAAACCCACGTAAAACCTACGTAACAAAACGTAAAAAAAAATTACGTTTTGTTACGTAGGTTTTACGTGGATTTATAAAATATTTTTTTTAAAAATATTTGGTCGGCGTTTTTTTGATTTTTTTATAAAAATGTGTCCAATAGTGTTACAAACATGTAAAACAAATTTAAAAAAAAATACGTTCTTTTTACGTGATTTTTGCATGGTTTTCGCGGTTTTCTCATTGAGATGTGGTTTTCATTTTAACCATACCCTATATATATATATATATATATATATATATATATATATATATATATATAGGGAAAGGTTCCCCTAAAAAGCCTTTTTTGCCTAAGAAAGCTAAGAAATATTTTTTAAAACTCAAAAACCGACTTAAACAAACTCCGATTGAATTCATTTTTACATCATTGGAACCGACTTGTAATTCCCTAAAACGTAAACCTTAAATCATAAACAATAAATCCTAATAATAAAACCAAAATTATAAAAACAAACCCTAAACCTAAAGATAAAATCTAAAAGCTAAAAAAGCATTCCCTAAAATCCAAACTCTAAAACTAGTTGTTAAAGCTAAAACCAAAAATCAAATATTGTAGGGTTTGATGAAACGGTTCCAATGCCATCGAAATGAGTTCAATCGGAGTTCGTTTGGGTAGGTTTTAGAGATTTTTAAAATCCTTTTTAGCCTTCTTAGGCAAAATAAACTTTTTATTTGATCCTTACCCTATATATATATATATATATTCTGTGACTCTTGGGTTGTACTTCGTTAGCCACATTGTCTAATGTTGTTAAATGTGCACCAAGATCAGACAATATCTTGATAAGATGGATGAGAAAGATGTATCTCGCAAATGTTTAGGGATTGTTTTAGCAACAAGGTTGTTTAAGAAAATGCAAAAAACAAATTAGTATTGAAGAATAATCATCTTGATAACGTGATTTAATCATGGCAAAGTAAGCAAAATCGTGTTCTAGGTTATGATACCCTTTTGGCAAAGTAAGTCTCGTGTGTTTTAGGAGGACATCCTCATATAAAATGATGTATCTTTTAACCATATAATTACATGATCAAATCCTACCGAGAGAATATTCTAGTTTTAGGTTAGGATACTCTTGGAAATATAATGTCACACGTAGAATTGTGAACAAATAATAACACACCTTTATTGCAATAACCTGGATAACTTACCAAGATGAAGCCAAATCTTGGTTGTTTTTTGAACATCATTGTAAAACATTATGTTCTTTTTTGAGTTTACGAAAATTATCACCGTTTGAAAGTTTACATCGTTGTAATTTTTGGGCCTAAAACAGTTACAGTGCTGTAAATAAAAAACTTACAACGATGATATTTCTTAAACGGTGATGAATTTGCACAAACTCATAAAAGAACATAGTGTCTTAAATGTGTTACAATGATGTTTAAAAAAATCCAAGATTTGGCTTCATCTTGACGGGTTATTTCGGGTTAATGCTTTAAGGGTGAGTTATTATTTGAACACTTCCCGTCACAGACAAGCATGCTTTTATAGGAGACGGTTCCAATACAAAGGGTTATTTTGGTGAAAAGGATAAGAAGGATTATAAGTCTTTGATCAAATTAATCAATGGTTAAGATCATGTGGTCCCCAATTTATCCTAAAAACTTGCGTAAATTAAAGCTGAAAGGGCAAAAAAGGAATAACCCACTCTAGTTGACTTTTTTGTGGGTAATCAAGTTTCACCAGTTTTTTAAAAATCGAATAACTTTTAGATACTTAATTATTTTTTAAAAAAAAATTGCACCATAAAATTGAGAATTTTATTGTCTTAATTTGAGTATGACATTGCTATAGTTTTTTTTCGATTTTTTTCATGTGGTCCGTAATTTTAAGTTTGGTCCGTGATTATTGGTATGTAATTATGTAGTTCGTTATTGATTATGCATTTAAAATGACGGTCCGTAATTTTTATATAACACGGTCCGTGATTATCTAGTACGTGATTTATACGATTTGTCTTTGATTATGAATGTTAAATTACGGTCCGTGATATTTATATAATGCGGTTCGTGATTATACCGGTGGTCCTTGATTACGGGTGTTAAAGCCAGTCTGTAATTTTATTAAGCACGGTCTGTAATTTTACACGGACAGTTTTACCCCTTACCCAGATTACATGTGGCGCATTCTAGTGGCTTCCTACGCTTCTCACGTTAATTTTCTTTGTACAATAACCGCCCTTGCTGTTATATATGTATGTATGCATGCATGTCTATATGTATGACTGTATCCGTGTAATTATGTTATCGGGTTCTAGTAAAAAAATTAGTGTAAAAAGTCTAATAATAGCTTTGATAGTGACATATGACATCTTAGTCATTATATTTTATGTAATTATTCAATATGTATTAATTAATGTGCTTAAATTTTGGCTAATTTTATACTATTTTATCTTCAGTTTTTATGTATTAAATAATTTAAAAATAATAATAAGACAATACTGAACATTTTGGTTATATTATATATGTTCTAACCATTATAGATTTATACTTTACATTTTAGCACATTTAGTGTTATTTTTTTCATAACATTTTAGCTATCGGATAATTATTGTTAGAGATATTAGAAGCAAACAATTATGTCTTTCTTTCATTATGTTTTTCAAAATTATCATTTTAGAAAAACAGTTTCGCACAACGACAAGTAAAACGACAAAATGACGAGATAGAGAACACAAAGAGCTAAAAAAACTTATTTTTAACTTTTATTATGACTACTTTGTTATTCACTTTTTATCAAGTTTTCTCACCTTCTTTAAACGTTCATAACTTTTACATATTAAATTATTGTTTGAAAAAAAATATATGTCATAAAAACGAACATTGCTGTAAAAAAGCATTTTGTTTTTTAGTTCATTATGTTTTTGTACATGTCATTGTGTCTTTTGTGTTTCTTCTCAATGTTGTGTTTTTCTGAACAATTTAAGTAACAATAATGTTGAGAAATAAACAATGTTAAGCAATGATGATGCAATGACGAGTATGAATAACATAATAATCTTTAAAAAAGACACAATAACCTGTAAAAAATACACAATGACGAATATGAACAATTTTGAAAAGGTTATTGTATCTTTTGTATAGGTTATTGTGCCTTTTGTACATGTCATTGTGTCTTTTGTGTTTCTGCTCAATGTTTGTGTTTTTCTGAACAATTTAATACATAATGATGTTTCAAAATACATGATGTTAAGCAAAATTGCATAATGACGAATATATTAAGGATTTTGGTTAAAAAATGTCTAAATAATCATGAAATTGGTCCATTTTAACTAGAAAAAAGTCAAAAAATAATAATAATCTGACTAGGCCGCCTAGTTCCGCCTAGCCTTGGCCAAAATCGATACAGTTGAGAGGTGTCTAGCGCCTAGGCGGCCGTATAGGCCGATTTTTACAATAGTGATTGAACCTAATCCTAGTATATATATAAACATCTATCTCTCTATCTATAACTTATATATATAATTTATATAACTTATATATAAAATTTATAAGGGACATGTTACATAAATTTAAGCCCTTTTAAACTAATTTTTATGTCTTTTTCGTATGAAATGTTTATTATCTCTTTTATAAAGTAATAATACGAAATAATAAAATATTATCTATACTTATTTTAAATTAAAAAATAAAAGATCTTTTTTTATTAATAAACATATGTTTTTTTTTAAATAAATGAAATATGAAGTTTTTATAAAAATACAAATATTATATATTTTTTAAATAAAAGCGTTATAAAAACAACTTTATTTTTTTTTTAATTCTAATTTAGAGCTTATCTCATACAATTTACATATAATTTGATTTTTCATCAATAAAACTTACTTGTTAATATCAAAAGAAATAATAATCATAGGTTTTATCAACAGATGATAATGTTTTGATTTTATAAAGAATGAGACTAAAATCAACAGAAAAATGTCATCACTTTTTTAAACTATTTTTTATTTATATTTCAATCTTCAAAACCAATATGTCGTTAGTTTATATGTTTCTACTTATACTTATTTACGTGATTGTCACCAACAAAATGTGTAAGCTAGAGAGTTTGTAAACTCGTTGCATTATATTATGTCTCTTTGATTTTTCTTACATTTTTTCTACGTCAATTATTATTTTAGGTTTTTCATACTACGACATACGTGACATACTAGTGTTTTCTTTTTACATTTAATTTCGAAAGTCGATCCTTGTTACTTTGTATGTTTTTTAATCGTAGTTAACAAATATATTAATCATACCGCCTAGGTGCCTACCATGACCCTTGAATAACTTCATTTTTGAACTTAATTTTTTATGTGTCATATATAATTTACAGTAAAATGATTAAAGAATAATGGGAGATCGACCAAATTACTTTCATTTCATATTATTTATTATTCACACATTTCCCTCCAAATTTACTGTTCCACTCACTTATAAAGTAAACAATTTAAAAATCATATGTTTGCATGTAAAATAGTTGGATTATAGAACAAGCCAACGGTACATTTCACATTTAATCTACGTGACATCAACGTGATAAGACTTCATGACTTGAAGAAGACGAAGGAAGGACTTGTTTTCTACGTATGCCACTAGGCTACATGTTACGTTGTAGTTTAAGTTTAAACATGTTAAGATAGATTTGGAAAATTTGTGTAGTTCAGTTGTATTATAAGCATTGTTGTAAAAGTCGCTAGACGTTAGTCGGACGACGAGGTACCGTATAAGGATTAATCAGCGCTAGGCGGATTGGATTTTTATATGTAATTTTGCAAATATTTATTATCTATACGTACACATCAATATCAATAATTTAATATAATACTTCAAATCAGTTAAAAAATAAACTTAAACATACTAACTTAAGTATTTCTAAGTTCAAACTTATACACCGAGTTCAATGTATAGAGATATATTTCGATGTTAAGTGGCTGGATTCGATGTTTTAGAGACATATTAAGGATTTTGGTTTAGAAATGTCTAAATAATAATGGAATTGGTCCTTTACAACAGTAGAGGGACGCCTAGGGGCTATACCGATTTTTACAACAGTGATTATAAGTGTGAGTACATTCATTGTTAAAAAAACTAATATTATCTTGAAAATTAAGAGTATAATTCTCGTTTTATTCGTATTAGAGTTTACCTATTATATCTTCTTCTTTTTTTTCCCGAAAAATAATATCACTTATTTTAGAAATAATAAAAGCACGGTTTCTTTCTTCATGATAAATATTAAGAAACTACACCCTTATATCGGGGGTTGTTTTCACTTATCTTGACGTGTTACATGACATATCATATGTTCTTTAACATAGCTTGTTAAAATAATGACTATCAATATCCTCATTTAGTTCTTATAATCCAATAATGAAATGCTTAGAATCATCTCAAGAACTTCATTTCCATTTAACTTGTGAAACTACAAACGTAGCTATTATCCGACAAATGAGATTTACCTATCTTGGCTAGTTTTATGTAGTCCTTCACTTTGATAAATGACAAAAAAAAGAGAGTAAAGTGTTGGAAAATTGATTTATTTGATTAATTATCAAATTTAATTTGAATTAAAATCAAGACTCTTCATATTACCCAATTAAATAAAGGCTTTTCAAATTACATGTATTGATGATATGTGTTAATTCAAGACCCTTGGTATCAACATATTGTAGTATAAATACAAGACAATTGGTGTCTTGTTTGTTGGTTGAAAAGAATACTACATAACATCTCACACAAACTTTGAAGAATTTCCAACCTTCTTAACTCTTCAAGCTCTCGCTTAAGACATCTTTTTCAGGTGCAAGGTTAATCCTGACAGTACACATACTGTTTCGGTTGTTGTACCCTGGGAGACAGACGCGTTCGTCTTGAGAAGAAATGTGAAATCTGTTTTAAGGAAAGCGTATTGAATACGTGCCTCAACAATAATCATCAACATGTTTATTCTATGTCAATGAAGAATAGGTGGTAGACATAAGCGTATTGAAGTATTTGTGACCTACTCGTCAAGATGCTTGATTGAAGACTCGCTATTTGAAGTACCAATGAAGACATGCATCAAACCATGTTTCGTATATAAATTAGTAATTTATATATTCTTTTATTTTAGTCTTGTAACCAGTAATGTACTAAATTATTTCTTACGAATAACGAGTGTATCGTTATTATGTATATTTTATTATTGTTTTATAATAAAAACGTGAACCCATCTCCTACAATCTTAAAACAGACTTCCGTGAAAAACCTTAAAAATAATGGTTTTGGGTTTATGAAAGTTAAATATAAACTAAGATTTTGATAAAATCTAGTAAATATTTTTGAGAAATATTTAGTACAAGTTGGTCGGATTTTGTTATTGGAGTACAATATTTAATCCGAATAACGTGTTACAAGACATATGTTTTGATTCATTTTTTGAGTTCATGGGTTTTGATTGTAAATTTAACCATGAGCAATTTTTGGTTAGCTTCAAAATATGTTTTTGAGCATTCATTTTCTAATAATCTTATTAGAAAAAAAATATGGTTTTGAAACTGATATAATGTTTGTAAGCATTTTTTTAACGTGCGTGTTAGAAGTTTATTATTATTATTTTTAAAAATAATACTGGTTACGAAACCTTTACATTTTCTAACAAGCATGTTAGATGTAATTATTGATTTTGGTAAACAATATTGGTTTGAACAATTTAAGTTTTTTAAAATGACATGTTAGAATCGAGAGTGTTTGTGTAACACTTTATTTATTTTATAACAAGCGTGTTATAAAATATTATTTGCAAAGTAATAAGTTTATAATGATTTTGTAATCGTTTATTTTCTAACAAGTGTGTTACAATTAGTTTATTTGGTATAAACATAACAAGCTTTGTAACGATTTTGGTAATCGTTTATTTTCTAACAAGTGTGTTAAAATTAGTTTACTTGGTATAAACATAATGTGTTTTATAACGATTTTGGTAATCGTGTTTTTTCTAACAAATATGTTAGAATCAGTTTATTTTGTATAAACATACTAAGATTTATAACGATTTTGGTAATCGTTTATTTTTTTAACGAAGTGTTAGAACCGGTTTGTTATATAAACATAAAAACTTTGAAAATTTTGTTGTTTATTTTCAAACGAGCACAGTAGAAACTGGTTTATCATAAAAAAAATGTTAATTTTTAACCGGTTAGTTTTCAAGACGAGATAGAAGTATGATAAAAATGTTTAAGTAAACATTTTATTCATGTGAGCGTTAGTCACGCATTATGTTATAAGATTGCTTTATGTAAGCATTTTTCAATTCTCTAACGTGAACGTTCGATACGATTTTTATAATCGACTAAATTCTAATATGATTATTAGAAAATTGTTTTGTGTAAACAATTTAATTATCTTACATGAAAGTTAGATACGATTTGTGTAATCGTTTTACTTTGAACAGATTTGTGACGGTTTGATTTAAGGTTTCAAGATGAAACAACAAAATAATGGAGATGTTATTGGGGACATTTTTGGTTTATCCCAAAGGACACATGTCATTGCATATTGAGGATGGTTCCTCATGACAGGTGCAACCATGTATGCATCTTATGATCTAGATGACATTGAAATTTCCGATACCGAAAGTGTTCAAGATAGTAACATTATATGACTTGATGTTTAGAAGTCATCTACATGTCTTTTTTAAAATATTACAAATAAACATTTGTTTTGGTGCGTTGGTTGTGTTCAATATCTTAAGATAACACATGCGTTTATGCACAATAATCACTATAACATATGAAAGAGATATATGTTATAGTTAACTATATAAATAAATTATGTAAGATTTATTATAAAGTGATGATGACATATAGATGCTTCTATTTCTTTCATTGTGTTTGAAATTTTGTGGATTATGTGTCTACTAATTAAAAAGAGCATCCTAAAAAAATAGTATGAGATTATGTGTAACAAATGAACATTTGAATTTAATTTGTAATAATGGGTGTATGTATTTTATTGAGGGAGGACCTCAAAACATACCATGTGACGAGGTCACTTACGATAATTTTGATAAATGATGACAGTGTTGAAGAAATAACACTTTGAGACTTGATGTGTATATATCATACTTGTATCCGTTTAAAATATGTTATTTGTTATATTTTATTATGTTCAACTATGACATGAGTTTATTTATTTTTAAAAATAAACAAGTTGATTTAAAGATAATAAAATGATATTTAAATGTTGAAGGATTTTAATTTTAAATAAAAATACATATTTTAATAGAAAGTAAAAGTATTGATTTACATGAATACAACGGGGGAGTTGTGATCATAACTTATGTTGCAAGTCGCAAATTAAACATCAAATGTAATGTGGTGAGTGCATTAAGATGAAATACACAAAAACGAAAGATGTCGTCTAATGTTGAGAGCATCAACATGGAAATTCATAAGTGTGTTTTGATTACTATAACATATAAAAGAAATATATGTTATTATTGTAAATAATCTTAATAAATTTTGCACATTTATTAAAGATACTTACAATAGTGATGGTCTTGTAAATTATGTTACAACCATTAACGTTATTGAAACTATGTGGAGGATTTATTCTTCAATTTGGGAGAGTATCATAATACATGGTTTCATTGAAACAACAATATAAATGTATAAATCACTTTAGACAAATGGGATGTCATATTGTTGAGTATCAATCTTGTTGACTATATCTCAAGAGTCTAGTGATTTTATACAAATAACATTCATCATATGTTGATGAATGTGTTCACCAAAGTGACTTGAGTTAAGACATATGTTTAAGTTCTTATGATTAAATAGTGAAGCCTTAGAGATTAAAGGCAAATGAGTTAAGATCCTACATAATGGATGAAGTTAAATATGGTTATGAGTTTTCCTTAAACTAAGGATTTAAAAAAAAATCTCATCATTCTTGTCTAAAGTAAGGTATGAATGTTTGTAGAGATAATGTGTTATCTCTAGGAGCTGTGATTGATCAGAATGATGCATCTTCTGTTCACGTGCTAATATTTTAGTCTAAAGCATGCTAGACTAATACATGTTAATTTAGATACTCTGCGGAGATTAAATTAACTTTATACATTCAATATATGTGATGACATGAGAATGAGTTTCGGTTCATATGAGGAGAACTCATGGAGTAATATGTATGGATGAACTTAGTGACACAATGATGTATATATGTGTCAAAGTCATCAAAAGATAAATTGCTCAAACTTAATCAAAGTGCAAGCAATGTGGGGGAATGTGTCATTTACGAAACAACCCTCTAGAGTTTGTAAGAGATAGTATTTGAGAAGTTTCTCAATCTCTTGTGGAAAAGGAGAACTTTTCACAGCACAATTTTAATAATTGGAAAATGGTTATCTAATAAGACTCAAATGTGGGGGTTGCTTGCACTTAATACAAGTATGTGATAGATTTTGTAATAAGGATTTTAGTAATCCAAATAAATATTGCAAATTCGTGACCAAGTGGGGTACACGCTGGTTATACGGAGTCAATCAAGTTGATTGAACTCAAATGTCAATTGGTAAAATTCAAATTGTAGTTAGATATTTAAAAAAGCTTACCAAAGGCATGGTGAAACGTGTTTAGCCTTTAAATGAGTTTTAAATCATTCTAAAGACATGGTTATATAACTTGATCCAAGTTGAGATCACTGGTTATAGTCTTATAAATTGAAAAAGGGGCTACTATGACTTGTAAGTCAAGAACACGTTATAACAACTTATCTCAATTGTAAATTATCGTTGTTGACTTTGTGAAGTCAAAGATAATGTTTTGGATCCAATAACATCAGAGATTAAGTTGAGGAATGTGACTGAAGCCTATGTAAAGAGATATTTGAAGGAAACCTAACCTTGTTGATTGGAGATCCCATGATCTAGGTTCAATAAGACAACTAATTCATATATCTAGGGTGGTCACTGTGGGGACATAGTTATACAATGGATGTATAAGCTAATATATATATATATATATATGTTGATATATATCCTCCTAAACTGTAAAAGGGTGTTTAAATACATCCTAGTCCATTCCTATAACAATCAGTGACATTGTTGTGTGAGGTTAAGCATAATATATGGTTAATGATCTGTGTAAATCATGATAACCAAAATGCTTTTAATGATTGTAGACAAATCACCTATGTTAGAGAGAAGTGGGGTCGCTTCGAATGAAATTATGGGCATAATTCCTAGAGCTCTCGCAGAACCAGGATAGTATTCCATGACCATAACAGACACGACAATGAGGGGTTAACCAGACCAGGAAGAGTATTGTGTGAAGTGTAATAACGTCTACGCAAAAAAGGGTTTAGTTCAAGGACACCGCGTCTACTAACCGCTAGGAGACTAAGTATACTTCACAAAGGAAAGTTCAAAGGGAACACCTACTTCTCCTGCAATACTCAACCGTTGAAATTGTATCTTGAAACTTGAGCATACGAGTTGATTTTTATTCATGTGGGGGATTGTTGGAAAATTGATTTATTTGATTAATTATCAAATTTAATTTGAATTAAAATCAAGACTCTTCATATTACCCAATTAAATAAAGGCTTTTCAAATTACATGTATTGATGATATGTGTTAATTCAAGACCCTTGGTATCAACATATTGTAGTATAAATACAAGACAATTGGTGTCTTGTTTGTTGGTTGAAAAGAATGCTACATAACATCTCACACAAACTTTGAAGAATTTCCAACCTTCTCAACTCTTCAAGCTCTCGCTTAAGACATCTTTTTCAGGTGCAAGGTTAATCCTGACAGTACACATACTGTTTCGGTTGTTGTATCCTGGGAGACAGACGCGTTCGTCTTGAGAAGAGGCGCGAAATCTGTTTTAAGGGAAGCGTATTGAATACGTGCCTCAACCATAATCATCAACATGTTTATTCTATGTCAATGAAGAATAGGTGGAAGGCATAAGCGTATTGAAGTATTTGTGACCTACTCGTCAAGATGCTTGATTGAAGACTCGCTATTTGGAGTACCAACGAAGACATGCATCAAACCATGTTTCGTATATAAATTAGTAATTTATATATTCTTTTATTTTAGTCTTGTAACCGGTAATGTACTAAATTATTTCTTACGAATAACGAGTGTATCGTTATTATGTATATTTTATTATTGTTTTATAATAAAAACGTGAACCTATCTCCTACATAAAGTTTAAAAAAATCCGAGTCAACTTGAAAAGATCTCAAACAAGTTTTTGATGTTTTAAAATCAAAATGAGATATAATTCAATGCACAACACATATACTAGAACGTAATAATATACAAAATATCATGTGTGATTACATTATATTACACAATAAGATATTAAACGACGACAAATATGCAACTCAACCGAACTATATGATATATCAACCTACCAATGAAGTTGTTGACAATAATGTTATTCGAGAATTACGAGACCAAGATACGCATTTTTGATAACTTCTTTTAAAAAATTTTGAGTGTTTCCTTTGTTTTTATACAAACATGATTTTATAAACATTAAACTACATTTTCAGAAAATAAAAAAAATACAGATTTTTTATTACTAATTTTGTAGTAGTAGTATTATTATTTTTCTAATTTATATTTTAAAATTATTCGAAACGTAAATTTTAGTAATTTTTTTCATTATTTCTTTTATTTTTATATAACCTTTATCTTTAAGCATTAAGTTACTTTAATATAATGCAATATTTTAAATACTTACTTCTTTATAACATTATCATTTTTTTTAATTTTTTAATGCTGTAATATGATTCTTTAATCAAAATGTGTGACAAGCATGAAAATATATATAAAATCTGGATGTTACATTAGGGATACTCAATCGTTTAGGTATTAATGACTAATCAATATTTGAAGGGAACAAAATTAATTTAGGAATAGCAAATGAAATCAATGACTATTTTCCTGATTATCTATTTATCTTAATAACACAATAGTTTTAGGGTCATGTTATTCACAAATCTACTCCATACCTTTCACACAATTTATACGTCTTTTATAAATCTATACGAGACGTATAATGTGATTATTTTTTGCTAAAATTTCTTAATGTTAATGTTTGGACTACTATCACCTCATATAGGTCATATATGCGACGTATGGGGTTTTACTACACAGTGGGTTTCCTCATGAGGAGCATGTGGATTTGCTCGATTCAGTGCTCGCCAACACCTGGGCTTTAGATACCGGGGAGTTGGTGGCGAATTGTGGTCGTAGCGCATGGGTTGTTAGGTCCGATGATCCATTTGGTCTATAAAAAGACATGCCGTTAAGCCTTCGTTATATGTTAAAAAAAATGCTACCTATATATAATTAATCATTGTCAAATTAATGTATTTTAAAGGGGCTATACACATCGTATTTTTTATTTTGAATGATTAAACAACTACATATATTTTGACCAATGAGACATTGCCTCATTGGTACCACAAGATTATTTCAAATGAGAGGTCTTGGGTTTAAATCGTTCTCACAGCGAAATAGGGGTCTGATGGGGGTCAGGGGGTTTTTCTACTGAGGTTTCCTCCTGGGATGGTTGTGATGACTCATGTGAGGTTCATGTAACTAAACCTTGATAAAATAACCTGAAAACAATTGATTCACACGATTGACACTTCGTGGTTGAAAAAAAAAACTACATATATTTTGATTTTGGTAATTATTTTTCAATTTAAAATTCACACACAACGAGAGTCCAAAGTCCACATTTAAAGGAGGGAGCAAAAAAGCAATGTGTCAGCATTGGCGTGCATAACATAGCAGATTAGGCCCTCGGAGTCTTCATCTTAATCACTACCACCCTCTCCTCAATCTCTGCAAATGATTCACCCAACACTAAATCAAAACAAAAAGATTTCACCTTGAAAGCATTGTTTCATCTTTTCAATCTTTATTTTTCAGTTCCGATTAGGGTTTTGAGATTAAAGACACCAAAAGTGCAAGATTCTGAAGAAAGAGTGGTGAGCACTGAGATTGGATTTTAGCGTAAAAATGGTTTCTGCTTTTGAGTGGACACAGAATATGGAGAACAGCTTGTCTTCTTCTAATGTGTGTCTGTATGTCTGTTTGTTGTGTGTTCTTTTTCGCATAATTTGTTGTTTTATGTGTTCATCAATGGCCCCAAAACTTCCATCTTTGTTAATCTCAGATAACTGTTCATGTGGGTGCTCTGTTTCTCGTGAATTCCACCACATGATCCAAAACTTGATTATTCTAATCAAAGATACTCTTTTGGTACCATTTTGAGGTGTGTTTACCGTTTACATATTCATACAAGTAGACTGGCTTTTGGGTTGTTGATTCTTAAATTCAAGTGGGATACATGCACCATTTTTTTATTTGATTCTGCTTACTAAGCATCAATACATATGGGTCTTCAATTAGTTAGTTAATTAACTGATTTTGTGATCTTTTTTGGTCTCAATTTATCATTTCTTAATTGTTTTATTTTGTACCAAAACAGATCAGTAGATGCTTGTTGTCTGCCCTTTCCATGGCTTATTGCAACTGATTCCAAGATGCTGTTTTCCATCTGTTTTGCAGGGGTTCTAAATCTTCAATGGTAATTTGATATCTTTTATATTAAATTAAAAATTGTAGTTGGAAGTGTTTTATTAATCTATTTTCAAGATTTCATTGAAAAAAGAGAAACCGCCTAAAAGCAGGCTAGCAGAGTGATAGTTTTTAGAGAGAAATTATACAAAATAGGAAGGGAGGTGGGTGGAGTCAGATTTGTGGTGGTGGGTTATTTTTTTATCTTTTCTCTCTACTGGTTTTCTAGAGAGAGAAACTAGTTTAGTGAGAGGAGTGTGTGTTACTGTTGGTTTTGTCTCCTGGGTTAACCGGGTCAGCCCGGAAACCGTGGGCTTTGCCGCTGAACCAGGACACACCCTCTTTATCACATTCTGTTTTCTTCTCATCTTTAACCTGGATCTTATTACATCTTCCTCATTTCAAAAACCCACAAAATTTTCATCAACCCAAGAAAGTTCATCGAGATACCTTGAAACCCTTCATTCAAGCTTTTCAAGAAATCTTGAAAAAGATTATATTGAAGTTCTGCAAAGTTTCATTGAAGAAAATCTTGAAAAAAAAAATCCGATCTTGAAGTTGTTTTTCGTTTGCAATTTGTAGGGTTCATTGGCCCTAAAATTTGGGGATAAATAATTTCTAGAGTGTAGCTTTTAGGCAATTTAGGCTCTTCTGAAGCTGGTCAAGATGAAGTTCATGAAACTTGGATCCAAACCCGATTCATTTCAGACTGATGACAACAATGTTTGGTAAATTTCTGTTTCAATTGCATCTTATACTTTCAGTTAATCATTTTGCTCAATTTGTCAATTATACGAATAACCCTGATTTAGTAATTTTCTATTTTTATTATTCATAATCAGGTTATTTTCGTTATATATTCATAGTTACTCTGGAACATTTGATCACTTATGATGATATTGATGCCATAAATTTAAGCACCAATGAAGTAGAACACTTGTTATTCAAATCGTTTCCTGTTTTCTTTTGCTATGCAGGTATGTAGCTTCAGATTTAGCAACAGATATTATCATCAATGTAGGAGATGCGAAGTTCTATCTTCATAAGGTAAAATCAGTCTGCAATTTATATTCGGATTACACTCGAACCACGCAAGCCTGCTACAATTATAAAATAATTATTAGTTAATTATCAAATTGTCAATAATCATGTTTTGCAGTTTCCATTGTTGTCAAAGAGTGCCCGGTTACAGAAGTTAGTAGCAAACACGAATGAAGGGGTTGGGAACGGGGATGAAATCGATATTCCTGACATTCCAGGTGGTCCTGCTTCTTTTGAGCTATGTGCCAAGTTCTGTTATGGTATGACCATAACCTTAAACGCGTACAATGTTGTCAATGCGCGTTGTGCAGCCGAATACCTCGAGATGCATGAAACAATGGAGAGAGGAAATCTGATTTACAAAATCGATGTTTTCTTAACCTCGAGTGTTTTCCGAAGCTGGAAAGATTCAATCATAGTACTACAAACCACCAAATCTATGATGATGTTGGCGGAGGAACTAAAGCTAGTCAGTCATTGTATTGATGCCATAACATCAAAGGTATCGGTTGATGTTTCTAAGGTTGACTGGTCTTACACTTATAACCGTAAGAAGCTTTCAGAAGAAAAGAATAACCACGTTTTAAACGGGGTTGTTAGAAGCATGACTGTGCCAACAGATTGGTGGGTTGAGGACCTTGCTGAGCTAGAGCTAGATTTGTTTAAACGGGTTCTTGTAAATATAAAAAACAAGGGTTTAGTACGCGATGAAGTGATTGGAGAAGCGTTAAAAGTGTTTGCTTTTAGAAGATTACCGGGGTTTAACAAAGGTGCAATATCAAGCGGTGATGTGATGAAAGCGCGGTCAATAGTTGGCTTGATCATCGGGCTCTTGCCGTCCGAAAAAGGTAGTGTTTCGTGTGGTTTCTTGCTAAAGCTTTTAAAAATTGCGGTTATGGTGGGCTCGGAGGGAAATGGGGAGATGGAGTTGGTAAAAAAGATTGGTCAACAGCTTGAGGAGGCGTCGGTTCATGATGTTTTGATTCGGTCCAATGAAGGTGAACCTACAATGTATGATGTGAAAATGGTTCAAAGGATAGTTGAGGAGTTTATGGTTCAAGATCATGACCCTAATGGTGATTTTGAGGTCAATGGAAATGAGATTCAAGAAGTGAGGAGGTCAACTGGTGGGATATTATCAGAAGCTTCAAAGTTAATGGTAGCTAAACTGGTTGATTCTTATCTTGCTGAAATTGCAAAGGACCCAAACCTACCTTTATCGTTTTTCATCGATCTTGCTGAAATGGTTTCTGGTTTTTCTAGACCGGCCCACGATGGTATATACCGAGCCATTGATATGTATCTCAAGGTACAAATAATTCTTGTAAACTGTAGTCTATAATAACTTTGCATCAAGTTTAATCTTATTATATAGTTAATTACACAAATGGTTCTTAGGTTTGAGTTTTATGCTTTCAGCTTTGTAACGAGTTTAGGTGTTAAACTAACTTCCGTTAACTTTTCGGATAAATTGATCAAAATGCCTGGACATTTTACAATTTGACTTTAATTATTCAGAAAGTCAAAGGGTATTTTAGTGCACAAACCTGTTACTTTTCTAAAATCACAGGGACCATCGGTGTAATCAACTCCTAATTATATGATTTTGGGTGTTTAAAAAATTGTGCAGGCACATCCTGGGATCAGTAAAAGTGAGAGGAAGAGAATATGCAGGCTAATGGACTGCAAGAAGCTTTCGGTTGAAGCCTGCATGCATGCGGTTCAAAACGAGAGACTCCCGTTGCGCGTGGTGGTTCAAGTCCTTTTCTTTGAACAGGTTCGAGCCGCAGCTTCATCTGGAAGTAGCACACCTGACCTGCCAAAAGCAATCAAGGACCTCAACAGTGCTTCTCATGGAAGCTCAAGATCAACCACAACTAACACAGAGGAAGACTGGGATGCAGTGGCTACAGCTGAAGAACTCAGGACCTTGAGGGGTGAGTTAGCCTCCTTGAGGCTGGAACGCAATGGGGGTCACACAAAGAGCCCATTAGCTGATAAGGGTCCGGTTCATAGAGGCAAAGGCTTATTAGCCACAAAGCGAATCTTAACCAAAATATGGTCAAGCAAAGGTGGGACGGGGGAGCATAGCGGGTCAGATTCATCTGAAAGTCTCGGATCGGGTAACCATGATGATGTGAAACTGACATCAACGCCGTCAAGAAAAGGGCGGCATTCAGTGTCTTAAAGGCTTAAAAAGGTCTGATTTTTATAATCTTTTTGTTAATGGGATTATGGTAGCAATGATAAAAAGCCTAGATGGTATGTGATTCTAACTTAGGGAGATCATAAGTGTAGTCCTATAATTATTATCTTAAAATTGTGGATTTTTAATGTTTATGGTCAAAAGCTAGGGGGAGAACAAAGAACCCTTCAAGTTGATGAAATGTAACAAAAATTGAGCTTCAATCTTGTTGTATTGTATCAACTTGTGGTGCTCTGAATGATCCTTAATTTGTGCTAAATATGTTATGAGTTTTTTTATTTAATTTATTGACCAAGATGAATATATATTGGCATATTTTATCATGTGAAAACCTAATTTTAAAATCCTTAAAACCTAGATTTTTTATTTTGATTTTAAAAATAAAAATGTGATTTTCATTAGACTATATTAAAATTAATTTCTTTATTTAAAATACAATTTTTTATGCAATTTTAATGCCATTTATATATTTATTTTCAAGATTTTAATGAAAGACTCAGATATAGTTTAAGAGTTTTTCCCAATTGAGTTTTCACATTATACAATCCCTATATTTTAGTTTTGGATTTGTTTACATCGTTCATGATCGGGATTTGATTAGATGTGGTTCTATTAGTACTTGGTAAGAGGTGCAATCCTACCAAGGGTGAGTTTTTTAAAACTTGAGATCGGCTTGTATTGGAGTCTAAAACTAATTAGGGCTGTAAACAAACCGAACGAACACGAACGGGCTTTTGTTCGTGTTCATTCGTTCAACTTTTAACTTGTTTACGAACGGTTCACAAACGTTAACCGAACGAAAATTCTTGTACGTGTTTGTTTATCATGGAATTTAGTTTGTTCACGAACGCTAAGAAACACGTATTATTTAAACAATAAAAACCAACATTTTTAATCTCAAGTAATGGAGATAATCATTTATAAATATATATAAATTAAGATATTATAGTATTAAACTAAAAATAACTTAAGTATGATGTTGTTAAATTAAAAATTAAAAATTAATATAAACAACATATTTAATGAATAAATATAATAATTGAACTTAACCGAACGTAAACGAGCATGTTCCCGAACGATTATGAACACTAATTAATGAACACAGCCTCTGTTCATGTTCGTTCGTTTAACTAAACGAACGGAATTTCTTGTTCGTGTTCGTTCGTTTATTATACGAACGAACATAAACGAACTTCTCGCCAAACGGTTCACGAACGGTTTGCTGAACGTTCGGTTCGTTTACAGCTTTAAAACTAATGATTGATTTTGACTTGTAAGTAGTTCAAATTGAGATGAATTTATTTATTGTTTCTTAATTCTATATTTATAAACATGTATTTTTATTATTTAAATATTTAAATAATAGTTATATTTTTTTATTTGTTTGGTTGCTTTTATCACAACTATAAATATAAAATTAAACTACTTGAACGCAAATGCGACATGCTACAACGGTTGTATGATTTTGAATATTAAAACGCTAATAAATAACTTCTTGAAAATGTTGTGATCATGCCAAAATATCCTAAAATACACTTTGATGTAAAAGTTAGCATTGCTTCATCATAAACAATCTAGTATAGAAAAATAAAAATTTAATAGAAAAATAAAAATACAGTAGAAAAAACACAAATGCAGTACAAAAAAGAATCTAGTACAGAAAAATAAAAATTTAATACAAAAAATAAGATGTTATGCCTAAATTATTATGCCACATGTCAAAATTATATTAGTTCTTACTCGTCTTAGGCAAAAATCTTTTCTTATTTGATATTTTTCCATAAATAATATTCGTAAACTAAGAAAATTATAATTTAAATTAAATATGTTACGAAGTTATTTGGTTCTAAAACATAACGTAAAGAAAAGTATGATGTTCAAATAATAAACAAAACACGATTTTGAGCTTCTTTCTAATTGAATATGATGTTCTGGTATACAATCATGCTTAGAGATGTTGATAGGTGTTACCAGATTGGTTGACTCGAGTGTTGCAAGTACTCGGCATCAAAGGGGGAGTTCTCGGATATTATAAATTATAAAGAAAATATTTTTTAAGAAATTATATATATGTCAAATAACATGAGTTTAGTACAATTTATAATATTTAAAGTGAATATCATTAAAAATAAAAAAAGATGAATGTTCGAATAATAAAGTATTTCAAAAATTTATATTTTTTGTATATATTAAAGACATGGTATTTATTTAATTCTCTTCTTCTAATATATCACCATAAAAATAGTTAAAAATCAAATAATAATATGTTAAAAACAACAAAAACTAGTGAAAAACATAAAAAATAAGCCAAAAATAGTGAAAATCCAAGTTTGACCGTGTTTGACCGATTCTAAGCATATTGACTGAGTTGAAGAAAATTGCATCGGCCAAGTATCAAGTATTCAAGTTCTAAGTTGTCGGCCGCGTAGTCCAAGTTTTACATAAATGTATACTACTAATGGTTATGGTTATTTTGAAATTTAAATAAACATATACATTATATATCTATAGATTGTATTATATGATTACACAACCTTAGATACTCAATTATAAAACTCATTTCTTATCATCTATTTTAAATCCTAAAAAAATGTGTTGTTCTATATAAATTTACATATAAATACAGAACAACTTAAATTTATATTAACACCACAACACAAATGGAAAAATAAGCACGTCACAAACAATTTCTTTTAGAAAACAAACAAAATTTAATAAAGAAAAAATAAATCATATTTACAAAAGAAAAAAGTAAACTCAAAACTTAAAAATATACGAGGGTAAAACTGTTATTTCATATAAGTTGATGGGTTAAGTTCGCGATCGCTAAATGAGAGACATTGAGACGTGCTTATTGTTTAGAAGGTTAGATCCACGTGATTTGGGAGTGCCTTTTTAAATACATGTCATTGGGCTGGGCCTGTTTAGATCCAGTGGCACGTCAATCTTTCTAGGGCCTTAAACCAAAGCCTAAATTTGGGTTTTATTTATTTATTTATTTATTTATTTTGAAAACATAGGAGAATTATCATCCCTTTTGTTTAGTCTAACATATTATGTTGGTGTACAAGAAATGAATGTACTCAATTTCTTTTGTAAAAAATTCTAAATAAGAAGAAAATATGTAAAAGAAAATGTCTACAAAACATGCACCCGCATTTACATTTTTAATTAATAAATTTTGTGCTAGATAAGATACAATAAAAGAAAATGTTACAAAAACTATTAGGGCCTATTCTTTAAACATTTTTTGGTCTCAATACCCTTTTTTGAACCTAACACCCTTTTTTTTATATATATTCTTTACAAAGTGAAGCACCTCTTGGTTAAAAAAATATCATATGATATAATAAATTAATTAAATAATGTTTATTTTTTGTGAAAAGACAAAACAGAGATTTTAAAATGTTAAATACCCAAAAGACAAAGAAAAACCTTAAAATTATCGGTGATCAATCTATCCAGCCATACAGCGTCAAATCCCCCCGTATCCTAAGATTTCAATTTGCTGCATTTTATGCAAAACAAAAGAAAATTCTAATAAAGATAACTTTGTAAGATTTTTTTAATTTTTTTTAAGTCATTATATATTCAAATTTACATAATATTTTTGTTCAAAACAATATTATGTTTCCAAGAAAAGACAAAAGAAAAGTACATACAGATTTGTCTTGCAGATTCGAGCATTTTTGTTTATTTCTTCACACGACTACCATTCCATTCTTCATATACATACTACGTCAGGGTGTACGTACCCTCATCATATATAAAAGGAAAAATTACAAGATTCATCCTTTATGTTTCTTATCAGTTGCAGGTTTCATCCTTTATCTTTCACTTGTTTCAGTTTTCATCCTTTATGTCTATGTTTAGTTTCATGTTTCATCCTTTATGATAACTTCTGTTAAGTAATTCCGTTAAGTCTAATTAACATGAGGGTATTATTGTAAACTCTTGTTAGATGGATGGAAACTTTAAAAACCACCTCAAAAAACACTTCCAGCAATCCAGCCACATCTTTCATTTTGTTGACAAAAAAAGTCAACATGTAATACTTAAAATCAATGCTAACCATTTTTGCCATATGCAGCCCAATTTGTTTTCCTGCACATATATTAGAGGTAAAAAAAGACTTTTTATGACCCAATTTGATGCACATTTGTGGCTGTAAAATATGACAAATTTGTTGACATGTTTTAGGCCAAAACAAGGACTTTTTTGAACCAATTTTCTGCACACATTTGTCTGTAAAACATGTCAACTTTTTGACATATTAGAGGTCAAAAAGACAACTTTTATGACCTGAATTTGCTGCACGCCTATAACCAGAAAATATGTCTTTTTTGACGTATTAGAGGTCAAAACGACAATTTTTATCACCCAAATTTGCTGCACACCTGTAGGAGGATAACATGTCAATTTTTTGACATATTAGAGATCAAAAAGACGACTTTTGTGACCCAAATTTGCTGCACATCTATAGCTAGAAAATATGTCAATTTTTTGACGTATTAGTGGTCAAAACGACGGATTTTATCATCCAAATTTGCTGCACACATAACCATCCAAAATCATCCAAAAACATAAAAGATAAATTAAAATTCAATCCAGATCAATACATAACCATCCAAAATCATCAATTTCCAAAAGCACACTAAATTAGCCCTAAAAATACCCAAAATCCAACATCATTCCGAAATTAGCCCTCTGCTTGCCCTTTACACGTCCTGCTGTTGTGTCCCTTATTGTTACACTTAGAACAAGTTACAGACGTATTTTTCTTGGAAAGTCTCCCAGCTTTTTTCATTTCCTCCAACTCGACCGCAGATTTCTTTCTTTTCTTTTTTGGTCTTCCCACAGGTGTGTGATGATTTGGTGGGGTAAGGGTGGTTGGTATTTGAGACTTTTTCCATAAATTTTTTCCATTTATAGGAAAAATCTTGAAGCTGTAAACTTGTTTCCAAGTTTCCAGTTTATGGACCGGAGAGACCCAAGATTCAACAACCCCCACATGTTGACTATTACTTGCCATGTTCCATATTGTTGCCACTGCATGTTTGCATGGTATACCTGTGAGCTCCCATCTTCCGCAGCTACATTTCCTTTGAGTAACATTTACTACAAGTCGCTCTCCATATGGGTCAGATACCTCATAATGATCTCCACCATTCCGACTAACAGTAAACTTTGTAGCTTGTTTTTTGATAATGTCAAATTGTTTAGATGCATGTGGTGTTAAGGGACCATCAGTTTTGTCAATTACTCCCAAAACATTGACAATTCTTCTCATAAGATATTCTCTTATGTAATCCAAAGATGTAATGATCGGCTTATCTCTAGCATCCAAAATCTTTGCATTAAAGACCTCACACATATTATTCAAGAGTACATCAGATTTTGACCGACCTGTTAGAATCAAATGAATTAGTCACTATATTTTCATTATTAGAATATTTGCAATATTCACCAGAAAAATGAGATCTGGACCAATGTTTAGGCTGAATCTTTGATAGCCAAAGGTGTGCATCAGCATTCATTTCTTTCAGCTCCTTCATGAAGTGTTCAAATTGACGAATAGTTGTAGATGTTGCAAGCTTCCAAAGTATGTCTTTATATGCCTTACCTTTAAATTTTATCTGCATGTTCTCGAGAATGTGCCTAAGGCAAAACCTATGCTCAGCACAAGGAAAAAGCCTGCCAATAGCTTGAAGAACCCCCTGTAAAAATAAGGTTAGTAATTGCTCATGCAGTTAAATACATAAAATTGGAATTAGGTCTAACCTTTTGTCTATCACTAACAAAGGTAAAGTTTGAATCGTCTACCAAATTTAGATCATCTTTAAGACATTCTAGAAACCACATCCAAGAGTTGATGTTCTCAGCCTCAACAATTGCATACGCAAGAGGGTAAATACCATTGTTGCAGTCAATTCCAACAGCTGAAAGAACCTGACCAGGGAAAGGTCCTTTCAGAAAAGTACCATCAAGGCCCAACAAGTCTCTTCCAATTGCTCTAAACCCCTCTTTCAATGGCCCAAGGCAGATGTAAACCCTCTTAAATTTTCTGGTTGTAGCATTTGGATCAGATACATGTTCAACATCTAACTTTGCAGTCGTTCCTGGGTTTTTCAAACATAGTTCTTCAAGGTAATCTCTAAGAAACGCATATTGAGCTACATAGTCTCCATGAAGTTGTTTTTGTGCTTTAGATCTAGCTCTAAAGGCTTTCATTTTTGAAATACACACTTCAAATTTCTTTTGAAACTGTTCTTGGACTGCTTTAACTGGTATGCTGGGATTATCTTCAATTTGTTCCATGAGTTTTTCTGATAAAAAGGTTGATGTACAAGCTCTTGGATTTCTGGTTTGGAGGCATTTATGATCTGTAGTTAATGTTTTGACCATCCATGTTTCTGTTACCTTATCTTTTGAAACTAAAAGTACCCATGGACATAGATTTTGTTGTGGGTTTTTCTTTTTTCCCCTGCCCCCTTTGTGCTTATCTTTTCGTCCTCCAGTTTTAGTCCTTTTCACATTTCCACCCTTCTTTTGAGTTGAAACTTCACCATCTTTAACTTCTATTGCTTCTAAATCACCAACACAAACAACCCTAACCCTTTCTTTGTCATCCTTGATTATCTTCAATTCCCTTCTGGTTTCAACTGTGTGCATTTTTAGGAAGTTCTTTAGTTCTTGTTTAGTTCCAAACATTTGGCCAATGAAAAAGTTATTGTCATCAGCATTAGCAACTATAAGGTTCTTCAAATTCCTTTTCCTTATGCTTCCAAGGTTTTCATCAGATTCACATCCACTATCAAAGTCTTCATTATCCAAAACATCTAAATCAGAATCTTCTTGTTGAATAAAATCATCAAGATCAATGTTGAACTTATAATCTCTCATATCAACTTCATGATTATCCATCAGATTATCATTATCTACAATGTAGTCACTATCATCCACATCACTATCTACCCCATCTACTTTATCAACATCAGCATGTACTTCCACATTTTCTTCATTAAAGAACGGATCAAAGTTATTTAAACCATCATAGTTAATTAATGGTATCTGTTCATCATGACCAATAGCAACTGAAAGGTTACTAGTATCAACTACATATTCACCCGATTCATTTGATGGTTCATTCTGGCACAACAAAAGGTTACTAGTGGATTTAGAAAGGTATAATACGTTTGTGCATCCATGCTCTAAATAAACATCAAGAAACCTATTTTGCAGCGTAATATAACTAAGAAAAATCGATATATCTTTCTCATTACGTAAACCATGAATGCCTGAATCAAGATCACCTCCTGGTTCTATGTAATGGTAGTATGTTTCTTCCCAATCCTCATAACCTAGTTTTTGTTTTATAGCTTCAAGGTTCTTCATACAAAAATCTTTAGTGTCTAACAAATCAACGAAATTCAACACACCATTCTCATAGCTACGGCTTGGATAATCAGTGAATGAACCACCATGATGGAAATTGAGGGTGAGATAACTACCTGTAATAAGAAATTAGATGAAGCAAAAACGAATCATCAGGTCAAACCTACTTTAATCGAATTTGATGAAAATAGGTCTTCAACGGACAAAAATCGTGCTTTATTCGAACTCTAAAAATACTGTAAAATAGGATTCCATAACTAAACAATGAAAACAATAACAAAACCGTAAGAAACCATAAAAATCATGAAACCAAAACACAATTAATCGCATACTTACTGTATATAAGATCGATTTCGTAGTCATCATCAGAATTGCGAACATTAAATCGGTATAATGAATCATCGATTTTTCCTTCAGGTTCCATTGGGGATCGTCCAGGAGTCTGGAAGCCAGAGAGGTTTTGATCAACTTCTGGAAGGGTTTATGATCGACATGTTTTTTAACAAGAGATTGTGTAAGTTTCCATCCATCTAACAAGAGTTTACAATAATACCCTCATGTTAATTAGACTTAACGGAATTACTTAACAGAAGTTATCATAAAGGATGAAACATGAAACTAAACATAGACATAAAGGATGAAAACTGAAACAAATGAAAGATAAAGGATGAAACCTGCAACCGATAAGAAACATAAAGGATGAATCTTGTAATTTTTCCTATATAAAATACATTTAGAAAATCAATCACATTATAAAGTCATTACTTTTATTTTTATATATATTTTATATATTTTTTAACAATAAAAAAATACAAAAATTTTGTGTTATTAGTACATTATTTTACCAATATTTTAACCCCTATTTTATTCTTTATAATTTGATGAAAAATTAACATACTGTACAGAACATTTTCCACCTACTCCCTAATCCATATCCGTATTCTCCCTTGAGTCCCTTCTCCATCTTTAAAATCGTCAATCTAACATCTATCAAGATTTAAATATACAAAACTGATTATATATATATAACCAATAAAATGTTTACATAAAAGAGAAATGTTCGAAGAAAACTCCTTATATTGTATAACATACAAGTTACATATATGTAATAACATAAAATACATATTTTTTTCTTTTTTGTACATTTCTAAGCCTATAATAATAAAAAAATAAAACAGAAAAATGAAAAAAAGAAAGAATTGGTAATGATTGCGATTAGTTTTATATAAAATGATGGTTTCTTATAAACTCTCTCTCACATGAAAAAATAACATTTATAAGCATGTGCTTAAAGGCGTAAAGTTACTTACTTCTACTTTAATTTTAAATTAAGAAAATGTATGGGTATAAATGGTATATTAGTTTTCAACTACTATTAGTGAAAGTTTATACATGCAAAGTGTACAAAGTTTGCGAGATTTTATCAAACAAGTGTTAATTCTTTTTGCGAGATAAAATTATGCAGACACCGAAATATTATGCACACATGGAATTCTCACAAAAATACATTAGGATTGATAACTCCGTATATGCATGATTTTACATAAAGATAATTAATACTTCTTTGATAAATTATGCAGACTTCGTATACTTCGCAAACAAATAAGTCATTGTATTTAAACATGACCCAATACACACACAAGGTTAGTCACTCATGTATACATGGGTTAATTTGAAAATTATATAAAATAATGTTTTTTTTTTCACAAGTACATGTATAAGGAAATTCATCAAAACTCAATCTAATTAGCATTTTAACACGTGTATAAGAAAATTCATGTGAATATAATGATTCACATTCTTTTTAGTCCATGAATTAGAATTATGAATATTTAATACACAAGCTAATTTAACATGTTAATTGTCAATGTTGTCTTAATCATAACTTGACCAAAACTGTACTAATTAAGATCACCATAGTTTTATAAAAGTTATTGGTACCTTTTTTTTTTTTCCCTTTCTTAGATACTACATAAAGTGACAACACACTTCTGTTTTTTGTTAAAGTTGAACTTGGTCATTGTTTGATAAACCAGATACCTTCTTTAAGTTATCCCAACTCTTCACAACGTACCTCTTGAAATTCTCAGACTTTTCGACTCAAATATGCATTTCAAATTCAAGACCTGCATCATTCTTTGCTCTTAAAACAATACCAGCAATAGCCACTCTAGAAAATTTAACCAGAAAACGCTAGATTACAAATCAATATATCAAAGTTAAAATTTCAAATAAAAGTGTAAACAAAATTTAAAAATATGGACTAATTTATGATAAGGATAAAACATTATAAAGGATGAAAGCATATATTACCAAGAAGGGCCAATAGTTTCTAGTAAATGAAGTTTTACCTTGTACTTGTGAAGAATCATCATTAGAATCAACATGTCGGTAAGATTGGTCTTCTAATATCTTGTACATATATGATATATGACCATCCACCACTGGAAAAATAATAATTTTAGATTTCTTTAGGTGACTGTCAAATTATGAAGCTCACTTACAAATATTGTAATTTGGCATGGTGCGATATTTTTTTTAAGATAAGGGCACATGGTACTTAGCTTAGCTCTTGCTTTGTGTAATGGCATGAAGGGTCTTGATCGCTTCGTGGTCTAAGTATCTGAGAGGCCCCGTTTCCCGGGAATCCCTCGGTTGGTTAAACATCAAAAGCATAACTCTTAAACCGTAAAATAATCGAACACTATGGCAGCGGAATTCATTACGTAATATCTAGTCTCTTTAGGAATGCCAGTTTCTGAGTAGGTAGTCCTCATGTCTTGCCACGAGCCATCATATCCTTATCATAACTGACATGCATGCTAAAACAAGTCAGCTTTCACTGGTGAGCTCTAAGTTAAATTTTTATAAAAATCTTTACTCATTCATATCTTTGCATAACATTCATATCATCATAACATCAAACATACTGTACGTAGAAAATTAGCATGTCACTGCTGACCGAAGTCAACAGGCTTGTGCAGCACAAGACTCTTAAACTATCAACCCGAAGTCGATAACTTACACATGCATAAGATTTCCTCAACTGGCGACACACGGTCGGCAGGCCTGTGTTTCCACAGGACTCTTTAACCATCAACCGAAGTTGACGGCTCATACCGGTACAAGACTTCTTTACATACATCATTCATACATACCATGGTTTAAATCATTTAAACCATCATAAGCATAAACACTTTATCGCACCGCAGTGCTCAAGTCCTGCCCAACCGCAGCTGGCAAAACCACATTTACTCCTCGACCTCTGCCGAGTGTCTTACAAAAAAAATCATTTCTTTCTCAACCACCGTTGAGACTTAAAACATTCTTTACATCTCAGCTGAGCCTCTTAAAATCATTTACTTCTCAACCGCAGTTGAGACTTAAAACATTCTTGTCACTTGACATCTCAGCTGAGACTCTTATAATCATTTACTTCTCAACCGCAGTTGAGACTTGAAACATTATTTTCCTGAAACATTCTTTACTATAACATATACTTTTATTCTACCATAGTCAGATAAAACGATCATTTTCATAAACAACTTTATAACATGCATATCAGCCCAAAGTGATAAAACATTTAAAACAGGGCTATAAAAACTCGCCTTAATCCAAAGCTTGACTTACAATAAATTCCCAATTAGCCTCGGCTTTAGGAATTGCTTACAACCTGTATAACATTATTACTTTAACACATAATTCAAGCATCCTTATATAAATCTAATAGGGCTAGTGGTTAGATTAAATTACGTTCTTACGTACTTGATTTATCCTAACCACTCATACCCATGCTTGACATTCATACTTTACATTACTTGCTCGGCTTAGACAAGCGTATTCTCTTATTTAATTAATTCATCTTAGGCGTTGCTAACTTACGGATTGAATCTTTCTGAACGTCCAATGTCAAAGACATTGCCTTGATAGTCATCAAATAGTTAATGTTGTTGATTATCACGCTAAAACAGGTTCTTAGACAAATTAATGGCTTAGAACTGATCAATCCTTGTTATTGACTACCCGGATATCATAAAATATCACCATGTTTAGCATACTAATATGCCTGTTATCATAAACATCAGATAATCGTTCCAATGAGTATGTTAATGATTGTGATTAGTTTGAAATACTTGGATTTAACCTTGTATTTCAAGAATTAACCAAACTAATCACCTACCTTGTCATAATCAAATGGTTTAAATCATTATAACCATTGTTATGATTTCATGCAAACCGGGCATTACAACGGATCAAAACAAGGATTTACCCGTTAACAGTTCGAGTTCTTGTTTATAAGCAATCCTAGCCATTATCTAGGCAATAATCAACAACCCTAACTATATCATTACGTTCAAAAACAAGATCTAATCAGTCATTATCAATCTAGAAGGTTAAAACAAACCATTACCTAATCTGACGGATTTCTGCGGGTAAAACAACGATCAGTACTTGTAGATGCGATCCCTGGTATGATCGGTGACTTCTGATGGCTTCAATATGGTGATTTGATGGTAGAAGTGTGTGTGTTTTCGTCTGTAGAGCGTTTAAGTTCGAGAAGAAGAAGATAATAATCTTCTGCATGAATTCTTGATTAAGTAATCAACTTTCTCCACCGCCTCACCCGTCGTGTACCGCGACGAGGAGCTAATAAGGCTTCGCGTACCGCGAAGAAATCCGGAGAATCTCAGATGTTTTGGTCCATCGCGTACCGCGAAGAATCCTCAACCTCTCCGTCGCGTACCGCGACGAGTCCAGAAGTTCCATACTTTGAAATTTTTCTTCGTTTCAAGATTCCGGACAATCCGTAACTCCGTTTCGCGCACGGTTTTCGCCCACGTTCACCGTTTCTCGCGTACTATCATTCTGTAATGATTTTGATTGTCAACTCAACGTGGATTTCATGCGCGCTCAAATGTGCTAAATCTTCGGTTGTTACAAATCTACCATCCTTACAATAGGTTTCGTCCTCGAAACCTGTTACGTTTCAAACAAATGTGGGTAGAGTCGTTTCATCTCGTCTTCAGTCTCCCATGAAACCCCTGATTCTTTTGGTGTTTCCATTGAACCTTAACTTGTCTAATCGGCTTGTTACGCAATTGTTTTTCTTTTATGTCAACAATTGCCATAGGTTCTTCTATGTAATTTAACATTTCATCAACTTCAATATCGTATAATGGCCCATATCCTATCTCATCTGCAAGACATTTTCTCAAGTGTGATACGTGAAATGTCGAGTGAATTTCACTCAACTTATCTGGAGGATTTAATCGATAAGCTATCCTATCGACTCATACCGTTATTCAAAAAGGTCTACTAAATCTCGGACTCAGCTTTCCTCTTTTCCTAAATCGAATAATTCCTTTCCATGGTGAAACTTTTAATAATACTTGATCACCTACCTTAAATTCTATTGGTCTTCTTCTTTTATCAGCATAGGACTTTTGTCGATCTTGTGCAGCTTTCATTCGTGCTTTAACTAGCTGGAGCTTTTCAGTCAATTCAACTACTGCAGCTTTGCTCCCTACTTCTTTCTGTCCTACTCCTCCCCAACACACAGGTGTCCTACAACGCCGTCCATACAACGCCTCGTATGGTGGCATTCCAATACTAGAATGGTAGCTGTTGTTGTACGAGAATTCCACTAATGGTAAATGATCATTTCATATACTACCAAGATCAATAGAACAAGCTCCAAACATATCTTCCAAAATTTGCATAGTTCTTTTCGGACTGTCCATCTATCTGAGGATAATACGCAGTGCTGCTATTTAATCTTGTACCCATCGATTCATGAAATTGTTTTCAAAATCTTGAAACAAATCACGTATCACGATTTAACACTATAAAACTAGAACTCCATGTCTGGTAATTATTTCTTTCACAAATAATTCAGACAATTTCTTCGACGTATAAGTCTCACGCATAGACAAGAAATGAGCACTCTTCATTAATCGGTCTGTACTCACTCAAGTAGTATCGCGAAATTTTGCCTTAATAATTAAACCCATGGTGATGTATTCCCACTTCCCTTCTGGGACTTTTGAAGGTTGCACATAACTATAGGGTTTCTGATGTTCCGCTTTCACTTGTGCTTATGTCAACCATTTGTTTACACATTACATTACATTTAACTTCATACCTGGCCACCAGTAAAGCTTTCGAAGATCTTGGTACGTTTTCATTGCACCAGGCTGAATAGAGTAATGTAACCTATGTGCTTTATCTAAAATCCTTGACCTATTGCTCCTGTTTCATGGAACCTACACTTGATCAAATCGGATATTAACACCGAACTCATGTTCTTCTAAATTTTTAATCTGGCCAAGGATCCTTTCTAATCCAACAATTTTCTTGTTTTAATTGTAGAGTAATCCCATGTTGTGTCGGGACCTTTTTCCTAATTATCCCTCTTTTGGCATTTCTACTCTATCTCTTCATGCTTCAATCAGATGTTGACGATCATATGGTTACAAGTCGTCTTCCTCTTTATGTCATATTATTTAGCTATGATAGGTAGCTTATTATGACATTTAATCCTTGCGTCCTTATCTTTTCCTAACTTGTATGGTACAACATGTCATATTATTTAGTTATAACATGCGTTATTTCTTAGTTTGTTGATGGTATTACCATTTTTCCCATCTAGTTTCTAAAAACATTTATTCCTCTTGGCATTAAACCATTTATAAAGCACTCGTTGGAATTTGGTCATAATTAAATTTTCTTAACATAACTTACATACGCATCTTAACACATAAGGTTGTCAATGCATAAGGCCAACCAAAATTTTTTTTTTCATTGCATAAACAGGCCAAAACCAAGTCTTGGTGTTGTTACAATATTTCATTAGTCGCCTTATAATGAGGATTTCTTGTTTCTCCCAATAAAAAGGCTTCATCGTTTACCTCATCATTTGCCTCATTAAGAGGACTACATCATTTGATCCACTTTATGCATGATAATCTTATCATAAAAATTTCCTTTGATAACATACGTATGCACACTATCACATAACAATACCATGAATCTTCTTATACATAAGACAGTGGCAATTATCATTTATCATTAAACTTGTACTAATACAAAGTTCCTTAAGTAGTTTCTTGCAACAGATGCAAGACTCTATTAACACATGTAACCGTATTAAACACACATTTTACAATCTATACTTTAAGCTCTATACGTGTTCTATACATGTTCAACATCTATTATCTTGTGAAGATAAGATAGTTCATTAAACGATAACAATGTTGCAACACTTATGTATCCTCTTCTAGCATAATTAGCTTCCCGTTAGAATTATTAAAATCATCTATAACATCTTTAGCATAGCAATTCTAGATCCGGTCAGTCGTCACATGAATTCTTGTCAAAAGCAAGTCGTATCATTTCAACTTTTCATAACCTTCGAACTATCTTGATGGTTGAACATTTTCCTTTCCTTCGCATTTGACATAAGACTGACTCTAGTCTTTGAGATTCACTTATACCTAAAGCCAGGCATACATTCATTTATCTTCCCTTATCAATTCCTAATGTCAACGTATATTACTCAATCTAGTGAGACCATGTTAGGATTTAGGATACTAACAAAGCATTATCATTCATGACACGGAGAATAATCTCATTAAATTTTTTTTTATCAAATTTTTAACTTGCATTACCTCAATCGGATGTACTTATTCTTAGTTTATAATATTATTCATTCACAGGTGATGAATAATTTATCCATAAAGGAAGTTCCTTGTTCGTTTGTAAGCCATTTCCTTCATTCGTAAATTAGTTCCATCATTCACAAATCCATTGAATCCTTTACACATAAATCAGTCACCCGTACTGATTCTCTTCATCCATAATTGATTTCTTTCATCCATATTGACATACATACACTTCTATCTTCATCACGTTATCGTTTCTCGAATGGTTACACAATGCGTTGCATCCACCATTGTTTTCCTCATCACTTCCCATGCTTGCTTTACTTCTCGGACCGTCATCGTCTTCATATTAAACTACGTTTCTACCATTGATCGAACTCTGTTTCCATGTTCTAATAGTTTCTTTCATTATCGACCTTTTAGGGTAGGTCCTTTACCAATAGCTTCCAAATAACTTCAACGATGAATTCAATGTGACCATAATGCAATTTAGGATATATAAGGTATTCATATGATAGACAATAATACAAACTCAGTTGTCTAGTAAATCATTAATAACGGTGTCCGGAGTGTCATTAATCACGTACTTTTCAAACCGTGTTTCTATTATTCCCATTCATACTTTATACCTATTAATCCATGAATCTTTGTCAAACCAATAATGTAAGACCTTAACCAGTATCCATCTGACCAAACAAACATTCCCAATTGTCTCTATAACTCTTTCAACCTTTCTAATCGTATTTTGTTCTTTACCTTTATTGGCATCAAATAGTTATGATTCGTTCAGTCATTGAATTCTTCCTTTTATGTCCAAGTCATATGACAGATGAAACCCGAGTATTAGTCATATAGATAAATCCGTAACCGCAGTAGCTAATTGCGGTCACTATTTATCTATACTCGTGTGTCTAGGGTTTCTTCTACCACATGCTTAGTTCATTTCCTAATAAACATTATTATTAACAATAGTCTAAACAATCCAACATATACATACATCTTAACACATATAGGCACATATACATGCATTTTACTATAACAACTTCACATTAACTTTAAGGCACATATACCTTAAATCTATTTCAAATATATCATAACATATATTCTTTACTTTAGCAAGACGCTCGTGGCATTGAACTACCCTTTACTGGCATCCTTAGCTTTGGTCCCATTCTCAGTTTAAGTTCAGGCATCAGGTTATGCCCGAATCTCTCAAACTATGGCTCTGATACCAACCTGAGAGGCCCCGTTCCCCGGGAATCCCTCGGTTGGTTAAACATCAAAAGCATAACTCTTAAACCGTAAAATAATCGAACACTATGGCAGCGGAATTCATTACGTAATATCTAGTCTCTTTAGGAATGCCAGTTTCTGAGTAGGTAGTCCTCATGTCTTGCCACGAGCCATCATATCCTTATCATAACCTGACATGCATGCTAAAACAAGTCAGCTTTCGCTGGTGAGTTCTAAGTTAAATTTTTATAAAAATCTTTACTCATTCATATCTTTGCATAACATTCATATCATCATAACATCAAACATACTGTACATAGAAAATTAGCATGTCACTGCTGACCGAAGTCAACAGGCTTGTGCAGCACAAGACTCTTAAGCTATCAACCCGAAGTCGATAACTTACACATGCATAAGATTTCCTCAACTGGCGACACACAGTCGGCAGGCCTGTGTTTCCACAGGACTCTTTAACCATCAACCGAAGTTGACGGCTCATACCGGTACAAGACTTCTTTACATACATCATTCATACATACCATGGTTTAAATCATTTAAACCATCATAAGCATAACACTTTATCGCACCGCAGTGCTCAAGTCCTGCCCAACCGCAGCTGGCAAAACCACATTTACTCCTCGACCTCTGCCGAGTGTCTTACAAAAAAAATCATTTCTTTCTCAACCACCGTTGAGACTTAAAACATTCTTTACATCTCAGCTGAGCCTCTTAAAATCATTTACTTCTCAACCGCAGGTTCTTAGACAAATTAATGGCTTAGAACTGATCAATCCTTGTTATTGACTACCCGGATATCATAAAATATCACCATGTTTAGCATACTAATCTGCCTGTTATCATAAACATCGGATAATCGTTCCAATGAGTATGTTAATGATTGTGATTTGTTTGAAACACTTAGATTTAACCTTGTATTTCAAGAATTAACCAAACTAATCACCTACCTTGTCATAATCAAATGATTTAAATCATTATAACCATTGTTATGATTTCATGCAAACCGGGCATTACAACGGATCAAAACAAGGATTTACCCGTTAACAGTTCGAGTTCTTGTTTATAATCAATCCTAGCCATTATCTAGGCAATAATCAACAACCCTAACTATATCATTACGTTCAAAAACAAGATTTAATCAATCATTATCAATCTAGAAGGTTAAAAGAAACCATTACCTAATCTGAAGAATTTCTGCGGGTAAAACAACGATCAGTACTTGTAGATGCGATCCCTGGTATGATCGGTGACTTCTGATGGCTTCAATATGGTGATTTGATGGTAGAAGTGTGTGTGTTTTCGTCTGTAGAGCGTTTAAGTTCAAGAAGAAGAAGATAATAATCTTCTGCATGAATTCTTGATGAAGTAATCAACTTTCTCCACCGCCTCACCTGTCGCGTACCGCGACGAGGAGCTAATAAGGCTTCGCGTACTGCGAAGAAATCCGGAGAATCTCAGATATTTTGGTCCATCGCGTACCGCGAAGAATCCTCAACCTCTCCGTCGCGTACCGCGACGAGTCCGGAAGTTCCATACTTTGAAATTTTTCTTCGTTTCGCGATTCCGGATAATCCGTAACTCCGTTTCGCGCACGGTTTTTGCCCACGTTCACCATTTCTCACGTTCACCATTTCGATTATCATACATATATGTTCTTACGGTTCTGATTATAGTGCTCACAAGTTTGTTATGAAAAACAGAGTTTACACATCATACACATACAGATATACAAAAGCAACCATCTTGTTACACTACCATAGTTTTATACATCACAAAGTTTTACTACAAGGACTATCAGTACTATAATACCAACACTAACTACCGGGAATACATTTCACAATCAAAACTTCCCATCTGCATCACATACTAACAACCTATCTGTCTATGCATATGATATCCCAAAAGAACCGTCTGAACATACTTATCGTAAAAAGTATGATAAGCAGGAAAACATCATGGCGACAGCCGCCATAATCACACCCAAAACTATCATCCTGGTCTCGAAGCTGGCCATCCCAAACCAAACCAGAAACTCTCTCACCCTCACCACTCCTGCTCTCAACGTCTCAACCTGCTGCCAAAAGGTAGCAATAATCCTCTGCACCCACGTCCTTCGCAACCGCTCTTCCACCGACGTCCTCCACACTTGTGTGTCCACCTCTAATGTGTTCACTCGATCTATAATGGTCAAGTGAGAAGTCAAAATTTCCAATACCGTGTTACGGGTATCATCTATCATGGCATTCTGCTGCTGTATATCCTGCCTCATCCCTTGCAGATCCTTAGTGACCTGCTGTAGCTGGGCTCTAAGCTCAGCCTGACGGGATGACTCCCCCACCTCATGTATGGTGTCGGGTTCATCTCTAGGCGCCATCTGACGTCCAGGAGGAAGACCTGTCGTCTTGCGAGCTTGACCTCGCATCCGTCTAAGTCCATCCCACGCTGGGGCTCTCGGTGGAGATGGCATAGGTGCTGGTGCTGGTGCTGGTGCTGGTACTGGTGCTGGTGGTGTCTGTGGTACAGGTGTAGCAGCCTGTGATGCAGCCGCAGATACTTCCGACGGATCGGAATCAGACCCCGAACTCGAGCTCGGTGTATCGTCTAGTATCACGTAAGGAAACCGCTGATAGATGTATCTCTCCCCTTGGTCTGCCATCGCTGTATAAACAGAATACTCGAATCAGTACCATGAAAAAATATTGAATAATAACATTCAACATACACATGATATCCGACGTTTCCCTATCCTAACACAACTATTCGTTCCTTTAGTTATTAATGTTCCGCTTGAGTCAAATCAAACTAGAATGCACGCGTGTTGCGAGTTTCAGTTATGCTAGCCACTCATAACTGAGATCCGTACCACCTGATTATCCTAGCTTAATTCAAAACAAGTTTTGTTCGTTAGACATGTTCGGTGCTCTCTGTGTTACTATACGAGCCTATGGTTATAGTCTAGGTCTCTAAGTCCACCTAAATTCTATAACCTGTGGCTCTGATACCACCCTGTCACACCCCCACCTCTCGTCACCTGTGATGATGTTACTTGCTACTCTGATGTGATTGCAGAAGCATAGTGGTGATGTCTCAGAGATGAGGGGTGACTTACTTGAACCGATATCACAGCACACAGATTTACTTAAAATAAATATGTTACAAGGGTTTCGTTTGTTACATCAACTTAACAGCTAAATAGATTACATAATCTGATACATTTAAGTTCAACTAAGTGAAGTGCATCCTCACCGTGTCGTCACCGTTGTCCTGCAAAAATGTTAAAGTTTAAAACGTCAGCACAAAGCTGGCGAGTTCGACAGTTTATTTAAACAATATGATATGATAAGTAAGTTCTCAGAATGTTCAGTTATAGATAACCATGGGACCCGTATCTAGTTCCTTTCGGACAGTTGTACGTTTCGCGAAGATACTACCCGTCGGTAAATATCTTATTGCCTCATTATCTTAATGTCTATCACTAACATTAAGAAAGTTGTTATGGAAACAGGTACCAAACATTCACACCAGGGGAGATGAAATCCTCCTAGCGAATGGGTTGTCAGCCAATAGTACTAATAGTGATTCCTGTTCGGCCCCACATGGGTTCACTAGATACAGTTCAAGAGATAAGGACTTTTGATACTGTGATAAAAATGCTAACGGCAAAATCCCATGAAATCACACGAAAGTCACATGAAATCACACAGATTTCAGTGATGCATATCATATGGTCAGAAACAGTTTGCAGAGTTACCCCGATGTTTATAAAACATTAAAAATAAAAGGGGTTGTACGAAACTCACTTGATATCTCACAGCAATAGGAACACTCGCAACTGGTGCTAATGATGTACTTCTGCATTGGTTTATGTTTGATATGTTATTAATGTTTTAACTTACTGATTAAATCTTCTTGAACGTCCAATGTCAAAGACATTGTCTTAATAGTCATCAACTAATATAAGATTTTTAATGATTATCTTAATATCATATCATACAATGTATGATAATGTAGGAATCTACACTGATCCAGGTTCCTAATATTATGTTGATGCCAATCTTGATTAACCAGAATATTCTTAGATTAGTCAAATAGTTAATGTTATTGATTATTATGCAAAAGCAGTTCCTAGACAGGTTAATGGCTTAGGAATGATCAATCCTTGTTATTGATTACCCAAATATCATGAAATATCACAATGTAGTATTAGATTATGTTTAATAACCATGTTTAACATACTAATCTGACTGTTATCATGAACATCAGATAATCATTTCAATGAGTATGTTCATGATTGTGATTAGTTTGAAACACCCAACTTTCACGTTGCATGTCAAAGATTAATCAAACTAATCACCTACATTGTCACAATCAAATGGTTTAAACCATTATAACCATTGTTATGATTTCATGCAAACCGGGCATTACAACGGCTCAAAACAAGGATTTACCCGTTAACAAGTCGAGTTTGTCATTTGTAATCAATCCTAGCCATCATCTAGGCAATAATCAACAACCCTAACTATATCATTACGTTCAAAAACAAGATTTAATCATTCATTATCAAAATAAGAGACTAGAATGAACCATTACCTAATCTGGAGGAGTTCTGCGGGTAGAAAGATGATCTGAACTTGTTTTAACGCTTCTTGATGCGATCTAAACGTCGTGAGGCCTTCAAACTTGAAGTTTTGTTGGATCAGATGATTATTTTCGTGGGTGGGAGCTGGTGTCGTCGAGAAGAAGGGATAGATTATGGATATGGATGAAAAACTTGATTTTTAAGCAAGTTGGCGACTCCTCCATCCGTCGCGTACCGCGAACAGAAGAAAAGCAGGCTTCGCGTACCGCGAAGAAATCCGGAGAAATCTCAGATATTTTCAAGCATCGCGTACCGCGAAGAACCCTTAGCTCCTCCTTAGCGTACCGCGAAGACCAATTTTTTTCCATTTTTCGACAGAAGCTTCATTTTGCAATTCCGGGCCATCCGTAACTCCGTTTTGTACGCGGTTTTCGCCCACGTTCATCATTTTTCGCATACTATCATCCCATAATCATTTCTATTGTCAATTCCACATGGATTTTAAACACGATCAAATGTGCTCAATTCGTTGCTGACGTAATTCTTCGTACGCAATTATCACATTTAGATCTTTTGATAATAGATCATTGTTATCATAGCATGAGCCCCCAAACTAATATTCATTATGAAATTTTATTATTCAAAAGTTGCAAAATGTATTTTTGAATTAGTGACCATTACTTTCCAAGATCAACAGTCAATTGTACATACACCACTAATATAATTGCGCTCCAAATGTAATTTTTATCTTATTATGATTATTACACTTATAAAATGAAAATTAATCCGTAGTTTCTGCAAAAGATGATTACCCAATAAAGCAACAAAACTTGAAAGAAAGATAGGAACCATTATGTGTTTTTTTTATACGGATCCAAGTAATAAAGATGATTATTTTTTCGGCCGGTCATCTTTTTTTCCGTCCGTAATGTTAATTTTTTTGTCGAAAGTTTTTTTTTGTTTTAAATATTGGTTTCTCCCCCATTATCTTAAAAAATTAACATGTATTGCGAGTCACGTAAATTTCCGCTCTTTCGAAATATTCAAACTCCATCACTGTCTCATCAAAGCAATTAATTTTAAAGGATAACTACATGTTGTGATCGATTGGTCTGACACGTATTCGAAGTCCAAGACTTTTAACCACATTGAAACTTAATTTCTTGCCCCTATCGATCGCCATGCTGGCTTTACAAAGTAAACACACATAAAACAAATATTTACCACAACTTAATTAATTAAATAATTAATATATAGTTAATTAGATATGATAATCTTATTCTTTCTGAAACAACCAATCTTACAAAACAAGAAATTTAACTTTACCTTCAGAAACAAACAAAATTCCAAACTTGGCTTTTTAATGGGGAATGTTATGAATAGACAAAAACATGATATAAAAACTCTTAAAATAAAAAGAAAACAAAACAACGTAATGTATTATACGTACATCACTTACGTTTGTTCTTACTTATCATCGATCGATGTATCCAATTATATATATTGGTCATTTACTATTACACAAAGTGTAATTGTTGAGATGGTCAATGTGATTTGTTAATATTTCTCTTTTGGTCTCAAACTTTAAACATTTGTAACACATACAATCCTTTTGTCAACAAATTACCCTCATATAAGGACTGTATGTGTTTCAAACATGGACTGTAGGGTGGCGAGGTACCACCTAAGGATTAATCGTCGCTAGCTTGGGATTTTTATATGTAATTTTACAAATGTATATTATATACTCACATTAATATCAATAATTCAATATAATACGTCAAATAATTTAAAAAATAAACTTAAACATATTAAGTTTAGAACTTTAAAGTTCAAACTAAAAACTGAGTTCAAAGTTTAGAGATGGATTTTGATTTTTATTTAGGGGTGTTCAAAATACCCAAAATTCGAAAAATTCAAAACCCCAAAAAAACTCAACCTAAACCTAATTCGGGTTGTTCGGGTCGGATAATATGATTTTAGATTCGGATCGAGTCGGGTTTCGCATATGCAATATCCAAATAAACCCGGTTTATTCGGGTACGTTATTCGGATTATTAGGATGTCAGAGTCACAGTTTTTCGGGTTGGATAATATATTTTGAATTTCAGGTCGGGTTTCGGATAGACCAAATAAATTTTCAAACTTGAACAACCAGATTCAAATAACCCGAATAATTTGTTATCTGATCCGATGAAGACCCCTATGTTTAATGGCTGAATTCGATGTTCAGATGTTGGAGTTGATATTTTAGAGAGATATTAAGGATTTTTGGTTGAGAAATGTCTCAATAATTATGGATTTGGTACTTTTTACCAAAAAAAAAAATAAAAAAATGACTAGGCTGCGTAGGGCCAAATCGACACAGATGGAGTTTAGCATCTAGGCGGCCCCTAGGCTGATTTTTACAACACTGGTTTCAAATGTTTAAATTATGAGGCCATATGAGAAATTTAAAAAACAGAAGGATCAAGAGTAAATAATAAAAAAACACACGAAAAATCTCAGTAGTTTACTTTTATATAAATATATAGCCACATCGAGTTAAAAATAGGTAGAATATATATATATATATATATATATATATAAAAAGAGGGGTAGTATATTTATTTATTTATTTAAAAATTAAAAGGAAAAAGTGAGTGGATTAGGAATTTTTTTTATAAGATGAGAGTGAAATGATGACTCATGGCAAGCAAAGGTTGAAAAGCTGGAATCTTGTCTAGAAAAATAACATATCTTTACATGTCTTCCAAGGGACATTTTTAACACACAACATTTTATTATTCTTTTTTCTTACAAAATATTACTTTTCATAATCTTAAACTTTAAACATTTACTTAGGTGAGGGTAGTTTTGTTAAGAATGTTAGGGTAATTTGGTGACTTAAAAACTATATATGTTACAAATGTTTAAAAATTTGAAAACATATTATTAATTTATGAAATTTAAAGAAAGAGAATAAAATATTACAAAATCACATAGATCATTTTGACGATTACTCTATTTTCTTAATTATAACCAAAAGAAGTTCGTAATTATTTTTTACGAGACCCGATAATACACTGCGAAAAATTTGGTGTATTTGAACATGAGACTTGTACTGAAATAATCGAAACGTTTAAAACTGCTTCACCTTTTTGGAAGTTGATAATTTAATATTTAAAGATGAGTTTTGTAATTTACATAAACTTAGAGG
Source organism: Mikania micrantha (assembly GCA_009363875.1). NCBI lineage: Eukaryota > Viridiplantae > Streptophyta > Magnoliopsida > Asterales > Asteraceae > Mikania > Mikania micrantha. The sequence continues at coordinate 18,225,455 of CM018682.1, read as the reverse complement.
AGGAATGAATTTTTAAAGACAATAATTTTTTTTTTAACAGCTAACGACAAATACTATTGTTTAAATGAGTACATTGACACAACCATTTAGAAGGAAACTCACACTGGGAAAACCCTCTAACTCAACTTAGAACATTTTTTTTTTGCTACAGGTGATGCTCGAACCGAAGACCTCCCATTCAGGAAGTCAATGGGGTACAATTAGGTTATAAGCCATTTGGTTTTTAAAGACAATAGTTATTAAAATGTTTATGGATTTAGATGTTAGCTATTTTTGCTTTTGTTTTGACAATATTACACAAACCATGCAATCACACATGTTTGAGAGAATTATAAGAATGATTTTTATTAACATATTTGCTTAAATAATCTAATCAGTCATCAAATAGTTCAATACAAAATGTCGTAATATTTGTGTTAGGACTATAATTGAGCTGAATTGAATCGAAAAAGAAAGTGTTTGTGTTTGTTTGCTTAGGTTTTAGCGAACTAATAACCGATTCACTTCGATTAAAGTAGCTACGTATACAGGTTAGCAAACAAATATGTAACTAAATGTATGATACAAGAAAATTGCATGAATATAATGAAAGAACCTTTCACTATGTAAACAAAACCCACTTTTTTTACCCTCTAAATAATGTCACACAAATCTGAGTTAATTTAGGTGAACAATTTTAAATCGATATATTTACACAAAGTACGAATTTTAAAACATTTCAGTGATTTAATTTTCTTTTCTGTGAACAGCTTCTTTTTCCTTCTAAGATCATAAAAAAGTAGGTATTTATAACATGCAAATTGATGACGGGGGTAGGATCATTATAGACGGGATAATGTATCCTGCCCATAATAAAACTGATAACCGTATCACGAACAGGATAACGCATCCTGCCCACATAAGACCAGGAAGTGCATGATGAACATGATGACTTGGCCGGTCCACTTAAGCTCCTCCAACTTCTTATCCAAGGCAAATATCGAGCAGCGAGCTCGAATTTGATGTCAAAAAGATAAGATCTATACGTCAATTTGCAAAAAGGTGATAGGAGTCAACTCTGGCAAAAGAGCAAAAGGAAATAGCAGTCGCCTCCAAAACAACAAATATAGAATGAAGGAGAACCTGAACGATAATAGGAAGAAACCTCCCATAAAAGGAAATGCACGCTGGACAAAGTTAGAAGCTCAAGTGACCCTCATGACTATAAATATCAACACTCTGATCAGGTAGTTTGACACATTAACTCGTTTCCTCGTTTACTACTTTCTCTCATACAAAACACATATTTATTCTCACGCCAGAGACTGAGCGCAGGGACACCTCCCTGCGGTGAGACTAGCGGTCTTTGGTTGTAGGTGCCTTCAAGCTGTGGACAGGATACACCCGGAAGACCAAGCAGAATCTTTGTTTCAACACAAATCAATGCTATATTCGAAAATCCCTTTCTATCGAGATTTATAATTTTCATTTATAAATTGAAGTGCTTAAAATTTGTGACAAAGAGATTGTAATGTAGATTTAGAAATAAAATTATATGAAATTATACCATTTAGCCCAGTCTAATGAGTGAACTTCGGGCTATATTTTCTAAAAAAAGGACAAATATTAGTTAAAATAAGCAGATAAATGATTATTGCTAATTTTAGGTTTAAAAGTTTTCAAATTCAAACTCTTTACGTGTAGGTCATATGACAATAATCTTATTTTTGTTTCAAGGTTTATTAGGTAAATTTTGTAAAACTCTAGGGGTGCACCCGGATACCAAGGCTACCATGAGGGGGTGTAATTGAAATTATATGAAACTTGGAGAGTAAAATCTGGTTAAGGGACGTAGAATACGATGTCCAAAAACAAGGGGGCGGCAAAGCATCTAACAGGAGTCGCACGGAATCGAATCCCCTCATCTAATCCACCCATGGTTGCGGAGACACGGAGCCGCTCCAGCCCAACACATTTGGAACACCACCACCACCACACATGTCTTAACCATGGTTACTTACTCCTTAACTCAACTATACCAACCATCGCACTACCCACAACATAGTTTGGAGCATCTTTACATTTTTATTTTGACATTTAATTGTTTAAAATATAAATAGAAATAGGAAAACAAATTAATAAGTTTATGGAAGCTGATTATTTTTTATTGGCAAAGATAAATTTTGATGTAAAATACTTAATTTAATTATTATATTTGACTTTGTATATGATATTAAGGCTCGAGCTTAACTCTTTTAACTTATAAAAAGGTTAGAGCAAGACTTCCACGTATTTCAAGTTTTATTTTTAAAGTTCAAACATGGTTAATAATTATTTTTCAAGTTTGCGTATGGCTAGTTTAATGTTTCTTAATTATTTATAAATATTTTCTATATATATATATATTAATAGTTATAAGATTTATACATACCATAGTTTTTATTATTTATATGTAATAAAATGTTTTAGCAAGAGGAAATATGTAAATGACCCTTATTTATTAATCAAGCTTCAGTAAACGTTCAACATCGAGTTCAAGCTCGTTTAAACTCAGCTCAATTAGAGTTGTTTGAAGATCAATCTTCAAGTAACTTGGGAACCATCGCTAATCTTATTTACCAATAAATGCATTATCAAATAACAATAGTCATAACAGTTTAACCCAAGTAAAACTTTATTTAATAAAGAATTATATATATAATTTTTTATACCAATTTGTATCCACCAAGAAACGACCCAATCATTCCCAAACTTCTACAAATTATATCTGTCTATATATATCTCCTTTCCCCTCCACTAATGTCTTCTATGTACATACATCTTCCCCACTTTTCATCAGTAATCCCTCTGAAAATCATCAGAATAATTAATCATAAAGTTGTTATATGATCCGATATGAGCTGCAATGGCTGTCGAGTTCTTCGAAAAGGTTGCAATGATAATTGCATTCTTAGACACAGTCTCCATGGGATCTGCACCCCTCAAGCTCAAGCCAACGCCACCGTCTTCGTCGCTAAATTCTTCGGCCGTGCCGGTCTCATGTCCTTCCTCTCCTCCGTCCCCGAGTCCCAACGACCTGGTAACTAAATACTTTTATTTTTATTTTTAAGACGAAAGATTCAAATAACAAGGCATGTCATTGAAATTAAAAAAAAAAAGGATTAAATCAAATTGTTACATGCCAATTAAGTAATTAACACGCGAAAAAGTTTATTTGACTTATAAATCGTATCAATTACTCATATAACCGATGTGACATAAATTTACACATTGTTTTTACGTTTTGGTCAGCTTTATTTACATATCGTTCTGATCGTGTTACTTTTGATCAGCTTTATTTCAGTCTCTATTGTTCGAAGCGTGTGGTCGTACGGTGAATCCAGTGAACGGAGCTGTGGGACTGCTGTGGACGGGAAACTGGCACGTGTGCCAGTCAGCGGTGGAAACGGTGCTTCGTGGCGGAAGCATACGTGCGATGCCGGAGCTGTTTTCGGTCGGATCTACGCATGCGATGACGGAGAACGACGATTCGTCGGAAGCGATTAACTGTAATTTTAACGTGTCGAAACTTAGGCCGGAAGATCTCAACCTTGGGCTGAGTTCATCGGACGGTGAGAGAAATAGCGGCCGGAGGATGACGGAGAAGCGGAGAGCAGTGACGCCGTCGGATGCATCCGAAACGACGACGTTGGATTCTACTTGCAGCGAAACAAAAATGCTCAGACTCTTTTTATGAAAATCTAGTTATAGCTAATTATATTAATTAGTCTATTATCATAAACTTTATTTTCTTTTTGTGTGTTTTATTTATTTTTCATCGGCAAAAGAAAAAAACTGAGATTTAAATATGAGATTTTGGAGGAAGAAAAAGAAAGTTTTATAATTATATAATCTGGCCATTTAAATGAATATTGTTTGGTTGATATAAGATATAAAATATAATAATATGAAATAAATGGTGGCAAAACTTTAAATAAATAAAAAAGGAGGGGTTTGGGTTGATGAAATTTGATTGGCCCTTGCATCCTGCGGGGGGGCAGGTTAATGTGTGGGTGACATAAGAAAGATAATGGATGGGACCAAATGTTGTAATATCCATTCAGGCCAAGGGGTGGTGGTTAATTAAAGAGATCAAAGGGTAGGGCATTACTCTATCCTTTTATTTTATTTTATTTTATTTCTTTTTTAACGAAAACAGTCGATTTGTTTACATGTTCTTAAAGAGAATATAATATATCAAAAGGTTTCTAGTCTAGCAGTATTGTAATAAGGGGAGAAGTTGCACCTCATTGAGGTCAGGGGTTCAAATCTGAGCAGAGGATAAGGATTGCGGATTTATCCGGTTCCCGCTTATCTGGTGAGTGAAGGGGTGACGACTGAGCCTGCCCTTGGATGTGTGTCCTTTAGGGCTTAAATCAGTCGTTCAGCCTGAAGCCTTAAAAAAAAGAGAATATAATAAATCAATTAGATCATCTATATAACTATATCTCATCAATTAAAAAGAAAACTTATCACTATAATAAAACACTCTAAAGTTTTTTATTAGAATCTGAACACTCTAAAACACTTAGTTCTATCATTTATTCTCTATGCTTTTTAACCATAAGATCATGGGTTTACTATATCTCTTTAAGGTGGAAGAAAAGGAAATAGATATAAAAAAAATTATTATTTAATCAAATAAAGATGAATAAAAGTAAGAGTAAACTTCTCTTTTGCTCCCTGTGGTTTGACAAAAGTAACCATTTTCATCCAAATTTTGAAATTTTGCAATTTTCCTCCGTTAATTTCAGAAAATTAACCATTTTCATCCAAAGTCCATTTAAACTTTGGATGAAAATTGTTACTTTTGTCAAACCATAGGAACTAAAATGGTTAATTTTCTGAAACTAATGAAGGAAAATTACAAAATTTCAAAATTTGGATGAAAATGGTTACTTTTGTCAAACCACATGAAGCAAAAGAGAAGTTTATTCTAAAAGTAACAAGACATTAGAGGTTTTAGAAATTAATATATTTTATAGATAAATATAAATTTTAATTTGATGAGAGTAAGGGAATCGAATTAGGGAAGACTGAATTTGACCGAACATGAGAGGGCCCATTTTCCTTGTGCCATCCAACTGTTGTGTGTTGCTGCATATGGGCAACTTGCTATGGTGGAGCCTCTTTTCTAATCTTTATTTAATGAAATGTTTAATTAAACTATTAACTAGACAAACTAATTAATTTTATAAATTTATATCAAATGGTTAGGCATATAAACGAACCGAACAGACACGAACATAACCATATGAATTCCAGGAGGGCCCTATGAAAATTTAGAAATCTGCCGCTTTGATAGAGTAAAAGATATTGTATAGAATGAGTTTTACTATCGATTCATTAGTAAAAAACATTCTCCGACTTCTAAATTGTCGAAGCAAGAACTTTATGCGAGAGTCGAAGCACCAAAGGGAGAATTGGCATGTTCGTGTTCGTTCATTTAGATTTAACCGAACACGAACGCATTAACGAACATGAATTTTGTGTCCGTGTTCGTTTATTAAGAAAATGAATATTTTCGTGTTCGTTTGTGTTCGTTCATTAATAAATTAAACGAACTGTTCATGAACATAAATGAATACAAACGAACCAAAATAAACGAACAAACATAAATGAATATTATTTAACGCCATTGAACAATTATAAACGAACATGAACACTATTGAACAAACAAAAAGGAATACAATTGAACAAGCATAAACGAACACAAACGACAAGTCTCATAACTATATATACATATCATTCGTAAATTAGATAGTTAACTTAACATAAACTAACATTACATAGTTAACGAACGTTAACGAACACAAATAAACGAACATAAATAACCGAACAGCTCATGAACATAAATAAATGAACACTAGGTGTGTTCATGTTCGTTCATTAATTAAATAAACGAACATAAACGAACTTCCAGCCGAACAGGCCTAATGGTCACTTAGCTTGGTAAATAGAATATTTTAATTTCGAGTAAACTTTTTTTTATGTAATTTGGTTTAAATAATGTTTTCTTCCAATCTCAAAATATCATTTTTTTTCTTTCTTTTTCTTATTAAGGTATGTAATGGGTCTAAATTAACTCTAATTCACTAACATCGTCATCTTTTCGTTTTAGTGGAAGAGAATTTTAACATCGCCAACACCGCTACACTAACCTCCTCCACTACGGAATAAATATTCAGAACACCATTGTAGCCAACACTAGCTATGATACACGGAGCAACAATGACTACGTCTTAGCCTCAGCCCTCAGCTAGCCTCATTATTTTATGATGACTATATTGGTTGGAGATGAGATGATCCATTGATAAAATAATAATCGAAGTAAATGAAGTGAATTATATAAGATTCAAAAACTGTAAACAAGATCATGAAGACGTAGTCAAATTGTGGTAGCTGTCACACCCCGACCTACAGCAGAATACGTCGGGGCGCAAGTTTGACTGTTCATTAGCTCATGGTGCTATTAATAAGTTTAAATAATTAATGCATCATTATTACAAAATGAGTACAACATTCAATTAAGATAATAACCAACATTATAGGAATTGAATGTACAAAGTGTTACAATTTGAAATACTAAACATTTGTTTACAATTAACTAGGTCCACTAACTTATCATATGTCTTCATCATATCTTCACTTTAACCTGTTACATATGTAAAAATGGTTTCTGGGTCAACTATATGAATAGTTGGTGAGTATAACATACAGTTTAAATAAATGTTTAAAATAATTGATGCATAACAATCAGACTATCTAAAATTAGAACCAAGGCACGTATAAGTCAGGTTTGCATATAACATAGACACAATAGCAATACAGTCTCTCAAACAAGTGTAACGCATAGAACTTAGTCAAGACTGATCAAGTTATAAACTAAGACATGCAAAACACAAGTTTGCAATAGATAGCAGTCTCTCAAACCAGTTTTAGTAATAGTATAACTACTACTTCAACTAAGTCTACAATAGATAATAGTCTCTCAAACAAGCTTCAATACTAGCATAACATCTAGTATGTCAAACTTGTTTGCAATAGATAAACAATGAATAATGAATAATAGATTTCAAACAAACAAGTATACACATAGTATGAATTCTAACTAAATAGACTAAGAGTTTTGCATCGAATGATTTTGATTATAAATATTGTTTTGAGTAAATATATGTAACATCCCAAATAGTAAAAGTAAATGAGGGAGTATGAATACTCACTTGAATTGCTTTGCTAGTCCTTGATAAGATTTATGAGTCGAATATCACACGGTAACCTAATTTTTTTTTTTTAAAATAACTTGATAAACTTAGTATCTTTGATGTTCAAGTTCCGTGTATCTAAGTCTATGACATGTAATGAATTTCTTAGTGGTCGTTTTCTAGAGTTCAATAGCATCATTGTCTAAGTTTAACAAGTATAATTTTGGGGATATTTATGTAGATAAACATCCTACAATTCTAACAAATAAATAGTAATAGGATATTAATACATAATATCCTAACTATTCATAATTCATTTATTTTTATTAATGTAGTCGTAATTGATGTTAATATTTAGTTAGATCTTTTTAATAATTTATATTTATATATATATAAATATAAATTTAAAATGTCTTTTAGAATAACACATAATTAATTAAATTAATTATATACCATTATTCTATATTTTATTATTATTATTATTATTATTTTAATATTTTAAGTTTTCTTTTTATTGAAATAAAATATTTCTGTTTTGAATACCTAAAACTGGTATTCGGATTTTTTTGTAAAATTTAAAAGAAATTGTTTTTAGAATATGTGGATCTATAAATTTACGTAATTTATTTTTGTATACCACATAGATTTGGACAGAAAACATGTTTAAAAATTCTTAGATTACAATGTAACTAGGTGGTGGTACTAAAGATTGTTTTACGAAAATGTATTTTATACTTTAACTTCTAGAGATTTGATTTCACAAAAAAATTGATTAAAAATTTTCTGGAGTTCATAGAAGTTTAATAGGATGTTATAAATGATACGGAAAAAAAATATTAGAATTTGTTCATAAAACGATTAGCGTAAAAAATGGTCCAACATTAAATAAAAACGGTTCTGAGTTGCTTCAACCGGGTTTCAAGCCCGGGTCAATCCCTTGCTCGGCGGGTATTTTACCGCTGGTCTAGGGATAGATTCGCTGAGGGAATTCGTTTTCATTTAAATTATACAGCAGTTTATTTCATTCGGTTTAGACATGAACCCTAGTTTACAAATCAGCCAAATCCGATTGTTTGTTTGATTTTTAGACCTTAACATGTTAGGGCTTTTGATCCTCATATGTTTTCGAGTAGGTAGATGTAGAAACTTACTTGTTTAGAAGTCGATTTGATTGAGTTCGGTTGAGGTTCAGTTCGTGCAAGAATCGCGAGTCTGATCCATCGATTAAGAGTGTTATTGATAGGGCTTCTGGTACGATTAGAGCCAGAGGGTTGTCGCCAATATGTGTGTGTGTTAAATTTGATTAACACGACTTGTATTAGTCGATTTCTTGATCTGCTCGAGTCCGGTTGTTAACAGCTAAGGTTAACGCGTTTCCATGGATTATTTTTGGAAATTATCAAGTGGATTGAAATAACCGAAGTTTAAAATAATAATAATAATAATAATAATAATAATAATAATAATAATAATAATAATAATAATAATAGATAATAACAAAGCTTTGTGTAAACTAATATAAATGTTTTACAACAACAAAAATTGAAGGTGGCATTTCACGCAGGGAAAAAGAAAAAAAAAACAAATAAAACAAATAAATAAATAAACACTTTGGAAGTTCAGGTCAAAAACCCCAAATGGTAAACAACTTCTTTGACCTAGCTTGCAGCAGCCATACACGTTCCATAAACACGTACTTGAGATCTTCATCACTTTCATCGTTGGAAACAAACTCACGAAAGAATAGGGCTTTCGAAATCACGATGCAACCGGCCGATTTATACCATTCAAACCTTCATCACGTTCCAAACCCACAAAGCCGCAATCACGAGAGCTCTCAATCTATACTCTGGTTCTATTTGAGTCACCGACACCGCGCTACGTCACCATTCAATCAGCCGGTTTTCTGCAATCATTTGGGCTGTATGTCCGTTTCTATTGGCAGCTTTGTGTAACCAGGTAACCCCAATCAACCATTTTCTGAATCGTGTTCTTTTGTTGAGGAGTCGTAGTTTGAACATATTGGGTCTTCCTCATGAAGTAGGTAGGCTGCTGATTTTTTTGTTTGGAGACTACCAGTGTGGTTCCTTCTGCTGATCGATTCATTTGGGTTGGGAGCAACCCTTCTCATCTGTTTTCTGCATAAACTAAGGTAACCAATTAATTCTTCTTTTAATTTAAGTATAGATATCTTAGAAGGGATTATTGGGGCGATGACTCAAACTCTATTAATTGAAATTTATTGATATAAGGAATGAACATATAAACGGTTTGCTGTGTTCATAATCTTCTGTTGATCACAAAACCATGATAGTTTTGGAATTTGAGTATTTAAAACAATAATAGTAATGGGTATAATCAGGTTCCTTTTTAGTTAATTTATGAAATTGCTTCCCAACTTTTATATCCATAACCTGCATACCTTTTGATCCAATTTATTTTTGTTCCTTCCTAAGTTGAATGGTAGAAGATGAAAAAGAAGTAGGCTGTGAATAAAATTGAGCTATATATATAATACTTCTCTTAAATTCATAAGACATTACTTCTATACTCATTATGAAGTTCATGAACCAATTATACCATAAAGCTAAAAATCGATTTTAAAATAATACACAAAATGATTGCTGGGAATTCAATTAAGTATTATATGATGTATTATTAATACAATATGAATGAGTTGAACTATGAATAGTCAGTACATGGAAATAAGATTTGAATTAATATTAGAACACAATAGGTGTAATTGCATGAGGTATAATCTTGCTAAGGAAATTAGAAATTAGAAATTTTAGATTTTCATTTTAAACCTCAACGTTTATAGTCTTTGGGAACTAAGGAGTCAAGAAACTGTCAAAATAGAAAGAACACATGAATCTAATTTGAACCATCATTAAATTATAGGTTAAGTACGTGAAAGGAAGACGTGAGTGTTGCCTTTTACTTGATCAACAAAGGTACGGATTTCTGGTCCTTTGATCATAGCTTTCATCGGTTCGTGTATGTGTTCTGACCATCCTCATATTGTAGCTTTTTATCTCTTGTGTCTCAACCGACTTGTTCTTGCTACTTGACTCTATCTTATTATTGTTATATGACTTGAAATAGATTATTATTTACATTGATATACATGCGATAGATTTAGATACTTGAACTCATTATCGCATGTTCCCGATCATTAATTAGTTGCTTAACGAGACTTAGCATACTTATATTGAAATACTGTTGATTTGACTTTATCGTTCGTTTGACCTCAATACCCGAGCACATCCACCTATGGGTTCATAGGGCGTCAATTGAGGCACCCTTGACGTGCTCTATCTGTGGCGGAGCGATTAGTCCACGGCGTCTCTCACTGTTTATTTATGTGCTAAGTTGCTGCACTTATTGTTTATTTAGAGGCGTATGGATCGATCCTAGGATAATTATTGTTACTGTTATTGGTGAATGGTTAAGTATGTGTGCCCATGCTTCCATTGCACATTACTGGTACATTAGGGCTGCAGCCAATGTACACACTGATCATTGAGTTACCGAGACTGGCTCGTATGGGTATTTCCTATTGATATGACTGGTTTATTTTTCTTAAGTCATATTCTCATTTTATTGTTTTGATAATGTATCGTTTGCTATTGTTCTATCCGTTACTGAGCAATGTTGGCTCAGCCGTATTTCTTTTCTGTTGTTTTCTTTGTATACGGCAGGTACTCAAGGGGCTACTGGGAATGTGTGAAGAGAGTAAAATCAATGGAGTTAGGCTAATGAAGTGAAGAATGATTAGTATTTGATTTAAGACTTTTGTTTATTTTCTAGTTTGAACTAATCTAAGGACTTTGTCTATTTAAGGATTTCATTTGAATTAATACTCAGTTATTAAGTTTAATTATTTCTGATTACTGTATCGAGTGACACGTCAGCTCTAAACAGAGTTGGGGTGTTACAGTTATGGTATCAGAGCTTTAGGCTCTTTCCTGTAGAAAACAATAACCTAATTAACTAAGACATGTGAGGATTGGGTAGACATTGGGTTAGGTTTCTTAAATTCTCATAAGTTCCTTCGTGACCAATCCAATAGCATGAATCTGATTTGTTTTATTATAGATGCCTCCACGTAGAAGAGGACGTCGTAATGCTGGTGGGGCAGGTGATGCTGATGCCGAACTCTTGGCCAGGATTAATCAGACATTTAATAATATGCTACCGACCATAATCGATGCTGTGCGTAATCCGAATCCGAACCCTAATGCTAACGCGAACCCTAATGCTAATGAGAACCATGTTCCTGTGGCTGGAAACAATGTTGGGGCTAATCAAAATGTGGGCATACATGTATGGTTGGAGCGATTTCAGAAGCAAAAGCCTAGATCTTTCATTAAGGCAGCCACTCCAATTGAAGCCAAGGATTGGATTTCTCACATTGAGAAAATCTTTAGAGTTCTCGGGGTTGAAAATCAGTACAAGTCAAGGTTAGCTGCTTACAAGTTAGAAGAGGATGCTCAGAATTGGTGGGAGTCGATTTTGCTTGAAAAAGGCGGGGAACAGTTTGCTGAGACGTTACCATGGGATGAATTTTGTGCACTCTTCTTTGAGAAATATTTCTCTAATGTGGATATAAGCGCATATAAGCGCGAGTATCATAACATTCGCCAAAGAAATGACGAGCCACTTGATGATTTCATTGACCGATTCTATAGGCTTATCGGATTTCTTGGGTCTACTGTTGGATCACCTTTGGAGCACGCAGAGAAATTTCAATGGGCTGTTTGTGACAGGATTCGTCGGGCTATCATACACTCAAACTTTAATACAGTTGCAGAAGCTGTTAAAGCTGCGAAAAAGATTGAAATGGAAAGAAAAGAGTTTCTTAGTGGTTCAGACGATAGTAGAAAAAGGAACAGGGATGGAAATCGGATTCAATCAACTGGTCAATCATCTTCTCAGGGCTTTACTTCGGATAATAATCGTGCTCAAGGAAATCAAGTTAAGCCATGGAAGGGTAAGAATCAAAATCAGGGACAAACTAAGCAGTACAAGCAACCAGTCCAAGCTCAACCAGGAAATCAGATTGCTCAACATCCTCTGTGTAACCATTGCAACAAACATCATCCAGGTGTTTGTCGACGACTTACGGGAGCTTGCCTTCGTTGTGGGGAAATGGGGCATATGATTAGGCAATGCCCTAAAATGAAAAACAAGCCAAATGACAATGCCAATGGAGCTAATGCGAAGCCTAACACGGGAGGAAGAGTATTTGCTCTAACTGCTGGGGACGCCGCAAATGCTACAGGTACCGTTTCTGGATTTGTTTATTGTTCAGATCGTGATTTATATGTGCTATTTGATACTGGGGCAACACATTCTGTAGTTTCACAGTTAGTTAGCAGACATCTTAAGGTCGCTCCCTCTCTATTAGAGCATGCCTTAGTTATTTCCACACCAATGGGTAACACCTCGGTTATTACTCATATATATAGAGATTGTCCGTTAATGATTGGGAACGCTGTTCATAATGCAAATCTACTTCCAATGCAAATTGGAGACTTTGATATTATACTCGGGATGGATTGGTTGACTACGCATCGTGCAACTATTGATTGTCATTCTAAACGAGTCATTTTTGGAGATATCTTACATCCTGAGTATATTTATCAAGGAACACATCCTCGGAAATCTCTTAAAATCATCTCTGCTCCTAAAGCCCAAAAACTTATATCACACGGATGTGAAGGATTTCTGGCTTCTATTAAAGATGTATCGAAAGGAGCACCTCACCTTGAAGACATTCCTATTGTTCGAGACTACTCTGATGTCTTTCCTGAAGAATTACCTGGGTTACCACCAGAACGTGAGGTGGAATTCACCATTGATCTGATTCCCGGTTCTGAACCTATTTCTAAGGCACCATACCGTATGGCCCCATTGGAGTTAAAGGAGCTAAAAGAACAGTTGCAGGAGTTGTTGGAACTCGGCTTTATTAGACCGAGTGTCTCACCATGGGGAGCACCTGTACTTTTTGTGAAAAAGAAAGATGGTAGCATGCGGTTATGTATCGATTACCGAGAGCTTAACAAGATAACCATCAGAAATCGTTATCCACTACCGCGCATTGACGATCTCTTCGACCAGCTTCAAGGAGCAAAGTTTTTCTCTAAAATTGATCTCAGATCAGGTTATCATCAGTTGAAGATTAGAGATCAAGATGTTTCAAAGACGGCCTTTCGTACACGTTACGGACATTATGAGTTTTTGGTCATGCCTTTTGGTTTGACTAATGCTCCAGCTGTCTTTATGGATCTTATGAATCGTGTCTTTCATGATTATCTGGACCGATTTGTGATTGTTTTTATTGATGATATTCTGGTATTCTCTAAAAGTAAAGATGAACATGAAGATCACCTTCACACGGTTTTGGAGACCTTACGCAAGAAAAAGTTATACGCGAAATTTTCTAAGTGTGAGTTTTGGCTCGAACAAGTCGCGTTTCTTGGTCACGTTGTATCAGCTGAAGGTATTACTATGGATCCAGCAAAAGTGGAAGCTATTACCAAATGGCCTAGACTGACCTCAGTCACCGAGGTTCGAAGCTTCCTAGGTTTGGCTGGTTATTACCGTCGTTTTGTAGAGGGATTCTCAATCTTGGCACTACCTCTTACTCAACTTATGAGAAAAGGGGTAAAATTTACTTGGAATGATGAACGGGAGAAATGCTTTGAAGAATTAAAGACGAGACTTGTATCCGCCCCTATACTTACTCTTCCCTCAGGTTCTGGCGGATATCAAATTTATAGCGATGCCTCAAAGAAAGGACTTGGTTGTGTTCTCATGCAGCATGGCAAAGTCATTGCTTATGCTTCACGACAGCTTAAGCCGTATGAGGTAAACTACCCGACACATGATCTGGAACTTGCAGCAGTAGTATTCGCTCTCAAGATTTGGAGACATTATTTGTACGGAGAAACATGCGACATTTTCACAGATCATAAAAGTCTCAAGTACATTTTTACTCAGAAAGAACTTAATATGAGACAGAGGAGATGGTTAGAGTTACTCAAGGATTATGATGCTAATATTCAGTACCATCCTGGTAAGGCGAATGTGGTAGCAGATGCACTGAGCAGAAAGAGTTCAGGTGGTTTGGCTTGTCTTAGCTTTCATCCTCAAATTATCTCAGATTTAGACAAAATGGAAGTGGGGTTACAGTTCGGCCAGTCAGACGGTTATCTTGCTAGACTAAAGATAGAATCAGATCTGATCACACAGATTAAAGAAGCTCAACAACATGATGCAGAACTTTGGGTGATATTACAAAACTTGGAAGTGGGAAAGCAATCAGAATTTCGAGTCGATGAACAAGGAGTTGTCTGGTGCGGAAAGAGACTATGTGTACCAAATGATGCTAACCTTCGTGAGTCCTTATTATCTGAAGCACACAGTTCGCCTTTTTCTATTCATCCTGGATCCACCAAGATGTATAGAGATTTAAGGCAAAACTTTTGGTGGAGTGGTATGAAGGAAGATGTAGCAAAGTATGTGGCTCATTGTTTAACTTGTCAACAAGTAAAGATCGAGCATCAAAGAGCCAGTGGGATGTTACAACCATTAGATATTCCTGTTTGGAAATGGGATGATGTTTCTATGGATTTTGTTACAGGCATTCCTAAAACGTTTAAAAAGAACGATGCGATATGGGTTGTGGTAGATAGACTCACAAAATCAGCTCACTTCTTGCCTATTCAACAAGGGTTTTCTGTTAGCAGATTGGCTGATATATTTACGCAGAATATTATTCGTTTGCATGGTACTCCTTCTTCTATAGTATCTGATAGAGATCCGCGTTTCACATCACATTTTTGGAAGGGTTTGCAAAAGGCTTACGGTACAAAGTTGAGATTTAGCACTGCTTTTCATCCACAGACAGATGGACAGTCTGAACGTACAATTCAGACATTAGAGGATATGCTTAGGGTGTGTGCACTTGAATGGTCAGGAAATTGGGATGAGTACTTGTGTTTAGTTGAGTTTGCATATAATAACAGTTGGTAGGCTAGCATCGATATGGCTCCTTTTGAACTTCTATACGGTCGGAAGTGTCGAGCGCCAATATGTTGGAATGAAGTCGGAGAAAAAGTAATCGAGGGTCCGGAGTTAGTCAGGATCACCAATGAAAAAGTCGCCATTGCACGAGAAAAATTGAAAGAGGCTCAGACACGACAAAAGAGTTACGCCGATCAGCACCGACGAGTTTTAGAGTTCAAAGTTGGCGAACATGTATTTCTTAAAGTGTCACCGTGTCGGGGTGTACGTCGATTTGGAATTAAAGGAAAGTTAAGTCCACGTTTTATCGGTCCGTTTGAAATTCTTGAAAGAGTTGGAGAAGTCTCTTATCATTTAGCATTGCCACCTCAGCTTTCTCACGTTCATAACGTTTTTCATGTGTCTTTATTGAGAGGATACAATTATCATCCTCTGCACGTAGTGAGCTACCCGTTACATATGATTCAAGAAGATCTTTCTTATGAAGAAGAACCTGAAGCAATCATTGATCGTCAAGAACGAGTCATGAGACGAAAGTCGATTCCGTTTGTAAAAGTTCTATGGAAGAATCACACTGAGCGTGAGGCGACATGGGAAACGGAAGATATGATTCGTTCTCAGTATCCAAATCTATTCGAAAACTAAAAGTACGTTCTCTAATCTCTATTTGTTGAGTATATTTAGTTTGAAAACATTACGTGTTTATGCAGGTCTAGTGAACATAACATGTCATTAGGATCTAAATTAACTTGATTTAAATTTCGAGGACGAAATTAAATTAAGTGGGGTGGAGTTGAAATAACCGAAGTTTAAAATAATAATAATAATAATAATAATAATAATAATAATAATAATAATAATAATAATAATAATAGATAATAACAAAGCTTTGTGTAAACTAATATAAATGTTTTACAACAACAAAAATTGAAGGTGGCATTTCACGCAGGGAAAAAGAAAAAAAAAACAAATAAAACAAATAAATAAATAAACACTTTGGAAGTTCAGGTCAAAAACCCCAAATGGTAAACAACTTCTTTGACCTAGCTTGCAGCAGCCATACACGTTCCATAAACACGTACTTGAGATCTTCATCACTTTCATCGTTGGAAACAAACTCACGAAAGAATAGGGCTTTCGAAATCACGATGCAACCGGCCGATTTATACCATTCAAACCTTCATCACGTTCCAAACCCACAAAGCCGCAATCACGAGAGCTCTCAATCTATACTCTGGTTCTATTTGAGTCACCGACACCGCGCTACGTCACCATTCAATCAGCCGGTTTTCTGCAATCATTTGGGCTGTATGTCCGTTTCTATTGGCAGCTTTGTGTAACCAGGTAACCCCAATCAACCATTTTCTGAATCGTGTTCTTTTGTTGAGGAGTCGTAGTTTGAACATATTGGGTCTTCCTCATGAAGTAGGTAGGCTGCTGATTTTTTTGTTTGGAGACTACCAGTGTGGTTCCTTCTGCTGATCGATTCATTTGGGTTGGGAGCAACCCTTCTCATCTGTTTTCTGCATAAACTAAGGTAACCAATTAATTCTTCTTTTAATTTAAGTATAGATATCTTAGAAGGGATTATTGGGGCGATGACTCAAACTCTATTAATTGAAATTTATTGATATAAGGAATGAACATATAAACGGTTTGCTGTGTTCATAATCTTCTGTTGATCACAAAACCATGATAGTTTTGGAATTTGAGTATTTAAAACAATAATAGTAATGGGTATAATCAGGTTCCTTTTTAGTTAATTTATGAAATTGCTTCCCAACTTTTATATCCATAACCTGCATACCTTTTGATCCAATTTATTTTTGTTCCTTCCTAAGTTGAATGGTAGAAGATGAAAAAGAAGTAGGCTGTGAATAAAATTGAGCTATATATATAATACTTCTCTTAAATTCATAAGACATTACTTCTATACTCATTATGAAGTTCATGAACCAATTATACCATAAAGCTAAAAATCGATTTTAAAATAATACACAAAATGATTGCTGGGAATTCAATTAAGTATTATATGATGTATTATTAATACAATATGAATGAGTTGAACTATGAATAGTCAGTACATGGAAATAAGATTTGAATTAATATTAGAACACAATAGGTGTAATTGCATGAGGTATAATCTTGCTAAGGAAATTAGAAATTAGAAATTTTAGATTTTCATTTTAAACCTCAACGTTTATAGTCTTTGGGAACTAAGGAGTCAAGAAACTGTCAAAATAGAAAGAACACATGAATCTAATTTGAACCATCATTAAATTATAGGTTAAGTACGTGAAAGGAAGACGTGAGTGTTGCCTTTTACTTGATCAACAAAGGTACGGATTTCTGGTCCTTTGATCATAGCTTTCATCGGTTCGTGTATGTGTTCTGACCATCCTCATATTGTAGCTTTTTATCTCTTGTGTCTCAACCGACTTGTTCTTGCTACTTGACTCTATCTTATTATTGTTATATGACTTGAAATAGATTATTATTTACATTGATATACATGCGATAGATTTAGATACTTGAACTCATTATCGCATGTTCCCGATCATTAATTAGTTGCTTAACGAGACTTAGCATACTTATATTGAAATACTGTTGATTTGACTTTATCGTTCGTTTGACCTCAATACCCGAGCACATCCACCTATGGGTTCATAGGGCGTCAATTGAGGCACCCTTGACGTGCTCTATCTGTGGCGGAGCGATTAGTCCACGGCGTCTCTCACTGTTTATTTATGTGCTAAGTTGCTGCACTTATTGTTTATTTAGAGGCGTATGGATCGATCCTAGGATAATTATTGTTACTGTTATTGGTGAATGGTTAAGTATGTGTGCCCATGCTTCCATTGCACATTACTGGTACATTAGGGCTGCAGCCAATGTACACACTGATCATTGAGTTACCGAGACTGGCTCGTATGGGTATTTCCTATTGATATGACTGGTTTATTTTTCTTAAGTCATATTCTCATTTTATTGTTTTGATAATGTATCGTTTGCTATTGTTCTATCCGTTACTGAGCAATGTTGGCTCAGCCGTATTTCTTTTATGTTGTTTTCTTTGTATACGGCAGGTACTCAAGGGGCTACTGGGAATGTGTGAAGAGAGTAAAATCAATGGAGTTAGGCTAATGAAGTGAAGAATGATTAGTATTTGATTTAAGACTTTTGTTTATTTTCTAGTTTGAACTAATCTAAGGACTTTGTCTATTTAAGGATTTCATTTGAATTAATACTCAGTTATTAAGTTTAATTATTTCTGATTACTGTATCGAGTGACACGTCAGCTCTAAACAGAGTTGGGGTGTTACATGGATTATCATCTTAATTGGTTGTGAGAGGCTTATACGTTTGAATTTCGAGTTTAGTATATCAAAATCTTTGATTTGAAAGAAAGCCCGAATGGATGGGGATTCGTATCTGTGACCAAATGAGGAGGAAGAAAGCAAAATTCGAAAATTACAGTTTTGGTCCTTTCCTTTTGTGTGTTTTAACCCTTTGTCTTAAACCTTTCCCTACTAAGTTATGTTTCATTAATAACAGGATTAGCCCCTCAATTTATTTATTTGTTTATTTATTTTATTATTATTATTATTTATTTTTTGATATTTTATGTAGAAGACAATTCATAACTTTTATAAAACTTATAGATTGTCTTAATTATTATCATTAGGAATAATAATTAAATTGATTTGCTATTAAGAATACATTTATATATTTAAAATCTTCCTAATAATTTTATTTACTCTTGTTAATGAATCTTAAATTAGTTTTACTAGATTCAATTTAAAATTTGTTGTACTTTATATATATTTTTGCATTTACATATATGTATATATCTTTGCACACATATATATACATTTTAGATAAGATGCTATCTTATTTGTTTAGTTAAATCGTAATTAAGTTTGTTGATTGTCTTGTATAAACACGTGTGTGTCATGAATACGAACGCAACAAATTTGGTCTTTATTGTATTTAAGTCCAATTACATTCCAAGTCGTCACGAAAACCCTAGGGATTACAGTAGCAACGTGAAAAACTTGACACTATCCCAAAAGTTTTCTCAACTCAATTGCTTATTGCTCACCAGAAAACATTTTAATATGATTTGATAATTTAAGAATAATTTGGGAATTTTATAAATAAATATGCAACATTATCAAAAAAAACTTTGTTTTAGAGAAAACTTAAAAAAATAATCATAATCATTACCAATTAATTTTGTTTTCATTTCTTTTTATTACTCTTCACCTTCTCTATTATTGTTTTTATGTTGCTATCAATTTATGGCTTAGAAGTATTTTTCTTTGTTGTCTTTTTTTGTTTATATGACAAGTACTCTATGGTACTTTTGGGAATGTGTGAATAAAAGCTATAGAGATTTTAGAGAAACTAGATTCATCATGAGAGGAAATACGTTGTCTTTTTAACCTTTTTGTTAAAATGTTATTATTAATCAATAAAGTAATTACGTTCTTGCTTTGATTTATGTAACAATGACATGTCATCTCTAAAAGGGTTAGAGTGCTACATTAGACTACAACTGTATTTGCATTTGCATGTTATAAATTAACCTTTTCTTCATAAAAAGGCTCAGATTCCTGGTTTTTGACATTGTACTATCAAGATGTTATTGTTTCCTTATTTCCAAATTGAACATATTTTTCGTTGTGTTTCTGGTATTGATTATAGAGTTAATGTTATTAATCTATTTTTGGTTGAAATTCATTTTTTTAACCGCTAAATCAAACACCCACTTGATAAACAGACAAGTTGTCCCTCATCGAAGAGGAAACCCACACGGGAAAAACATCTTTTGGCTTTTTTAGTATAATAATAAAGATGCAAATTAAATAGAGATCATAAATAGCAACATCATCTATTCTTTATTATAATTTTGGTTGCTAGAAATTATTTATGGATTTTACTTAAAAATGAATATACTTTTCATTATTCGATATCTGAATATTTATGGGTTAAAAAATTAGTATGCTCAACTTAGTTCATACAAGCTGCAACAAACTCACAGAGGCTAACCTCTAAGAAAGTGGTGTAGTGGTTAAAGTGGAGAAGAGATAACATAGAGGTTTTAAGTTCAATCCCCACTAAGAGCAACTTTCATTGGAGGTCACCGACTCGGTTGCTTGTGGTCGCGATTTACCTGTTCCTCTCAGTTAGTACGGCATTGAGGAGACCCAGGGGTTTATCATGTAAGTGAGTTTATGTTGAGTATAATTGATGAACAACAAATTGATGACAATATGAACAAGTTGAATTACAAATCTCTATATGAGAAATTCTGATGATTCACGTAATTATATTTACAAACATGCGTACAACACATATATACATACATAATGTCGTTATACAATACAGTTATAATATATGCTAAATTAACCTCCAACCGCCACCTTTAACTGTCAACCGCCAACCTTAGTAGAAACCCGAAAGCTTATTTCCAATATTCCCCCATAAAGCAACTTTCCTTGGAGGTCACCGACTCGGTTGCTTGTGGTCGCGCTTTACCTGTTCCTCTCAGTTAGTCTGGTATTGAGGAGACCCAGGGGTTTATCATGTAAGTGAGTTTATGTTGAGTATAATTGATGAACAACAAATTGATGACAATATGAACAAGTTGAATTAGAAATCTCTATATGAGAAATTCTGATGATTCACGTAATTATATTTACAGACATGCGTACAACACATATATACATACATAATGTCGTTATACAATACAGTTACAATATATGCTAAATTAACCGCCAACCGCCACCTTTAACTGTCAACCGCCAACCTTAGTAGAAACCCGAAAGCTTATTTCCAATATTCCCCCATAAAGCAACTTTCCTTGGAGGTCACCGACTCGGTTGCTTGTGGTCGCGCTTTACCTGTTCCTCTCAGTTAGTCTGGTATTGAGGAGACCCAGGGGTTTATCATGTAAGTGAGTTTATGTTGAGTATAATTGATGAACAACAAATTGATGACAATATGAACAAGTTGAATTAGAAATCTCTATTTGAGAAATTCTGATGATTCACGTAATTATATTTACAGACATGCGTACAATACATATATACATACATAATGTCGTTATACAATACAGTTATAATATATGCTAAATTAACCGCCAACCGCCACCTTTAACTGTCAACCGCCAACCTTAGTAGAAACCCGAAAGCTTATTTCCAATATTCCCTCATAAGCTAGAGGGAACATATTCCAAGTCTTCCTTTTAATCTGTTAAAATCTCCAACCTGCAAAGATTTTGTTAGGATGTCTGCAGTTTGTTCACAAGCTCCCGGATAAAATGATATTTGATCATTATATGTTTGCTTTTGTTGTGAAAAACAGGATTCTTAGCCAAAGCAATCGCCGATTTGTTGTCACAGTGAATTACAGTAGCTTCCTTTGTCCCCATGTGAAGTTCATCTAAAATACCCCTAAGCCATAAGGCTTGACATCCGGCCATAGAAACTGCCATATATTCAGCTTCTGTTGATGAGAGGGCAACCACTTTTTGTGTTCTAGATTGCCATGAAACTGCACCTGTACCAAAATTGAATAGAAATACGGTCGTACTTTTACTGTCATCCACATTTCCCCCATAATCACTATCACTATATCTAGTCAAAGTGGGATTATCACTTTTTGTATATAATATTCCATTGTCCAATGTACCTTTGATGTATTTTAGTACACGTTTCCCAGCCTCCCAGTGACAGCTTTTGGGCCTGTCCATAAATCTGCTGAGCATACTAACAGAAAAAGTAATGTCTGGTCTTGTCCCTGTCAAATACATTAGGCTTCCAATGAGGCTACGATAGGTGCTTGCATTAACATCTTTATCCAGACTATTTTTTGATAATTTTAACCCATATTCCATAGGTGTGGTAGAGAGAGAGCACTCTTGCATGCCAAATCTTTTCAGTAAGTCAAATGCATATCTTTGTTGGGATAAGAATACTATATTTGGACTTTGTTTAACTTCAATACCCAAAAAATAATGCAAATGTCCCAAATCAGTCATATCAAATTCACTTTTCATGGAATCTTTGAATTGATTAACCAAACTATGACTGCTACTTGTTATTACCAAATCATCTACGTATAAACAAATGACCAGAATGTGTTCTTCCAATTTCTTAATGAACAAAGTATGTTCATATGTACATTTTCTAAATTTATTTCTTGAGAAATACTCTTCAATTCTGCTATACCAGGCACGAGGGGCCTGTTTAAGGCCATAGAATGCTTTTTTTAGAAAACAAACCTTATGTTCTTCCCCTTTCTTGACATACCCCTGTGGTTGTTCTATAAATACTTTCTCTATCAATTAACCATTTAAAAATGCAGATTTTACATCCATCTGGTGTATATGCCATCCCATTTGAGTAGCAATAGCCAGAATCAACCTCACAGTTTCTAAATGAATGACAGGAGCAAACACTTCTTGGTAATCAATTCCATGTTTTTGTTTGTATCCTTTAACCACAAGTCTTGCTTTATATTTATCAATTTCACCCCTTTCATTTAACTTTGTTTTATAAACCCATTTAACTCCAATAGCCTTTTGATTTGAAGGTCTATCAACAAGTTCCCAAGTGTCATTTTTTATAATAGCCTTCATTTCCGCATCCAAGGCATCTTTCCATTTTTTTCTCCTTGCAGGCTTCCTCAAGGGTTAGAGGATCTTCATTTGTGAACATAGCAAAATCAACAATTTGAGGAGGATCAATCCTACTGGTGCTGGTATATAAATCTCCTAAAGTTCTTTCCCTACTTACTCTTCTTTTGTTTTGTGAGACAGTAGCATCTGGTGATGCCTCCTCACTTGAATTATCAGACGTGTTGCCCACATCTTCAAGTTCTGGTTCTATATGTTGATTTTGATTTTCTGCATTGTTTATAGGTTTATCTTCTGGTACTGCACTATCTATGATTCCAGAATCAGTGGTTTTATTTTCTGTAGAATCATCCTTTTCAAACCAACTTTTGGTTTCATCAAACAAAACGTCTCTACTTATAATCACTTTCTGAGAATCCGGGTTGAATAGTTTATATGCCTTACTTTGTTCACTGTAACCAACGAAAATGCACATTTCGGATTTTTCATCTAATTTACTTCTTCTTTGATCGGGTATGTGAGCATATGCTATACATCCAAATACCTTAAAATGTCCAACACTTGGCTTAAAACCAGTCCAAGCTTCTTGAGGAGTTATATTTGACAAACTTTTAGTAATGTATCTATTAAGAATATAGGTTGCACATGCTACTGCTTCTCCCTAATAGTTGTTTGGCATATTCTTATCTTTTAACATACTCCTTTCCAACTCTAGCAAACTTCTGTTCCTTCTTTCTGCACCCCGTTTTGTTGGGGTGTATAGCTTGTTGTTAGTTGATGCAAGATGCCATTTTCTCTTACGAATTGTTGAAACTCATTTCCACAATACTCACCTCCCCTATCAGTTCTTAATGCTTTAACTTTTTCACCACTTTGATTTTCAACAAATGCTTTAAATATTTTAAAAGAAAAGAAAGCTTCTGCCTTTTCTTTGATGAAATAAAGCCACATTTTTCTACAAAAGTCATCTATAAATGAGATCACATATTTGCTGCCATTTATAGTAGGAGTTTTCATAGGTCCACATATATCACTATGAACTAATGCAAGTGGTTTAGTGGCTTTCTAAGTACTAGTTGAGAAATGCTTACTAGCATGCTTTCCCAAAACACAACTGCCACAAATACCTTCAATTTTTGTTATGACTGGAAGACCCTTGACAATGTTCTTCTTTCCCATAAGAATTAAGGAGTCATAATTTATATGTCCAAATCTTGAGTGCCATAACTCAGAATTCTTGTTCTCAATCATATTAAGAGAAAACATATTTTCTTGAAAATGAATGGGAAACATTTTGTTTTCAGTCATATTAACTTTTCCCACCAAAGTTCCCTGTGGATTTCTTATTAAACACACACCATTTCTTTTGAAATGAATGTCATACCCTTTCTGAACCATTTGACCAATGCTTAATAGATTATGTTTTAAACTGGGAACATAATAAACATCTGAAATTATTTTCTCCTTGTCTTTAATTTTCACCCAGACTTCTCCATTTCCTAATACAGACAAGATTTTATCATCTCCTGTTCTAACTTCCTTCTTTACAGTCTCATCCATTGAAACAAACATGTTCTTAATTCCCGTCATATGATTGCTACATCCACTGTCCAAATACCACAAATCTTTGTTCGTATTTTCTTGTAAATTGAAAATCATGAACATGGTTTCTGGGTCAAAGTCATCTTCCTTCTGTTGATCAAAGGAGCAACTAACATCTTCTTTGTGCATAAATGAAGAATTTGAATTCCCTTTTCTTCAGTAGATTTTCTTCTACAAAATCTACTAGTGTGACCAATTTTATTGCAATGATAACATTTTAATTGTGGCCAATGTTTTCTCCCTTTATTGTTCTGATCATGTTGATTTTCTCTTATCTGAGGATCCTTTTGTTTATTTAATGAAAAATTTTGAAACGCATTTTCTAGTGACGGTGTTTCAAATTGTTTTAATCTCAATTCATGAGATTGAAGGATCCCTAACAAACTTTCCAAAGAAAGGGTGGTGATGTCCCTGGATTCTTCATAGCCACAACGATGTATTCAAATTTTCGGGTTAAACTTCTTAATACCTTTTCAACTACGCGTTGATCGTCGATAATTTCCCCATTAACCCTTAATTTATTAAGTAGAACAATAATTCTGTTATAAAATTCTTCTACACTTTCTGTTTCTTTCATTCTCAATGAAACAAATTCACAACGAAATGTTTGCAAACGTACCGTTTTTACACGTTCTTCTCCCCTATAGGCTTTGTGTAACAGATCCCATGCTTCTTTTACATTTTTTGCAGCCGAAATCCTTTCAAACACAAATTCGTTAAATGCCTGATACAACAAAAATAATGCCTTCTTATACTTTTTCTTGTTTTCGCGAAATTCGTTAACTTGCGCAGGGGTTCCTTCGTTTGGTTCCCTATAACCTTCTTCAACCACGGTCCATAAATCCTGAGATTCATACAAAACTTGCATTTGAATGCACCAGTGATTATAATTTGGACCCGTTAACTTAGGCAATTGCGACGGTACTCCTGTATTCAGATTATTGAAAGCCATGATTATCTTATAACAAGTTCCCAGAAGAAATTATCCTTGCTCTGATACCAATTTGTTGAGTATAATTGATGACAATATGAACAAGTTGAATTAGAAATCTCTATATGAGAAATTCTGATGATTCACGTAATTATATTTACAGACATGCGTACAACACATATATACATACATAATGTCGTTATACAATACAGTTACAATATATGCTATATTAACCGCCAACCGCCACCTTTAACTGTCAACCGCCAACCTTAGTAGAAACCCGAAAGCTTATTTCCAATAGTTTTCACGGTTATAAAAAAATTATAGAGGCTGTAGCAAGTTTACTGAAAGAGCAACAAAACTGATTATCAATGCTTTTGCTCAAATGCCCAAATGCAGGTATCAAATACCTTGTTGAACAGAAGCTTTTGCTAAAGACATTTCACAATCAACATATTAGACGAGGATAAGGCACAATTAAATGTCAAAATGCAGCACAGATGCAAATAGTTTGACGCATACGTCCCATAAGGTCCTTGTTTCATGGTTTAGTAGGCTATAATCTCACTTCTAGTGTGGCATTTTATTGATTTTGTCACATGATTATTGATTGGCAAATTGGATTTAAATAATCCAAACTTTGACTCATTGGCCGTTGCCGGTCCCAACTACGAAAATCCCTGATAACGGTCCGAAGTTTCGACATATTTTCCCGGGGCGGACCGCCGTCAAATAAACCCTAACGGCGTTAACTTTTTTTCGAATTTCGAACGGATTTTTGAGGGTTTTTGTTCAAATGGAGAATACGAGTCGAATGGCGTATAACTTACCTCGAAACGTTGCTCCAAATTTCTCAATTTGATGATTTTTTTGACAAATTGAAAGTTTAAACACCAAAATTGGGAAATTTGAAGCAACTTTTCGAGGTAAGTTATACGCCATTCGACTCGTATTCTCCATCTGAACAAAAGCCCTCAAAAATCCGTTCGAAATTCGAGAAAAAGTTAACGCCGTTAGGGTTTATTTGACGGCGGTCCGCCCCGGGAAAATATGTCAAAACTTCGGACCGTTATCGGGGATTTTCGTAGTTGGGACCGGCAACGACCAATGGGTCAAAGTTTGGATTATTTAAATCCAATTTGCCTTATTGATTATTAATTCTAGTGTGGCATTTTATTAATTTTGGTTCTTTTTTTTTTTTCTTGATTTCAATTTTAATTGACGGAGGTGCAACCATTTCATTTCTATTTGCTGAGCCAAGGTTTGCAGTTGTGTTTACTTGTTTGGTGCAGTCATTTCGCTTTCTCTGTGATCTGCAGATGGTTTGGCCTGAGACTTGTCCTAAAGTTATCATTTTCATTTTATACCAACAGCCCCTTGTTAGCAGAACTTTCAAAATTGAAATTGTTTACAATAATAGCTATTTGTTTACTTGGTATTAATTACTGATTAATAACCAAAGGCATTACAGCCTAGCGGTATCTTGGTGGTGAGATAAGGCTCAGCAACCAAATGGTCCGGGGTTCGAATCCCACGAGGGGGTTTTCTTAAAGTATCGAGTTTCATCTAGAAACCGGTGACTTGGTAGTGAATATGATCGGGTGGTACTGCTGGTGATACAATGATATGATCATAAAATTGAGCCATTAAAAAAAAATTACAGATTAATAAATATGTAATTTGGGTTTTCTTGATTTGCAGGTTTTTGCTGCTTGTTAGAGTGGTTCTGCTATTTGTTTTTAGGCCATGAAGCGAAGTTATATCAATTACCCATGTTGATTTGCTAAATGTTTCAATTACCCATGGTCCTTGCATTGTTAAGATTTAATCACGAGACCTTTTAAAAAATATGATAAATTCAAGAAGTAAAGACTTTTTGTAAATTATACATATATAAAAAATAATAAGATGTAGATATACAATGTTAATCAACGAGCTTGGATAGTTCAGATTTGATGTCCAGTCCACAACACTATGAATTCAGTTTTAATGACTCGTAATATATAAACCATGACTCAAAATATATAAAACATTTTTAAAACAATGAGATTGGGAATTCAGTTTACCTCATGAAGTCATAATATATAAACCATCCTATTAAATCGTTACTCGATCTGTTGGTGTAAGCTAACCATTCCTGAATTTGTTTTCCCTCATGAACCAACTAAGGAATTGTTTGGTTCATTAAGTGCTGAGTCACTAAGAACATTCAGACTTTGATTAAAATTTAATGTTTACGAGGCTAGCTGATTGATTCATATATGTTTTTAATAAAACAAACATTTATATCTTCTAATTGATCAAGAGATAACGTCTTAATATAATCATGAAGAAGTTATCAAACAGCCACTAAGTCTGCTCAACCTCAAATAATAACAATTGTTTCTTAATTGTGTCACATGTGTGACGCACCCTCATAAAATTAACCTTCATTAATGATAACAATTGTTTCATGTATTTCTTGGCCCATGATAAGTAGTAGGGGCCGTCTGATGTATTCCTCCAGTCCAAGAGGCTAAAATCTTGGAACAACCATCATTTGGGCCGCTCTAATAAATGAAATAGGCCGATAATCTGCTAATGATAATGAATATGTAACTTTAGTAATAAATCAAATATCGCTGTCACTTCATATATTTTTTTATTTACTTGAGTATGTGAGTGTCGCTGACACAATGCGTGTAAAGAAGTTTGTAAACATGTTGAATCATGCGATGTCTCTTCATAATTTTCCTATACTCTTATAATAAATTATTATTTTTTTTAAATTCTTATATACTTTAATGTGCAATGCATAATAGTTTTTTATGTTATAATCCTCATAACCGATATGATATAACGTTAGATATTTCTTCTTAATTATATCACACGGCAACTCACGGGTTTTAGCAATATCGTCAGCCACAAAGCATGATAGCTCTCTTCATATTTTTTAATCCTTGTAACTTTGTCACAATGGTAGGTGGATTTACAAAATCCATGCTTCCCTAACAACTTCTAATTTATAAAACCCAAAAGTTTTTGGTGTTACATCATCCATTCTGACTTTACATAACCCGAAAGTTTTTGGTGTTACATCACCCATTCCGGATCATTTGACATTAGTCGCTAAAATATAACCAAAATCAAACCAATATTAAGTAATGAGTTGGAACAAGCAAATTAGGCATGTACTTTGTCGCAGGAAACATATTAATTTTTTATCTAAACGGGTGTCATGTTGACATAAATGTGACTAGCACAAAAAGAAACATACAAAATTGTGTTGGTTTGTTTGTTCATGCCTCACATGTTGTAACGTAAACAAAATTTAACTTTAAAACTACACCTGTAGAAAAAGTTGGTACAGTTTCTAAATGGATTTGTCCCTGATATAAATGTGCTTAAGTAAAAAAAAAAGAAACATATAAAAGCAATGCCTCGATTTTGTTATGCCTCACATATTACGACATAAACAGAACCTAATATTGATATTACAAACACATCAAAATGTTAGTAACAAAGAAAATAAACTTGAAAAAAAAATACAAATTACAAAAAAGCAAATAAAAATGTTATTTGGATGTGAGACTCAAAACTAGGCAGAAGAACTAAAGGATGGAGCGTACTAATAATTCAAATGTAAACGTATACAAACACTTATAAAATATATCATATGTTATAGTATAATATTTTTAATAAAAGTTGTATAATTTAAAAGCATAAGACGTTAAAAAAAAAAGATAAAAGTTTTTTAGTGTAAATATAAAAGAAAATCCGAAAAGAAAAACAAATCCAATGTATGTTATGTTATTAGAATTTAAAAAAAGTAATTTAAAATATAAAAATATAAGAAAAATGAAAGGAAAAAAAATCCCTCTACATAGGACAAATCTTTTATCTCTCGGTCTTCATACCATTGAACCATAAGGTCATATGTAGTCATCACACACATAAGCATCACATAAACAATTATTCTTATCACTATCTCTTCACATACATATATGTAAACATCACTTCATTCTTACCCCCTCTTTATAGCCGTTGGATTCAAAAATGACCCCCTTTGAAAGAGACGTTCATCCCGTGACCAAGCTCACACGCCGGTAGGGCTGTAAATGAACCGAACGTTCAGCAAACCGTTCGTGAACCGTTCGGCGGGAAGTTCGTTTATGTTCGTTTGTTTAATAAACGAACGAACACGAACAATAAATTCCGTTCGTTTAGTTAAATGAACGAACATGAACAGATGTCGTGTTCGTTCATTTGTGTTCGTGAACGTTTGGTAACATGTTCGTTTACGTTCGTTTAAGTTCGGTTAAGTTCATTTATTATATTTATTCATTAAATGTGTTGTTTATATTTAATTTTTAGTATAATATCATAATACTTAAGTTATTTTTAGTTTAATACTCTAATATCTTGAGATTAAAATGTTGATTTTTATTGTTTAAATAATATGTGTTCGTGAAAAGCTAAATTCCTTAATGAACGAATACGAACAAGAATTTCCGTTCGGTAAGCGTTCGTGAACCGTTCGTGAACAGGTTAAAAGTTAAACAAACGAACACGAACAAGTTCGTTCACAACCCTTACAACCAAGGGCTTCTAGCCTAATGGTTACTCTTTTGGCTTCCCTGTGTGAGGTCACTGGTTCAAATCCCTCTCAAGGCGAAATAGGGGTCCTTGTGAGGTCAGGGGGTTTTCTGGTGCAGTTTCCTCCTGGGGTGGTGGTGGGGTCTCAATGGAAGTCATGATAACTAGACCTTGATAACGTGATTTAGAAATCAGTGGTTTACACGTTGAGATCAAATGTCTTTCAAAACAAAATGAAACACCCCTCACGTTGTGTTGATGCCGGTCATTCTCCTTTCTTATTAAATGAGCGGCCAGGGACCACGTTTCTCGCATTGGCGGGGCAGTTGAGTCAAAAAGTGAATCCATTTTCTTACATGTGAAAACTTTCCTTCCAAATCGCATTCACCAAAACCAATAAATTTTCACACCCTTTTCAGCAATCAAATTCAACACACAATCTTCAAATTCAAATCATTTTATCTGTGATTTCACAAGAATTCATGCCAATCTGCTTCTAATCAGGGATTCTATTGAATGTCGAAGCTATTTCTCAGTAGGAGGATTCGTTTTAGCTCTCGCAACGACGCTGTGCATGATACAGACTTGGATTCCTCTCCGGCTGACGGAAATTCCCACCGCCGCATCACCACCGACCGTCGACATCACCACCGCAGCAATCGCCACGATCTCACTATCTCGAACGCTCCCACACGGCGTCTCCACCGCCCTCACCAATCGGTGCTCCCAATTTTTTTTTAACTTGTGTAATTCTATCACAAACAAAATTAACAGCTGTTTAAGAACAATATCGGTGTTAATTTCTGTAAAATCGTTAATCCTGATCAAGTTTCTGTATTCTAGGGTTTCTTGTGGTAATTTTTTTTTTCTAATGAGGTAGAATTTGTGATATGCAGGAACACGAAGAAGGTGTTAATCTATCTCACTCTGGTAGCATCATCAATTCAGAAGATTTCAGAAGCATACGCCGATGGGGGGCGATTGGCAACGATAGACTTCCTGGAGTTGTGCTACTTGCAAGAGAAAGACTTGTTGAAAGATTGAGAGGTGTTCATGTTTCAGAAAACAGGTATCCAAAATCATCCTCTCTTTGCTGATCTTATGTATTATCTTTGCTTATAATTCATCTAAAAGGTGCAACTAGGCGTGCTTAGGTTGCACCCATGAGGCGCATAGGCTCGAATTAAGGCGCATAGGCTCGAATTAAGGCGCATAGGCTCAGATTAAGGCGCTTGCTGCTTGGATGGATTATTAGTTATTTAGTTGTTCAAAAGGGCCAACTTAATCATCTTCACTAGGGATTTAGAGATTTAGAAAAATTGAGCATTTGAGCGTGCGATTCAGTTGACTGATATTCATTTAGAAAAATAGGTCTCATTCACTGAAATCTGAGCAATTCTCATCTCTGACAGTTAATCAACAATTTGAATGCAAACCAAATAATCTAATGAGATCTAACAATAAAAACAAATATCTTTGTTAGATATTTTAATTTTCATATTTTGATGGCAAATTACTTTTAACAAAAATTAAAAAAAAAAAACTTTTGTCGCTAAGATAGGATAATGATGCATAGGGCTTTTCACAAACTAACCGAACCGAGCAAGGCTATGCTCGTGCTCGGGACGGCTCGTTTACAAACCGTGCGGCTCGGCTTGGTTTGGATTTGTAACATCGAGCCAAATGTTGTGCTCATTGCTCGGCTAGTTTTAAAACTAAGCGGCTCGGCTTAGTTCGGTTTTGCTCGGGTTCAAAATAAAAATTAATGTAAATTTAAAATAGTTATATCAATTTCAAACTCCATAATTAAAAAACAATAAGTTCAACAATATACAAATCCAAAACAAAAATATAGTTCATAAATTGTGAATTGTAATAATAGGAAAACATAAAAAAAAAAAAATTTAAATATTTGAATAGTTTATCAAGAATAGTTTATCAAGATCATTATTCATTGTAATAATATTACTTCATAAACTTGTAACATGTTAGAAATTAAAATATTACTTGTAGAAAAGTTGTAACATGTTAGTGTTAATAATATTACTTCATAAACACACACTCATATAGTTTTGTCATACTTAAACGAGCGAGCCAAATGAGCGACTATCCGAGCGAGCGACGAGCGAGCTTACCTTGGCTCATGCTCGGCTCGTTTTGAAACTGAACCGAGAGTGCTCGGCTCGTTTGAAACCGAGCAAAATTTGAACGAGCTTTTACCGAGCTTTTTTCGAGCGAGCATCGAGTGAGCGTCGAACGATTAGCATTTTGGACAGCCCTAATGATACATACCTATACTATAGGAATCACTTCCTCTTTAATGTCGTATTTTCATATTTTGTTTAACTCGAGGTTAATTTTAAACTAATATGTCCTGTCTTCTTTGTATATGGTAAGATTTTGTGTGTCATGTAGTTATACATTTAGGGTCGTTTGATAGCCTCTTAATAGCTCATAACATTTTAACGGTTAAAAGATAACCTTAAGTCTGAATGGTTAAAAAACATCATTAAGAGGTAGCCTCTTAAACATTCAGGCTTAAGGTTACCTCTTAACCATTAAAAGGTTATGAACCATTAAGAGGTAGCATTTTAACGATCATTATGAGGCTATCAAACAATCCCTTAGTTTTTCAAGTTGTGCATATAGGTTATACACACACAAACATAGGTAGAGTATTCTTTAAGATCAAGCTTGCAAAAGATACGAATTATATGTATGTGTGTGTATCACACATAATTCATTTGTATGATAATTCCGTGATTATTCCACCCATGCATAAAATTATCATGTAAGTGGTAATTGTTTGCATGATAATTTCACTGAGATTAGTACACTTTGCAAGCAAATAAAGCTATGTATTGTAAACTATCGATATACATATGTATGAAACATTATAAAAAAATTAGAGTAAATTGACGTTTTTGTCCCTATGGTTTGCTCACTTTTGCCTTTAAAAGTTTAAATTTCATTATTTTCGTTCTTATGGTTTCTATTTTTTTGTCATTTTAGTCCAAAAGTTCAAATTTTATTGGACTAAGATGACAATAAAATGGAAACCATAAGGACCAAAATGACAATAAAATGAAAACTATAAGGACCAAAATAGTGAAATTTAAACTTTTGGACTGAAATGATAAAAGTGACAAAGTACATGGACGAAAATGGCAATTTACTCAAAATATATAAATACCTTACATGTCAACTGTCAAGTGATTCTTGTCCTTCCTTATAATGCAGACAGAACAGCATGCCTTCATTCGGCACCAGTCAAGATGATTTCGCATATAACAATCTGCCAATGTCATCAATGACAAAAATGCTTCCTCCTGGGCTTTCTAAGCATGAATTAAGCAGATTACAAACGACGATCTTTAACGAAGATATTGAAGGAAATAACAAAACCGGAAGCGAATCAAGGGA
Source organism: Mikania micrantha (assembly GCA_009363875.1). Classification (NCBI taxonomy): domain Eukaryota; kingdom Viridiplantae; phylum Streptophyta; class Magnoliopsida; order Asterales; family Asteraceae; genus Mikania; species Mikania micrantha. The sequence goes on along the minus strand of CM018682.1, from coordinate 18,192,028 downwards.
GTGTAGTATCTGTCTTGAAGGTTTTAAGGATGGTGATGAGCTTCTAAACCTTGGTTGCATGCACAGATTTCATTCCTGCTGCTTGTTTCCATGGATTGAGATATGTGGGGCCTGTCCAAACTGTAGGAAAGACATAGTTGTAACTAGTGATAGATTATAATAACTCAGGAACCCCATAACAATGCAATGTGATATGAATATTAACATTCAGAGTTGACTCTTTTTATGTAATTCGTCTCTTAAATTTTGTAAAAATTAAAATATTATCAACAGATAACTACTAGAAATTCAATATTTGAATGTTAATTTGATTTAACATTTATAAGTTGCACCCCATCTCCCCAGGTGTTGTAGAAGACATCTGAAAGAGAAAAGAGGTAAATGCGAGGTGTACAAAATGGGGTTTTTTTTTTTTTTTTTTTTTTCATTTTTGTGAACCGGAACTGGTTTCGAATCGGCTCCTAGGGTGACTGGGTACTTCCAAACTGGTTTCAGGGATAGAACCAATTAGAAACGGGTTAGTTTATTTGTTTGTTTGTGTATAATTACATGTAGAAATAAGATATTTAAATATTGTTGAAAAATAAATTTTCGGTTGCATTTCTAAAACATGTGAGAAACCGTAAATTCACGTGAGAATTGAAACGTGAATTACGAATTGTGCCTGGAAATTATTTTTGGCTTTCTTCGGTTAAAAACGTCAAATAACTTTTAAAGCATGAATTATTAAAAGCGTTAACATAAACTCACTTAGCTATTGTTAATTCATTTTAAATGAGTATTTTCAGGAAAGGGAATATGAATTGACCGTTAAGGTCCTCAAGATCTTAAAATTGAAGTTACGGTTGTTCACGAGCCGAACCGAGCATACATTTGCTTGTGCTCTGTTCATTTAAAAACAAACCAAACAGAACCGAAGGCTTTTCAACCAAGTCGAAATCAAAGGAACACAAAGTCGAAATCAAAGGAACACATTTCCGATCCGAGCACTTTTCAAGTGAGCGTCAACTCGAGCGAATTTCGAACATCCCATAACAGAAAGAAAAGAGATGATGAAAGCGTTAGTTTTTTTTTTTAACTTTTCGTTCAATAGCTGGCAAACATTGACGTTGTTTTTAACTTTTTTACAAGAAGACCTAAATGTTTTCTATGATGATATGACATATGATCTTCAACCCGTCTATTTATATATATGTTAAACCACATAAATTCATATAAAAATATTTTTAAAGATTCACTCAAACTAAAGAAAAGACAATTGATATATTTCATTTAATTTTTCATCTTACTCTAGCTTTTAATTATGAACTTTATAATTTATTGGACTTTATTAGACCAGTCAACATTAGTATGAAATGGACATCACCTTTTTTTTGAACGGCGAATGTCTCAATTGTGTGAACCTACTGTTTCCAGGTCATGTCACCAAGGTCTAGTTACATGGACCTCTCATTAAGTCAATAAGTTGTTTGACAAAAATAAAAAGACTTTTGAAAATGTTTTTTGTAAAAGGGTAACAAATTGTTTTTCAAAAGATAAGAATTATGGCTTTTCAAAATGACTTATTGCTAATTAGCATAAAATTACAAATTTACCCTCACTTTTTTTCCTTTACCTAATCTACCACTCACAGACACCGCTCCTTGCCATCGCCAGCCACTACTACCACCCATCGCCACTAGCACCACCAGCCACCACCACCCACTACCAATGTTGCCACCCATCGTGAACGCCACCACCCCACCGTGAAGACCGCCACCCGCCACTATCACCCACCACTACTCACCGACATTGCTGCCACCAGGCATCACACCACCCACCTCCATCATTATCCATAACCTTAAAATGTTTTCAACATAATAATGTTGTTTTTGGTCATTTTGAAAAAAAAATGTTTTAGAAAAACTAATCTAAGCATATTTTTATAAATTCCGTTTCAAAAAGTCGTAAGTTAATAAACATTTTTGATAAAAGTTCCTTTTGAAGTTAAATAAGTAATCCCAAAGACCAAGAGAGCCTTATTAATAATATGAACTAGGTTTTTTCCTGCCAACTAAGATTATATATTATTTAATCTTATGAAAATAAGCTACATAGTAAAGTCAAATCTTTAATCATGAACTTCATATGAATTTTTTATAAAAGCAAAAAATTAGACAAAGTTCATTCAAGTTTGTTATGAAAATAAGACAAAAAAACTCATGAAATTCTCATCATCGGCAACTGATCGATTGAATCAAAACAAAAACCCAAGTCTCCAAATAAACATCGATTTTCTATGATAAAAAAAATTCACCGTTACCTTCTCTAAACATCACCGAAACCCTAGAAACCGATCGCAAGCAGCGCATGTAGATTGTAGTATACATTATCGTCTTTAGTAATTGTAATAATATATATAATAATATAAAAATTTTAGTGGCCAAAATAAAAAAAACAAAACTTTTTTGTTCTATTTAGGTAAATGTAATAATATATATAATAATATACAAATTTTAGTGGCCAAAATTAAAAAACAAAACAAAACTTTTTTATTCTATTTAATTACTACTAATATTATTTAATTATATATAGCCGTTTTTTTGACTTTAATATTAATTAATATTATTATTTAATTATTACTAACATTATATTATAATATAAAAGTTTTAATGACCAAAATTAAAAAAAGAAAACCTTACTATTCCTTTTAAGTTACCTTTTAATATATATAAATATAATAATTATTATTATGTTTATTATTAGTATGCTTTGAGTCTGTGCCAAACATAAAACCTCACACACACAGACTAGATTTCCATGAGTTTGATATTTTAGTCTGTATAAATCGCTTCCACTACAAAAAATAGATAATGTTGGGTCCCTTGATATTTTAGTCTGTATAAATCGCTTCCACTACAAAAAATAGATAATGTTGGGTCCCTCCTTTTTATGAACACCAATCTACCTACTTTAATAAATGAATATTTTTAAAATACACATGTCGCGTTCTGGTTAAATATGAAAATGTTTTTTTCGCTTATCTCTCCTAATGAATAATATTAATTTTAACAAATAAATTATGCAATTAAATTTTAAAAAATATAATATTTCTTATACGATAATTTACCAAGTTATTGAAATTTAATAAATAATAAGAATAATTTAATTTAATATATCTTATCCTAAATATAATTTTATAATTATTAAATATTTATTATTATTTAACGTTAATGAATTATATTTTATATTATTCAACCCATGTATTATTTAACGTTAATGAATTATATTTTCTGTTATTCAACTCGTGTAATACACGGGTGAGTTTTCTAGGCTAGTAAGGTAAGTAGAGGTGGGCAAAAAAACGGACCTGGAGCCGAAACCGGCAACCCGAACCGGAACCGGCCATACCCGAACTGATAGGTACAAACGTGTCCGGTTTTTTATAAAAATTAAAACGAAACCGGGAAAACCAGAACTTGTTCCACCTGTACCTAGGGCTGTAAACGAACTGAACGTTCAGCGAACCGTTCGTGAACCGTTCGGCGGAAGTTCGTTTATGCTCGTTCGTTTAATAAACGAACGAACACGAACAAGAAATTCCGTTCGTTTAGTTAAAGAACGAACATGAACAGAGGTTGTGTTCGTTCATTTGTGTTTGTGAACGTTCGGTAACATGTTCGTTTACGTTCGTTTATGTTCTTTTAAGTTCATTTATTATATTTATTCATTAAATGTGTTGTTTATTTTTAATTTTTAGTTTAATACCATAATACTAAGTTATTTAAGTTTAATACCATAATATCTTAATTTATATATTTATAAATGATTATCTCCATTCCTTGAGATTAAAAATGTTGATTTTTATTGTTTAAATAATATGTGTTTGTTAGCGTTCGTGAACAAGGTAATTTCCTTAATGAACGAACACGAACAAGAATTTTCGTTCGGTAAGCGTTCGTGAACCGTTCGTGAACAAGTTAAAAGTTAAACGAACGAACACGAACAAAGGCTTGTTCGTGTTCGTTTGGTTCGTTTACAGCCCTACCTGTACCCGGCCAAAACCGAACCGGAACCGGCCAAAACCCGAACCGGAACCGGTCGGAACCCGGAGCTGGAACCGGAATCGGGTATTGACTTTATTGACCAGAACTGAAACCGATTGAAACTGGAACCGGTTCCAAAAAAAACACGATTTGCGCACCTCTGAGTAAGTATATAAATGATGTAAAAAGGTTTATGGAATGTTTGTGTTACGGTTGTTGGAGATTTTAGAGATATTGGGGTTTTGCGCTTCGTTAGTATATAAATGTGTTTTCAATATGAGTTTAAGGAATGTTATATAACTAGTGGTCTAGTGGGTTTTCTCGCGCATTGCTGCGTGAATACTGCCTTGATTCAAATTATTAAAACACAAATACAATCATGTATATCAAAACATATACATAAAAACACATCAGTTGTCACTACTACATGATATCTTAAATCACAGTCGTTTTAAATGCATGTAAATTAGATATAAACCGTGAAAGTTTCGGTAGAAAGACTGAGTTTAAAAAACTTAAAAGAAAATAAAGTATACTAGATTGAGAATTAAAAGTAAATGTTACTAAATCTCAGGGTCCTATACGTACATCTAGAAAATTTCGAAAGAGGATATATAGATAAAAGACTAAATTATAATAAAGAAAAGTTAAAATAAAATAAGTAAAGAAAGATTTAGAACTAAAAGAAAATTTTTGTAAATTAGAGGGACCTAAGTGTAAATAAAAAAATTAAAAAAAAACGTATTTAATAAAAACTAAAAAAAAATTGGCAAAGCTATTTAACCAAAATTTAAAAAAGGAAACTTAAAAAAAGAAAGCGGGTCACAACAATGATAACATTTGTCAAATAATAATTAGGTTAAATCCCGTGTGTTACACGGGTTGAAAACTAAAATGTTTTCTACTTTGTAAAAAAACTTGTTTTAAAAAAAATTCTAAAAAAACTTATTTTTACAAAATTTATATTTTTCCTAAAACTACAAATTTAAAATAATTCTTTTTTTTTAAATTGATTTTTAGAAAAACAAAATCTTGCGTTGTGAACTTTTTTAAGTGTGTTTTTCAATAAAAAAAGATTTTATTTTTAATTAATTAAAACTATTTTTTAATATGAAAAGGTATATGATATCATTAGTTATTTACATTATAATTATTTAATAAATTAAAGAATATCATTATAATTATCATGATCATTTAATATAAGAAAAAATGATTGAGAGCATAAAAAAATAACATGCGGCAATAATATGCTAAAAAAGTGACATGTGACAATATAGATGTTTATTTATTATAATAGTAAGATAATAACAGCAGGAGCAGCAAATATTAATAAACAAGAGCTTTTTCGCAGAATTCAAAGACAAATTTCATAACATCTCTGTCTAATCTGATAAATTGTTGTATGTAACCCACAAATATGTTTATCTGATAATTTCTTAAACGGTTAAGATGTTAATCCAAGACTAAGTTAGTGAAATTGAATTAAAGTTTCTATGTTTCATTTATATATATATATATATATATATATATATATTAATTTTGTGATTCCTGTTATATATATTTAAAATAGAGATAAACCTATTTGCATTATACACAATGTGTGGAATTAATTGAAAATCACGAAAGGTTTTTTTTTCAGGTTCTTTTATGGAACTTGAATGCTATTCCTGGAATTTTATACCTTTTTAGGATACAGAAACTCAATTTCATAAACTATAAAGTATAAACCACATTTTGGGTAACTCTGGAAATCACAATACAAATAGAAAATGGATACGTTTACATTTTAATTCGAATGTTAGTTATAGAGAGTGAATTCTTTTCGAATTAAAATTGGAGGAAGGGTTGGGAAGTTACTAATGAAGTCAGAAGCATCAACAGATGACTGTAACCTTTCTTTGGATTGCATGGCTGTGCTTGTTTCGGATGGTGAGCCAATTCAAGAAAGAGTCACGTTAAGGTGGAAGGAAAAAGCTTATGTTTGTTGGATTATGGAGGACTTTCGACCATGGGTACCGGACTTTGTTGGAACGGATGAACCAAGACACAATTCCGATGAAGAGACAATCGGAGAGATGATCGGAAATGAATCGAAAGAGGAAGGCTGCGAAAACGAGGTGGGGTCAGTCTCTGGAAACGATAGGGTGGCGCAGGGGCTGCATGGGGACTTTAATCCTAATGATAATGTTTTTGTCTATGGAAATAAAGAAAATGGTACAAATAGGTGGCGAAGGAGGCGGAAGACTCAGAGGCTACACGGTTTGAATACTGGGCCTGCTTTAGCCCAAAATAACTCACCAGAATTTGCACGGGCCAAGAAAAGAGCAAGAAATGAGGAGGGTCCACTGGACCCTGAAATTATACCACCAATTAATTGGCCTTTTCATATAACTTTGGACTTAAATAATAATCCTATTTCGATGATCCCAGAAGATTCTATTTCACAGGTCCCAGACACGATGATAGATACAACAGATCCTGAGGTGAAGGAGGGGGAAATGGCGACGTCGGTGATCCCACAAACAAGTGATGACTCCCCTGGTTTGCGGGACCCAGTATCAACGACGAATACCAAGATGCTGTTAGAGGTGGGCGAATTCCGGTATCCATTTACTCAAGTTGATTTACAAAAGGAAATTGATGCAACGATCGAGATAGCTGAAAAGGTGGGAATTATGTTGGTTGACCATCAAGAGGCTGTTAAATTAGCCATAATTGAAGAAGGTGATGTTAATGTTTTCCAATGAATATTTTATCTTTAAACATTAGGGGATTGGGGGATGATTACAAAGCTGACTGGATTAGATCAATTCGAAGAGACCAAAAAATTAACTTTATATGTATTCAAGAAACTCAGCTCTCTGAAGTTTCGAAAATAAGAACTGGAATATTATGGGGTAAGTCCAAGTATGAATTTGAAGGAGTAGGGGCAAACGGTAGATCAGGTGGTTTGTTAAGTATATGGGATCCGGGAATTTTTCAGAAAATTAAAGTGGTGGTAAAGAAAAACTTCCTATTAATAAGTGGGAAAATAACTGGATATCAAGAGATGTTCAATATTGTTAATGTGTATGGGCCACAAATATTGAGCGATAAGAAGGATCTTTGGGTCGAATTAGAGAAATTAAAAAATGAGGGGTCTGGATTATGGGTCTTTGCTGGTGATTTTAATGAAGTTAGAAACTCTTCCGAAAGACTTAACTCTGATTTCAGTCCGCAGGGGGCAAATCTTTTTAATCAATTCATCTTTAATGCTCAGCTCATGGAATATAATATGGGTGGGCATCCTTTCACATATATGAGGGGTTTTGGATCTTCCTATAGCAAACTGGATAGATTTTTGGTGTGTGATGACTTTGTGAATAGGTGGCCAAATGCATGTGCTAGGTCTTTGCCTCGGCACCTCTCAGACCATAGCCCGATTATATTAATCACTTCTAATATTGATTTTGGATCAACACCATTCAGATTTTTCTCATCTTGGTTTAAGTACCAGGGTATTGAAGAAGTAGTGAAATCTACACTGGGTATGGGTGGAACGGGAAACAAACCTGACAAAATCTTGGCCTCAAAATTGACGTTGCTGAAGGAGACTCTTAGGGAGTGGATTAAGATTCAAAAATTTAAGAATGAATCAAATTTAACTTCTCTCAAATTGACCTCGGATTACTACGATAAGGAGGCATCAATACGGTCATTAACTGTGGACGAATTGGATGACTGGGCCGCAACAAGGCTGGATATATCTACTATTGAATCCTTTCAAAAGGAGGATTTAAAGCAGAAAGCAAGATGTAAGTGGGCAAAGCTAGGGGATGAAAACACCTCCTTTTTCCATGGTATCATAAATAGTAATTTGAAGAATAACCGTCTTAATGGCCTATTAATTGAGGGGGAATGGATCTGTGAGCCATCAAGAATTAAAGAAACCATTTGGTCTTACTACAGTATGAAGTTTGAAGAACCAAATAGAGTTAGACCATTTTATAACTGCTCTTTTTCAAATGTTTTATCTGAGAGGGAGGCAAGGGAACTAGATATACCATTTACAAAAAAGGAGATAAAGGAAGCAGTGTGGGAATGTGGGGGAGATAAGGCTCCGGGTCCGGATGGTTTTACGTTCTCTTTTATTAAAAAATTTTGGAATTTGCTTGAAGAGGACTTCTACAAAATACTGCTCTCGTTTTATGACGATGGTCAAATATCAAGAGGTTGTGGGTCATCATTTATTTCTTTGGTTCCTAAGAAATCAAGCCCAGAAAACTTATCGGATTACAGGCCAATTAGTCTTATTGGGTGTATTAGCAAAGTGATCTCTAAAGTTCTTGCTTCACGGATTAAAAAAGTTTTAAACTCAGTTATCTCTGAAACTCAAACGGCTTTTCTAGCTGGAAGGAACATTACTGATGGTGTGTTAATTGTAAATGAGGTCATATCATGGCTAAAGAAAACAAAAAGGAGTGCCCTTTTGTTCAAAATTGATTTTGATAAGGCTTTCGATTCCATTTCGTGGGATTTTTTGGATTCTGTTTTAAACCAAATGGGTTTCTCTCAGAGGTGGAGGATGTGGATAAGGGGGTTGTTACAATCATCTAGAGCTTCAGTATTGGTGAATGGATCACCAACTATCGAATTCTCATGCAAAAGGGGGCTAAGACAGGGGGACCGGTATCACCGTTTCTCTTCATTATACTAATGGAAGCTTTTAGTTGTATGTTCAATCGGGCTTGCGAGGAGGATATATTTAGGGGGGTACAATTAACAAATAATGGCCCCTGTCTATCTCATCTGCTTTTTGCGGATGATGCTTTGATTATGGGAGAATGGTCTGACCGTAACATAATTAACTTGAGAAGGCTGTTAAGAATATTTCATATGGTGTCCGGTTTAAAAGTGAATCTGACCAAGTGCAATATAATCGGAATCAATGTGGAGGAAAGGGTCATACAAGGGGCAGCAACTATGCTACATTGTAAGGTGGGGAAATTGCCCTTAACATACTTGGGTTTGCCAGTGGGTTCTAACATGGGACATGCAACTTATTGGCAACCAGTCATGGAGATTTTTGAAAAAAGATTGTCAATTTGGAAAGCAAAACATCTATCAATCGGGGGTAGAGTTACTTTAATCAAATCAGTTCTAAATAGTCTTCCATCCTACTATTTCTCTTTGTATAAAGCTCCAATAAAAGTAATTGAATCACTAGAAAAAATAAGGCGCAAGTTCTTATGGGGAGGAAGTGATGACAAAACAAAGATTCATTGGGTTGCATTGGACAAAGTCACGGCTCAGAAAAATATGGGGGGCTTGGGACTTGGTTCGCTCAGGGATATAAACTTAAGTTTGTTATCTAAATGGTGATGGAGGTTTAAACTTGAACCATTCAGTCTTTGGGCTAGGGTCATTATGGGAATTCATTGTATTCATCCATTAGGGGGGATTGTGCCGATAAAACAAAATAAGGCAGGAGTATGGAAAAATATTGCATCTGTGGATGTTGATCTGAACAAAAAAGGTGTAAATCTGAGGTTCTTGTTCAAAGGAATATTGGGAAATGGCTCCAATATTGCATTTTGGTCTGAGTTATGGATTGGGGAAATTCCCTTGTGCTTTAAGTTCCCTAATTTATTCAAGCTGGAAGCTCAAAAAAGATGCAAAATAATGGATCGCATGACTTATCTTAATGGGGAATTATTGTTTAATTGGAATTGGAAAAGAACTCCTAGAAATCAACAGGAATTGGATGAGTTGGAAACATGCATTGCTCTTATAAGGCAACAAAAACTAGGAGAAAATGAAGATAGATGGATGTGGCAAGGATCTAAAAGCGGGAAGTTTACGGTTGCTTCACTAAAATCAAGATTATATGAAGCTAATGCAGGTACACCAGAGTATGTCTTTCATTGGAGCAAATGGGTCCCCATTAAAGTTAACGTTTTTGCTTGGAGGGCAGAAATGGATAGGATTCCAACGAGGGTTGGTCTTATGCGTAGACATATCATCCTACCTTTGACGTGCTGCCCTTTTTGCGGAGAAGAAGAAGAAACTACAGCTCATATGCTGCTTGGGTGTGAGGTATCATCAGAATTTTGGCTTATTATTTCACAATGGTGTAAAATTCCTCCTATTTTTGCTTTGGAGACTCGAGAGTTGTTTCTTATTTTTGAAGTCCTCCCAGTTGGAGAGTTCAAGAGGGAGATCATTCATGCAATTATTCTTGTGGGTTGTTGGTGCTTATGGCATGCTAGAAACCAAGCGGTTTTTAACAATGCTCGGCCTAATATTGGGAGATTAATTGAAGAAGTAAAGAGATTGAGCTATACGTGGATCAAAAACCGAGTTAAGACGGGGGAATGGAGTTGGGATGATTGGAAGTCCTTTTCTTGGGGATAAGCGTGAATTAGGTGTTAGTTTGTTTCTGTTTGATGTAATATTTTGGAGTTTGGTGTTTTATTTTGTAGTTGGTGTTGTAATCCGGCTAGCATCTTGCTAGGCTTTGGTGATATTTATAAAATTTTCTGCTGTTAAAAAAAAAAAAAACTAACATTCGGCTCTTGCTCCAAAACAATGATTAATTGGTTCATTAGTACCCGTTGACTTTTTATATATATGAGAGTACTTGTCTTGAAGTCTCACGTGTATTATTATTATTTAGGTGAGCCAAGGGGTTTTATTTAAAATGTTGAACGCCACCATTAGGCGTGCCTCACCGATTGGTCATACGGCCAACATGAGAGAGGTAAATTGCGTGTCCTAAGGAAAATTGGGTGGTGCCGGGCATTGAAAAAGAGATTTTATTTAAGTGTTGTCATTCCTAGATTTTTTAGATGGTTGTTAAAAAAAACATTCGCTTCTGGAATTAGTATAGTTGAACATATTAAATTTTTGGGAGCCATGATTTTTAAGTCAACAAGTATCTGCAAGCATTCGATCTCTCATTTTAAATATAAACATAGATAGTTATGCATATTGTTTTGTTGCATAATTGTCCATACAACAGTCGCCCGGGCCTGGTCACTGCGACCCCCTTTGTGATTGTGAGGAGGCACCCCTTCTCCCGAAGTTACGGGGCTATTTTGCCGAGTTCCTCCTTTTTCTTTTCTTTGCTGATTCCTCTCAATGAAATTTTCCATGTTGCACTAAGTTACTTACGGATGTATGCATGCAGTCCGGGAACACTTTGGGGTAAACACCCATCCAAACAACTCTTTTGTCTAATAAGTATTTATACAAAGTTTAGATTTATGCTTTTAATTGTTTACAATTATGCAAAAACTTTCCAGTTTTTGTTTACCCAAAATTGTACATATATTTTGTTGGGTCAACATGTGATTTTAGGTTTAATTAATTTAGAACAGCTTGCAATGAATCCCTTCATAACATGTCTAGCAAATTTGTCAAGTTAGAAAAGTTTAAGAGACAGGATTTAGATGTTAGAAGAAAAAGATGCATCTCTTGTTGACAACTAAGAAAGTTGTTTATATGTTTTCAATACTATATGTCAAGATGGTGGAGGGTTAAACTCTTAAACAATATAGAAGACATCTCAAATGAGAAAATGACGGCTATATATGTCACGGATGCATCTTGAATGGTATATCAGATGCTCTTAAACAATTGTGATACTCTTTTGAAATCTAAACACATGGTGGAATTTGCTTCTAGCAAGAAATTTCTTAGTAACTTTATGAATTACAAGATATCAAATTCTAGGCCGATAATGAAACAATATAATAAGTTTTTACATATATTGTGTTAATTCTCACAACATGACATGAAGATCGATGATTCAGTTGTTATTTCAAGTGTGTCATTGACAAGTTTCCAAAATCTTCCTATGACTTTAAACACATATAGTTACATCTAGAAAGGAAAGATTATATTAGGATGGTAAAGTGACTCTGTTCTATCTAAGAGTTTCTGTTTTTTACGAGTTGACTCGTGATACCCAAGAACGTATGGTATTAATATAATATTTATTAATTAATTTCATGTTAGTTGAGTTTGGTTTGGTTTGTTAGCTGAGTTTGGTTTGGTTTGATTGCAGAATTTGTTAGCTAAGTTAAAAGTTGAAAGTAGCTTGCGTATTAAAATTTATTGTGATAATCAGGCTGCTATTGATATATCTGCTAATTCAGTTTTTCATGATAGAACTAAGCATTTTGATATTGATTTGCATTTTGTAAGTGAAAAGGTTAATGTTGAATATTTTGACTAATATTTGGAATTAATAATGTGAACTTTTATTTTTCTAACAGTATATATTTCTTTACGTTCATGAGTTGGTCTCTCTTGAATCAACCTCACTTTTCTCAAAAATAGAGATAACATTTACTTACATGTCACAATATCCAAACCCTACGTATAATCATGTTATGAGTGATATATTCTAGATATAAGTTAATGTTGTATGTTGGTTAGCTTTAGTGAACATGTTCAAGCTTTTAACGAAAGAACACAAACAAAAATTATTGTTCAATTATTGTTTGCAAACTATTATGATCAATTTCAAGTCATTAAAGAACAAACACATACAAGAATTTCCATTTGACTATTGTGTATAACAATTTGTGAACAAGTTCACTGCTAAATGAATGAATATGAACAACAATACGTTCATATTTATTTAGTTCATTTACAACCATTAAAACAAATCTCTGTCATCTCTCTAAACTCTATGCGGTATTTTTTTATTTTTATTTTTTCTTTTACTTGACTTGTGTGCATGCATTTATTTATTGTAACTAAATTTAATAGATAAAAATACCAATGAAGTTAATAATTTTTCTTACATTGTTAAGTCACTGGACTAGAATAATAATAAAATGTATACGTTAATTAAGAACACAAATAATAAGATTTAAATTTTTAGATTAAAATAACAAAAATCATCAAACTACATAAAAAATAACACTTCAATCTTCTGTAACTAAATATGTAAGTTGTTAATAGAAGCTGATTAAAAGTTGTTTTAAAAAAATATTTTATTTATCATCAAATTAAACCTATATCTAGGGAAGTATTATCTCTTTAAATTGTACAGAATACTACGTATAATTAAAAATTTTAAAATACAAAACTGCCTTATCTAACCTTCCGTACTCCCTCAATCTTTAATATTTTTTAATATCACATTTTGAAAATTAACTTTTTAAAATAATAAGTTAAAGAAAAATAATGTTATATTGGGTGGTAGGTTTGTTGTTGTTCGGACTTTGAACCGGCCTCCGCTGTTGGTCGGTCGTTGCAAGTCGCATGTACTTTATGTTCAAGACAATTCAAAGATTTTATTTACATGGTACAACCAATCAACCGGATAAGGTTGACTCCGGAGCCATTAATTAATGTCCATATGACCGTATGTGGCATTATTATCATCTTACATTATTATCTAGCCTATTGGTATTGTGATGAAGGAGAGAAGTTATATCTTATTGAGGTCAGGGGTTTAAACCTAAGCATTGGAGACGATTTACAGATTTATCTGGTTCCTGCTTATCTGGTGGGTGAAGGGGTGACAACTAGGCGTCTGGGCTTGCCCTTGAATGTGTGCCCGTTTAGGCTTAAATCTGTCGTTAAGTCTGAATCATTCAAATCATTGAAAGCATAGTTTAATAATTTTGACCGGATGTGATAACCCCATCAGACGATTGGTCCATGGCCAAACAGAATAAATTTAACTTCGTTAAAAAGTGAGGAGAGATTCATTCCTAACATCAAGCTTTAGTGTAAGAAGAAACTAAGAATAATTGTTTTTAGTTTTGTTCAAGAAAAAAAGGATTTATTGTTAATGATGATGAAATCTAACCTTCTTTAATTTATACTTATTTCTACGTTGCTCATAGGTTTTTCAATCCTTATGGTATCTATTCACGACTAAACTACAATATATAGACACATATATACAGGAGACGGTTCCCCTAAAAAGTTTATTTTGTCTAAAAAGCCTAAAAATTATTTTTAAAAACTCAAAATCGACCAAAACAAACTCCGATTGAACTCGTTTTTGCATCATTGGAACCGACTACTCTAAACCCCAAACCTTAAATCATACATGATCAACCCTAATACTAAAAACCAAAACTTTAAAAGCAAACTTTAAATCTAAATATAAATGCTAAAGTTAAAAAGCAAGCCCTAAAACCTTAACTCTAAAACTAATTCTTAAATCTAAAACCTAAAAGTTAATATTGTATTGTTTGATGAGACGGTTCCAATGTCATCCAAATTAGTTCAATCAAAGTTCGTTTGAATTGGTTTCAAAGATTTTAAAAATTATATTTAGTATTCTTAGAAAAAACAAACTTTTTATATCATCTTTCTCGTGTATATATTTATTACCAAAGAATTGTCGCTTTTATGCTGATTTTTTGAAAGGATAATAAGGTATTGATGAAGCAATGATAAAACACAAGTTTGCAAGGAATTAAACCAAAAATCTATAAGATTATGTAAGATTCCTGCAAGAAATTATATAATGAGAAAGCCATATAGTTTTTATTTATTTATTTTATCACTTTCCAACTGTATATACGTGTGATTATGTAAACCACTTGTCCATTTTGCATGACTAAGGAAATTTAGTATGATTTATGTAAGGTTGATATAATCTATGTGAAATCTATGTCAAACTTGTTGTGTACAGACATAAATAAAGATAAATTAATACCCAATTATTCAATATTTTTTTATAAGTATGCATTTATTTAGAATAATATACAAAAGTAAAAATTGTAAAGTCTATAGAGTAAGTGATATGTAGTCGTTGTTCATTTACATGTAACATATAGACCCGTAAGTAAAAAATTATTAACATTTATGCAGAATAATTTTACTTTAAATTTTTTCGGCATTATTACGTTAAATAGATTTTCCATACATGCGTATGAAAACATGTTAACTTGAAGACTAGAAAGGAGATCTAAGAGTGGTTAAACCACGCTAACCTCTCTCAGATCTACTCATTTATCTAGAACAAAAAGGCACAAAGGATTCTTGCAAGTTCAAGGCCGACTCTAATGTTGAAAGTTTTAGGCGGCCGCCTAGGGCCCTCAAAATTTTAGGGTCCAAACTCCAAAAGAGCACAATAATATTTGTATATATTTGTTTCATAATTTATTCAGAATGATACCATAGATTAATCATTTTAAAGAAATTTCTATCACGAATTGGTTTGTTTAACAGATTTGCTTACAATTATTCAAAACCGAAAAAAAGGGATAACCATACTATTCAACACCTTTAATTGATAGATGACCCCAAGTTTGAAAATAGACCTCAAATTTCGTATTCGCCTTGGGTCTCGATAATGGTTGAGCCGGCCTTGTGCAAGTTGAAAATCTCGGGCCCACTATGACTACCAATGTTGCTGCATCCAAATCCGGTCTGGGTATGATGTTTGGTCAATTAAGTCATGCCTTGCTATCAAGAGTATGGATCTGAGCTGAAATAACATAGAAGATTCACATTAGAGGGCTCTAGGAGATTATCTCTAAGGGTACTCTGACGCTAAAGTTAGTAATCTATATAAGATAATAAAATAAAGAAAACGTAACTACAAGAATAAATAATATATAAGATAATAGGTAAGAGAGGTATAATTGTTGGAGTAGGAGAAATGCAAGGGGATGTTGTTCTGTTCATTCCAGAGATCAAACCCTTGCCTAAAGTCTGGTCATGAAATCATGTTCGTATAAAAAAGCAAAGCAGGAAATGGTGGAGTTTGAAATCTTGTAGAAGAGAGAAACTGATGAAATGTTAAATGTTAAATGTTGTTTTCACTTTCAAATGAGGTGGTGAAAAGTATGAAATGAACCTCTTTTTATAAATATAAATGGAGAATAAGTTTTACTTCATTTGTGTTAACCAAGCTTTTCTGGGCCACACCGTTATTAAGGTTGGCTAGGTCAATCATGTTTATGTTTAGAAATAGTGGCAGCTTAAATGTTTAAAGGAGTGCCAAAAGAATAGGTACTTAGAATACATGCTAATTTTTGAAAGCGGGAGGTGGGCAAAACAAATATTTTTAACAAACAATAACCTTTCGGTCGAAAAATTAACACTACTGAAGGAGAAAAAAAGGGGCGCCCCCCCCCCCCCAAATGTCGTATTTGTATAGGTGACTATCTGTACGAATATGTACGTAAGTTGAACAATCTGATACAACACTAAAATTAACCATTTAACAATCCTGTTTATGTATGGAAAAAAGGTGGAGCTTGAACGTTTAGAAAGAGGTGATAAATTACGGAACCCATAATACATGCTAAAGTTTTGAAGCTAGGGGCGGAACCAAAATTTTTAACAAACAATAAGCGTTTGGTCGAAAAATTAACACTACTTACGGTAAAATAAAGTGGGACTGTTGAAAAATTAACCATTATATATTTATATGATCCTTTTAAGCCATTTATTATTTAACTTCAATTTATGATTCTTTTACAACTTGTTAACCTGTTAAACCATTAATTAGAGTACATTACGGTTTTCGCTCTTGTGTTTAAGTGCTTTAACTATTTTGGCCTAAAATAGAATCTTCTATCAATTCAGCACCTGTGATTTAGACAACTATCAGTTTTGACCCTCAAACTTAACTATTATAACCGTTTTGACCTAAAATCTAATCATGGTTGGAGGCCGAAAACGTTATTTGTCTAAAGCATAGGGGCTGAATTGATAGAAGATTTTATTTTGAGCCGAAATAGTTAAAACACTTAAACCGCGTGAGCCAAAACTGTAATTTACGGATTATGAATACTTATTTAAATAATAAATAAATATGTTACACATATTATGTTCGCAGAACATGATTTAAAATTTGCCACGTCATGATGATGTTTGTTAGCACAAATAAATATACAAGTTTTGTTTGAATTTATCATTCAAACAGTCAAATAAAAAATTCGAAGTATTTACACTCAACGCTTACCAAAAAGCTTAATCTTAATTTTCTTCAAGCTTATTGTTTCATTCGCCGATACAATGTTACTAAGCATCGAATACCCAAAATAAAAGAAGCAAAACTCATTATGAAGTATTCAAGATCGAGTAGTTAAAATATCTAATCCAACTTTATAAATTAAACCTAATTATTATAAGATAAGTAAAGGTTAAATGGGAATATGAATTAAAAATATCAAGTTGAAGCAAACACTTGGTTTAATTTTTATAAAAAAAAAGTTATTAACTTTTAAAAAAAAGTCAAAAGTGTGTAACACGGTTTGAACATCGAGATGTGGTGGCAACTTATCAACCCTCGTCGTCGTCTTCTCTTATGTAACACGCTATTTCTCATTTTTCTTTCTTTCATATAATTACACCACCCCCATTTTCTCTCTAAAATCCCCCAAATTCTCTCTGTATCATCAACATTTGCTCTTGATTAAACATCTGATTTCAATCAATCGATTCAGCATGTTACGGACGTGTGTTAAGCCGTTGGAACGATGTATAGGACGCCGGAGCGGCGATGTGTTGTTATGGCATAACGACTTGAAGCCTCATTCCTCCGGTGACTTCTCGATCGCCGTTGTTCAGGCCAATTCGAACCTTGAAGATCAAAGCCAGGTGTATACTTCACCGTCGGCTACGTATGTTGGTGTTTACGATGGTCATGGTGGCCCTGAAGCTTCACGTTTTGTCAATACTAATCTTTTTCCTTTTATTCACAGTAAGGTCTTGGATTACGTTAATGTCAAACCCTAGGAGTTTGCTATATGAAATTGAATACGTAATTTAGTTTAGCTATTGATTGTTCTGATATTCGAATGTTTAAAAGCTGAATTTCACAATCAATTGTTTTGATTCAAAGTTTTATTTATCAATTAGTGATTAGTGTTGAGGTTTTTTCCCCCTTCTATGATGATTTATTCATATTAGTAGCTTTTTTGTGTTTTTGCTTTAGAGTATGCAACCGAACAAGGAGGTATATCTGCAGATGTTATAAAAAAGGCATTCAATGCCACTGAGGAGAAGTTCTTTCAGTTTGTGAAGCATCAAATGCCTGTTAGACCTCAGATTGCATCGGTTGGATCATGTTGTCTTGTTGGTGCTATTTCTGATGGTGAATTACATGTTGCTAACCTTGGGGACTCACGTGTAGTTCTTGGACATAAAGTTTCTGATGGTGGAAAGCCTCGCGTGGTTGCAGAGCGGTTGTCTAGAGATCATAATGTTTCGTATGAGGAGGTGAGGAAGGAGGTAGAAGCACAGCATCCTGATGATTCACCTGTTGTTATATACTGTAGGGGAGTTTGGAGAATCAAGGGTATTATTCAGGTATTTTGAAGTCAGTTGACTACTTGACTGTTATCTTATAAACATGATTTCACGTATGCTATTTGAATTATCATCAAACTTTAGACTTCAATCAGAGTTCAGTTTGTGGTATAATCTAAACAAAATAGTCGTTATCTGCAATTACGATTGAATGGCTTCTTGAATGATGGTCACTGCTGAATATTAAGCTATTGATAGGGAAATCTAATAATGGGCCTGAGTTGGCCATCCTGCATCAGTTAGCATATTCCTTTTCTCCTGCAAAAGTGAAACTGAAACAATTTCATCTTGTGTTACATTTCTAAAATTAGGTCCCCTAGTCATCAATGTGCACACATGTTTAACCTTCATATGCCCAACTAACAAATTATTATAAAAATAGTGGCGGCACATTTCAGTTCCCAATCTGACCTTCACCTCATTTTTTAAATCTTTATCTACCTTGCTTTCTGTAAAGATAATTATTCAGCACACTCTGGAGCAAAGTTATATGCAAATTCTTTATATAAATATGGCATCTTATTCTCAACTACTTTTGTCCATTTTCTTTTACTTTATTGAGAATCATCATGCACCTTGATCTAAATCCTCAAACTTATTATGCCTTACCTACTTTCCAAGAATCACATGTTCTACTCTGCACTATTATCTCATGCAGTTGAAGAAGCTATTGTAGCAAGTATTCCATGCATGAGAGATGCATAAAGACATCAGTCCTCAACATTTCTTGATTCCTGAGATGATATTTACTTTTCTTATCTTATCCTAATGTTTACGCATACGTCATACATGATACTTTTTGGATAGAGACTGGTAGTTCTGTTATATACATAAGATTTTGATTCTGAAACATAT
The DNA here is from genome assembly GCA_009363875.1 of Mikania micrantha. Classification (NCBI taxonomy): domain Eukaryota; kingdom Viridiplantae; phylum Streptophyta; class Magnoliopsida; order Asterales; family Asteraceae; genus Mikania; species Mikania micrantha. The sequence continues at coordinate 18,172,871 of CM018682.1, read as the reverse complement.
AGAATTGATGCCCACTAGCTTCTTTTTTCCTTACTTTTTGTTTAACAAGATTGGGTACCTTTTCCTTTTCAGGTATCAAGATCAATAGGTGACTTCTATTTGAAGAAACCTGAATTTCACAGGGATCCACGTCTTATGCAATATGGGCACCACATACCTTTGAAAAAACCTGTATTGACTGCAGAACCGTCCATTATATCTAGAAAACTTAAATCCCAAGACTTGTTTTTGATATTTGCTTCTGATGGGCTTTGGGAGCATTTGAGTGATGAGGAAGCAGTTGATATTGTATACAAAAATCCAAGAGCGGTAATTCTTCTTTTTATCTTTTAATTTATGGGTCAGTCAGATAATCATTTTTATACCTCTGCAATAAAAATGTGTGTTTTGTTTCAGGGAATAGCAAAAAGATTGGTGGGTGCAGCGATTCGCGAGGCGACAAAAAAAAGGGAATTGAGATACAAGGATATAATGAAAATAGAACGGGGCATCCGGCGCCATTTTCATGATGACATATCAGTGATAGTGATATATCTTGATCATGAAAAATCATCCAAACATGGCAAATTAGGGTTTACAACTGCACCTGTTGATATTTTCTCCCACACTGAAGATAAAGTTGTTGAAGATCCCCTTTTGTTGAAGAACTAAGAAAGTTATAGAGCAAAAAGAACGATGATAAACTTATGGACCAATCGTGTAAATAGTTTTACCAGAGTGCTGATATGATACTTGTATCTCCATGAAAACCGGTTTTTTGATTTCTAACAACACATTCCTTTGTTTTTTTTTTTTCAATGAATTCCTTTTGATGTTTGTTTTATCTTTCTGAAGGCGTAAGGCCGATTTTAAAATAAAATAATAATGACATCGAATAAATGTTTGTACACATTTGTATATAGGGAATGGATCATATAATAACCCACTCTAATTGAGAAAACTCTATAACTCAAATCCAATGGTTCAAAATTCCAAGATTTAATCTAATGGTGACATGTGTCACTAATTAACTTTTAATACAAAAGGGCATGATGGTCTTTTGTGTTAATTATAAAAATCAGATTTAATATAAGAGTGACAAGTGTCACACTCTTAAAAAACCATCTATTTTCTTATTTTTAAATGAAAGTTCACCCCTTGATTTTTATACACTTATAACTTTTTTATACTATGTTATTTTTTTATAAAAATTACACTATTAAACTCGTCATATTTTTCTCGTTAATTTCATTATATGCATGCCAAATTTTTTTCGAGCATTCGTAATTACACTAACGTAAAAAACATAAGTACAATAATTTTTCTCTTTTTTCAAAAATTTTCCATCAATTTTTTTTCCCTCTCATATTAAATATATCTTACAAACTTATTTTTTATTATAAAATTTAGTTAATTAGATAAATTTATATCAAATAAGATAGAAAGTTAGATAATTGTAACGTAAAAAAATTAATAAGTTACAGCTCGTTACATCAGTGTAACGACTCGTTACATCAGTGTAATTATGAACACTTTGAAAAATTTAGCTCGTTACATCAGTGTAATTAGGAAGACTTTGAAAAAATTCATCTCGTTACATCAGTGTAATTACGAACACTTTGAAAAAATTCAGCTTGTTACATCAATGTAATTTCGAAAACTTTAAAATTTTTTGACAAAACTATACTTGAATTAAAGATAAAAATGTGACAAATTTAATGGTGTAATTTTTTTTTTAAAATAATAATGTATATAAAAGTTATGAAGGTTTAAAAAATTGGGGGTAAACTTTTATTTTAAAAATCAAATCAAGTACACCTCACAAATCTCTAAAATACCCTTAAAGAAATCCCAACCACTCATTTTTCCCATATTTAATATGGACCACACATTTCAAATTCATTAAATTATACAACCAATCAAATTGGGTTTATAAGTTACCTCAATTACCATGGGTTACCATTCACTCCTTTCCCTTTGTATATATATGTATATATTTAAATGAGTATATACCGACACACGGGCAAAAAGGTGGTGACAAAAGAAAAGAAATATATTTATATATATATATATATATATATATATATATATGGGCGAGAAACGGTTATGGTGGGCCCTAGAATGAGGAAACAATCCTTAACATTTCGTAACAAATTGATACGGGGACCCACTGTCTCAGAGATCTCAATAAATAAATAAAAGAGGAAACAATTCCATTCATTCATTTAGATTACTCACCACACACAAAGAAGAAAGAAAAAAGAAGACTCGAAAAAAAACCATCTCATCTGTACCGGAGGAAGTACAAATACATTACTTTGCTCAACCAGAGATGAGGGCATAAAGATCAGTTAATCGGAAGTTGACAAATCCGATTAATACATCTTCATTGGCGCCATCCGTGGGACCCCTGAGGTCATCTCCGTCATCATCTCGAGCTAAGAAGAATGAGCAACTCCGGTAGCCAGCCGTTGTCTTTTACATTCATCCCCCCTCCTCATCAAACGACGGTGGCGACAGTAGTACATACCACAACGCCTACAAAACCCGCAGCAATGAGAACAGATAGCGAGGAGGCCAGTGTTTCCTCCTCCGATCACACCACTCCGAGATCCCACCCAACTACCGTTACTACCTTGCCAATGAACATTCCCTCAACAGGAGGAGGGATGATCAGAGCTCCTTTTACTTCGCATGGTATGTCGGTATCTCTTCCTCCTCCTTTTTATCCGTATACTCCCTTGACACCCCTGTTACCTCCGTTTAACAATTTCTCTCCTCAAACCCCTGTTTATACTAACACCCTGGTTCCACCGGTTCATTCAAACACCATGGTTTCCTTTCCCCATATGTGGCGATGAATTCCATGCCGGTATTATCACCAGGGGTTACGACTCCTTTGGTCACGGGGGGAACGCATTCAAACACTCCGGTTACACCGTATCCCCAGTATATCTCCACCTCATCGATTTCACCATTTCACTCAGTGTTACCAACACAGGGAGGATCAATGTCCCATGAAGCGATTCTAAATAACCTGAGAACTCAGTTACAATTCACAGGTATACCAACATCCCAAATTACTAGCCTAAATGATACAATTACCTCCTTTCACATTCCTGTTAACCCCCATAATTATTCCCCTACCTTGGATTATAATCAACCATATAAGCCACTAGAGTTATTGATAAAATCTACATTCATAGCACCTATAGCCTTGGCGGAGTTTCAACGGAAACTAAAAATGCCCATTAATGTAGGAAAGTATGATGGGCTCTCAGACCCAAAAGACCATTACAATACATTTGTTAGCGCATGGGGGTTGAACAATGGACCATGCCCGCATGGTGCCACATGTTTGTTCAGACTTTTGTGGGTGCCGCCCGTATATGGTTTGATAGCTTGCCGGCGGGAAGTATAGCAAGTTTTGAAGACCTTGCAGTCAAGTTCAAGTTGCATTTTTAGCCAGCAGTGAAGACATACCCGAGATAAAACGGAAGTTCTAAACCTCCGGAGGGTTCCGAATGAAACGGTGGAAGAATTTATAGTTAGATATAACTTAGAAAGTCTCCAGATAAATGGAACTACCGAAGCTTTGAAAGTAGCGGGGTTCATTCATGGGGTGAGGGACAAACATTTGATTCGGAAATTGCACGGAGTGAATGGAACTCCAGAAGACATGAACGCTTTGATGACAATCGCTAAAGCCTATGTACAGCAGGAAAAGTCTGTGACAGCAAGCGCGGATTGGGAAAACCGAAAAACTGAGAAAAAGACGACAGGTAATCTCGCGCAACCCAGTTACACGAATCGGAAAGGCTTGGCGGAAGCCAGCGCAAGGCCTGTACCATTCCGACGAGAAACAGGAAGATTCACGCCGTATACTCCTCGTGAAGTATCTATTGTAGCTCGAAAGAAGGAGGAAAAACAGGAGACGTATCCCGCGGTTACTAAAACGCCAGGGGAAATTTGGCGAACAGAGGCTTGAAATGGGAACATCCTCGCCCTCTGAGAGATAACCCAGCTAGGGATAAAGCCAAATATTGTGATTATCATCGTGTACATGGTCACAATACAGACGATTGTTGGCACCTGAAGAAACAGATAGAGAAGTTCATTTCCAATGGAGGCTTGAAACACCTCCAGGAATCAAAGACGGGGGAGAAAACGTCAAAAGGGGAAGAGAAAGTAGAAGGCAAAACGGTCCATGAAATATTTGTTACTGAAACCCAGGGTGAAAAACCTAGAGATGCCGCCAAAAGACGCGCAGATGTTTTAGAAGCCTGGATGTGTACGCCATTGCTCATGCCAGCCTGTGATGGTTGCTATAGTACAAGTTCGTTGAACATAACTGCTTTAGTGGGAAGATACAAGATGCACCGGATTTTTATCGATACAGGTAGTTCATCAGATATTTTGTATGAGCATGCATTTAGAAGGATGTCCTGGGAAGATCAACAATTGATGGAAAGAGTGGACTATCCCGTAATGGGTTTCTCTGGTGAAATGGTTAAGCCCATGGGCAAGATTAACTTGCCATTGACCGTAGGAGAAGGAAAGAAACAATGAAAGGTGCACTTGACATTTCTAATAATTAAGGCGGAAACAAAACATAATGTTATCCTGGGAAGGGTAACGTTGGGTTTACTGGCAGCGTGGGTATCCACAGTGCAGGGCATGATGATTTTTCCCACCCTGGGGGGGCAGATGTGTATTAAGGCAGAGGAACAATGCGCCACAGCAGAAAAATGGACACCCACTATGCCCAAAGAAGTACGGTTAATGGCGGATGAAAAGTGGCTTCTCAATCCTGATTATCCTGAGCAAGTCGTTACTTTGGGAAAAGAATTGTCAGAGAATGTAAGCTATCATTTAAAAAGCCTTCTAAGGGAATACGCGGATGTTTTCGCTTTCCAACACTCGGATATGACGGGAATACCCCGAGAAGTTATAGAACACCAATTAAAAGTTTATCCCAACAAGAAACCGATAATCCAGAAGAAAAGAAGTATGGGAAGCGAAAGGCGGGAAGCAGTTGTTAAGGAGGTGAAGAAATTGGTGGAGGCGGGGATCCTAAGGGAAACTAAACACCAAACCTGGGTAGCCAATCCGGTAATGGTACAGAAATCTGATGAAACATGGAGAATGTGCATAGATTATAAGGATTTGAATAAAGCTTGCCCAAAAGACAACTATCCTCTACCAGAAATCGACTTGAAGGTTGACTCACTGGCGGAATTCCCGGTAAAATGTTTTTTAGATGCCTACAAAGGGTATCATCAAGTTCAGATGTCGGAAGAAGATGAGAACAAGACAGCTTTTCATACCGATATAGGTATTTTCTGTTACAGAAAGATGCCTTTCGGATTAAAGAACGCGGGGGCTACGTACCAACGAATGATGGATATGGTGTTCAAAGACCAAATTGGGAAGAACGTGGAAGTATATGTCGATGATTTGGTGATCAAAAGTCGAGAAGAGAAAATAATGCTGGCAGATGTGGCGGAAACAATGATCCAATTGCGCAAGTATAATATTAAATTAAACCCAGTTAAATGTTCGTTTGCAGTTATGGAAGGAAAGTTTCTGGGCGTGGTTGTCACAAAGGGGGGATTTAAAGCTAATCCAGAAAAGGAGGAAGCGATTCGAAGCATGGCTCCACCTAAATCAATCAAAGAAGTGCATACTCTAAATGGAAGATTGGTGGCGATCAATAGATTCTTGTCAAAACATGCCGAAAAATCCTTTCCATTCATAGCGACCTTAAAAAAAGAGATTGGAAGAGAATTTCAATGGACTGAAGAAGCAGACCGAGCTTTCCAGGCCCTCAAGAAGTGTCTTGAAGAATTACCCGCGTTAACCGCACCGCGTCCGGGAGAAGTTTTACAATTGTATCTATCCGCTTCAGATAAGGCGGTATGCTCAGTTTTGTTGGTTGAAAGAGATGGTGTCCAAACCCCGGTGTACTACGTCAGTAGAGTACTCACTCCCCCGGAAATGAACTACACGATGTTGGAAAAGTTGGTGCTGGCGTTGGTTCACTCTTCAAGACGATTAAGAAGGTATTTTCAAGCTCACCAAGTGGAGGTAGTAACAGCATATCCCCTACAACAAATATTGAAACGTCCGGAGATTTCAGGAAGACTAGCTAAATGGGCCATAGAAGTGGGTGTGTTTGACCTCATCTACAAGCCAAGATTAGCCATTAAAGCGCAGGTCATTGCAGACTTCTTAGCAGAAATACCCCAAGAATGTGAACAGGAAATTGAAAAAGGAAAAGGCGGAAAAACAAAAGGAATTTGGGAAGTTTATACAGATGGAGCTTCTAATGTGGAAGGAGCAGGGGTAGGCGTTATGATAGTAAGCCCCCAGGGGAAAGAAAAAGCGCGGGCCTTGAAGTTAAAATTTAAAGCCTCTAATAACGAAGCAGAATATGAATCTTTGATTGCGGGATTGCAATCGGTTTTCATGGAAAATGCGAGAAAAGTAGTGGCGCACGTGGATTCCCTTTTGGTGTCAAATCAAATTAATGGGGTGTATGAAATCAAGGAAAAACGTATGAAACAGTATGTTCAAGTGGTGGAAGGACTAATGTCCAAATTCGAAAGTTGTGTTGTGATACATGTTCCGAGAAGCCAAAACAAAAAAGCGGACGCGCTGAGTAAGCTGGCGTCAAGTTTCGCAGACCCGGTCAAGGAAATCTCAGTGGAGGAAATGTTGGCGCCAACTACTGAGGTGAACATGATTAATGAGGTGCAAGAAGAGAGGGAAAATTGGATGAAGCCTATTGTTGATTATCTAAGGGAAGGAAAGCTCCCTGAGAGTAAAGCGTTGGCACACAAATTGCGATGCAAAGCTCAACATTATGAAATACAAGAAGGTGATCTATACAGAAAAACCTTCTTAGGACCCCTATTAAAATGTGTGGATTTGGAAGAAGCTGATTATCTGGTTAGGGAGGTCCATGCAGGCATTTGTGGGATACACGCGGGGCCAAGGTCGGTAGTGGCCAAACTGACCAATGCAGGGTATTACTGGCCAGGCATGCACCTTAGTGCGGTTGAAGAAATAAAGAAATGTCAAGCTTGTCAAAAACATGCACCCTTCCTAACCCGCCTGAAGAATGAAATGATACCGGTGACGTCGGCGTGGCCTTTCCAAAAATAGGCTATTGACTTGGTGGGACCTTTCCCTCAAGGACAATGGGGAGTAAAATTTTTAGTGGTGGCAGTAGATTACTTTACCAAATGGGTGGAAGCGAAGCCGCTAGCCACAATTACAGCTAAACAGATAAAGAAGTTTGTATGGGAACACATAGTTTATCGGTTTGGACTACCTTTATACCTGGTCAGTGACAATGGAACCCAATTTACAGATAAACTATTCCAGCAATGGTGCGAGGAGCTGAAGATAAAGCAAATTTTTAGCTCAGTGGCGCATCCTCAAAGTAATGGACAGGTGGAAAGGGTAAACAGGAGTCTGGTGGAAGGGCTGAAGAAGAGATTGGAAGAAAATGGATCCTCATGGGTGGACGAATTACCAAGTGTGTTGTGGGCCTATAGAACGATGCCAAAGACTAGCAACGGAGAGTCACCTTTCCGATTAACTTATGGGTCTGAGGCAATGATACCAGCGGAAATAGGCTCCCCCTCCCAAAGGGTAACGAGCGTGGGCATGATTGACAACGATGGTAGTCTCAGAAGGAATTTAGAAGCGTTAGAAGAAAGAAGGGAACGGGCTGCCTTGGAAGAGGAAAGATACAAAAGGCAATTAGAAAAGAACTACAACAAGAAGGTCCATCCTGTCTCATTCAAAAAAGGAGAATACGTATGGAGAAATAATAAAACTAGCAAAGCGGGGGATTAAGGTAAGATGGGACCTAACTGGGAGGGGCCTTACATAATTAATGAAGTCTTGGGAAAAGGGGCGTATAGTTTAATGCTGATGGACGGACGCAACGTGCCAAGAACGTGGAACGGAGCACAATTAAAGAAATGCTATATGTAAATTGGTGAGGCAAGTCGAATTAGTTTTTGTTATTATGATGAATTAATACGTGAGCAGTTGTTATCTAATAGCATAACCGATTTTAGGTCTTGAATCACATAATGGGGAAAGTAACTCACGTGGTTGACAATAACAAACCTTACTTTAGTGGGTATACATTAATGTTTGAATGTTTGAATATATTCACACGCACAAATATCCCCAGAAGATTCAAAGACATAATTTTGGCGTATTGGCGTGAAGGACCTTCAAAAGGTCCAGTACCCTCAAAAGGTACATTTACGTGCATTGGCGCGGAGGACCCTCAAAAGGTCATGTACCCTCAAAATGTACATTTACACGCATTGGCGCGGAGGACCCTCAAAAGGTCCTGTGCCCTCAAAAGGTACATTTACGCGCATTGGCGCGGAAGACCCTCAAAAGGTCCAGTACCCTCAAAAGGTACGTTTACGCGCATTGGCGTGGAGGACCCTCAAAAGGTCCAGTACACTCAAAAGGTACATTTACGCGCATTGGAGCGGAGGACCCTCAAAAGGTCCTATGCCCTCAAAAGGTACATTCACGCGCATTGACGCGGAAGACCCTCAAAAGGTCCAGTACCCTCAAAAGGTACGTTTATGCGCATTGGCGCGGAAGACCCTCAAAAGGTCCTGTACCCTCAACATTTAAGCGCATTGGCGCGGATGACCTTCAAAAGGTCCGGTATCCTCCAAGGGTGCATTTATACGCATTAATGCAAAAGACCCTCAAAAAGTCTCAAATCCTCAAAAAATACTTACAAAAGGCGGGTATTAACATATAAGAACCACGAAAAGGGAAATGCCTCCAAATAGGAGTTCTACCTAGCAACCAATCAAATAATATACACTTCTCACAATAACTTAACCATATAATAGGTAAATATATAAAAAGTAATTGTATACACAAAAGGTGCTTTGTTTATATAACCATTAGTGAAATGAGGCCGTGAGAAGTCCCTAGAATCGATAATGAGATCTTTATGTCATGAGATAGATCCCAAAGTCATGAACATTAACTTATTGAAAAGGTTCAATACAACAGCAACAATCACATAGCCAAGAAAGACCCTTTACAGAAAAGGTGTCAAGAAAATTACATTAATAACAAAGGGAACCTCCCGCAGAGGTTCCTAATTCTTTACATTGAAAACATAAACCCTAAACCCTAAACCATAAAAAAAAGAAGATAGTGACATGGATGAAGCTGAGAGATGACGACCGGCAAAAGGTGAACAAACCGGCGTCAGGGGGCCATGAGACCCCTAATCTTCATGAGTGTGAAGAGGGATGACATGTGATAATAAACCTTTGAATCCTTAGAAAAGGATTGGAGGAATTTACACAATGGCGCCCCCATATTATCCTCACATGAAGAAGATGTTTGACATGTTATAATAAACCCTTGGTTTATGCTTAAAGGGCTTGCTGAACCAAGCCCTTCCATTGCTGCAGAAGGGAGGCTAAGAGCTTTAAGAGCTCTAAGTATGACATGTGATAATAACCCTCTTAAGTCTTTCAAGCTTTCTAAGGCATAAAAAGAAGACGATAACATTGAAAAACCAAGGACGCCCATACAAGGAGATAACTCTTCATGAAAAAAGGAGGAAAAAGCAATGTAGGGATGGGAAGTCTTCAAGGATGGAACATCCAATTTATAGGAAAAAAAAGGGGGGAGGGGGACCTGCAAACAAATCCTCAAGAAAATCCGGAGGAAAAGACTATACGTTGGCCAGATAAAGGTATAAGGGCCCACCAAGGATAATAGCAACAAGCGAAGATCTGAGTTGATCAGTTGAAAAGACTAGACAACCCCAGCAAAAAAAAAAATCAAATTCAAAATCAATTCAAACAATACCCATGGTACTCCTCATTATATTTAAAAAAGGAAAGAACAACCCGACAGAAAATTACAAGCTATAAAGGAAAATTTTTAACAAAACAACAAGATAACACAAAATGCATCTGTTCGTTGAAAGTTGCCTTTACAATTAACACTATTCTTCAAGAGAAGCTTGCTCGCTGTCTTCTGAAACATTTGGAATATCCGGAGATTTAAGTAGCTCTTTGAGACCGTCGAAATTTTCAGCAGAAGCAGTAGAAATGATGTCATTAAGTATAGGAATATTAGGATCCCCCAACTCTTTATAAGCGGAACCCAATAAATCCACAGTGGGCACAGAGAGGACTTGGCAATCATCTAAGCTTTGGCCACTTTGAGATAAAGCATACCCATCCCTAATACCTTGTTGTCGACCCATCAAATCTGAGGAAGATGTGATCTTATCAATGATATGCAAAGAAGAACTACTTAAGCGCAAGGCATCAAAGGACTTTGGAATCCCCTGTCGAATGAGCCATTCCTTATCAGCCTTTAAGAGCGCGCGGGAGGCCTCTGAAGATTGTAAATCCCCTTTTATGGTCCGCAGTTCCAAGTCCATCCTCCGTAAGGAGTCCAACAAGTCATTATTCTTCTTGCGGAGTTCTTTGTTATCTTCATTACGCTGAACAAGGCGTTGATGAGTTTCTAATCTCAAAGAGGTGAATTGCTCCCTCTCTCGTAATAAAGTAGCGGATAAGTTGTTGATCTTGCTCTCTTTTTCCTCCAAAAGGTCTTGAAGCTTAAGATAATTTCCACGGTCAGCATGCAAATCCGCAACTTGGCGACGGAGAACGGCCAACTCTGATTTATCCGACTCATTTTATTGGCACAGTTTAAATAGTTCAGTCAGAGTAGCGCCATGCTCTGTACTCAACCTCTTCATCTCCGCATCCAAAAGCTCGGATCGGCGGCCCAATTCGGGAACACAAGCGACCAGAGAACTCAAAGAATGAGCTAAATGATCTCCAAGATCTTGTAAAGGGAGTTTTTGTGTCCGCTCAGCCTCCGCGGAAGGAATCCCTCGAAAAAGAAATTCACGACATAAGGAAGGGATATTCAAAACTGAACCATGCTTGAGACCCCAATTGGGAACAAAAGGAGCAGCAGGATCGAACCCGGGAACATATCGAGAGTGTGAGTGAGGGCGAGACTCAGCAGGGGACATGGTGAGAAGGGTAGAAGAAGACAAGGTAGAAGTAACATTTGCAGGAGAAGATGTTATAATAGGAGGCAAATCTCGGAAAATAACAACGGAAGAAGAGTAAGTGAAGATAGAGGAGTCCAGGAGGGACGTGGATAAAGTAACAGGGGGTAGGGAAGACAAGAAAGTGGTGGAAGCTAAGGGACAACAAACACAAGAGGAGGACGAAAAAGCGCTCACAAGGGGAATAGCGGAGGAGGTGCCAGGTGGACTTAAGGTGACCAAAGAAGAAGGAGATGACTCTTTCAATTTCTTAAGAGAAGGAGGTGGGGGAAGATCTGTTCCTGCAAAAGAAAAGGAAAGAGAGACAATGTATCAGTCAAATTTCCCCAACTAAATACAATGTAAAAATTAGTGACAATAATAAAATATGAAGGAAACAATACACATACCCGCGCGCTTCCGAGTATACTTACTCAGCATAACAGAAGACAATTTTTTGGCTCGAAGCTGAGATGCCGAAAGCGGAGGAGAGGTAAAAGACTTCGAGATAGCAGCAGGTGAAGGAGTGCGGGAAGCAGGAAACTCCCGTGAAAGAGAAGTGGAAGTCGTTATAGAAAAGAGAAGGGGGCCCGCGAAGGGCACAATTGAATCAGAAGAAGCCACTGCGGGCGCAGAGGAAATTACTAAATCAGAAGAAGCCACTGCGGGCGTGGAAGAAACCAAAAGTGAATCTGGGGAAGAGGTGATTTGACCAACAGAGGTTGCAACAGACGCCAGAGAAACTTGAGGAAGGTCCGCGGACGAAATATCCTGATCCGAGTGAACCACAGCGGAACTTAAGGTGGCCAGGGGTAAGACCGCGAAGACTGTAGAAGTTGGGGAAAGACCCTGAGAAACTAAGGGTTCACCTACAGATGAAGAAACAATGTCAATAAATTTTGGGGATAAACCCGTAGAAGAAAAGGATAATATACTAAAAGCAATCATACAAGGGATACAACTCTCGAATATACCTGGAACCAAAGGTGTGTTAATTACACTCGAACCAATATCAGGAGACAGCTTATGAGAAGCTAAGGGGGTAGATGGAATAGACCCGCCAATTGAAGCCACAGGTGAGAGCGAACCAGTAGAGCCGAGTGGTGCTTCAGCAGGTTTGGAGGGAGCAAATTCCAGGGAAGAACTAAAAGGTGATGGCTGAAAAAGCAAAAATAACAAACACATGATATATCAAAAGTGTAAGGGAAATAATACATCTCTAAGGAGAAAGAAATGACCTGTGGGGAAGAACTACCCGCAAGGTTCTTCCCTTGCGCGCCCTCTTGTAAGGGAAAAGCCACATAGCGCAGTAAAGCGGAGTAAAGGAACTTCATTGGGTTTTAAGGGCTGTTCCTGAGGGACTAGAAGCCCGCGGCGAGTATCGGATAACACTTCAAAATAATAACCCTCCTCTAACAAAAGATAAAATGGTGATTAAAGGGTAGAAAAAGGGGAGGAGAAAGTAATTGCATAAGTAGAGAAAAATAAAGACATATTTCCATCCTTGTTAAGATACACCGGTTTGGTGGAAGGAGAATCCCAGAAACGGCTTATCCCAGTGGCTACTAGAGCATGTTCAGGGATGGTCTGGATATCAGTAGGATGTTTACAAAGCCATTTACACAATCGTGAATTCGCATACTCACTTTCAGCAGGGATGGGATCAACGATAGGATCCAAAGGGGACCGCCATTGCATTACACCTGGAAAAACCCTCTCGTCAATATAGAAAAACTTATTCCTCCAATTCTTATCCCTTGAACTAGAAGGTACTTTTTGAATCATTGAAGGACCTCCTCTTTTATCAAAGAAATACCAATCATCTTTTTTCACCAATTTGAAGAATACCCGGAAAAGAAGAGGAGTGACATCCTCTTGAATGCTGCGCAAAACAAACTCATAATGATAAAGTTGAATCAACCCTAGGGGACTCATCTGAGATATATGAACCCCATATTTTCCTAACATTTGTAGGCAAAACTTGCTCACCGGTAGCCGAAAGTGTGAGAATCGGAAAAAGTCGGCGTATAAGCACACCTTGCCGGGAGGGGCATTCAAAGCTGTTTGTCCTGAACCAGGGAGCTCGGGATGCCAGGAGGGTACTATTCGAAATTCCCTCAAAAACTCCTCATAGTCGGAGGATGCCCAATTTATTTCATGATTCGACACCGATAATAATCTCTTGGAAGAGGTCGCCACAGTATTCTTAGAAGGCTTCGCAGATTTAGGAGCCATGGAAGCAAAACAAGAATAATCGTACGAATAGGAAGGAAACTTAGCGAAAGAAAAGGGATAAGAATCTCCGCAATTGCGTACACACACACACACAGGTATATATACTTTAGGGATAAGAGCAATAAATTTAACTTTTGAATCTTTCTAGAAAGGCGGGACGTTTTAAGGGGGAAAACCCCAAACGCCGCCGACGGTTATAAAAGAAAGAGATGAAAGAGACAGTTGTCTAATCGCTGTCATCAAGAATTCCTCAAAAAAAAAATAATAATAATATAATAAACTCACAGACCGCTGATGATTTTAAGGAAAATCACCGGTCTGGGGGGACTTGAAGGCGTAAGGCCGATTATAAAATAAAATAATAATGACATCGAATAAATGTTTGTACACATTTGTATATATATGTATATATTTAAATGAGTATATACCACCGATACACGGGCAAAAAGGTGGTGACAAAAGAAAAGAAATATATTTATATATATATATGGGCGAGAAACGGTTATGGTGGGCCCTAGAATGAGGAAACAATCCTTAACATTTCGTAACAAATTGATACGGGGACCCACTGTCTCAGAGATCTCAATAAATAAATAAAAGAAGAAACAATTCCATTCATTCATTCAGATTACTCACCACACACAAAGAAGAAAGAAAAAAGAAGACCCGAAAAAAACCATCTCATCTGTACCGGAGTAAGTACAAATACATTACTTTGCTCAACCAGAGATGATGGCATAAAGATCAGTTAATCAGAAGTTGACAAATCCGATTAATACATCTTCACTTTCTTTGGAGACTTGGAGCATATCTTAATTCTCAACATAATTTGTAAACCCGACAATCTTGACCCAAAACAATATAAATGGGTTGGTTTGGACTTTGGATAAACAATTATTTTATTTTAGGTTGAGATGAGTAGCATCATAAAATGGAACGGGTTGATATAGGTAACACTTTTACACAATGCGAGCCAATATGGATAACCTAAAAGCTATGAAAATAGAATAAATTCAAACGGATAATACTTATCAATATTATATTTTTTTTTGAACAGCATCAATATTATATCTGATGATAAAATTATTAAGCGAGGCTTAATAATTTGATATGATGCTTTAGATACATAATTTGATATAATGCTTGATGTATATTATAGTTATAAGTTTTAATCAATCAACGTCATCGTATATTTTTGCTAATGGATATATGAAAAATGCACCTTAGGAACCCGAGTTTCAAAAGCCATATACACTAACGTCGGGAGTTTCAAATTAATTAAATGCATAACACCAAAATATAAAAAACGTATATTTTATTATTTTTTTAGGTCTATGATGCCATAAACACAAATAATTTTATGAAATTTGAAGATTTTTATATATAATTTTGTGTTAATAAGTGTTGTACTTTGAATATTTTAAGTACAAATGCTATTTTTTCATCGTTTGTTTATAAGTAAGATTTTTAGTCTTAAGTAGAAAACTCAAATCTAAACCGAACCCAAACGGGTTTTAAAAATATAAAAATCGAAAAAACTGAACCCAAATGAGTCTAAATACCGAAATTTCAGTTTTGGGTTTGGTTTAAGCAAAAGCCAATCCAAATCGATTCATTTACACCCATGTTTTGCCCTTCTAGTTCGCGTATCGACTCCTCCAACCCTTGTATCATTACTATATTTGCATTTGACGCTTTCAGAAGTCTGATAAAATGGCATACTCATTTGGACCATGAAAAATAGCCAAGAATTTTCTTTTATAATGATTACCCTGGTTGACTTGACTTGAAATTGGAATTGAATACGAAATCTCTTTTTTATGATTGCCCTGGTTGACTTGACTTGAAATTGGAATTGAATGAAACTTCAGTTTTCCTCTGATTTATTCAAATACCTCATACTTGAGACCATGTGATAAAACCTCCAACATTACTTGACCTTTATGGGAGGTCTTGGGTTCGAATTCGGGCTAAGACATATTTACTGAAGCAAGGTCACGAGAGCGTCAAATCCGAGGGGACAGTTGAAATCATATCCTGGGTGTCGTTGCACCAAACCGTTCAAAAAAAAAATTGTCCTTTATGCTTTCATATGTTAATTATTGATGAAAAAAATAGGGTTGTAAATCAAACCTGCTTTAACCTGACCCTGATACAATTGTGAAACATGTTGGGTCACAAACGAATTGTTGGGTTGAAACTTGAAATCAAATCAGTCTATGAACACCTATGTTGTTAAAACCCAGTTGAACCGAATAAAATCCGATTTGGATCCAGAACTGATTTCAACCCGGTTAATCATTACCCTCTCAAAAACTAGGGACCCAAACTAGTTGACTAAAAACCAGTGTTTACAAAGTTTGACCCAATCCGAAACAGTACAACGATTTGGGCTACAAAACCGGATTCGTTCACCTTTATGTTTCATCATGTTCAATATTTTTTTCATAATTTCTTATTTATATAAGATACACATTGTTCAAAAATAAAAGTTTATAATATGGTCCACAAACATTATCGAACCGGTCCACGATTTCTCCAAGTGGAAGGAACATGTTCATAGGTCTGTTTGGTATCTCTCATCCCGCAGGTGCCACGAACCTAATGCAATCTGACGTGGTGGGGATGGATGTCTGATGTGGCATCGCTCATTGTCCCTGTGCACGGTTCAGTTATCGTTTTAAACGGTTATCGGTTTTTTTAAACTCCCCTAAACTAGGTAGCTGCTACTTTTTGTATCTACGATTTGTAACACGCGGGGGGAACATTTCTAATTAAGATGTTAATGTTTAACTTTTGATAAGCCGTATGGGAGTGGATTTTACTTTTTATTTTTTAATTAACAATTAGTATATCATTGTATTATGATAATGTTGAAATGTATAGTTTCTTGAATTTATAATCATCAAATGAAAATGCATTATATTTAATTTTACTTGTTTTTGAGCGAAATTTACGTTAAAATATAGATCAACTTGAAAACATTCATAAAATAAACACAAAAAATATTGTATTTAACCTAACTAGTTTCAGAAAAACTTTTGTTTAAACGTAGATAAACTTGAATTCATATCAGCATGTACAGAAAAATAAATACATATGAAATTAGTGTTTTTAATAAGGTTAAAAATGAATAAATTCAAATTTTTAGAAACAAAATATGTTATAAAGTTTTGAAATGTTAAAAAAGAATAAACGTGTTAATTTTGAATGTAGAGAATGAACCATTCTTGATAGGAAACTCCACAAGCATTTTAAGAGAGGCTAAATTTGGAGAAAAACTTAAGTATAAACATGTACTTGATCTGAAAGCAACCTGATTTGTACCCATAAACCTAATAGGTAGAAACCAGTTCCATATTCCCAACATAATGGTACAGTACTTGACCCGAACCAAACTTGGTTCTAAACCCGACACTGTTGTATCCTCTAAGTTAATATAAATATGCATTGGATGAATTAGCTGATTGCATTACTTTAAAAAACAAAGGTAAACATAAAAACATATGTGCAACTCGGACCAATTCATACTAGACTCGACACAGTTCAATATAAGTGCGGTTATACTTTTACCCAACGCCAGTGGCGTACCCATGTGTTGGGGTGGGGGGACAACAGCCCCACTTGAATTCTTTTTTCCAGTAGTATATATATGTTAAAATCTGATCAACCCACTTAATATTTTGCAATCACTCCCCTTAAATTTGCAAAATTAGACTTGTGTTGAAAATTTAAGTGACACTTATACTTGTTTTTTGGATAAATAGTTACTTAAAAAAGTCTTCGTAGATATTTTTGATAGATTTTAAAAAATAAAACCCCCTATAGAACAACAAGGCTGACAATCCTGACCTATAACAAGATTAGGTAACTTAAAAAGTATGTGAATATAATAGATTCAAACGAGTAACAATGATAAATAATATCTTTGATGAGAAAATTATTCAATTAAACTATTTGTTTAATTACAATTCATTTTAACTTGAACGAAATTGATGTTTTAAAAACTGACTCATTTAAACTCAAACTAATTTTGCTTAAACCTCATAATGTCCTACACTCATCCTAATATACACTTATCATAACCCACACCCATTCTAACTTGTTACTCAACCCAACCCAGTAACCCATTCATTTTGCGAGACATAAGAAAAACTTTAGATGTATTGTTTTTTTATAATAATATTATATATGTAATTTAGTTTGATTTCTTTTTTTTAGCATGATCCGACCCGATTCTACCTAACCCGATATAAACAAAATAGAAAAAAATTATTATATGTCGATCCTTAAACAACTTTAAAAAAATTTCGCCCACCATGAAAAAAATTTCTGGGTCCGCCACTGCCCAACGCAACCTGAAACCAAACCCGATTCCACCTATAGCTACCCAGTTTTTTAAAAAATTTTCTGCTCGGAAGTCAGAACCACCTTCTAAAAAACACTTAGGTGGTGATTGTTTTTCAGAGGCAAAACATATGCAGTCTGCGAACCACGTCTGCAGACCTCTTTTGCAGAAAAGGTGGCCTAAACCTCTGCTTATGAAAGGCTAGGTGGTATTTGTTTTTCCATAATAACTCACCATTTAACAAGAACACAAAACAGATCAAAACCAACAAATCAAATAAAAAACGTCATAGCAGATAAACACAAAACATATCAAAACCAACAAATCTGATCGCTTATTTATGTTCTAGATTTGTTAGTGTGTGATTTTAGGGTTTGCCGTGTACCTAACGGATCTTGGAGATGCGAAGGCAAGAGCGAGTACGTAGGACAGCAGTGGTGGAGATCAATGGAGGACGGCGACGGGAAGGATCCACAATGGAGGTGGAGATCGGTGGAGAACAGCAACGGGAAGGAGGGGGCTGGTGTCGCCGATCGGGAAGGAGAGAAAGGGGTAACCTAATTTTGAAGAAGAGATATGAAGATTTAATAAGAGTTTGGACCATTTCTGCTTCAAGAAGAGGACATAAAGACGTATTTTAATGAAAATTCTTCCAAAAAACAAACAGGCTGCAGGCCTCAACCTCTTCTTGTGCTCAGTGTGGTGCAGACAGAACTAATCAGAAAGATTTTTTCAAGAAAAACAAGCACACCCTAAATATCCTCTAGATTGGCTGATTGCACACACATGGGCCCAATAAATTTTAGTGGCATGACTTTGTTAAGAACCCAACAACATTTTTACATAAGCAGAGAGCCCGCTTGTGCCGTGTGCTACTAAAAATTGCAACTTCAGTGTTCATACTTCAAAGCCTTGAAAGCCCAAAATTCATATTCAACAAAACCCAAACGCTTTTATGGTCACATTTCCGCATTCGTGTATCCTTGAAAAACAAATAGTAAATCGCCCAAATAATTAATGTGGTATGATGGTATTTTACTATTTGTTTATATGTTTTACAAGTCTCAAGCTATAAATCTATTATCTATCTTCTATCTACTCTAATAAAGGAGTATTTCTATGAGACACGTGGCGCGTCCTGCTTAAATCTAAAATTGTTTTTCCCCCATCTCTCTCCTACTAAATAATATTAATTTTTAGTTATTTGATTATATAATTATATATTTAAAAATATAATTTTTCTTATTCCAATAATTACTAATTTATTAAAATTTAATAAACAATAAGAATTATTCAATTATATTGTATCCTATATAATTTTATAATTATTAAATATTTATTATTATTTAATATAAATAAAATATATTTTTTATTATTCAACCCGTGTAATACACGGGTTTTCTTGGCTAGTATTTAATAAATCAAAATAACTAAAGAACACTTGTCATAAATCTAGGGTATTTTCACACTACTTTTTCCGTTTCCCTCTTCTAATAAATGCACAAATTTATTAAATACTAATTATATAATTATATATTCTTTAACCTTTTTTCAATTAAAAAATTTCTTAATATTAAATAAAATATATTACATATAATGATATTAAATACCAATTATATAATATGTAACTTTTATAATTAAAAAGGAATTCTTAATATAATAAAAAAATATTTTTATATTGAAAATCACACTTTTAGATAATCAAATTATTATAAAATATAACAATTTTCCAAAAATTTATAACTCATAATATCTTTTTATAATTTATAAGTCATTATCATTAACTATCTTTTTTTTTTCTTTATTAACTTGTTTAATAATAAAAGATAACATCATATTATTTTGTAAAAAATGACACTTTTCTAAAAAAAAAAAATTTAAAATGAAATGTTTAAAACTAAACTTTGAAGAGGAATTTTTTTAAATACAATATTATTATTTTATTTTCTATTTAATGTTGATCATATTTTAAAACAAAAAATTATTTACATTTTTAAAATTTATATTATTGAGTACTTATTAATTTTTATTTAACTCGTGTAATACACTGAATACTAATATAATATTTATAATATATACAAATGTTAGGTGATGGTAATCTGGTTACCATCTCAGCAATTTACTAGAAAAAAAAAATTTTACGTCATCAAAAGCAATTGATACACTTTTCAAGTTAAGTTAATAAAAAAATATTTTCTTCTTGATTAAATTTATGGTGTGTGACAAAACTTATAAATTTAGATGGGTACAAACGTACCGAACCCGAGAGAGACGCTGATCAAATGAAGATGACAAATGTGGGTTCTATCTGGTATCTTAGTCGGTTTCCATGAATTCCTTTGGAGATTCAACAAATGATTGTGTTATCGAAAGATTAAACAAAATAACTCTAAGCAAAAAATTGTAGCAAGTCGGAGTGTAAACTAGCTAAGCAAGCCCGGACTAAAACCTCAAGCTTTGAGTTTCAACTTTCAAGCGGAGCTTAAACTCAAGCTTATATTTTGGTTTGTTGAGATTAAGTTTGAGTTTTACATATTGAGCTTGAGTCAGCTTTCAGATCTAATCAAATCTTCTTTTTTTTTTTTAATTGTTAAATATATTTATATAAATTATTATTATTATTATTATTATTATTATTATTATTATTATTATAAATAAACAAAATATATTAAGATGAATAAAGTATAGTTATGAATATTCTACAAAATCAATTATAAAATACACACACAATAATACATCTGAAAAGGAACCAACAAATTGATGTAAACAAAAAAATATATAACTATTTATATTTATATGATTTAAAAAACATAAAAATAATTTACTTTTACTTTAGTTTAAAAAAAAAAAAACTTGTCTATATAAACGATTCTTTGACTTTTTGATTAATAATAGTTGTTAATTAAAAAAAACACACATATATAGGAAACATCCATTGTTAACCCACTGAGTTGCTAAATAACCCACTATATAAAGGGGACACATCCATTATTAACCCACTAGATTGTATTCTATAATAACCAACCTTATAAAATTAACCCTAAACTCATTTTTAACATCTTCTAAATCATGACAAAAAATGTCTTGCTAACAGATATTTTATTAGTTTTGAATAAAGGAAAGTTTTAATCTGAATCAATATATACCACATATTTTTTTAGAATTTAAATTGTATGACTAGAAATAAGTATAAAAGTTAGGTTGAGTTATTATAAAATACAATCCTTATAGTTAAACATATGACTCAATAACTCATTACAATCTGAAATTTAGGTTAAAAAAACAAATTAACTCATTTTATATTTAGTTACAAACTAATTACTACACATGCACACATATGAGCCTATTTTTAGCATTCGCAAATGGGTACATGATCTCTAAAAAATGGCCAAAACAAGCAAAGCTTATTATTATTATTATTATTATTATTATTATTTATTTTCGCTGAGAACAAACATAAGATTATTAAAAGTACAAAAACAGCTGTAGCAAGAAGCTAGAGCTCATGGTACAATGATACACGATCAAAAATTAGAACACGGGTTCATTTTAATAAGTGCAAACGTGTCCTATTTTATATCCTAAAAATTGTGTACACCTCAAGATCTACAAAAACTTTATCTGGACGTGTACGAATTTTGCGTAAAATCATCTTATTCCTCTCTTTTCAAAATACCCATACGGTTACGAAAAAAAGTATATATACGTATCAATGACCACAAAAAGTAGGTCGTGTATTCAAATGGAAGAGACTCATTGAGTTAATAATATCATTACATTAAACCTTTATAATTCTTACATAATCCAGATGTATACAACATTTTGTATCATTTTACCAAATGTTTAGATTATTTTCATAACCGTATTATCATGTGCTTGTGAATGGACATAAAAGCGTTGCCCAGAACCCGAATTGAAAACGAACTTGATCATGCCCGAACCGGTGGGTACAGACGGTTTCAGTTTCTCAAAAAAATCATAACCGGAACCTGTTCAACCTTTACCCGGTCAAAACCTGAATCGATAAAAACCAATCAAAACCCAAACTTAAAAGAAACTGGTCCTCGATTTTGTTTTGATCAAAATTGAAACCGATTTGGAACCAGATCGGTTTAAAAAAAACGGTTAACTTAACCGATACGGGTTCTTAACCCGTTAGAAACCATTTTTTAAATCGGTTATAGTTTTTGAAAAAACCAGCGGTTTAGGACCGGTTTGAGATTTCAAGAGACCAAACCGGTTAACCGGTCCAACTCATTAAAAAATCGGTTATTTGAAGGTTAACCGGTTTCCGTTATTATACGGATTCGCTTTTTGAGCTTGAAAAACCTGTTATTAACCGAACCGGTTATTGGAAAAAACCAGTTACTAGCCTTTGACTGGTTAACCGGTTCGGTTATTCCAAAACCAACCGGTTAACCGATTTGAACACCTCTCTACCTCTAGTGCCGTTGCCCAACCCATTACTCAAATTTTTTTGTAAGCAAAAGTAATCCGTTTCAAATTTCATAAAGATGCAACTAAAGTGATAAACTACTAAACATATTGATTGACGGGCATTTTTAATGAACTTGATTTGTGTTTTTTCTTCAAGTAATTGCTGAAATTTATCACTTGTCAAGAACTCATGCCAATGGACGTTAATTGCGATACTCTCACATCTGTATAAAAATAATATGTTAAGATTATGTAATAACATCATAATGAGCCAAACTACTTTTTGCCCAAATTCATCGCACTACAATAATAAATTAGACACAAATATAAAATACGTCAAAATTTATATTGTTGTTGGTATTATATATCAAAATACGTAGTCATGAAAATAAGCGTTGAAAAACACAAAAACGAATTTACGCAACTGTACCACTAGATATAAAACCCAACATATATCATGAAAATAATTCATCTTTTTAAAATCCACTCTTCCAAATATTATTATTATTGCACAAATATTTTTTCCTAATATTATTACTTCAAGTTTTTTTTTTTTTTTTGTAAAAGTTTAAAAAACTAAAAACTATCTTATTCTTTTCATAAGTTTTAACATATATGATAATTAGATGGTCAAACACTAAAAATACAAACCATAGTATTCTTGCACGTATGTATGTGGGAAAACAACATTCATAAACTCAAGTGTCTAAAGTTGTAATAACTACTAAGTTTACTATTTTTTTCGTTTGTTTTTTATTATTTATTATATAATTTCATATACAAAGTAGTTGAATCCAAAATTTATGCACTAATGAAGACTAGAAAAATATTCCATAAAATACAATTATTTTTTACTGTTTTTACGTTCTATCGTGGAAGATAGTTAATCAAAGAATGCCCAAAACAAAGCACAAATAGCATCAAAAGATTTATTTATTACTATAAGTACCTACTCGTGTATTATATAAATTAAATAAAGTCACAAATTAAAATTTAGATAAAACAAGTCGATTTTCTAATATAAAATATTAATTTATTATTTTAAGTAATAAATTAATTATATTATATCAATATACACTAAATTTTTTCCATTGTTTTTGAGACATTTCGTTTTATAAAACTATTTTGGAAATTTTATATTTTATAATAATTAAGTTTTTAAAAAAATGTGTTTTTAATATTAATATATTTTTAATGTATTAAAAAAACTTTTTTTAATTAAATATGTATAATTAAGATTTAATTTTGTTATTTAATATAAGTTGTATAAAATAAAAGAGTGAGACAAGAAATTAAAGACGTAACACTCTAAAAACATGCTAGTTGTTCGCAGAAAAATAAAAAGTTTTTATCTATTTATCAATCTGATTGATAATCATTATAAAATTCTGATTTTAACATGTTTAATAAACATCGTTATACAAATGGACATACTATAATAATAATTAAAATTATTTGAAAAGGCTTATTTATGTGAAACAAGTATGATCAGGTCAACCATGAATTTATAGTTTCAAGAATTCAAATTAAAATTGGACGGTCAACATGTGATACAACCAATTAAGAATAAGGAGTGTTATTCCTGTAAACAATAAATCGTAACTTAGATATTGTCATATTCTATAATTTAATAAGTTTATTATTTTAACATTGACTGATACTTTTTCGAATTACAAATAAAATAACAGAGGTTGTGTGTGTATATATATAATGACTAAATCATGAGTGAATGTCACTGTCATAGTATCATGATCATGGGCGGATCTAGGTATAACATAGTGGGTTCCTATCCCACAGCGCTTCGACTCGTTAGTAGGAAAAAATTTTTTTGAAAGAGTGAAACAATAGGGTGAACCAATTAATATTTTAGGAGTGAATCATAAGTATGATTTTATCCCAAAGGTAGGATGAATCCATAAAGATTTTTAAGAATAAATCCTTTATGTAATTTTTCACAGCAATTTACCAACTTGATTGAGGTAAGTGCTCTTTGTTAGAGAAATCTCGATAATCAATGTTTAGATTTCTATATGATCATATTAAAATCATTTTCCGGTCATATAAACTTAGCAAGCAAAATGATAGTTATTGGTGGTTAAACTCTTAGGTCAAGTTAATTTTGGTCATATAAACATAGCAAATTTCGTTTAGCTTTCGGGGCTTGCTCTGAACACTACAAGGGGTGATGCCCCTTGACCCATGTCTGTTGACTAGCCAATGGGACCGTCACCTTGGACCCGCTAGGGCGTGCGATCCCCTTTACTCCCGCTTGATTTAGAGCTCAGAAATCTTAAATGAAAGTGCACGTTATACCTCCGAACTCTTTAATGACAATGTTTTCTAATTTTAATCGTTGGCTTAATATATCTCACTGTTATTACGTGATGAACATTACAAGAACCAAACCGTCAACCCGACCCGAATTTTTTTTGTCCGGTTCCATTTAATTAAAACGTCTGAAAATAGTGAACCCACTCAAAAAAATTCATGGATCCGTCACTGATCATGATGTGATTTGTCTTAAAAAAAAGTGACTTGCATGAATTAGAATATACAATATCAGAAGAAATTTAAACATGTGATCAAATTAAAGAGAGATGAAGAAATACATATTGTCACATAAGTCACTTGAATAATATCCTTAAAAGCATCTTCAAGTTTTTCTTTAGTAATGTTTAAATCGCAATTTAAATGATTGTTATTGAGCTTGGACAAGCTTCACATACACAAAATTATATTAGACTTTTAGTGTTAAAATGGTAGCTAGTTACTTTAATTATATAAACAAAAACATGCATCCAATCATCTTCTATAGTTCTGTGACATGCAAGGGGAAAGGTTCTATCCCAAAATTTAGTTTATGATGTTAAAGTAAGATTAATAACTATAGGGATTGGGTAACAACTAAAGTTAAATCTTTATCGTTTTTTATATGGGATCAATTTGTGAAAATTTATGGGTCAAACACATAGTTGCTATGTAAGAAATCAAAAAATCTATGGGGTTAAGGGTAATTTGACCTTGCTCGGGCGTTAGTTATTGTTTGGTATGAATAAATTCAAGTTGAAATGTAATGGATCATTCTATGTGTTTGTTAACTATATGAGAATGGAATATATACCACTTTTAATAATTTTTATTTCTTAGAATTTCTTTTTATTACTTTATAAAAAATGAATGTTTTTTTAGTTCATGCAATTTGATTTTTCTTAAAAAATACTTTTACCATACTACCCATAACCCGCTACCAACTAAGGACCCGTGCCATGGCTTGTCATCCATAACCGGTTTTAGACCCATAACCAAACCATGCTTTAACTCATGACTAGAATCATATTTGGCTTGTATCCGACTAATACCTCGACTTACGCCCTGACTCATAATATACATTTATTAATTATAAATGCTTTATTTTTCATAATATATGTGTGTATGTGTATATATATATATTATATTTTTAAGTGTATACTACTATGAAAATTGGTAATTTTTTTAGACACGTGTATTTTTATTATTTTTAATGCATTATTTTTTATTCATTCTTACAAAACAGTACAAGACATTAATTATTTTGTTCTCATACATTAATTAAACTGAATAATGAAATAATAATGATTTTTTTTGTCTCATTCATTCCTTGTCTGTTATATTACTTCATATTTCATTTACTACATACCAATATTAAGTTGCATTTACCCTTTTCTTTTGTTTTTTTTTGAACGGCAAATGTCTCAATCGTGTGAACCCACTGTTTTCAAGTCATGTCATTAAGGTCTAATTACCTGAACCTCCCATGAGCCACCAAAACCACCCCATGAGGAAACCCCACTGAGAAAAACCCCCTGACCCCCCCCCTTAGACCCCTTTTTCGCTGCGTGAGGGATTTGAACCTAATACCTCCCATATTGAAGAATATCAGGGTACCATTGAGACACTGCCTTGCCTTACTGGTAGTTGCATTTACCTATTTGGTATGCATGAAAGTAAAAAAGATAAATAAATAAATGAATTTGGTCTTTATGCTATAATCAAATAAAAATATTTAGTAATCACATAAAAATTAAATATACTATTACATCTTTCATTTTTGCTTGTTAAACATCTCTTTATCAAAATCTTTGAAACAAATGGTTGTTGTGAAGATCAATTAATCAGTAAGAAACTCAGTATATAATTAATGTAATTCTTTTAACTTTTAATAATTTTATTCATTGGAGGACTGGTTTTCTTTTTCATTCATTCAAAGAATGGAATGTGTTTATCATGTTTTAATTCATTCTTATATTTTTCAAATATTTTGGCTTAACTCCTAACAAGATCATATCTAAATTCATGTTCAGACTATAATCCAACCCATGACCTTGAACATGACCGACTCATGATCCAAACAATGACTCAAGTCATGACATGATCAACGACTCAAATCATAACCTGACCCATGACTCGAACTATTGCATGACCCATGTCACGAATAATGACTCAATTCTGATCAGTAACATGAACCGTGACTCGACTAATGACCTAACTAATGACCTGAATTATGATTCAAACTATTACCTGACTCATAACTAAACCAATCAAATATTTCTCATATTGGTTCATCTTTTATCTAATAAACGGCATATAGTCAGGATAATAGAATAGTAATCTATTTTCATTTTTACATTAATTTTATTCTCGCAATTATTCTATCCTGTTGTGCATCACATCACTTCATATTGGGAAAGTGGATCCACCACGGGGTGTATTCTTTTTTATATCAAAGCAAGCATTGTTTTGAAAACCGGATCAGACTAGCCGGTCGAACAGGGAATCGGGGGGTCGGCCGACCCAAGAATAACATGCGAATCGCCCTTTAAGGAACCGGACAGTTGAGCCGATTTACCAATCAGACCGGATTTCAAGTTTCTTTTAACTAAAATCTTACTATTATAATAAACAAAAATCTTAATTTGCCACATGTTAAATTTTAAGAGTATATTGATACTTGTCAATTTTTTATATTATCACCTAATTATCTCTCTTATTAAATAATTATATTATTAAATAATTATATTATCTTTCATATTAAATGATTATATTAATAATAACTAATGATGTTATTTGTCTTTATAAATTAGAAAGTAGTTTTTTGATAAAGTGAAAATAAAATCATTTTATCAAAAAACATACTTTAAAAAGGTTTATATATTATATTTTATATAACAATCAAAATTGAAAAAAATAGATATATCAAATCGTTATTTTTAGAAATAAAAGTTTTATTAAAAAGCAAGTTTTCTTTAAATACAAATGTTTTTCAATAAAATGAAATATAAATCGAAAGTTATAAAAGTGATAATATTACATTTTTTTGTCTTGTATGTTTAATGATAATTTCAAATTAGGTTCTTTAATTTGAAATATTAACTTATCTTATTAACTTTAAACAGTTAGTTTTGGATGGAAAATTAAATTAAATTTTAAAGTAATTAGTTCAAATATGACAATTATTACAAATAAGAAGATTAGATGTTAGTACTATTGTTATTACAATTTTAAGTTACTGTTTTATTAGTTAAAGTAATTATTAATACATAATTTAATCATTTTATACCAAAATATCGTTTCAAAATTTTTAATTTCTATTACTAACTATATTTTTATATCCAATCCGTGTAACACTTCAAGTTTCTTTTAACTAAAATCTATATTATAAAACATTAAAATCAAACTTGTATTTCTTTAACATGATATTTGTTTGAACTTTAATTATGTCTGTTTAAATGTGTTTATAATTCTATAATTCTTTTCGAAATTTTTATATGTTTATTAAGTCATCTGGTTTTTGATTTCGGTCCGACTGGTCTGACCGGCCTTCGACCAATAATCAGGAAGTTGTTCAGTTCAACGTCTGTTTCGGTTTTGAAAACATTGGAAGCAAGTGAAGAATTCACAAGATTTTAAAATTAAAAAAATAATAACAAATATAACAATAAATTCTAGGTTTGACCGTTTCATGGCATGGAAAAATACAGGCACACACACGTGTAATAATAAATATGATGTCTTTGGGGGAAGAAATACCTGCATTCAAAACACTTCTTCCCGAGGATCTTCAAAGATTGATTCTTTTAAGCTTATGCCTCGTCGGTTATGTTACAAAACCTTTTAAATCAATTTTATAAATCTATTACATTTTTTTCTTTTAAATTATTGTAAATTACATTATATTTTGTTTGTACTTATAACCTTTTTACCTAAAAACAAAGCTTGTATCAAATAGTACGTGTGTTAGATACACATGAATACAAAGATAAAATGAAATTATTTATTGTAGTAAAATAAGAAAAAAAAAATATTTTTTAATTAGACAGTAATGAAATAAACAACTTTATAAGAAATTTTATTCTTTCTCTTTTAATAATTTTTATTTTTTTCAGAGATATGTGATATCGTCTTCTCATTTCTTTAAAAATGAGCTTATATTTTGACCCATGACTTGCCTATATAGTATATCTCAATAGATGTCTCATCTCATAATATAAATTTATAAGTTAGAAATATTTTATTTTTTCACAATATAAATTTATTATAACTTTTAATTTGATAATATAGTGAAAATTGTTGAATTTTCTACAATAGTGTGAATTTGAAAATTGTTACACTAGGTCAAGTTTTATCAATGATTTTGAAGATCCGTTCGTAACTATACCTTATATATATTATAAATTTAATAATAATAATAATATTAATAATAATAATATATTTTATTTTTGCATGATAACTTACTCCTACGTAAATTAGTCACTTAATTAAATTCCAATATATGTATGTTTATGAAATTTTTCTATAAATATCAATTTATTTAAATAACATTTACAAATAATAATATTAGAAATAACATTTTGAAAAATAAAATTATAAATATTTTATTATTGAAGACATTTTTTATTTTTCCTGTGTATTTTGTAGCTAATACCCAAGCGAGTACAAAATTTGGAAACAATGTGTGGACTGTGGAGCCAGTTTTTCGATGCAATTGCCTAAGGCATATACCAGAAAAATGACATTATTTTGGGAACATAACGAAACCTACAATGAAAAGTGGCAAAATTTCACAGGATGTGGATCGAACAACGTACACAACAATAAAAAATGTGGAGTTAGTGATGACCTTGTTATAAACGAGGCATTAATATGGTACACTATTTGGAAAGGTCCTTTTCTTCATAACATGACATGACAAGTTGTTAGACACACAACAAAGTGGTATCCTGTCTTGAAGTTGCAGAATTTCAAATGTACCAAGATATCCTCGTCAGACAACTACACTTATGTTCGACCCGACTCCACTAGTCGATGTCTAATTGATTTATACGAGTAGGAAATGAACAACATACAAACATGCCTCATGAACCTTAACATTGCCTAGTAGAACAACAAAGGAAAAGAGATGCAATCTTTGTAATTAACAGATTATAAAGAAACGTTGGAGAGCATATTGAAGTCAATAAAAACGTTTTGTTCCCCGTATAAGAGTAAAAACAATTGAATAATAACAAAAAATTATTGTGAACTCTAACTGATCACTTGAGTTGTGGTTTGTGTTATTATAACCATCTTTGCTTGGAAACTAAAGCAATTAATAGATATTTCTAAAGGGCATCTTCTTTTTGTTATTCTTATTATTATTATTATTATTATTATTATTATTATTATTATTATTATCTTACTTTTATTGTTATTGTTGTTGTTTATGCTATAAAAATACAAACAACTATTATAGATTAAGTCACTCAACTTATATGTAATATGCTAATGTTATATATTTTACATGTTAACATGTTAAAGTGACAACAAATCATTTTATTATATATGTGTGTGTGTAGGGTAAGGTTCCATTGTTAACCATCTCTTTTGCGTTAATCATTATAACTCCGCCAATATCAATCCAATTCTTTGTTTTTTTTAAATATCATTGTTACACATAAATAATACTTTATTCTTTTATGTGTATGTGTAAATTTATCAACATTTAAAATCAACGTAAGTTTTGGTTACATTAACAGGATTTATAATTTTCGGTACAATGTAATTCAAACTTACACTGATTTTAAATCTTAAACGATAAAGAATTTGCACATACATATAAAAGAAGAATGTTGTTTATGTGTAATAATGATATTTAGAAAAAGAAAACAAAGATTTGAATTGATCTTGACGGATTTATACGGGTTACCGTTATGAGAGTGGATTAACAATTGATCATTTCCATATATATATGTATATCATATATATGTGTATATAATCTACATCTATATCTACATCTACATATTCTAATAAACAAAAGTTTCTAATGACATAAGTGATGTTCTTATAACATCTCAAAATTGGTTTTCATCTATCTCGTCTATTAAATATTTATATGACACTTTTTTTTGTAATTTTAGTTTATCTTCTCTTATATTAAATATTAATGATTTTATTCCATTTAGTAAATAATATAATTTCATTATAAGTAATTTCTTTTATATTTTTATAAAATATCTTTAAAAAACATATGATATGCTATTCAAAATAATTAAATAATTTAAAATTTATTTATTTAACTCGTATGATAAATAGGTTTTTAACCTAGTATATATATACATATGTATATATATACGTATGCATATACCCAATATGGAAACTATACATGTGTGTAGGCATATATGTGTGTGTATACACATGTACGTTTATACATACACAATGCTTATATAGGCGTAAACTAACTTTCACACCTATTTAAATTATGTTATTTAATTTTTTAACTTTGTCACTTGACTTAGAGGCAGTATAGTATATCATCCTATATGTTTTACATGTTAAACAAAACAAGTAAAATATAAAGCATGGACACATTCTTTATAAGTCGAGTAACTTAACTAGAAAAAAAAATATTAATGACCAAAACTAATACAGTTATAAAAGTTGATGATATTTCTAAAGTGTTCCCTACCATTAAAGCGTTGAGCTCCACATTTAAAGATAAAGCTTGTAACAAACCAAATTTGACTTCTATAACACTAAACCAATCATGCTTGAATTTTAGTGAGACCTGTCTCTATGTTCCCTACCTTAGATTGCTCTATTTATATATTATTAAATTTATGTGATTTAAGGACAGTGATGGTGATGCAAACCATTTACTCATTGAGGTACGTTGAATTGATGCTGCTAACATTCCCTGCTTGTGAGGGTGCTTTAAATCTTATGGGCCTGCTACTGCTCCTATGAGTCCTTCTAATCACTCTATCAGATTGTTAAATGCAATTTTATCAAGCATTTCATTTATTGAAGTTATATCCTTTGTTACAAAAATAATTTCTAAAATCTTACTTCTTACTATACTAACAAAAGAAAATAAATTTTGACATTTGTCATAATATTAGAACACTAATGTCAAATGTCAATTTTCTATTAAATTCATTTAATTATCTTCTGTTAAATACTTGTATTCTCTTTCTAATTAATTAATTATAATACTACTAACTAATAATATTATTTATCTTTTTATTTCAAAAACATTTAAAAAAATGTTATAAGATATGAAATTTTTTAATATTAATTTTTTTTTGAAATAAGAAAAAAATTATTTTTAGAATATCAAAGTAATATAAGAAACAATTTTTCTATAAAAATGATTTTTTTTTGTATAAAAAATAAAATAAACTATAACCCAGAGTTTTAAACAATAAGATATTTACAGATAGACAAAGTTACGCTTTTTGTCCTTATGTTTAACGTCATTTTTTAATTCAGTCGTTTAAATTTTAATAATTACATAAATTATATCATACCTTATTTATTTATAAAAGTTAGCTTTTGATAGAACACATGATGAAGTTTATTATCAGTTAGTTTAAATATATAACTGTTAGAAATCAAAAGATTTTTGTATAGTTATTGTAACATCAGTGCCGGAAACGTCACCGGAACAGTGATCGTAAACAGTACGTGAACAGTAGTCAGGTACAAATCTTATGTAATTCAGTGTATTTCATGTTCATATCAAGTTTCAGTATCACTTCATGTTATCAAAACAGTGAAATTCACATTCATTTCAGAGAAATCAGTTTAGAACAATGGTTCTTGAGTCAGATAATTATCTGGCAACACAGAACCATCATGTGATTACTTGTTAGGATTTTATTATGTATAAACGTATGCGAGGCTTTACAGAACAAAACAACACGGATATCGTTATGAGAATGCTAAACCGACAGATTATTCGTACAGGTGACGATCGGTACGAATAAATCTGAAAGTTTAACGTTCTGAATGATGTCCAGTAATTAGAAAACAATATTGAAAAGTGTAGTTATCGTCGTGTTTGATCGGGTGACGATTCGAACAAATACGCGCGATGACCGCGCGATTCGAATTAAACGTTAAATAGATATTTTTGAAATTTGTATAATTAAAAGATATTTAGTTAATTTATTAGGAATCACAACCTAAAATAATTTTATAAATTCTATTTTATAATCGAGTCGTTTCGTTACGAAAACGACGGGAAACCGATGTTTTTACGCAAAACCACGCGAAACCGAACGAACCCGAACGAACCCGGTTATTATACCATCATTTATGATGGCATTTATGACCATCTCCCTTCCCAACCACCAGCCCTCTCTCCCAATTTTCGTTCATTTCAAACCCCTCCTCTCTCTCTCTAAAGTTTTCATCTTCTCTCTAAGATTTCTTGTTGGATTCTCAACCATTTAGTGAGTTCTTGGTGTCAAAATCACCACAATCACTTGTACATTACGAAAGTACAACGGATCTAAGGTTTCATCCACTGATTTGAGGTAAAAATCACGAAGTATGTTGCGATTTCTAGGGTTTTGAAACCTTTTTGGGTCGGTCACTCCCCAACCGGTTTCAACCCATCTTGACCCTTAGGATTCATTCTATTACATCTTAGGATGATGTAGGAACGAACCTCCTTTCATCTCCTTGGTCGATTCACTCACAATCGGATGCAACTACCCTAGGGCCGCCGCGGCCGAATGAGCCTTCACAGTTGGCCGAATGGCCAACCATCGATTGAACAATCCCAAACCTATTCGGCGAATGGCTTAAGACAGTCGACTAGCCTCATTCGCCATTTCACCATTCGGTCGAAACCATCCACATTCGACCAACAACCCTATTCGGTCGGTTGTCTTCATTCGGCAAGGACTCTCATTCATTCGGCAGTTCTTATTCGGCCACAGCCTGGTGCATCCAAACCCATTCTGACCAAGGTTCCATGTTAGAACTAGGACATGAGGTCTAAGCAAGGGAGATAACAAGATTAAAAACCCTAACACCCACACATCATGTATGCATGGTATGTGTGTATATGAGTGTGCATGAGGTTTCATTTGGTGCATGCATGGACTAGGATTAAGAGATACAAATAATTCCTAGAGTTTTACAAATAAAGGGGGTTACATAAAATCATGTTAATGTGTTTACAAGGACTTATTCAAATGACAAAGAGGGTTGAGGCTAACTTAATTGTTAATACTCAAACCTTAAGAAGTTCATAAGAACTTGAAACCAAATTTAGATGATTCAATTGAATCGTCTAGGATTAGTTAATAAGAAATAACAAGGAGTCCACTTGGAAATCAAAGTCAAGTATTGGGCCAAGAGAGGCCCAATGGGCTTAATCTAAGCCCGTCATCATGTTAATTACACTTTTCTTAAATAAATTATGCTTTTCATAAAAGAAATTAAATTATAAATTTTAGTAAAATAATTTAAATACGAGTTAATTAAAGACCTTAAATGATTAACATGGAATCAAGGTTACTTAAGGGTAATAAGTTTAACTTAGTTAGATGAAATCATAGAAACACATTAGTAATCTAGGACACTTAGTTGCACACCGAGACCAAACCCTAGATACGACGATTACTGTATATACTTATCGAATTCGAATTCTTTTAAAACAACTCAGGAACCGAAGATACTTAAGCTACAATCAACGAGCGCGCATTTTGTGGTAATTCTATACACAGCAACACAGGTGAGTTCATTGCCCCTTTTCTAACATTTTGTTTTAAAACGCGGGGCTGAGAAGCATGCGTAAACTGTTTTATCTAAACTGTTTATTTAAATGCTTTTATATATTATATGTGTTACATATATATGTTTGTTGATACTCCTAGACTCCTGTTTAAAAAATTATTAAACTGATCAAATTATCAAATTAATTAAGGTACTCTTATGAGTAATACTTTAATTCTAAACTCTAAACAAACCCCTAGTCCATTCAGTTCAAATTCAATAATCTAAATTCAAAGTGAAATCTTATGAACTAATCAAAAGATCATATTCTAAGGAAACTTAACTCAGTGTGTGATCTGAGAACCAAGAATCATTATCAAGAATCAAATATCATTGTGAATCATGAGAATTCTAAAGATCAAGATCAAGAGACTCAAGAAATCAGAAAGCATATATGTGTGTGAATCATTGTAATAATGAAATCATTATGAGATCATTAACAATCAAGCTAAGGTGGATGTCAGTTGTATATGGAATCAAGATCACGTGTAACACACATATAAAGTCCCTTCAGGTATAGAAGACTCTTGTAGTCATGCTATACGGGCAACAACGTGAACAATCATTGAAATCAATATCAAAGTCTAAGAGAACCAAGAGATCAAGAATCAAAGGATATCCTTAAAGTCCCCGCATGTACAGAAGGCCTTTGGGTCAAGCTGTAAGGGCAAAACATATAAAGTCCCCGCATGTACAGAAGACCTTTGGGTCAAGCTGTATGGGCATCATTAAAATCCCGTCACGCCCAGGTATACTCCTTGTGAGTTATGCCTGGTATGGGTCACGTGTGAGAGGTTACAACTTGGACAACCACCAATAACTAAGTCTAATTGATTGGGTCAAATAATACCCAATCATCATGTCTTAGTTGCATTTAAATGTTTATTTATTTAATTTATTAAATATTTAACATTTTATTTTACTATCACTGATTTTGAGAAATCATGTATCTATGTTCAAAATCAAGAGAAACAAAGGTAAATCAAGTTTTGGGAAATCATAAGCTAAATCAGAGGTGTGTTAGGTAAAAATGCTTAATTATCATTAACATCAATGTCCTATGCGGATTAGTATGTGGTGGGATGGCGTCTGGGCGGGGTTGTAGCCTTGACCCAGGGGTATCCCTATATATAAGCATACCGATCTGGATGATGCAGGTGATGTTAATGAGGTTAGGGTCTTTACCGGAAGAGGTTATCAAATCATTTCCATTTACAAAACTATATGAACTCACCAACCATGTGTTGACTTGATTTTTGCATGACTTCTCAGATGACGAACAGGTCAACTAAGGAGTTATTCCTATTGGACTAGGACTTCTTATAGAAGACTTAGTGTTTTGGACCTGCATACTTTTGAAGACATCATTATACGAATTTTTGTATATCTTGTGTAAATACAAGATAGAAAATTTATGATGTTGATAGTAGATTTACATTGTTAAATTATGAACAAAAACTGATGTAATTTAACTTTGTAATTCTATTATATTTAGCATTCCTCATTTATATCATGTGCAATGTAAACAATCTGATCATCACGATTATCACTCACGATATCGTGCCCCGGGAACCTTCCGCCCGACGGGACAACCGATCCTATCCCGCCGGCTCGGGGTGTGACAGTTATTAAAGTTTTTAATTATTGTTTTATTAGTTAAAGTATTCATTAATATGTAAATTAATCATTTTATCTTAAAATATCCTTTTGCAATTTTTTAATTTTTATTACTAATTATTTAATATTTTTATATCAAATCCGTGTAATACATGGGGTAATAATCTAGTTATTTGTTATAAGTTAATAATAATAATCATAATAATAATAATTTGTTATTGATTGAATGTAGAGAATGTTCTTTTATAAGCACAAAATAATATAAAACTATAAGAAAAACATATTGATATCAAACATTGACAACTAAGAGCATCACAACCCTTTCTGGGTGCCTTTCAGTCTTTCACAGACGTGACGTTGAATTGCCTTGTTTTTTCTTAGTTTTTGAGTGTTTGTTTTTGTGCACAAACCAAGTTGAACAAGGTTGTAGGGGCAATTTGGGTTCTGGAAGCAGTTCCATATGTAACTAATGTTGGTGCTAGGATATCAGTTAACAACATACCCTCACACTTTAACACGATAAAAGTGTCACTGATTAAAATTAATGTCTTTTTTAGAACCTAAAATCACAAATGCAAAGTGTTTGTCTAATGACCAATCGGTGACTTGTGCTCGTGAGCAATACTATTGTTGAAATAATATGTCTATTATCAAATTTATGAGTAAACGTATTGGTTAAGTTGGTTGTTAACTAACTTAGTTTGTTTTCTATGTGTTTGTTGTTATTTCAGGTTAAGGGATCTATTCTGTATAAGACTCAAAGTTAGAGGGCTTATGAGAAGATTGCTGGATTATTTAAGCTGGAGTCCAGCTTAGGGTTTCTCAGTGTGATTTAGTTTTGTACGCATATGTGTGCGATCGTCTTTCTTTCGTCTCTCTCTAATCGTCTGTAAGTTTAGAGGGTTAGTCTTGATTTTGTCTTTGTATGTTCATGATCTTGATGAACAAGATCTGTATGTTCTGTGTTTAAGTCTACAGGTGTAGATTTAGGGTTCATAGTTTCATTGTAGAAGATCTGTGCGTAGATCTTCAGATCTGGTTGATTGAGTGTGTGTCTTTAGGGTTTTGAGTCGTTGTTCTTAGATCGAGTTGTAATAGGTGTAGGGTCTTGTGTGTAGGATCAGATGTTCTCAATTGATAAATCAGTAGAGTATAGCAGCGGAATTTAACACGGAATTAGCATAATCAAAGTAAGATCCATTTCAATCAAACAGTAACGCAAGTTTGTTATAGAGAGAGAAAGTTTTCTGTAAAAAGGAATATCTCATTCAGATCATTAACTTCATTGCATTACAATCATGTCAACTGCCTATATATAGAAGACAGTGACGTCTGATGATGTCACATGATGTTGACATCTAACAGACAAAACAAAACAACTGAAATAAACTAAACGACTGAGAATGTCTTCAACATCTGAAGACAAACTCTACAACTACTGATTAACAAAACTACTGAAGTACAAATACTGAAACTACT
This sequence comes from Mikania micrantha, assembly GCA_009363875.1. Lineage (NCBI taxonomy): Eukaryota > Viridiplantae > Streptophyta > Magnoliopsida > Asterales > Asteraceae > Mikania > Mikania micrantha. The sequence continues at coordinate 18,135,606 of CM018682.1, read as the reverse complement.
GAAATACAAAATACTAAAACATCTGATGAGTAAACTACTCATCAGACTTTTACAAACAATAAAAGAAAACTACTGAAGACTAACTATACACTACAACATCTGATGACTTACACTTCAGCTGTTGTACATCTCTTCAGATCTTGTGACTTCAGCACATTTGAATATCAGCCTTTGTGTTCTTCTTCAGTTGTTGTAATGCTGTGAGACTTAGAGATTTTTCTGATCAGGCTCATTGGTTCTTTTAGTCCAACAAACTCCCCCTGAACCAATGCAGCCAAAAACCTCTAACTTATTTAAGGTCTCACTTATTTATTCCCAGGCAGAAAGATATGTCTTTTTCTTTTGAGATCAGTATCAAAATGACCAATTAAAGTATAAGCCTGATAACCAACAGCTTCCAAAAACTTTAACTTTCAAAATATGAGAGGGAACTCCATTGGGGAAATGGACTATGAGCATTAACCCCTCTCATTGAAGCTATTGATTGTATACTAACCTGAAAGACTCCCGGACATAAGCTTCAAGTAGTAACATCTTCTCTTCTGGAGTCATTCTTTCAGGTTCACCTTCGAAGAAGGACTCAGGCCCATAAAATTCAGACAAGTATCTGGCCGTAGTCCCATCCTTCAGTTCTACTCTTGTAATTTCCCTGTACACAAACTCATCAGGGTGCTTACCCTCTAAAAACAAAAAGAGTTCTTCTTGCTGAACATGTTCCAGCCTCCTATACACCAGTCCCTTCTTTATCATTTTGTTCTCTAAGAAGTTAGGAGCTTTTGCACCCGAGTTGTAGACACTCTTGAAGTCATTAATAATTTCCCAAGGATCAAGCACTGACCCAAGCATGATTTCAGCACTCAACACCCTTTTGATCCTATTTGCATAAGTTGTTGGGGGCTGTCTCTTGTGAATCCTATGAAGAACCCTTGGGTCAGGCCACATCTTAATCAATTCTTTCGTATATTTAAATGTCCATTTCAGAGCATACAATCTTTGAGCTTCCTTTTTCATTGCAGTGATAGTTGAAGTCTGAGGATAATCTTTGTCCACCAACTTGAGAAATTGCTCATCATGTATCTTTTGGCTCTCTTCTTCTTCCAGTTTTACTTTGACTGCCAACATCCTAGCCTCTGGTGTAATAATTGGCTGTTGACCGAAAACTAATGGCTTTTCAGGAATGTACTTGGCAGGAAGAGTAATTTTCTTCTTTGGAACTGTCAGATCTACCCCAGTTGTTGAAGGTGCAGGCTTTTGAGCTTTTGGCTTGATGACTGTGGAGATAGGCAACCTGTCTTCTTCATCAGAACTTTCTTCTTCTTGAATTCTGAGTTGCCTTCTCTTCTTTGGAGGAGCCCTTACCTCAACAACCTGAGTCTCAACCTGAGTCTGAACCTCTGGAATTTGAACCCCCTCTAGTTCAGTGTCTTGTGCATCAGAAGTTGTGGCTTGTACTTGAACTTCAGAGATTGTAGCCTGTGTTTGAACTTCAGAAGTTGTAGCCAATTCTTGTACATCAGAGGTTGTGGCTTCCAATTGTTCAGCACTAACTTCAATTTCTTTAGCAACCATTTCCTGCTCAACTTCCACATCATCTGTGTTGATAATCTCAGCAGGTTTGTTCTTCTTCTGTCTCTTATAAGTTACTTGAATGACAGGAGACCTTTCAACTGCAACCTCTTCAGACCTTGGCCTTTTGGAAGCTGAAGTTGTGACTGATTCAGTTCCTAACTCCCCCTTTTTGGCTGCAGGGGAAGAAGGAGTATGTAGATTTGAAAGTTTAGCAGTCACAGCCTCATCAACCATTTGTTGAATTTGAGTTTGGGAAGGTAACCTCTCATCAAGGGCTTGAACAATAATTGATTTCAGTAATGGAGTGATGAGAGGGAGGATTTGTAGAAAGGCAGCAGCTAATGCCTCTGGGGGGCTAGAACCCAAAGGATTAGTGCCAAAAACAGTGGCTGGTGGCTTTTCAAAATGGATATGAGTGGTTGAAGTGTTTGGGTGACCTTCAGAATGAGAAGGTGCCATCTGTGGGTGAAGTGGGGAAGATGGACTTTTGTCCTTGGACATTTTGGTGAGTAGCTCATTGAGTCTACATACCTCAGCCTCAAGGAGTTGGTTTTGCTTAACAAGCTCAGCAACTGATCTTTGGTCATCAGTAGCATTAGCTACATCATCTGACCTCCTGAGAATCTCAGGATTTACCTGAGTTGAGTGTGGCTCAACAGATTCAGGTGCCCCTTTGTCTTGGTACTGGGGACTTCCAACCTCAGGGGTAACCCCTTCATCAGTTGTTGCCTCTGACAAGGTCTTAGCAATGGTACCACTAACAATCACTCCAAATGATGGAGGTGATGAAGTAGCAGCCTTGTCAGATATCAGAATCTCTCTTTCCACACTAGGAGATCTGATGTTGTAGTCATGATCCTGTGGGTTATCAGAGACACTTTGGTCCTCCCCCTCAATGTTGGAGCTTATCCCAGTAGTGATAGGTGTCTGGGAGGGGATAGGAGTGTTCAGCTGATTCAGGATTTGATCAATAACAAATGTTGGGCTATTGGTGGTGGTTTCTATAGAAAGTGGGTTTGAAGGAGAATGCACCCGGGGAGATTGGGGCGTTTCAATAGAAACCATTTCAACTGAAATAGGTTCTAGTGATGTGGTGTCCCCTACAAAGGTTGCACCAGGATCCTGTAGAGAGGAAACCTGGGCGGTTTGAGCCGGTTGAGTCTGATGAACCACTGGTTGACTACTACCAGTGGTCAGTTCATGCCTTGGTGAGGCATGGGCAGACTCAGGGGACTCATTTCCCTGAGCAGCCTTTTTGGGCTTAGTGGATTTTGGTTTAGTGGGGACTTTGGATTTGGATTTTGAGGATGAGGCTGTGGGTTCCCGTTGCTTGGGTTTGAGCTTCCGGGCAGCCTCTTTTAAAGTGAGGTTGGAGTTGTGTCTGGAATATACTTCCAGCAAAACTGCTGGAGCAGGGATCCCCTGACCAACAAGGCCTGTTTGTGGCAGCTGTTTCTCTATGATGGCCATAATAAAACGAGGATAGAGTAACCATCTAGATGAAACAGGCTTACCAGCATGTTCAGTTAATTCAGAAAAAAGTATTTGAGAAAAATTTAGCTTTTGAGATTCGAGAATAGAGTACAATACCTGTTGCCAACGAGATGACATTTGATCCCATGAAGAAGACTTCGGAGCCAGGCATATGTTGATCATATGGAATATCAGACGCTCTGGATCATTAAATTGCTTCTTGAAAAGTGTTGAGTCACTCAAGTCGCCCTGGTATTCATGACTTGTAAAACAGAGGTCAGTGGCGCTTTTAGGGAACTGAGTGACTAGGTTGGCATCGTCAAGTTGAAGAACATCCCTGAGCTCAGCGGGACTGATATGCACGTTGTGACCATTGACTGTTGATCGAAGAGAGATTACTCCAGTTCCAACATTTACCAGTTCAACATTCATCCAAAATTGATGAATGGATTCAACATACAGAGTTGGATTGATGAGAAAAGCAGTTTTGAATTGAGAGGAGTTCATCAAATCCACTGCTTCATCAAACTTGGACCAGAATGAAGATTTGGTCAAGTAGGCAATCGAATTGTGACGCGGTTTCAAAGTAAGAGCAGCCATGGAAGCAGAGATGAAAGAGGGAAAATAGGTTTTGAAAAAGATGAAAAGTTCTGAGAAGGTGATAATGAAACAACTGAAGAAGGTTGAGTTAAATAGAGAAAACAACAGAAGTTAAAACAACTGAAGAGTAAAATTACTCATCAGGTGTTGTCGACAGTTTTGTTCATCAGTTGTTTTCATTAGTTGTTCATCAGACTTTTTGGAAATTTTGTTCATCAGAACTTGTGAACAATGTGTTCATCAGAACTTGTAAACAATTTGTTCATCAGAACTTTGTGAGTAATGTTTGACCTTCAGTACTTAGTGAATCAATACTCATCAGTACTTGTAACTTAGAGTATTAGAAAAGGTCATAACTGTTCTTGAATCAGTACTTTTGATATGTATCAGTATGTACTGAAAATATCAAAATGTGTCAAGATAAAGAAAAAAATATTTTTGGAATTTTAAAAGGATATTTAACATTTTATTCATTTAAACACTAACCTATTCAAGTTGCAACATACCAAGCCTTAGAACTAAATTTTGAAAAGTGGATGTGTCTAAAGGCTTAGTAAAAATGTCAGCAAGCTCATCAGCACTAGGAACAAATTTGGGATCAATCAGACCTTTTTCAAAACAATCTCTTATAAAGTGATGTCTGATCTCAATGTGTTTAGTCCTAGAGTGCTGAACTGGATTCTTGACAATACAAAGAGCTGAAGCACTATCCATTAACAATGGTGTCTTCAGTTCTTTGATGCCATAGTCCAGAAGTTGAGACTGAAGCCAGAGAATTTGGGAAGTGCAACTTGCAGCAGCAATGTACTCAGCTTCAGCAGTGGAGGTGGCTACAGAAGTTTGCTTCTTACTTTGCCAAGAAACCAAGCAATTTCCTAGAAACTGACACCCACCAGAAGTAGATTTTCTTGAGAGTTTGCATCCTGCATAGTCACTATCTGAAAAAGCAACCAGCTTGCAGGATTGTCCAGTGGAGTACCATATTCCCAGGAATTGAGTACCTTGCAAGTATCTGAAAATTCTTTTCACAGCAATCAAATGAGACTCTTTGGGTGCAGCCTGAAATCTAGCACAAACACATGTGGCAAACATAATGTCTGGCCTGGATGCAGTTAGATACATTAAAGATCCAATCATACATCTATAAAGAGTTTCATCCACTGAAGTACCTTTCAGATCTGCATCAAGTTGTGTGGTGGTGCTCATGGGGTTGGAACATGGCTTACAGTTTTGCAAATCAAATTTCTTTAAAAGCTCTTTGTGTATTTTGATTGGTGAATGAAAATCCCATCAGGTTTTTGTTTGATTTGAAGACCCAAGAAAAACTGTAACTCCCCCATAGCACTCATTTCAAAATTTGTAGTCATAAGTTTAGTGAAATCATCACACAACTGTGGGTCAGATGAAGCAAATATGATGTCATCAACATAAATTTGAACAAGTAGCTTATGCTGACCTACATTCTTTATGAATAAAGTTTGATCAATGGAGCCTCTAGTGAAATTATTTTTTAGAAGAAAAGTGGATAATGTGTCATACCAGGCTCTAGGTGCTTGTTTCAGCCCATAAAGAGCTTTATCAAGCTTGTACACCCAATCAGGATGTTTATTGTCCTCAAAGCCTGGAGGTTGACACACATACACTTCCTCTTTTATTTTACCATATAAGAAAGCACTTTTGACATCCATTTGAAAAACTTTAAGTTTATGTAAGGCAGCATATGCTAAAAACAGCCTAATTGCTTCTAATCTGGCTACAGGGGCAAAAGTTTCATCATAATCAATACCTTCTTCCTGACAGAACCCCTGTACAACCAGTCTAGCTTTGTTTTTAATGATTTGACCTTTTTCATCTGTTTTATTCCTAAACACCCATTTTGTGCCTATTGCACACTTACCTGGAGGTAAAGAAACTAGCTCCCAAACCTGTTGCTTCTTGAATTGCAACAATTCCAACTGCATTGCCTCCACCCAGCCAATATCTCTAAGTGCTATGTGGTAGTTCTTTGGCTCTTGTTGACTGACAAAGAGAGCATAAAGACAAAAGTTAGATAATTGACTTCTGGTTGAAACACCTGCAGAAATATCACCAAGAACTTGAGATAATGGATGATCCTTCAGTTCTTGATATGGAATGAGATCAGTGCAAGTGTTTGCTGGAGGAACTGATGCAGCAGTTGAAGAAGATTCAGGAAACAAAGCAGCTGGGATTTCAAATGATTGAGAGGATTCCAGAATTTCATCAGCATTTGTATTGAGTGGGATTGCTGAAGCAGGAGGAGCATCAGATTTGGTAGATGTGGACATATTGTCACTGAATCTGAACAAATGAGTACTTGCATCTTCATCATCTGAAATTCCTTGTGATGTTGCATTAGAAGCTGGTGGTGGATCAGCTGGAAGAACTTCATCTTCTACACCACTATTCTCAACATGAAAATCATGTTGCAAGATATTCAGATCAAACATCTCAGCAGGATTCTGAGGAATGGAATCTTTAGGACATTCATTGAATTTGACATGAAGAGTTTCTTCTACAGTCTTTGTTCTACAATTGAACACTCTATATGCCTTGCATGTTGAAGAATATCCAACAAAGTATCCTGCATCAACTTTGGAATCAAACTTGGTAAGCTGATCTTTGGTGTTGAGAATGAAACAAGGACACCCAAAAGCTCTGAAGAAGGAAATCAAAGGAGTTAAAGAATGAAGGATTTCATATGGAGTCTTCAACCATCTTTGATTCACCAAAATTCTGTTTTGCACATAGCAAGCTGTGTTAACAGCTTCTGCCCAGAATGTGAGAGGTAAACCAGAATCAGCAAGCATTGTTCTGGCAGCTTCAATCAGGGTCCTATTCTTCCTTTCTACCACTCCATTCTGTTCAGGAGATCTGGGAATGCTATACTGTCTCTGAATTCCCTTTGACTGATAAAATTCATCAAGAAGATGATTTCTGAATTCAGTGCCATTGTCACTCCTAACACACTTGATAGAAAGAGAATACTGCTTTTCAGCATACAACACAAAATTGATAATAGTCTTGGCAACCTCACCTTTTGAGTGTAAGAAGAAAGTCCAGACAAACTTTGAATAGTCATCAACAATAACTAGACAATACTTCTTCTTTGCCATAGACATTATCTGCACTGGACCAAACAGATCCATGTGTAACAGTTGTAAACAACCAGTGGATTTGGAATCTCCAATTGAAGGAAAAGAGACTTTGTGTTGCTTTCCTTTCAAGCATGCAGAACAGTTTTCATCACAACTAAAATCCTTTAAAGGAAGACCTCTAACCAAACCATGTTTCACCAATTGATTCATGTTCTTAATGTTCACATGACCTAATCTTCTATGCCATAGATTTGATTCCTTGAAAGAGGCCTTAGAAAATAAACAAGGATGACCTTTGACAGAGATTTTCTTAGAAAGATCAAAGGCATATACCTTTCCCACTCTGTTAGCCTTAAGAAGTGTATACTCATCTAACACTTTGCTAATCAAAGGCATCACATCAGAAGATAAAATCCTACAATCTTGCTTAGTGAAGAGAGACACATGACCCTTATCACACATTTGACTAACACTCAGCAGATTGTACTTAAGATTCTCAACATGATTAACATCATCAAACCTAATCTCACCATTAGTGACTACTCCTTTACCTATGATATACCCCTTAGCATCATTACCAAAGGACACAAATCCTCTCCTTCCAGTGAAATAGTTATGAAGAAGAGATCTGCTCCCAGTCATATGCATGGATCCTCCACTATCAACATACCAGATGCTACTTTGGCATGCGGAAGGACCCTGCATACAACAACACACTCAGTTAGACTTTTGGACCCAAACCATTTTGGTTTTGGGTCTGTTAACATTTGAAAAAACAGAACTAGCATTATCAGTTGAAGCAACACTTGAAGCATTCTTATCAGAAATTTTTGATTTGACTTTTGACTTTGATTTCTTTTTATGAAATGAATCAACAGATGCCTCTGCCAGATTGACTTTTCCTATCAGTTGTTGCATCATTAGCATCAGTTGATTATGATTTTTAGTTAAAATTTTGATTTCATCAGACACATCAGAACTTGATTTTTTATTTTTGTGTTTGATCATTTTAGTGCCTTTAATCAAATGAGATGCTGTCAAGTGTTGTTTCCCTGAATCTGGAACAATCCCTTTTCCTTTCTTGGATTTGCTGGAGGTATTTCCTTGTAAGGATTTTCCAGATTTTGAAACAACTGATGATTCAGGTACAAATTTTGAACTAAATTCATTTTTCATTTTGAGTATGTTCTTGTTTTTATTCTTGATTTTGTTGAATTTAGAACCTTTTCTGTACCAGCATTCATCAGTTGAATGATTAAACAGCCTACAAATATCACAAGGCACCCTCTTTTGCTTTCCCTTGTGATTATCTACAAGTACTGATGACTTAGATACTGAGTTCTTGTTCATCAGCACTTTTGGAACATCAGTATTTGTAGACAAATTGATAACAGCTGATGTGCTGAGAACCTCTGAAGAGGTATTCTTCAGCACTTGTCGGTCAATCCTTTTCCACTTATCAGTAGTTGTGGCATCAGCTTTTTCTACAACTACTGATGAGTGATTCTGACTTATCAGAAGCCGTGCATCTTTCTCTCCAGTGCCATGCCCATCTACCTTAACCAGTTTTAAATTTAGTTCATTTGAAACCTTTTCATCAGGGTTAATCTCAATTAAAACACTATCCTGACATGTTTCATCCTGGATAACATTTGTACATCCAAGAGAATAAGAATAAGTTTCAATGTCAATAGTTTCAGACTCAGATTTGCAGGCACTTGAATCACTTTCAAATGATTCTTCAGCATCAGACTTTTCTGAAGATTTGGTGGATTGGTATACACTGTCTCCTTCAGACTCACAGTTAAGATTTTTTGGTGTATAATCAGTTGGAGGAGCAGTGTGATTGTATCCAATACCAAACTTCACATTTGATGCTGTTTGCTTGTTTAATAGCAACTCAAACCCCTTGCAAGATTCAACCCATCTTGCACATTCGACTTGGGTTGCTGCAAGTGTTTGTTTCAAATCATTGTGTTTTACAAGCATGACTTCCACCCTAGCCTTTTCATCAGACAATTGACACTTGAGTTTGTAAATTTCAGATTCTTTTTCATTCAAAGCTTTCTCAAATTCAAGTTTATTCTTTGTCATGACCCTTTCTAAAGACAACTTTTCATTAATTAACTCAACATTAATTTCTCTAATGGAAGCAAATGCTGAAACACAAGACTCTGAACACAACTTAGCTTTGGATTCAGAGGATACCTGTGATGTTGAAGAAGATTGACAAGAGTTGTCAGTTGAGTCAATAGCCATCAATGCAAGATTTCCAAAAGGATTGTCTCCACCATGTGGACCATTTTCAGAGTAAGACTGCATGTTGAAGTCAGATAAATCATCAGGTAGGCTACTCCAATCAACTACTCCAGGAGTAAAGAAACTTTGATGCTGTTGTTGTTGAGGCTGTTGATTGGTTTGTGATTTGCTGGGATCAGGAAGAGCAGGTGATTGTGAAGGAATTAATGCTGGAGGGTGTGTAGGTTGAGGCATGTAGAAACAAGGATATGGATATGGCATAGGATTTTGTTGAACAAAGTGAGCTGGATAGAATTGTTGTTGACTAGTACCAGAGGATTGTGGTCCTTTGCTTGACGGGTTGTTGTTTGGAAAAGTCACAAAGGGTGCAGCAGGGTTAGAACCAGTAGATTTGCACTCCCTAGCAAAGTGACCAAGCCTATGACACTTATGGCACCTCAGCTTCCCTTTGTCAAATCCAACCTTGGTTTTGCCAGATAATCCAGGGAACTTTCTTCCTGTTCTTTTATAAAACTTTTGTGATCTGATATTGATCAGTGCCATTTGACTCAAAATGTCCATCTCCTCTAGATCATCATCCGGGATTCCTTTCAAATCATCCATCACAAAACACAAGTTATCACCATAATTCCCTGCATTACCATCAACTCCCACAAAAGCATGTTCAGAATTGTTAGTAGAAAAATCAATATGTTCATCATAAGAACATTCAGACCCATTAAACTCTGACTCCTGACCTATCAAAGCAGTGTTACCAGGAACAAAATCATCAGCAAGTTTTCCAGATGAAGACAGTTTTCTCTTCTGTTCTACCTCTCTCTCAAAAGTTAAGAGTTTCCCATGTAATTGGGTGAGAGATAGACTTTCTAAATTAGCATTAGAGCGTAGGACAATTGTATAAGTGTCCCATCTCTCAGGCAATGATTTGAGAAATCTGTTATTCATCTGACTATTAGTGTATTCTTGCTTAACCATTTTTAACTCAGAAATTAAACATGAGAATCGCTCAAATTGTTGAGTCAAGGATTCACCCTTTCGGTGAGAAAATGTCTCATACTGCTGAGCCAGAATTTCTCTAGTATTTGCTAAAACCTCATCGGTTCCACCAAATTGTTCTTTCAGTGCAACCCAGAGATCATGAGCAGTATCATGATGCATCAAGCCAGAATAGATCTCATTAGGCAGAGCCATGGCCAGAATACCATGAGCTTTAGCATCAATTTCAAACAATTTAAGGTCCTCATCCGAATACATATCAGCAGGTTTCGGAATCATGATCTTAGTTTCAGGATCAGTGATCGTGGGTTTATATGGTCAATGCACAACAGATTTCCAACATCCTGCGCTGTTAATCGACAGGTGATGTAGCATTCTACGTTGCCATATGTTGTACTCACTCCGCACCAGCATCGGAGGCTTGGTTGCGGAGCCTGTATTGTGTGGATCATTGTTCGGAGTTGACATGATCACAGATTCAATCGATTTAACACAAACTAATTCAAATCTCAATCAATTGATGCAAAACAAATTGATATTGAAATACAAATCAACAGAAGTTAGCAGAAAACTTCAATCTATAACAAATTCTTACTTAATCAGCTAATTCACTCAATTTGAGAACAAATTTGAGCAGTTTCAGAGATCAATTGTGTAATCGATCAATGATTAACCTGCTCTGATACCAATTGTAGGATCAGATGTTCTCAATTGATAAATCAGTAGAGTATAGCAGCGGAATTTAACACGGAATTAGCATAATCAAAGTAAGATCCATTTCAATCAAACAGTAACGCAAGTTTGTTATAGAGAGAGAAAGTTTTCTGTAAAAAGGAATATCTCATTCAGATCATTAACTTCATTGCATTACAATCATGTCAACTGCCTATATATAGAAGACAGTGACGTCTGATGATGTCACATGATGTTGACATCTAACAGACAAAACAAAACAACTGAAATAAACTAAACGACTGAGAATGTCTTCAACATCTGAAGACAAACTCTACAACTACTGATTAACAAAACTACTGAAGTACAAATACTGAAACTACTGAAATACAAAATACTAAAACATCTGATGAGTAAACTACTCATCAGACTTTTACAAACAATAAAAGAAAACTACTGAAGACTAACTATACACTACAACATCTGATGACTTACACTTCAGCTGTTGTACATCTCTTCAGATCTTGTGACTTCAGCACATTTGAATATCAGCCTTTGTGTTCTTCTTCAGTTGTTGTAATGCTGTGAGACTTAGAGATTTTTCTGATCAGGCTCATTGGTTCTTTTAGTCCAACATTGTGTCTGTTACAACCTTTTGGTTTTGGTATTTGATTAATCACAGATTCATGTGAATCTGTAAGTTGGATAAACGATCTGGTCCATTTTACATGGTATCAGAGCCCCTGTGACACCCCGTAATTTCCAGGTCAGCTTTATATTTATTTAAATGTTTATTTAAATGCTTTATGTACACGTGGCACTAGAATTAGATTAATTTAGTGTGACACGTGGCACGACAGTACAAACACTGACACACAACAGGATAATTCGTAGAATTATCGGCAAATAGCACACACGTGTCAAAACACACGAACGTTGGTGAACGTCAAGCACATTGTGTAGCACAACACTCGAAACCTCACGAACCACTCACACATTGAACTAGGAAGTCCAAACAAGGCCAAACGATAGCTCGGAAGCATGAAAACGACGACGAACGAATCAAACTCATTGAAAAGGGCTTATTGGGCTCTCTGGAAGCCCACCGCGGTACGCGGTGGCCCAACAAGAGGCCCAACCGCGGTACGCGGCATGCGGCGCGGGGGTTTGACCTCCGGAATTAGTCGCGGTACGCGGAGATAATTTGAAGGCCTTATCGCGGTACGCGACAACGCCCAGTCGACAAAATCTTTATAAAACCAAGACAATGATGCCTATACTACTTCTTTCACTCATTATCTCCGGTTCTACACTCTACCAGTCGACCATCCTCCCTCCCTAACCTCTGTTACACCCAATTTCCACCATTAGAAGCCATTGAAGAACACTTTGGAAGCTCAAGACTTGGAGCTTTGGAGTCCATCACTCTCAAGGAGGCTTAGAACCATCACCATCTTTCTTGTCCTCAATCAAACCCACGAACCAGGAGCTCCAGGAGCTGTGGAACCAACCATCTCAACGATTTGGAGCATCTAAGGTAGTATCTATGGCTAAAACACTCTTTAGACACTCACACACTCACATGCAATGCTTGAAACCCACATGCAAACACCCACAATCCACATGCACGAGTTTTGCTTATGGGTTTGATAGTTTTAATGTATTCTTTGATGATCTATGATGTTATAATGGTGATTTATGATGATCAAGTTGATGAGTACAAGTCTTTTGCTTAAAATGATGATTTGGGATGATATTGATGCATGCATGTATGATCCATGAGTGTTGGGGTGATTTTGGATGTTCATGGATGTTTATTGATGATATTAGAAGATGATTTTATGGTTAGATTGGATTGTAATAGTTAAAATGATGGGTTTTGATAAACTTTCTATTAATAGAAACTTTTTAGTTAAGTAATGGTGATATGGGTGATATTTGACAACATGCATGTCCATGGATTGCTAGTTAAATGCTATTAGAATGATGTTGATGTTTAGAATGTGATTTTGATAAGGTTTAAGGTCATTTTTACATAGTTACTATAATTAGTAACTTTTTATTGATGAAATGTTAATAGATTGTGGTTTGGACTATGTTAACATGTTTATATGATGTTAGATGATTTATTAGGATGGTTTATGACATAAAAATGGTTTAGAAATGTTAAAATGGTTACTTTTATGCAAAAACTAGAAAGTTACTATATTTAGTAACTTTATTGTTATAAAAACCGACTTAGGAATATGTTGAATGACTTGAGCATGCTAAATGATTTATTATGTTATAATATGATGTTTAGATGCTAAGTTAGATGGTTTCCGATGTCACGTATGCTAGAAATGGAAACTTTCCATTTTAGGAAACTTTTGTGCACTAACATGCTATAAACGACGTATATGAACTTGTATGATAATGTGTTATGTATTAACATGACCCCGTAGGACCATTGAGCATGCTAGAACTACAAAACCGTTATGCTTTGTGAACTTTCCATAAATGGAAACTTACTCTAAATAGTAAGTTGTCCATAGACGCGATTTGCGCATTTTGCACACAACAAACACTTACACGATTGCTACACGATTCACAACCGTCACACGGTTCACCAACGGGTCGTTGACTTGACACGGTCAACTTTGGTCAACTCTAGTCAAACACGGTCAATGTGGACCAACACAGTCAAACACGGTCAATGTGGACCAACACAGTCAAACACGGTCAATGTGGACCAACACAGTCAAGCACGGTCAATGTGGACCAACACGAGCAGACACGGTCATTGTGGACCGACACGGACAAACATGAACAACCAAGGGTTGTTGGACACAAACACGAGCACTAACACGAACACTAGCACGGTCACTTACACAAACTCACGTACGGTATACGCTATAGGTTGCCGGTGACCGACGTGCTACTTGACGATTCAGGAGCTTACGCTTACATATATTCGTATCACTAAGGTGAGTTTACGGCCCCTCTTTACTCTTTTTTTCAAACGCTTTTAAATAGGGGGAGAATACTTGTTGCATCGAGTCAAACATCTATTACTGTACAAACATTTTGGTGTATGCTGGTTTATTAGACAAACATTAAGTGTTGTAATCGTAAGAAGTCCTCACAAAGTCTTACCGTTAATGTACAAACAACGAGGCGAGTTTGAATGGATCCGTTTGGGGTGTGACTAACCCCGCGTGGCGAAATATTGACTGGATGTCATAACACGTGAAAACTTGACCTATCTTGCCATGTTATTACGAGACATGGCGGAGGCAAAGACTAACAAGTCTAGTTCGGTAGTGACGCACTGACACTTTGGGCCTAGGGCTCGGTACTAACATTTGATAAACAGCATGACACACTTTCTTACTATATATGTATATCAAAACCTGTGAACTCACCAACCATTGTGTTGACACTTTTTCAAACTTGTATTCTCAGGTAACTAGCGAGCTATGGATAACAGGAATGCACACTTTAAGGGACGAGCATTAGGATCCGCATGCATTTCTGTCTTATCATTTGGAAACATTCTTATTTATGTTATGAATTAAACAATGTTGCATGTGACAATTTGATTTCCGCTGCATGTATTCAAACATATTTATTTCCGCTGCTATGAAATACTTTTCCGCTGCAAACTATTTTGTTATGTGTATGTGTCAAACTTGGATTTGTAAACGCATATAGAGTCGTTCTATATGACCTTGAGCTGTGATTCTGGACACGTCACATCCACGTGGACATACACCACGAGTGGGAATTTGGGGGTGTGACAGACTGGTATCAGAGCCTTGGTTATAGAGAACTAGGTTTGCATGTAGTAAACTTAGACTATAGCCATTGCTCGACATTAGACACTACACTAGTTTCGCACAGCACACTATGTGCATAGTTTAGCAATATGCTTTGTGACTTTATCAGATACCTACGAGCATACCTTTGGAACCCTTAGCGGGTATCCACATCCGACTACGCATGAGAACTGTGTGACGGGATTAGTGAAAGGACGAACACAAGACTAAGGGGAAGTCTTCAATGTTCTGAAGAAGACTACACTAGCACGATCTAACTTAAATCGAACGCTTTTCCCAATCTCCATTCTTGGGCATAAACCCATTCACCTGACGTACACTCGCGGACTAGACCCTTAGTGACAGCACTTCGAAGAGGAACCTCGAGCACTACGGTGATCACTAGCTTCATATTGAAGGAACTAGAATGACTGTGTAAGATAAATTGACGATTATGGTGGCCAACGTAATCGTGAATTTATAGGTACATACGAATTCTGGCAAATTCAGATAGAAAGCTACACCATTAGGGAAACTGGGTAGCACACCGCTGCCAAGGGAGATCTGAACCCCGCTACTTACATTGAGTAGTTCATTTCCCTATTGTATTTAGTATTGCTAGAAACTACATGAGCAAGCTATGCTCATATGAATTATTTTGGTAATAATAATGTTATGAAACTTATTACTGTACTTTTGAAGAAAATGGCAAATTTTCCCTCTGCACATGCTAACACCCAAACTATCTCTAATGATTGGTAACACAATATCTATTGTATATAGACATTACGATGGCTGGTCAAGGAACGAATGTGCATACAGACAACCCATCAATCAGTTCTGCGGCTATCAAAGCTATGGTAGACCAACGGGTTAGAAAAGCCATTGCGGATTACGATATTGCACGCCTAAACAGTGAGACAAGCAATGAGACTCACAACAACTTAAGAGGATGCGTATTCAAGACCTTCCTTAGTTATCATCCTCTAACATTCAAGGGGTCGGAAGGAGCAGAGGGACTGCTCCGATGGATCAAGAAGACTGAGACAATCTTCTGCATGTGCGAGTGCTCTGGGGAGAACAAAGTGAAATTCGCTACCGGAACTCTAGAGGGACAGGCCCTCATTTGGTGGAATTCACAAGTCCAAACACTGAGTCTGGAGACCGCTAACTCCATACCATGGGAAAATTTCATTAAGATGTTGAAGGAAGAATACCATCCCCAGAACGAAATCAAGGAACCGGAGGAGTGTTGGAATCACAAAATGGAAGGAGCAGAAATTGAACAGTACACCACTCGATTTCACGAATGGTGCAAGCAGTATCCAGAAATGGTGACCCCAGAATACAGAAAGATCGAGCCATACGTTAGAGGATTACCTGAACAAATCCGAAGCCTAATTTCCACGACAGATCCCACTCTCATTCAGTCTACTATTTGCTTGGCTCACAAACTAATCGACCAAGCGGTGGCACAGGGAGAGCTACCCAAGAGGAGTGAGCATACGAAACCCCAGGAACTCAAGAGGAAGTGGGAACCCAGCAACAACCAAACCCTTTCACCTCAACAACAAACCCAGCATCGCCCAACCCTTGCTAAGGTCTTCGCTGCCACTCGGAGCAAAGGAGGATATCAGGGCAAAAGCCCAAAATGCAACAACTGTAACTACCATCACTTTGGCTCGTGCAAAAGGGTCAAATGCACGAACTGCGGCAAAAATGGGCATGTAACCAAGGAGTGCCGAACAAACCCTAACCCCAACACCAAACAGAATACCAATAACCAACACACTCTCAAGGGGTGCTATGAGTGTGGAAAGCCGGGACACATGCGGAGGGACTGCCCACAACTAAAGAAGGCAGAAGAAGGCACAGCAAAGGATGGTGCATTTGTGAGTGGCTCAGGAGAAGCCGAGGATGACTCAAACATCGTGACCGGTACGTTCTTTTCTTGTTTATGCTAGTATATTACTGGATACCGGTGCCGATAGGAACTTTAGATCCATCAAGTTTAGCAAATTACTAGGTATTACCTCAACACCACTAGACTATAAATATACTGTAGAATTAGCCGACGGCAAGTTGATTGAAACGCAGCACATCTTTCGAGGATGCGTTATGGCATTGGCGGATCACGAACTCGAAATTGATTTGATGCCGGTAACCCTCGGAAGCTTTGATGTGGTCGTTGGTTATCCGCTAACCAAGCCGAGATTGTATGCAACGAGAAAATCGTACGAGTGACGTTGCAGAACGGTGAACAGATCTCGATTCAGGGGAAACGACAGGGAGTACCTCTGAACATCATGTCGTGCATGAAAGCAAACAAGTATCTTCAGAAGGGATACACCGCAATACTAGCTCTCATTACGGAACAACCGAAGAAAGAAAGGAAGATTGAGGACATAGCTGTAGTCCGCAATTTTCCCGAAGTGTTTCCGAAGGATCTACCTGGACTACCTCCGAAACGACAAGTCGAGTTTCAGATAGACCCCACACGAGGAGCAGCACCGATTGCTAAAACTCCGTACCGACTCGCACCTACCGATATGCAAGAACTGTCTAATCAGTTGCAGGAACTGTTAGACAAGGGATTTATTAGGCCGAGCTTCTCACCTTGGGGAGCACTGGTCTTATTTGTAAAGAAGAAAGACGGATCATTCCGTATGTGTATCGACTACAGAGAGCTGAACAAGGTGACGATCAAGAATCGATACCCATTGCCACGAATAGACGATCTGTTTGATCAATTGTAAGGGTCAAGCTACTATTCCAAGATCGATTTAAGATCGGGTTACCATCAATTGAGGATACAGGAAAACGATATTCCTAAGACTGCCTTCCGAACTCGATACGGACACTACGAATTCTTGGTTATGCCCTTCGGACTAACCAACGCACCAGCTTTATTCATGGATCTCATGAATAGAGTGTGCAAACCTTACCTGGACAAATTCGTGATAGTGTTCATCGACGACATCCTGATTTATTCAAAGGATCGGGAGGAGCATGCCGAACATCTAAGGCTAGTCTTGGAACTACTGAAGAAAGAGCAACTGTACGCGAAATTTTCAAATGCGATTTTTGGATTCGCGAAGTCCAATTCCTTGGACACATGGTTAATGAACAGGGAATACACGTAGACCCAGCCAAAAAATCGAAGCCATCAAAAACTGGGAAGCACCCAAGAATCCAACTGAGGTGCGGCAATTCCTTGGACTGGCCGGGTACTACAGGAGATTCATTGAAGGATTCTCAAAGATTGCCCAATCACTGACATCCTTGACTCATAAGGACAAGAAGTTCGATTGGGGAGACAAACAAGAAACTGCTTTCAACCTGTTGAAACAGAAACTATGCACTGCACCCATCCTATCCCTACCGGAAGGATGTGATGACTTCGTGGTATATTGCGACGCCTCGAAACAAGGACTTGGTTGCGTGCTCATGCAACGCGAGAAAGTGATAGCCTACGCTTCACGACAACTGAAGGTGCATGAGAAGAACTACACGACTCATGACCTTTAGTTGAGAGCCGTAGTGTTTGCTTTAAAGATCTGGCGACACTACTTGTATGGGACAAAATGCACTATCTTTACCGATCATAAGAGCCTGCAACACATCTTTGACCAGAAAGAGTTGAACATGAGACAACGAAGATGGGTTGAACTCATAGGTGATTACGATTGCGCCATCAAGTATCATCCAGGCAAAGCAAATGTAGTGGCCGACGCGCTGAGTCGGAAGGAGACAACGAAACGCGTGCGTGCCCTGCAGCTCACGATTCATTCTGAATTACCAAATCAGATAAGAATCGCACAACAAGAAGCTCTGAAAACAGAGAATCTCACTCTTGAAGCCATGCGTGGCATGGATAAACAATTGAAGGTAAAGGATGACGGAGCTTATTATCTGATGGAAAGGATTTGGATTCCACGCTACGGAGGATTGAGAGAGGTAGTGATGGACGAATCACACAAGAGCCGGTATTCCATACATCCGGGCTCTGAAAAAATGTATCATGATCTGAAAACAACTTACTGGTGGCCGAACATGAACGCCGAAATAGCAACTTACGTGAGTAAGTGTTAAACGTGCTCAAAAGTCAAGGTGGAGTACCAAAAGCCATCAGGGTTACTTCAACAACCGGAATTACCAATGTGGAAATGGGAGCAGATTTCCATGGACTTCATAACTAAACTGCCCAAAACGGCGAGTGGATGCGATACCATTTGGGTTATCGTAGACCGACTGACAAAGTCCGCACACTTCTTACCTATCAAGGAGACTGACAAGCTAGACAAACTCACACGTATCTATCTGAAGGAAGTGGTTACTCGACATGGAGTGCCAATCTCAATCATATCTGATCGCGACAGCCGATTCACGTCGCATTTCTGGAAGTCCTTGCATAAAGCTTTGGGCACGAGATTGGACATGAGTACCGCTTACCACCCGCAGACGGACGGGCAGAGTGAGCGAACCATACAGACACTGGAGGACATGCTACGGGCATGCGTTATTGATTTTGGGAGTAGCTGGGAATCTCATCTACCGTTAGTTGAGTTTTCGTACAATAACAGCTACCACACAAGCATCCAAGCTGCACCATTCGAGGCACTTTACGGACGTAAATGTCGATCACCTATTTGCTGGGCGGAAGTTGGAGACAGCCAACTGACCGGTCCAGAACTGGTGCACGAAACGACTGAAAAGATCGTGCAAATACGCAAACGGATGGCAGCAGCTCGGGACAGACAGAAAAGCTATGCTGATAAACGACGCAAACCGTTGGAGTTCCAAGTAGGGGACAGAGTGTTACTCAAGGTCTCGCCTTGGAAGGGAGTCATTCGGTTTGGCAAACGAGGAAAGTTGAACCCTCGTTACATTGGACCGTTCGAGATAACAAAACGAATAGGCCCTGTAGCCTACGAACTAAACCTGCCAGTTGAACTGATCAGCGTGCACAACGTATTCCACATCTCGAATCTCAAAAAGTGTCTATCTGATGAAACACTTGTTATCCCTCTCGAGGAGATACAAATCAACGAACAATTGAACTTCGATGAGGAACCGGTAGAGATTATGGACCGGGAAACCAAGAAGCTCAAACTCAGCAAGATCCTGATTGTGAAAGTGCGATGGAATTCGCGACGAGGACCGGAATTCACGTGGGAACGTGAAGACCAGATGAGACAAAAGTACCCACACCTGTTCGCGGAACAGACAAACACTGACAACACAAGTTGAATTTCGGGACGAAATTCTTTCTAACATGGGGAGGATGTGACACCCCGTAATTTCCAGGTCAGCTTTATATTTATTTAAATGTTTATTTAAATGCTTTATGTACACGTGGCACTAGAATTAGATTAATTTAGTGTGACACGTGGCACGACAGTACAAACACTGACACACAACAGGATAATTCGTAGAATTATCGGCAAATAGCACACACGTGTCAAAACACACGAACGTTGGTGAACGTCAAGCACATTGTGTAGCACAACACTCGAAACCTCACGAACCACTCACACATTGAACTAGGAAGTCCAAACAAGGCCAAACGATAGCTCGGAAGCATGAAAACGACGACAAACGAATCAAACTCATTGAAAAGGGCTTATTGGGCTCTCTGGAAGCCCACCGATGTACGCGGTGGCCCAACAAGAGGCCCAACCGCTGTACGCGGCATGCGGCGCGGGGGTTTGACCTCCGGAATTAGTCGCGGTACGCGGAGATAATTTGAAGGCCTTATCGCGGTACGCGACAACGCCCAGTCGACAAAATCTTTATAAAACCAAGACAATGATGCCTATACTACTTCTTTCACTCATTATCTCCGGTTCTACACTCTACCAGTCGACCATCCTCCCTCCCTAACCTCTGTTACACCCAATTTCCACCATTAGAAGCCATTGAAGAACACTTTGGAAGCTCAAGACTTGGAGCTTTGGAGTCCATCACTCTCAAGGAGGCTTAGAACCATCACCATCTTTCTTGTCCTCAATCAAACCCACGAACCAGGAGCTCCAGGAGCTGTGGAACCAACCATCTCAACGATTTGGAGCATCTAAGGTAGTATCTATGGCTAAAACACTCTTTAGACACTCACACACTCACATGCAATGCTTGAAACCCACATGCAAACACCCACAATCCACATGCACGAGTTTTGCTTATGGGTTTGATAGTTTTAATGTATTCTTTGATGATCTATGATGTTATAATGGTGATTTATGATGATCTAAGTTGATGAGTACAAGTCTTTTGCTTAAAATGATGATTTGGGATGATATTGATGCATGCATGTATGATCCATGAGTGTTGGGGTGATTTTGGATGTTCATGGATGTTTATTGATGATATTAGAAGATGATTTTATGGTTAGATTGGATTGTAATAGTTAAAATGATGGGTTTTGATAAACTTTCTATTAATAGAAACTTTTTAGTTAAGTAATGGTGATATGGGTGATATTTGACAACATGCATGTCCATGGATTGCTAGTTAAATGCTATTAGAATGATGTTGATGTTTAGAATGTGATTTTGATAAGGTTTAAGGTCATTTTTACATAGTTACTATAATTAGTAACTTTTTATTGATGAAATGTTAATAGATTGTGGTTTGGACTATGTTAACATGTTTATATGATGTTAGATGATTTATTAGGATGGTTTATGACATAAAAATGGTTTAGAAATGTTAAAATGGTTATTTTTATGCAAAAACTAGAAAGTTACTATATTTAGTAACTTTATTGTTATAAAAACCGACTTAGGAATATGTTGAATGACTTGAGCATGCTAAATGATTTATTATGTTATAATATGATGTTTAGATGCTAAGTTAGATGGTTTCCGATGTCACGTATGCTAGAAATGGAAACTTTCCATTTTAGGAAACTTTTGTGCACTAACATGCTATAAACGACGTATATGAACTTGTATGATAATGTGTTATGTATTAACATGACCCCGTAGGACCATTGAGCATGCTAGAACTACAAAACCGTTATGCTTTGTGAACTTTCCATAAATGGAAACTTACTCTAAATAGTAAGTTGTCCATAGACGCGATTTGCGCATTTTGCACACAACAAACACTTACACGATTGCTACACGATTCACAACCGTCACACGGTTCACCAACGGGTCGTTGACTTGACACGGTCAACTTTGGTCAACTCTAGTCAAACACGGTCAATGTGGACCAACACAGTCAAACACGGTCAATGTGGACCAACACAGTCAAACACGGTCAATGTGGACCAACACAGTCAAGCACGGTCAATGTGGACCAACACGAGCAGACACGGTCATTGTGGACCGACACGGACAAACATGAACAACCAAGGGTTGTGGGACACAAACACGAGCACTAACACGAACACTAGCACGGTCACTTACACAAACTCACGTACGGTATACGCTATAGGTTGACGGTGACCGACGTGCTACTTGACGATTCAGGAGCTTACGCTTACATATATTCGTATCACTAAGGTGAGTTTACGGCCCCTCTTTACTCTTTTTTTCAAACGCTTTTAAATAGGGGGAGAATACTTGTTGCATCGAGTCAAACATCTATTACTGTACAAACATTTTGGTGTATGCTGGTTTATTAGACAAACATTAAGTGTTGTAATCGTAAGAAGTCCTCACAAAGTCTTACTGTTAATGTACAAACAACGAGGCGAGTTTGAATGGATCCGTTTGGGGTGTGACTAACCCCGCGTGGCAAAATATTGACTGGATGTCATAACACGTGAAAACTTGACCTATCTTGCCATGTTATTACGAGACATGGCGGAGGCAAAGACTAACAAGTCTAGTTCGGTAGTGACGCACTGACACTTTGGGCCTAGGGCTCGGTACTAACATTTGATAAACAGCATGACACACTTTCTTACTATATATGTATATCAAAACCTGTGAACTCACCAACCATTGTGTTGACACTTTTTCAAACTTGTATTCTCAGGTAACTAGCGAGCTATGGATAACAGGAATGCACACTTTAAGGGACGAGCATTAGGATCCGCATGCATTTCTGTCTTATCATTTGGAAACATTCTTATTTATGTTATGAATTAAACAATGTTGCATTTGACAATTTGATTTCCGCTGCATGTATTCAAACATATTTATTTCCGCTGCTATGAAATACTTTTCCGCTGCAAACTATTTTGTTATGTGTATGTGTCAAACTTGGATTTGTAAACGCATATAGAGTCGTTCTATATGACCTTGAGCTGTGATTCTGGACACGTCACATCCACGTGGACATACACCACGAGTGGGAATTTGGGGGTGTGACAGCCCCTGACGTTGATCTTGGGCTCTTTTTGAGTCTTCCGCCGCTGTGTGTTGACGAACCAGGCGATCTACTTCATCCGATCAAGGGTTTTCTGTAACTCCGACCTTGAAGGATCGGTCATGTACATCTTGAGTTGATCTGATGGTTTTTAGTTGTTTGTGATACAGGTACGTAGATCTGATGATCTGCTTTGCGAATTTGTTCTAGTAACTTTGCAAAGGCAGAGCACTGTAAGTAAATCTTGTTCTTAGTTTCGTTTGGGTTTTTTAATCTCTTGTGTGTTGTGCTGCGCTTGGAAAAACTACAACACTGTAAGTACTCTCCCTTCTTGCATGATTAGGCATTCTGGATCGGGCTAGATGGACCGATATTGAACATTTTGCAAGTGACATTCCACTTGATTATGTGCATTTAGGCATCTCATAGGTTTTGTGAAAATTTCTTGTCAAAATATTATAAGTCAGTGTTGTTTCTTGGTTGTTGAGGGTCAATTACCTGTCGGTGTGGTCTTCTTTTCCTTTGTTGTGTGGGTCAGTATATACGATCGTGACTAATCCTTGATCTGCCACTAAAGTGGTGTGAATACCTGGCGCTGGTCACTGATTGTGTCTTTGTGCGTGTGCTTGCTTGCTATAAGGTCTGAGGGTTGGCTGTTATAAGTCCTAATGTGTGATTTTTTTTCCGTTTGATCTGGTTCTTGTCTTTTACCTTCTTTAGGGAGAATCAAAGCAATGGCTGAAGGTGTAATAATTACACCTGAAACCCTAATAAGTAAACTAGATGTCAGTAAAGAGTTATATCTTCATGCTAATGATTCAAACACATTAACAATTGTGTCAATGAAACTAAAAGGCACAGAGAATTATACAGTTTGGGCTAAGTCTATCAAATTAGCATTAGAAGTAAAGAACAAAATCGAATTCATAAATGGTAATTGTGTAAAGCCAATCAATAATGAAGTTTTGAGTAAACAATGGGATCGATGCAATTCAGTGGTTCTGTCCTGGATTCTCAATTCAGTGTCAGAAGAATTGTATGTAGGTCAAGTCTTCTCTAAGTCAGCTAAAGAGGTTTGGGAAGATTTAAGGGAAACCTATGATAAAATCGATGGGTTGGTTGTATACAATTTATATCAAAAAATAAACTCTCTAAAACAAAATGGGTCTAGTGTATCAGAATATTACCACAAGTTGAACACTATGTGGAAGCAAATGGATGCTATGATCCAATTGCCATCGTGTGTGTGTCAAGCCTCTAAGGAATTTAATGACTTCAGTCATTTGATAAAGCTTATGCAATTCCTTATGGGGCTAGATGATGTTTATCAACCTATTAGGACTAGCCTTCTCATTCGTGAACCTTTGCCAACAGTAAAAGCTGCATTCTCTATTGTATCTAGAGAGGAATCACATCGTGGTTGTGATTCTTCAAATACAAAGGGACAGAATGTAGCATTTTTTACAAAACCTAATAGTTTTTCTGATAATAAAAAGAAATTTAATAGGGGACCCAATCCAAACCTAATATGTACACACTGTAACATGATAGGTCATACAGTGGATAAATGCTATGAAATAGTAGGATACCCACCAAACTTTAAGAAAAGAGTAAGTAACCAAGGAAATAAAGCGACAGTCTCAAATAATTCAACTAGTAATAATAATAAACAGTCGAATATGTCATCTTCCAGCTCACCCTTCACTCCAGATCAGATCTCAAAAATCATGGGACTAATAAGTGAAAGTCAAGGGGCAGATCCGTCTAGCTCTGCGATAGGAGGTAACTCTGTTAATGCCTCTAGTGTCCACTGTGTTAAATCAAAGTATATTAGTTGTTCTAGTATGTCACAGTCCTTTTTTAAAGACTGTTGGGTGGTCGATTCAGGGGCCAATCAGCATATGGTTATGTCTGAACAAGGTCTGAGTAACTGTATTGATGTGTCTGAATACAATATGTTTGTAGATCACCCAAACGGAACATCAGCAAAAGTAATGAAAATTGGAGATTATAGAATCACATCTGATTTTATATTGAAAGATGTGTTCTTGGTCCCTAGTTACTCGGTCAATTTGTTATCAGTCCATAAAATAACTAGGGACAGTCAACTCCAAGTTTTGTTTAATGAGGAAAGTTGTTTGATACAGGATTTGAAGTCAAAGAAAATCCTGGTGACTGGTAGTCAATGTGATGGTCTTTATATGTTTGAAAAAAATGGTAAGTCTATGCTTGTTTGCTTCAAAAGTGGGTCTGGTATGAATTTGTGGCATACACGATTAGGACATCCCTCTGATCAGGTCTTAAAAGTCTTAAAAGATGACTTAAAGATCACGAATGTGGACTCAAGTCCTTGTGATGTGTGTCACAAGGCAAAGCAGTCAAGAGTCTCGTTTCCATTAAGTGATCATAAGTCATCATCAGTAGGTGATCTGGTTCATCTAGATGTATGGGGACCATTTAAGGTCCAAAGTAGAGAGGGTTTTAAGTATTTTTTGACAGCTGTAGATGATTTTTCCAGGTCTGTATGGTGTTTCCTTATGAAGTCGAAAATTGAAGTCTTTGAAAATATTATAAAATTGTTTGAATTGCTAAAAAACCAGTTTAATAAAACAATTAAGGTGTTTAGAAGTGATAACGGCACAGAGTTTGCAAATAATCAAGCAAATCAATTTTTTAATTCAAAAGGAATTATTCATCAAACTTCGTGTGCTTATACACCACAACAGAATGGAATCGCTGAAAGGAAACATCGACACCTGTTAAATGTTGCCAGATCATTGATGTTTCAAGGGGGAGTCCCTCTTAATTTCTGGTCTGAATGTATTCTTACTGCAGTATACTTGATTAATAGAACCCCCTCATCGGTGTTGTTAGGGAAAAGTCCCTACGAAGTTATATTTGGTTTAAACCCTCTTTGGGTCATTTGAAGAACTTTGGGTGTTTATGCTTCTGTGCAACTTTAAATAACGAAAATAATTTTCCACACGTGCCGAAAAATGCGTTTTAATCGGATATTCTAATATTAAAAAAGGATACAAACTGTGGAATATTGAAAAGAAACTAACTGTGTTTTCCCGAGACGTTTACTTTTATGAAAATGTTTTTCCATTTAAGGATATTAATTTGAATGAATCCTATTCTGCACTAAATGATTCACAAGTAACTCAATTTAATATCTTTGATAATATTGAGTCGTTCTCTTCTTCAAATGACCCATCCCCCAGTGATGATCAGGGGGAAAAATCAACAAATACTCAGCTTGATGCTCAGATGTCGGGTGAGTCAGGTTCTATGAATAGGATTAGTACGGAAGGTACTCAGGAGCCTGGTTTAGAACCTGTTCCAGTATTTTCTGACTGTCACACTAGGGAACTTGAGGAGTCATCTGGGTCTTATGTGAATAATAGCCCATCTGAGGGGGAGATACCCAGTTCCCAGTCTAGTTCACTGTTAAGAAGGTCCAGTA
The DNA here is from genome assembly GCA_009363875.1 of Mikania micrantha. Lineage (NCBI taxonomy): Eukaryota > Viridiplantae > Streptophyta > Magnoliopsida > Asterales > Asteraceae > Mikania > Mikania micrantha. Next base: position 18,109,339 of record CM018682.1, on the reverse strand, counting down.
GACCAGTAAAGTTACCTCATAAGTTGTCTGATTTTATTGTGGAAGGCAAAGTTAAATATGGGGTTGAAAGGGTTGTTAATTACTCACGTCTATCTGTTGATAATTTCTGTTTTATTACAAACCTAAATAAAACAATAGAGCCTAGAAATTTCTTTGAGGCAAAATCTGATCCTAATTGGATAGATGCAATGAACTCTGAAATGGAGGCATTGTATCGAAATCAAACTTGGGAAATTGTAAATTTGCCTCAAGGAAGAAAACCAATAGGTTGTAGATGGGTTTTTAAAATAAAATATAAAGCAACAGGAGAGATTGATAGGTATAAAGCTAGATTGGTAGCCAAAGGATATAATCAAAAAGAGGGTGTTGATTTTGATGAGACTTTCTCCCCAGTGGTTAAAATGATAACTGTTAGGATTGTTTTAAACTTGGCTGTTCAGAATAATTGGACTTTGTATCAGCTAGATGTTAATAATGCATTTCTATATGGAAATTTATCTGAAGAAGTATATATGACACTGCCTGAAGGTTATTATTCTAAATCTGATACTCGAGTGTGTAAGTTGATCAAGTCTTTATATGGCTTAAAACAGAGTCCAAGAATGCGGAATGAAAAATTAACTAGTGTTTTAATTGAAAATGGGTTTGTTCAAAGTCTATGTGATTATTCATTATTTTATAAAAAGAATGATTCAATGTTTGTAGTATTGTTGGTTTATGTAGATGATATTGTTATAACAGGTGATAATCAATCAGAAATTTCGAAAATTAAGAAATATTTGAGTTCTAAGTTTTTAATTAAAGACTTAGGAGTCTTAAAATATTTTCTGGGAATTGAAGTCTTGTATTTGAAAGATAAAATTTGTCTTTCGCAAAGAAAGTATTGTCTAGAGTTGTTATCTGAGTTTGGATATCTTGGGTGTAAACCTGTGAATACACCTATTGAACAAAGTTTTATTGTGTCTTCTAAGTGTAAATATCCAGGGTCGAATTTAGAAAATGTTACTGGATTTCAAAAACTAATTGGGAAACTGATCTATTTGTCGTCTACTAGACCTGATATTTCGTATGCAGTACAGTTTTTGAGTCAGTTTATGCATTCACCCTCAAATGTTCATCTACAAATTGCTTTGAGATTACTTCGGTATTTGAAAAGGTGTCCAGGTAGAGGGTTGATGTTTTCAAAGAATAGTAGTTCTGAACTTGTTTCTTATGTTGATTCAGACTGGGGTAAGTGTCTTATATCCAGGAAGTCGGTTACTGGATATTGTCTTTTCTTAGGGAAGTCTTTAATTTACTGGAAAAGTAAAAAACAAAGCACTGTATCTAGGTCGTCGGCTGAGGCAGAGTATAGAGCTATGTGCTCAGCCGCGTGTGAGTGCTTATGGGTGTTAAATTTGTTCAGTGAACTAAAAATTCAGTATAGTCTTCCTGTGACTTTGTTTTGTGATAACAGTGCAGCTTTGTCAATTGCAGCTAATCCCGTATTTCATGAAAAAACTAAGCATTTTGAGTTGGATCTGCATTTTCTTAGAGAAAAGATATTATCTGGTGTTTTTAAGGCAGAAAAGATCGAATCTGAGAATCAGTTGGCTGATATCTTTACTAAAGAATTATCAGTTTTACAACATGACTCTCTGTGTGAAAGGCTTGGTTTGTTTGACATGTTTACAACATAAATTTGAGGGGGCATGTTGAAATAATATGTCTATTATCAAATTTATGAGTAAACGTATTGGTTAAGTTGGTTGTTAACTAACTTAGTTTGTTTTCTATGAATTTGTTGTTATTTCAGGTTAAGGGATCTATTCTGTATAAGACTCAAAGTTAGAGGGCTTATGAGAAGATTGCTGGATTATTTAAGCTGGAGTCCAGCTTAGGGTTTCTCAGTGTGATTTAGTTTTGTACGCATATGTGTGCGATCGTCTTTCTTTCGTCTCTCTCTAATCGTCTGTAAGTTTAGAGGGTTAGTCTTGATTTTGTCTTTGTATGTTCATGATCTTGATGAACAAGATCTGTATGTTCTGTGTTTAAGTCTACAGGTGTAGATTTAGGGTTCATAGTTTCATTGTAGAAGATCTGTGCGTAGATCTTCAGATCTGGTTGATTGAGTGTGTGTCTTTAGGGTTTTGAGTCGTTGTTCTTAGATCGAGTTGTAATAGGTGTAGGGTCTTGTGTCTGTTACAACTTTTTGGTTTTGGTATTTGATTAATCACAGATTCATGTGAATCTGTAAGTTGGATAAACGATCTGGTCCATTTTACAACTATTCAATGATCGAGTAGTATTGTCCCAATCGATCACATAATCAATAGATAAATCAAAAATTACTAAGAACTTTGGATGTATGGATGAATTTATTTGTATGGCATCTGATATATGATCCAAACTTACATCAACTTTGATATTTTATAACCCTATACATAATAAGTTTTTAACTTTGATTTTGACACAAGATTCCTTATACAATTATAAAAAAAATGTAATTAACTGAGACTTTATTATGACTAATTACATAAACGACTCATTGTGTAGTAAAAAGAGTTAAAGGTCATGATTAACCCTCACATTTTCCTTAATCATGATCAGCTTGATGCATATTTTGAAAGCCAAGCAATATCCTCATGTTGAAGTTAAACTGTTGGTAACTCCTTTGTTAGTAAATGCAATTTGTAATTCTCCCATTATGTGTTCCCCTTGCTAACTCCTTTGAACATCAAACGCATAAGTTTAGAGAATTTTTCAAGTTCATTGTTAAGTACTGAGTGTGATGGGATAAAAATGAAAAGGGGGGACAACCGACAACGTATGAATTTTAATGAATTTTAAGAAAGAAATTGAGCTAAACAATGTTGAATATCATTTAGATGATGCTTTGATCTATAGCATAGAGTGTGCTAGTTATTCATGTATTATGATTCTAGTGCATCATTCTTGCCACACACTACATAGAGACGATGAAGAATCTAAGCTTTGGGACTCTTGGTAAGGTACGACTTAAGAGTTATGAGGTTCTTAGATGTTATGGGATAAGGGGATATTGACTTGAAGACTTTAATGGGAGCCACATGGACTTTGAAAGACGTCAGAGTCATTCCAAGCATAAAGAGAATTCTAATCTTAGTTTGACAATGTAGAGGAACATGATGTTAAGTTTGGTGCATGATAATGAAAGGTGGTAAAAGGAAACATAATTGTTGCTCATGGCAAATAAGAGAGGTTCCTTACATATGGTCAATATACCTCTAGAAAGAATGAGCCAAGTTAAAGTGAGACAAAAAGTTTGGTTCAGTAAGTCACATGTGCATAAGAGGGTTAACTTTGTCAAGAAGTATCTAGAGCTAATGTGAAGATTTAGAATGAACAGAAAGTACATTTGTTAGATAGAAGAGAAACATTTGTGTTGTAGTCTGAGCAGACAAAGATAGCGAGAATAAGTCATTACCAGGCTTGATCATAACTGATATGCTAGAGCTCAGGGTTACTTTTACAACCCTTCATGTTAACCCATGAAAATGTTGTTGCAACTAGTAGTGAAGATGAATTACAAAGATGAGAGATTGAGAGATAAATCACATAGCAATTTGAAGATATCAAAGCCTCTTTAGAAATTGTTAGGTTTTTTTGAAGGCCTTGAGGCCCTTGATTGTTGAGTTTTTTGGAGGCTTTTGGTCGGTACTAATCCTAGTACCAAAGATGCATTGCCTCAATGGTACCTCGGGATTCTTTCAAATGAGAGGTCTTGGGGTTCAAATCCATCCCGCAGCGAAAAAGGGGTCTGTGGGGGGTCAGGGGGTTTTTCTAGTGAGGTTTTTTCCTGGGGTGGTTGTGGTGACTCATGAGATGTCCAGGTAACTAGACCTTGGTGACATGGCCTGGAAACAGTGGGTTCACACGATCGAGACATTCACCGTTCAAAAAAAGGATAATATTCCTAGTTGTTTGAAGTTATTAATGCCTCAAAATCAGAGATTGTTAATATTTTTGGCCAGGCTTTTACCGGTACTAATCAAATAATTAAGCACTTTGCCTAATTTAAATTTTCTTATCATCTAAGGGGTTATTTTGGTAGGGACTGAATGAATCTGAATGGGTCCGAATCTGAACCATTCAGATTCAGACCGTTTAGTTGAGACGTCTGAACAAAAAAAACCATCTGAATGGAGGTCTGAATGGTTCAGATTTGAAAACAAGTCTGAATGGGTCTGAATGGAGAAAAGGGAGAAAAAGGAATGTTGTGTCCCGTCTTCCTTCACGTCGGCTTCCTCCTCCCCACCACTATCTCGGCGCCGCTCGACCCAACAGCCTACTGCACCACCGCTCGACCCCACCGCCTACCGGACCGCCATTCGAAGCCACCCCCGACCGCATCAAAGCATCCCACTGGTGGTTCAGAAGTTTAGGTGCGGCAACTAGGGGTGTTCATTTTTGGATATCCGAAGTTTCGGATATCCGAACTTCGGATATCCGAAAATTTCGGATAGTGATTTTCACTATCCGAATCCGAATCCGAAATTTCGGATAACCGAAGTTCGGATATCCGAAATCAGAAAAAAATAAAAAAATTTTAAAAATATATATTTCGGATATCCAAATATCCGAAAATTATTCGGATATCCGAAAACTATCCGGATATCCGAAAAATATCCGAAAAATATTCGGATATCCGAAAAAATATCCGAAATAAAAAACTATTTCGGATATAGGATATCCGAACTATCCGAAAATTTTCAAAATAGGTATCCGAATCCGAAATTTCGGATATCCGAACTTCCGGATATCCGATTTTTTCGGATTTTCGGATATTTCGGATTCGGATACAGATTTTTTTGAACACCCCTAGCAGAACCGATGTTCGATGCTTGACTGTCGACCGACGCTAGGAGTGTGCAACAGGAGGCGAAGGCGGCGACGGGAAGCGGCGACAGAGGCGAAGGCGGCGACGGGAGGCGGCGATGCTCGAGTTGGGCGACCGACGGGATGGGTTTGATATTTTTTTAGGGTTTTTCAATTAAAATGTATTTTTTATTCAGATGCTAAAACAAACACTATCACTTAATGGTTCAGACGCTCTTAACCATTCAAACATCTTAACCATTAAAATCTTAATGATTCAGACACAACCAAACGGCCCCTAAATTTATTTATCATTATAAATAGAAGACTTTACATTGTAATTTTTTGAAATCCATAAAAAATATCACTTAAGTTAAACTAAGTTAAATCTTCTGTCTCGTTTTCTTGTTTAATGCTTTAATAATAATTGTGTGTGGTGTATTCAACGTGACTGTTTTAGTTACATGTGTTAGTTTTATCCATTTTTATGAAAATTTTTAATGTTACAATTTGTTATATTTATCAAAGAAAGCATTATATACTCTGGCAAAGAAGTAAATATTTGTAACAAAATATTTAATAAATGATAAGTGAATTAGAATAATCAAAGAACGAGTGATGCACGTGGGGACCGGTAACCTTCCAAAAACCCTCAACGAAGACTTTTGACTTCGAATAGTAATAAACCTCCTTTACAGCTAGCTCTGCATCACTCCCATTATTCAGGGACCTCATCATCATAATATATTCATCCCACCTCTCTCTCTCTCTCTCTTTTTAACGATAAATTGGATCGCTGATGTGTCATATATCCATCTGATTATATCAATATCTAATAGGAAGAAACCTATCATATGTGAGAGAAAACCCTCTAACCTAGCATGAAAGCTCTATTTTGTTCATGGCAGGACTTGAATCCATGACATTTCCGCTATTAAAGCCACATGGTACATCTCTCAACCACTTGAACCCAATATTAAACCTCTGTTTTGTCCATCTCACCTCTCTCCTAACTTACATTTTTTTTATTTAAATATCTTTTTTTTAAATATTTTTATTTTGAAACGTCGTTCAACACATTCAGACCATGGTCTCTTATAAAAGTGAAACAAACATATCAAGATATCATTATTTGCAAGAAATATATAAAAAAAAATATATCCAAAATAATTTTTTAATAATATAAATCATTACCCTCAGTTTTTTTCCCTAAATAAAAGATTCTAATTCTCTAAGTTACCTCAAATTTATACCTGTGTTTTGACATTTACAAATTGATGTTTAAGAGCAACAATTTTAAGCAGAGAATTTAAAACCGAACAGACAATTGAAACTTTACAATAGGTTCTAAGGGGCTATTAAAAACTTGAATACTCATTCCTTTACAACTAATAAAAAGTTAATATGAAAAGGTCTCATAATTAAAAGCATGGTTGTAAAAGTCGCTAGGCGCTAGTCGGGCGGCGAGATACCGCCTAGGGATTAATCGGGATTAATCGGCGCTAGGCGGATTGGAATTTTTATATGTAATTTTACAAATATATATTATATACACACATCAATATCAATAATTTAATATAATACTTCAAATAATTTTAAAAAAATATACTTAAATATACTAAAAAAAGTACTTTAAAGTGCAAACTTAAACACTGAGTTCAAAGTTTAGAGATAAATTTCGATGTTAACTGCTTGAATTCGATGTTTCAGAGACATATTAAAGATTTTTGATTGAGAAATGTCTAAATAATCATGAAATGGGTCCCTTTTTACCATAAAAAAGTCAAAAAAAGCCAAAAAAAGTCAAAAAAGTGAAAAAAAAAATAAAAATCTGATCTGGCCGCCTAGGCCCCGCCTAGACCGCCTAGACCCCGCCTAGGCCGCCTAGCACCGCCTAGCGCCTAGGCACCGCCTAGGCCAAAAATTACACAGAAGGTGGGCGCCTAGCGCCTAGGCGCCGCCTAGGCGGCCGCCTAGGCCGATTTTTACAACACTGATTAAAAGAGGGTCATGTTATAGAAATTGAAGAGTATGAAGTTTGAACTCATCTTACTTACCTCTCGGATAAACATGGCTTATTTTAGCCACAAAAAGAAGGGTGTTGTGTTCACAACCGTACCCCATCCTTCATGTAACCAAATTCAGCATGAAGCGGTGTCCGATTGTCAAACGCCTCATGGTCCTACTTAAAGGTGTCAATCTTCACCCAAATTATAAAAAAAATGGGTTTGTTTGAGTAAACAATTGTGGTTAATAAATTGAAATGAGTAACATCATAACACATAACGAGTTGAGATGAGTAACACTTTAACATAATACGGGTCAAGATGGATAACCTAAAAACTATGTGAATACAATGGACCAAACATTTAAAAATGATTAATAACATATTTAATGATAAAATCACTAAAAATCTTAACCGAGTATTTGTTTACTTATAACATATTTTGACTTAATATATTTAGTTCCAAAATGTTTTTTCTTAAAATCTGTTATGACACGTAATTATCCTAACCCAAACATGTTTACAAATGTTATTTCCGTCCATTCTGTCAGACTTAGGGGCTGTTTGGTAGGCTCTGAATGGTTCCATTCAGAGGCTACCTCTTAATCGGTAAGAGGCAATGGTGTTTGGTTGGGTAAAAGAGAGCATCTGAATGATTCAATTAAGCTCTGAATGGTTAAGCATCAAAGAGAGTCTGAATGAAAACTTGGAGCCCTAATTCCCAATCTATCCCTCTTCACGCACACAACTCTCCCCCTGCCCTCCTCGTTTCACACAGCTCCCCTCCGGCGATCCTGCTCTCCGACGCACCGCAACCACCGTCGGACTCCTCTCCGTCGGACTCTTCTCCGTCCGCGCAAAGATCGTCGGACCCTTCTATCCGGCGAACATGTGAACAATTACGCAACAGGGTTAGAAGAAGCCTCCTGCACGAACCATCTCCGGCGAACGATCCGTTACCACCTCCGATCGAACCCCTAACCTCTCCGTCGGACTCTTCTCCGTCCGCGCAAAGATCGTCGGACCCTTCTATCCGGCGAACATGTGAACAATTACGCAACAGGGTTAGAAGAAGCCTCCTGCACGAACCATCTCCGGCGAACGATCCGTTACCACCTCCGATCGAACCCCTAACCGCTGCTGGCAGATCAGAAGTATGATTCCGAGAGGGCTACTGGCAGATTTGGTGGGTTTTCTTCCCTGCGGGTCATTGCCTTTATTTTATGTATGTTTCTGGAGGTATTCCGATGAACTGCAGTATATTTTTAGGTTCTTATCTTCATTTTGTGCATATGTATACGATGGTATTATTGTTTATAAATACAAAAGCTAGTTTTGTTTATGAAGGGGTAAAATAGTCATTCATCATAGTCATTTAGAGGTCCAACCAAACAACATTATTGATTCAGCACTTAACTGGTTAAGAGCCTCTTATTTGTTCAGACCTCTTACTAGTTCAGCACTTAATGAAACAGATTCAACCAAACAGCCCCTTAGTCTTAGTGAATGTGATTTCATTGCATCACATTAGTTATTCCATCAACATATGCTATATGTCAGTATTCATATACAACATGCTATATATTCCTGTATATAAAATGTATATGTACATGTAGTGTAGTGTAGTAGAGTAGGGTTAATTTAATTAGAATAGTCTTTTAAAAAAACACAATACAGTTTGTCTAGGAATCTCACAAGTCACCTTCAAGAATAGGTTAGCCACCACTAACCCGGTCACATGACTAAAGTCGTTAAGGTCACATGGTTGGTACGACCTTTGATCATTTCCAATGTAGGTTTGGGATATATTAGAAGCTTAGTCCTTAGTTAACACCTATCCTTTGAATCTTAGTGTCTTGTTCTGAAAAACCGTCAAAACAAGAACCTTTTTTATTATATTAAATTACAATATATTATCTTTATTACTTTTGTAAAAATATGCATAGTTTAAAGCATAAAGTACAAGTTCAAGTGGCCATGATCCCAGTGGCAATTACAGCTGTAAACGAATAAGCCACTTTAACCCCGTGGCCAGGTCGTAATCATATTTCACAAACACGCTTTGCTTCAAACGATGCGAACCCACTCACACTTGCCCAAAAGCTAAACCAAAAAGTTGATAATCTTAACTTTTTATCCAAACGACCCTAAATCTTTAAGGGTACCTCATGCAACTTTTCGAAAAGCAAAGGACCAACAAGAATTTTATTTTTTAATCCACAAGAACCACTTCCTGAAAAATTAATATGAGCCCATACCATGAGTCATTGGTACCCAAATAACTAATCAGATTCATAACAGTGCCGTTTCTAAGAAATTAGACGCCCTATGTGAATAATAAAAATAGGTCCTTATCACATATTAAGCGACGTCTCTGTCTTTTTAAGGTATGGATAAAGTTTGTCTTCATCTGTCTTTTTTTAGATTCCACTTGGAGTGAGAATTGGGTATGTTTGTGTGTTCACTAAAACGCAATTTGCACTAAACGGTTAAACAGTAAAGATTAAAAAGAAGCTTGCACTTAAAAATAAATCTAATATATATAAATATATTCTTTAGTAAACGGTAATAGCCTCTACATGAGTAACATTTTGGTTACAGTAGGGTAAAAACATAAAACAAGATCATAAGAACCATCATCTTAGATCTTTGACACCAACACCAAATGCAAAGAATCCTAAAAAACAAACAACCGAAGTAAAACAATACTAGGAACAGACACGGTCGTGTATACGTTATGGAAGGTGATCTAAAATTAAACCTCCATTTGATCTAACGGGGGAGAAAAACCGAGCCTCCAAGCCCTCCGGTGGCCTGATTCGGCTCGGGGAGAACCCAAGTTGTGAAATTGCTAAAATAAACTTAGCTATAAATTTTACTTGTAACTTCTAAGGGGTTAAGTCAATCAGAAACTACCATTGACCCTGTATGGACGATTGGGTTCAAACCAGGGCTGCAACCTTTGCTCTATGACCGGCAACCATAAGGGCTGATTTCCCTCTTTCACCCTCTGGGAGCTCGGAAGTTTCAGAAAACGAGGTCGATTTTAAGTCGGCGGGAGGGATAAAACAGTCAATTGACAAGCCTGGGACATTGAATGCAACCTCTTCAATGGACCATGCTTCTTCCATTCGGGTCTTGGTGTGGCTCATAGCCATTTCTCCAAATCTGAAAAGGGTGACCACAGAATGACCAGAATGCGCAATCATTAACCCCTCAACGGGCCGGTAGTCGTCCATACTGGAATTGATTGTGGTCTCCCAGTAGACAGCGTCACCACCGGTGGTTTGAATTCGGGTTAGATGTGAATCCTCCATGTGAACTATGAGCCCGGTTTTCTGGCTAAAATAGCCAAACAGAACATGTCTTATGATCTCAGCTGGACCTTCACTTCTAGCCTTTAATGTCTGAGGGTCAGCACATATCTTAAGAATAAAGCAGTCTTCACCGTTGATCTTCTTTTCACCGACACACTTGGCGTCAGTGAACATACTAGCGGTGGTTCTAGGATCCAGACCCTGAAGAGCACGCCGCAAGGGTCTAACCGGGCCTTTGGCGGTGTGAGCACCAAGCCAGGGGGTGTGCCTCCAAACCAGATTCCCATTGCATCCGGCGTGAACCTTGCTGCCACCGACAGCGAGCTCGACATACCACATATCGGGATTCATCTGCCATAAAACAAATCCTCCGGTGTCGGCGGCTCTGGCGGCGTGCTTGTTCTTCACCACTCTAGATGCAGTTTCGAACTCAGAAGCTACCATCTTCACTTTTCCCATGGCGTAAGCGTTTTTTATGGTGTTTTGAAGCTTTTGCCCTCCAGATGCAGCTGTGTACTGCTGCAATATGTATTGAGCAGATGAAGTTTCCTGAAATTAAAAATAAAATTTAAGAGCAGATAATATACAATCTTAACGCAAAAATAATATAATCTCAGGAAAATAATTGAGAAAATTAAGGGAAATTAAGCTTAAATCCAAACCCACTTCTTAAATTTCTCAAAATAGAAAAAAAATTGCAGATTTTCGTTATAAAATCTGAAACATTCAATGAGTAGTCATTAAAATCTATGACGTCTGACAATGAAAAGACAGACTCACAATAGGTGTGTCCTTGATGCTAAGGTGAGGCAGAGGGTCGGTAGTGCTAACGTGCACCGGGGCAAGTGGTGCGCCCATGACACCAAGCAACAGCCTCAAATCGGACCTGTGTTTATAAGCCATGGTAGCAGTCATTGACGGAGCCCTAGAGAGCTGACCCTTCATCCACTGTCCGATAGCCGACCCGACCCGTTTCGAATCCCCAAGCTCCGACCTGTCTTGATCAGGGCCTTCATAGAGCGGCGCCAGCGTCTCGCCGGTGAGGCTACCGGATCTTGCTACCAAAGGGTCCCCATTGGTCAGCTGTTTTGGCCTCCGACGAAGAAGCCCGGAGATCGGAGAAGCACTCCTCGCCGGACTCTTGGACCGGGACCTGACCGGCGATAAACCGCGTATGACCTCGTCTTTTAAGGCGGAGAAAAACCCCTGCTTCCTCTCCATTCTTGTGTGAAGTGAAGCAATCGATGATCTAGTGAGAGTGAGTGAGAGGAGTAGGAGTAAACTAATTTGTTAGGATTTTGAGTGAGTGAGTGACGTGAAAGAGGAAAAGAGGGGGAGGGGATTACTGCATACTGTTTTAGGTTGTGGTGGGAATGAGGCGACGCGCGCAGATGGCATGTGATAATACCACTTAAAGGTGTGGGAGTCTTGTTATGCTTCCATATCTACCTAAATCCATTTTCTTTGATTTTCATCTTTTGCTTTTCTTTTCTTAAAACATTATATATATGGTAAGGGCCAATCTAGTTAGAACCGAACTGGATCGGCCGGCCGGACCAGTCGTATCAGGAACCAGGAGTTGATCGGTCCAAAAACAACATCTAACCGTCTTCAAAGGAACCGACCTGTTAACTGGTTCATTGGTCGGATCGGGAACCTGTTCATTAATCGGACCGGATTTCCAGTTTTTTTTTAACATTAATTATGTTCGTTTAAATGTGTTTATTATTATATAAGTTTTTGCGAATTTTTTATATATTTATTATGTCATCCGGTTCTTGAATCCGGTTCAACCGGTCCAACTAGTAACCAGTAAGATGCTCGGTTCGACGTCCGGTCTGACGTTCGGTCCGGTTCTGAAAACATTGCGTAAGGCTATTTACAAAAACCTTTATGGTATTAGAGTCTATCAGTATCTTGGTGGTGTGATAAATATCATAAACCAATGGTTCTAAGTTCGAATCCCACAAGAGTTTTCTAAAAGTATTGAGTTTCCTCAAAATTTGGTGACTTGGTAGTGGATATAATCGGGTTGTACTGCTGGAGGCAAGATGATACTCCAGTGATCCATCAGTGATCCTTAAATTTAATTGTTCAAAAAAAAAACTAAAAGACTTTTAGCTTAAATTTAATTGTTCAAAAAAAAAACTAAAAGACTTTTAGTTTGTAAAAAAGGTGAATATGATTTTTAATTATTCATGAAACAACTTAAACGAATTTTGATTGAGTTCATTCTAGCAATGTCGTATCCGGCTCGTCAAATCTTAAGTTTTAAAGTGAAACTCCAAAGATAAATGATAAAAACATAGAAAACGAAGAAAGGCACGGTGATAAGAAGGAAGACACAATAAACTAGAAAAAAAAAAAAACTTAAATTCTAAAACATACAAGTTAAATATGAAAAACTAACCCATAAATCTTAATTCGAAAGCTATATTCAAAATCGTAGACTCTTTAGTTAAATTTAAAACTAATTACTAAATCACAATGAAGGGCAAAAAAAAAAAATAACAAGCAAAAAAATAAAATATGTTGAATGTAAATTATAAAAAATTAAAAGGTATACCTTAGAATCTAAACCATGAATGCAAACATTAACGCATAATGATGAGCAAAATAAACAAAATGATGAGAAACACGAAAGATACAGTGATGGCAAACACAAAGACGCAATTAATTAAAAATGTAAATTATACAACTTAAATATAAATCCTAAAGACACTTTAGCTAAACTCTAATACCTAAAATCTCATAGTTCAACAAGCAGAATACAATGTTGTTGTAATCAGTTTAATCAAGGTTCATTTGAGTGTATTACAAGTGACTCACAATTTTTATCACTTTTTTACAAGTTAAATCTTTTATACTAAAACCCAAAACTATATATATATATATATAGGAAAGTGTTTAAATAATAACTCGCTCTTAAAGCATTAACCCGAAATAACCCGTCAAGATTAAGTCAAATCTTGGATTTTTTTAACATCATTGTAAGAAATCTACAACACTTTATTCTTTTATAAGTTTGCGAAAATTCATCACCGTTTGAGGCGTAACATCGTTGTATGTTTTTCACTTACAGCACTGTAACTGTTTTAGGCCTAAAACTTACAACGATGTTACGTCTCAAACGGTGATGATTTTTCGCAAACTCATAAAAGAAGAAATTGTTGTAAATGTCTTACAATGATGTTCAAAAAATAAAATCCGAAATTTCGCTTCATCTTGTCGGGTTATTTCAGGTTAATGCTTTAAGAGTGAGTTATTATTTGTTCACTATCCTATATATATAGGGTTCCTAAGAAAACCACCATTTTTTAGAAAACTAAGAAAACCATTCACAATCATTACCAATTATTTTTTTAATTTTTTCTTTTTTATTAGAGTTAATTACACAAATGGTCCATGTGGTTTATCGGGAATCCCAGGTTTGGGTACTAGCGTTTTTTTTATAACATTCTGGGTTCTTAAATTCCTTAAAACGTTTCACCACTAGGTATTAGGGTAACCTGCCGTTTAAAATTAACGGTTTTAGCCTCACGTGCCTAGCACGTGAGGGCATTATCGTCCTTTCCGGCCATCTCTCCTCTTCCGGCCATCTCTCCTCGTCATGGCGGAGCTGCTACATCCGTTACCCCATCACGGCCACTTGATCGTCAACTTCCGCCCACCGCTGTTGCCGCTTATGGTGTTCCACGACTCGTGAGGTCGCTTCCGAAACCGAGGGTTACGATGGCTGAATGGTGATGACGATTACGGTTGGGATGAGGTGGTGAGGTCGACGACAGGCGGCGGAGTTGGAGGCTACGACAGGTGGTGGAGGAGGCGCTGGAAGAAGAGAGATGGCCGGAAGAGGAGAGATGGCCGGAAAGGACGATAATACCCTCACGTGCTAGGCACGTGAGGCTAAAACCGTTAATTTTAAACGGCGAGGTTACCCTAATACCCAGTGGTGAAATGTTTTAAGGAATTTAAGGACCCAGAATGTTATAAAAAAATGCTAGTACCCAAACCTGAGATTCCCGATAAACTACAGGGACCATTTGTGTAATTAACTCTTTTTATTATAAGATAAAAATGTAAAAAAAGAAAACAAAATTAAAAATAATATGTATTTTAGGTTGTTACATATATGTAACTTGTATGTTACACATAATGATTACATATATGCAACCTTATAAGTTACGTACGAAGTTTTTTGAGTTACATATATGTAACTTCGTGATCTACATATTTTTTTTCAAATTTTTTTATATTATAAAATTTCTAAACGTATCATAAAAATTATGAATTTTTTTTAAAAAAAAATTATTGATTATTATGAGTTTTTTTGGTTTTCTCTAAAATGAGGAGTTTACAAATTTGCTTTCTTGTAAAAAAGCTTTTGGTTTTAAAAAGGATAATAAATGATTGTGAGATTGATATATTTCATTTTATTTCTATAAAATAGTATGTTGGTTATTGTATTTTATATTCAATTTATTGTGTAATATACATATATATTGTCTTTTGTCATAAAAAGTGATAAAAGACGCTTGATATTATCTAGTGAGATCTATTGTTTTGAAAACCGAACTTGTCGGCCCAAAATCAACATGTGAACCGCTCTCAAGCGAAGTGATCGGTTCACCAGTCGGACCATGAACCGGTTAACTGGTCGGACCGGATTTTAAGGTTTTTTAAATAATATCCAAAGAATGAAACGTTAAAATCAAATCATATATATTTTCAACATGATTACGTTTGTTTGAATATTAATTACATTTGTTTATATATGTTTATAATTCTATATTTTTTTCGATTTTTTTTATATTTATTATGGCATCCGATTATTGACTCCAGTTCAACCGATCTGACCGGTAACCAATAAGATGTTTGGTTTGACGTCTGGTTCTGTTGTGAAAACATTAGTGAGATCTCAATGTTTTTTAGCATTAGATTATAGTTAATAGGTTAACCTAGTTACTATGGGTTAACAAATGAATCTTTAATCAATATATATATAGGATCAAATGTTAACCCATGTTTACTGCGTTAACCGAATAACTACATCTTACTACTTTGAGACTCACACTAAAGTATATTTAAAAGTGTAGGTTTTTTCTTTTCTTTTTTAATTTATGTAATTAATGTAGGGCACACTTACATTAATAATAAAATAAGTAAAACCTACACCTTTAGATTATTTTAATGTGGACTCCATAGTAATAAGATGTAGTTATTCAGTTAACACAATATGGAAGGGTTAACAAAGGAACCACACCCTGTATATATAGGGAGAAGATCAAATTTTAACTCATGTATATTGCGTTAACACAATAACTATATCTTATTACTTTGAGGCCATACTAAAGTAAATTTAAAGGTGTAAGTTTTTTTTTTAATTAGTGTAATTAATGTAAGTACGCTTACATTAGTAAAAAAATAAGAAAACCTACACCTTTAGATTATTTTAATGTGAACCCCATAGTAATAAGATATAGTTATTCGGTTAACGCAATAAGGAAGGGTTAACAAAGGAACCACACCCTGTATATATAGGGAGAAGATCAAATGTTAACTAATGTTTATTGCGTTAACACAATAACTACATCCTATTACTTTGAGGAACATAAGTAAATTTAAAGGTGTAAGTTTTTTAATTAATGTAATTAATGTAGATACGCTTACATTAGTAAAAAATAAGAAAAACCTACACCTTTAGATTTACTTTAATGTGAGCCCCAAAGTAATAAAATGTAGTTATTCGGTTAACGCAATAAGAAATGGTTAACAAAGGAACCACACCATGTATATATAGAGTGCTTGTATTCCATAATGACATATCTTTAAATAGTTAACCTTTAAGCTATTTTCTAGCAACTCATTTTAACTCACGAAAATAAATTATGTGATGAATATTAAAGTTGATTTTTTTATTTCAAACCTTTTTTATTCAACTTTAATATAAACTACACATTTTTATTTTCATAATTTAAAATTTGTGGACTAGAAATAGGTATAAAGTTTACTATATAAGGTTGAGTTATAATATGATACATGTATTCAAATAAGAGCTAAAAAGCTATAAAAATCTGTAATGAACAATTTATAATCACATAATTTACATGGTATACATTAATTTACTATAAAGTAGAGAAATTAAATTTATGTCTTTTAACTTACGCCTTGAAATAAATTTTTTAGTTGTCAAGTAACATCAGTTCTCAATGTAACATACATACATACATACATACATACATACATACATACATACCATACCATGCAAGCAGGTTCCCCGGTCATTAAAAAAATTATATTTTAATAATATAAACTTTGACGCATTGGCAAATATTATCTATTATACTATTTTGACCAATAAAAATATTTCTAAATCCACTTTCATTGCTAGAGACAATTTGATTAGCATAATCATAAAAAAATTAGACTCTATTATTGTTTGATTTTATTCACAATAATGATAGGGAGCAAAAATAAAAAACATAAAAAGCAAAATTCGGTTGAAATTAAATGTAAATTATGCTACGCGGATTAATTTGACAACAAAACTGAAAGTTGAATCATCTTCAAACCGAGAATATGAATCATTATTAATTAATGATTAATAATTTGATCTATTAAAATCTAATTTGTCTATTTTTATAAGATTATAGTGTAGTTTATAGTTTAGTACCTGGATTCGCCTAAGAAGGCTGGTAAATTGTTACCGAGTCAACTGAGTAAAAAATAATATATATTACAATTAGTTAAGTTGGAGACACAATTGATTATTTCAGAATTCAGAGTAGGGTAGCACCAAATCACTCAAGAATACTAAAATTCATTTTCACTCTTTCTGGAAAGGCATATATTTTAATTTTTTAATGAATAAAAAGTTTTTATAAATAATATATTTCTTCTATAAAGTCATTAGATATTTTTTTTTAAGTAAACGGACAACATAATGTTGTCCATGAAGGTATTGTGACCACAATAATGCAATATTGCAATATATCGAGATTGAGAGTTATCTTGAAAAAGTAATTAACAGTTTTGGGCCCAGTTAAATGATAAGGCCATTTAGTGGGCCTACTTCCACACGTACAAAACAAGTGCCTGTAACACGCTTAAATTCTATAGGGCCCAACTCCCTCATCTTTTTACGACTTTTTACAAGTTAATGGCATCACATAAATAACATATACGGTTTTATTTAATCTTTCATTCCTTTTTTGCGTAAAACAAAATACGATAACCGAGTTGAAAGGCCTAATTCAAGAACACTTTCAGTTTGACCTCAGTCGCTTTCAGTGTTTTAATATCAATGTATTGATTTTTTTTATTATCTTAAAATGCAAACAAAATCGAATAAACTTTTATACTTTTGTTCCAAGTAACCATTTTAGACAATAATCCAATGGTTTATCATCAAACATAAAAATACTTTTCGGGGATGTGTGGTTTGGCTCTTAAAACACATTTAAATAAGATCATTAAGAAAATTAAAACATTAACAATATGTAAATATTGGGTTGTTCAACTAGCTGAACCCAAACTTGTAAAAACTCACGAGCAACGAGCACAACCAGGAACCGGTTTGTTTTTTTTCTTTACACCTATGTATTTACTATAATATATGTACATATATATTATAGGGGTATATATTTAATTGTTAGTGGGCTAAACAGTAGAAGTGTGCTTGTTATATTTAATTAAAATGTGCTAAAAATTGGCATTCGGTTATAGTTATTTAGTTGGTTAACATGTTTTAGATATATATTCAATGTTTTCAGAACCGGAACGAACATTAAATCGGACGTCTTACTGGTTACTGGTCTAACCGGTCGAACCGGATGACATAATGAATATATGTAATACTCCAAAAGAAATTATACAATTATAAACATATTTAATCAAATATAAATAATGTTTAAACCAACATACTCATATTATATATATATATATATATATATATGTGTGTGTGTGTGTGTGTGTGTGTATATAACATTTGGTTTAATGTTTTATTCTTTGGATTTTAGTTAAAAAATTGTAAAAAAAATCAAAATATGGTCCGATCAGTGAACCGATTTCTTGTCCGACCGACGAACTAGCTCAACCGGCCGTTTCAGTTAAAGGCGGTTCACGAGCACATTTTGGGCCGGCCAACCCACCGGTTCCTGGTCCAGCCGGCCAGTCCAGTCCGATATGAAAACAATGTATATATTTGAGGAGACTAATGGAAAAATACAGAGAGAAGAGGAAGGACTTGCATATGGTTTTCATCGATCTTGAGAAGACGTACGACAGCGTACCAAGGCAGGTGATGTGGGATACCTTGGAGAGTAGAGGTATTCCCCAGAGGTATATAGAGGCAATCAAAGATACCTATGCAAATGCAAAAACTAGTGTGAGAGCGCCGGTGGGAGATACAGACTTCTTCCCGGTGGAAGTCGGACTACACCAAGGATCGGCATTAAGCCCCTTCCTTTTTGCGGTTATTATGGATGAGTTGTCAAGGTCTATCCAGGCTCAGATCCCATGGTGTATGCTTTTTGTGGATGATATTGTCTTAGTAGCGAAAACAAAAGATGAGTTAAACGACGTTTAGAAGAGTGGAGAACCGCTTTGAAGCAGAGAGGCCTACACATAAGTAAGACAAAAACTGAGCATCTACATTGTCAGTTTAGCGGGCCAAACGAGGAAGACGAAGATGAGCAGCTGACTACTGGCGGCCAGGAGGTGCCGACGACGACAAAGTTGAAATACCTAGGATCGTTTATACAAGGTGATGGCGACATTGACAGTGACGTAGCTCATCGGGTTCAGGCGGGTTGGAAAAAGTGGTGAGCATCAACGAGCATCATTTGTGACAAGAGGTTCCCAGAAAAACTCAAAAGTAAATTTTACAGAGTGGCGATCAGGCCAGCCATGATGTACGGCACCGATTGTTGGCCGATTAAGAAGAACCAAACAAGAAAGCTGGAGACAGCTGTGATGGATGTGCGGACATACAAGGCTTGATCGGATAAGGAACGAGGTCTTTCGGGAAAGATTAGAGGTGGCAAACATCTCGGACAAAGTGAGGGAAGGAAGATTGAGATGGTTTGGGCATGTGAGAAGAAGAAGCCAAGCGGCGCCAGTCCGAAAAGTAGAGTTCCTCACGGTGGAGGGGAAAAGGGGAAGGGGTCGACCGAGGTTGACATGGGACGAGCAGATCAGACATGATTTGGCAGAGCTACACCTCTCGAAGGACATGATCTATGATAGGAGTAAGTGGAGACGTAGAATAAAGGTTCATGATACTTCCTAGGTTCCTCGACATAGGGGTTGTGGGTTGTTGTCGTCTTCTTGATGTTTTTGGGGTTTCATGATTATGAGATTATATGTGCATATGCTTGTTTGTGGGATGGGAGTTTTGTATGTGTTACCCGTAAAATGTTACCTCGTATGTTTGTATGTATATCGTTTGTTTGTCTGTTGCCAGGATACCTACTTGTTGGTTGTACACTTTGTTGCTTGTTTGTTTCGTTCGTTGAATTATAGGTTTAATGCTTACATGTTTAGCTTAAATCATTGTTGCTCCATGTTGATACTTTATGTTCCCGGTTGTGGTTATATATATGCTTGTGTTTGCTATTGCAAAAAAAAAAACCTTTTTTGAGCCGGGGACTCTAGTGAAACAGCCTCTCTTTTCTACTTGTAGATTAGGGGTACGGTGTGTCTTTATCTTTCCTTCCCCAGACCCCACTCTAAGTGAGATTTTACTGTTTACGTTGTTGTATATATTTGATAACCAATGTTCTTATTCGTTCAAATTAAAACCGATGTGTCATATGAAAATATCGTTCATAAATGCCGATATAAGCTGAATTACTACTAACAGCAACAACATGGTTGTACATACACATCCGTCGATGCCCTTCAGCTACCAGATTAAACAAAAAAAATGTTATATTAGCAAAGATTGTATCATAATAGGAGGGGACTGACCCCCCCCCCTCTTTTTTCCGTCAGTATGGTTAATTTTCGGGCTAAAAGGTTAATTTTTTTAAAAATATTTGATTTCGCCCCCTGATTAAAGAAAAAAAAATTTAACTTTGCCTCCCCGATTGAAAAAAAAATTATATTACCATCTCTTTTAAATAAAAACAGTTTTTTTTTGTAATTAATAAATAAAAAACTAACTTTAAAAATTACCCACTTATTAAGAACCTCAATTTATTTTGTTCTTCTATAATTCCCCTAAATATTTAAATCTCTCTTTTATTTCCCCCTTACTTCCTATCCTATTTTCTTTCTTTCTCTTGTTCCTGATCAGAGGTCCACACCGCCCGCTCTCATTCTACCGCCACATATTCCAGCCACCGCCCCATTCTCTTTCAAGCGCTTAGCAGCAACCATTTCACCGGCTAATCTTGACACTATTCTAGATGGTAATTTTTTTTTCTTCTTAAATTATTTCAAAAGCAACATATTTTAATGTTAATATTCAAGATTTTCTTTCAATGTAACTGTGAAATTTAGATTAATCAAATTAGTCATGTTTAATCTAAAATACTGTATTATCTTCAAGATGAATGTTCCTTATTGTTTGACCCGACTTGACCCGAATCATGACCCGTACATTTAACCCGACTAACCGAGACATATCGATCGAATGGGAAATTTTTTTTTTTGAGTTCACGTAAGTTTTCGGCCCCCTGTCAATTATCTGAAGCTCCGCCACTGTTTATGTTCCTGCTTCAAGATCTCTGGATCCTCTCAATGCGCTCAAAACCCCGTTTTTTTTTTGAATCTGTTCGCATCAACCATAGAAGACCATTACGTTTTTACTTTGCAGTTCGCTATGAGATCTTTTTTCTTACGTGGAGCTTAGTTGGGTGCCTGCAAGGACTTCATTTTTAACACACAAATCTTATTCGAGTGTCGCACCCATTTACATCTTTTTCGGTTTAGTATACAACGACCGATTATTTTTTAAAGTGACTAATGATCCAACGTAATCTTAATGACCATGTATGAACAACATGGCCTCACATCTAGACTTGTACAAAAAAACCGGTTTGGGTTTACAAACCGGCCCAACTTTGAAAGATAACTAACTGGCTTCACCCAAACCGGTCTAGGTTAAAATCAGTTTGTAAACCAACCCGAACCGGTTCAGTTCCTAAACCAATTTCCCAAACCAGTTTGTAAACCGGTTTAACGGCTACCTGCGTATTTGACGTTGGAAGCTCCATTTGACCCCTTTTTTTTCGCATTTGGCCCCCAAATGTTTAGTATAAACACGTAGTGGTTGTTTACATTCAATCACACATTTCAAAAATACTCTATAAACTCTAGAAACGCAAAAAACGCTCTATAAACTCTTTAAACGCAAAACCGCTCACAAATGTATGTTTTTTCAACTTGATCCTTATGATGTATTTTTTTTTTCAAGTAATGAAAATTTTTATCCAAGTCTGTTGTTAATTTTGTTAAAAAAAAAAAAACAATTTAAAAAAAACGGTTGGTAGAACCGGTTTCATCTCAAACCGGTTTTCCTCACTCCGAATCGATTCTCCTAGGTTTGACATTTTCTTCTCTAAACCGGTTTCCAAACCTAACCGGTTCCCTCCCAAACCCGTTTGATAAAAATACAGATTTTTGTGCACCACTACTCACATTCATGAGCTGTGACTACGAGCACATTTCCATCTTGTGCTCAAAACCTAGGTTTTTCTAAATTATTTTTTGATTAATATTTCACTAATTTGTGGGCCCGTTATGGTCTGGGTTGTCATTTTAAAAAAAAACTATGTATACACATCCAAGCGAGAATATCAAGTAATTAAGTAAATCTAGCCCGGCCCAACTACTTTAATAAACTGGGTCTGCTAACAATCGACGCATGAACAATTTGAATCAAAATCCCTCGGCTCGTAACCCTCATCTAGATCTTCGATCCGCATTTCTGAGTTTTTGAGAAAATTCAAATCCAATGGAGAATAAAGTTCAAGAGGTTCGTGATTTCCATCGTGTCACTTCGTATGAATACTATGCAATATAATCTAATCGAACGCCTAAATTTCGTTTCAGATCATCGAGAAACAAGTTCTTACGGTAGCCAAAGCTGTCGAGGACAAGATCGATGAAGAAATTGCAGCATTGGATAAGCTGGATCTAGATGATATTGAGGTGTTGAGAGAACGTCGGCTGCAGCAGATGAAGAAGATGGCCGAGAAACGGAGCCGTTGGGTTTCACTTGGTCATGGAGAGTATACGGAGATATTCTCTGAGAAGGATTTCTTCACCATTGTTAAGGCTAGCGATCGTGTTGTTTGTCATTTCTATCGCGAAAATTGGCCCTGTAAGGTGAATGCCTCTTTCTGATCTCTCATAATTCAGATCTGTATAATTTATGGTTTATGTAATATTAAAATTGATCATAATTTAGCAATTCTAAATTCTAATTCTCATTTCTATAAATGCCTACAATTAAAACCAAAAAAGCAAAATGTCAGCTACTCAGCTAAACCCTAAATGATTTACAATTGGAAAAAGATGGCTTTTTTTTCAGTATTTTTCGGAAGGTTTGTGAAGTATATCCTCCCACCATAGCTAAAAAAATCACTTTATAATCCAAATTACCCATCTATGACCATACCTCTTCGTTTTCTTCCTATACATTTTGTGTTTTCAGTTTTAATTGTAGGCATTTATAGAAGTGAAATTTAGGATCTAGAATTTCTAACTATGATCATCTTTAAACTGGTTTTCTTGTGCCCCAAATCACCAAGATTTTGGTGCAGGATTTAATAAAATGCAATGTGATCAATATCATGTGAGATAAATGTATGAGGGGGCTAATTCTAAAGTTTATTGTTTATACATAAACTAACTAGACCTTTTATATCTAGAAATGCTTAACTTAAAGAAAAGTTTCTGTATGTTTTATATCTTTAGGCTAAGTTTTATCAGAGAATTTGAGGTCTAACCTAACCTAAGCAGTCTTGTAAAATATGAAATTATGAATTATAATTGACAACAACGTCTGAAAGAGAAATTACTAAGACTTTTTTTAATTTATTTTTGTAAACTTGTAAATGTTTGGATTTGTAATTTAGTTTTTTTCCTCTATTTTTCCCTTCCATATATGCCATAGGATTCGAATTGATGTACTTGACTAGATTTAATAAGCTGCATAGGTACTATGAACTATGAAGGTGTCTTGTTAAGCAAAATTGAAAGGGCTGTCAGACTGTCAGTTATAAAGTTCTATTGGTTAAACAAGAATTGAATGCTGATTCTCAAAACACTCCTAAGATGAAACAAGAAGTAAAATGCTGGCCCACATGTACAACTTATGAACAACATTGAGTAATCCTAACACTAGCATAGTAGAATCTACTTTTCAATACCTAAAAGTTACTTCATTATTATACGGAATGAGCAATCTTAACACAAGCAGCTCAAGGGAATAATACAAGAATGACGCAAGATTGAAATTTGCATACCTGAACCTACCTTTGATGTGTTATTATCATTTCCACCAACAAGAAACAAAATAAATGTGAGGAATCAAAGAGGCGCAGCGGAAACCGATTAACTCATACACGCACACGAAAGCAAAGAAAATAAACAGACACAACGATATAACGTGGTTCGGTCGATGTGACCTACGTCCACGGGTTGCAATTAGGGATTCTTTATTGATTAGGTGTTCAAAGATTACAATTACATGACAATGCTTAAATAGAAAAAACAGTTAGGCTAAACCCTAGTGGGCCAGGATTAGGGCCGGCTGCCCTAAACCTCCCAAAGGCCTACGTAACCTAACAATATCCCACTCGGAGGCCTTGCGATAGAATCAAGCCCGGCATCCAAACATAAGCAATCCAGTCATCCAGTAAATCCAGTAATCTTCAATAACAAGTCTTCCAAGCCTCAATTCCCAAGAATAAGCTAAGACTTCATCATATCCAGACATATCCCCCTAGTTGCAAACCACCCCTCAATCATCAAGTACATGAAGGGCCAGTTGAAGCTCCCCCGAGCTCCAACTCAGTCGTGACAAATCCCGTCAACGACTCATCCTCAATCTCAACTGGTATGGACACTCCACCAGATCCAGAGATACACCGAGGACCACCAACACTCTCCAAGCACAGCAAACTACTCACAGGAGAGAATTCTTCAGTTCTAGTCTTCAAAACCCAACGGCTCTTCGTAACTGTACCCGGAACACAACCCTTGCTCCCACTGTCACCGAATCCCCTGAATGGTTTAGACTTCTGAACACGTTCAGCTAACATCCCCTTGGCTCCAGACTTCACGTTTGCAAAATGAACTCTCTTAGCACGAGATTTAGCGAACCAGATTTTGTTTCGCTTAACCGGGACGGTCATACATCCCTCAGCAGGTTCATCAACCAAATACAACGACCCATGCTTCATACCACGAGCAATCACAAGATTTCCCTTGACCACCTTCCATTCATTGCTACCAAACCTTACTTCCATGCCCTGTTTATCCAGCTGACCCACAGAAATCAATTTCCTATTCAGCCCCGGAATAACCCTGACATTCTTCAGGTTCCATGTAGTTCCCAATGAAGTAACCAGATCAACATCCCCATGCCCGTGACTTCAAGCAACTCGTCATTAGCAAGTCGAACCTTCCCAAAATCTCCTTCTTTCAGATTCAGTATCGTTTCCCCGCTGTCCATGGCATGAAACGAAGCCCCTGAATCCATGACCCAAGAGTCCACGCAGCTTTCAGTGCTGCATACCAAAGCATCATCATCATAAACGCCCTCAGTAGCGTTTACTTGCTTCGAAGTACCCGGGCATTGACTCTTAACATGCCCTACTTCATTACAGCTCCAACATTTCACATTCTTCCGAGTCTTAGACGGACTCCTTCCCCGACTCCCACTGCTTCTGTTATTCCCTCTTCCCCTACCAACGTGTAACATCTCAGAAGATGATCCTGCACCTGTACTCTTCCGACGAACGTCTTCACCTAGCACAATATCACGGATCCCCTCAAATGTCATATCAGTGGTCCTAACCGAACTAGTAACAGCAGTCACTGTCCCAGACCAACTATCAGGTAGTGAAGACAACAGCAACACAGCTTTAGTCTCATCATCAAACTTGATTCCCACAGATGACAATCTGGACAGAATCGAATTCAGATTATTGATGTGAACTGTAACAGAGCTTCCTTCGTTCATCCTTGTCATGAACAACTCCCTCATCAAGAACACCTTGTTAGCAGCAGAAGGCTTCTCATACATATTTGACAGAGCTGACATCATTCCCCGAGCGGTAGTCTCGTGCATGATGTTAAACGCAACGCTCCTCGTCAAAGCCAATGTAATAGCTCCCCTCGCTTTCTTGTCCTTTGAGTTCCATGCAGACTCAGCAGCTGCATCCATCTTCTCAGGTTTATCCTCCAGCACCATATCCAAATCCTTCTGACTGAGTAATGCTTCCATTTGCATTTTCCACCAGACGAAATCAGTTCCATTGAACTTCTCGATCTGAATCTTCCCCTCGTCAGCCATTTGAACCCGGTAACAAGATAAAACCAACAAAAGACACGAACACCTTTCTAATCAATCCAATCCCAATCAAATCTCAACCAATTAGAAACCCATGATCAATATCAGCTGCAACAGACCCGAAACCCGCTGAAAATCGACAAAGACAACTCAAGGGTTCAATTTTGTAACCCTAATCGTCCAATTTCAGTCAATAATACCAGCAATCGCGATCCCAAACTCAGCAGCAACAATCCAAGGCTCAATTGAACCCTAATCAGCCTCTAATCATGAAATTCGAACCCAACTTGTGTCAAAAAACAGGTTCAATCGACGAATCCAAGGGTTTAGAACCCCAATCGCGAACCAGAACCACAAAGACAGATGAAATCAGCAATTTCGAACCAATTTTGCTTCAAATCAGGCTTTAATCGACGAATCCAAGGGTTATACACCCTAATCGCAAGCCAAAACCACAAAATCGGCCTGAAACAGGCGACGACGGCCGGAGCAGGAGGCGGCGGCGAACTCAAGGGTGGAACCCTAATCGCGGCGACGGCGGCGACTCAAGGGTGGAACCCTAATCGCGACGACGGCTCAGATCTGCAGTGACGAACTCCAAGGGTTTTCCAAACCCTAATTCGAACAACAGAACTCTCCTCTTCTCCTCTTTCTGATTTTCTTCTTTTTTCTTTTCTTTTTTTTCTTTATCAGCAATCGTCCAGTGCGTTCCGTATATTAATCTTCAACGAACCAAGCTCTGATGCCACTTGTGAGGAATCAAAGAGGCGCAGCGGAAACCGATTAACTCATACACGCACACGAAAGCAAAGAAAATAAACAGACACAACGATATAACGTGGTTCGGTCGATGTGACCTACGTCCACGGGTTGCAATTAGGGATTCTTTATTGATTAGGTGTTCAAAGATTACAATTACATGACAATGCTTAAATAGAAAAAACAGTTAGGCTAAACCCTAATGGGCCAGGATTAGGGCCGGCTGCCCTAAACCTCCCAAAGGCCTACGTAACCTAACAATGAACATTGTAAAATAAATTCAATTTACATTGTGAGTCAAACGGGTAAATATACCACTACATTCAATTAAAAATCTCTCTTTTGGGTCTGTTTTTGCTTTCCTTGCATGCAAAATATTCCTATTAATAAAGAAATAGTCAACAGGTGAAAGTTATTGAAGTATAAAAATGTTAGGATCAACGTTCAAATGGATCAAAGGTAACAGAAATACAAAAAAAAAATGTTTGCGGCTGTAACATGAAATTCTGAATTATGTTTATTTTTTTCTGCTGAAACATGAAACAGGTCAGTTGGTGACATGGGTTAAGTGTAAAAATGGAATAAAAATGAAAACACAAAATGGAATTCAAGCACATGATTTTTAAGTAGCAAGTAAGCTTTTAGATTCAAAGTTGCTTGTGCATAACTCTGACTGAGGGCTTTTCGATTCAAAGTTGTTTTGTGCATAATCCTGACTGAGGGCCTGAGTTACAAGATAGCATATGCATAATTAAAATTTTGGTAATTTTTTACAAGCACATAAATAGGCACATTTACTTCCACCCCAATCTTTTGTTTGATTGGATTAAATAATTATTTTATCTAATTTAATCATTCTACTTAAGAAGAATTTAGATCAATACAAACCCAAACTTCTAGAAATTAACCCAAACTGGGTAATGAATTAGATAGTTCTCAAAAAATTTACATTACCATCAGCCCGATGAAGAAGTAACAAAATTGAGGAATACACAAACAATAGGCCAATGATCCCACAAAGAAATTAACTGCAAATGAAATCGATGAAAGCTGCACTGCTAAGTCATATAGTTTTTGAACATATTCACTTGTTGAATGTGTGGAATTTGAGTTTTTTGCACATACCCAATCCAGGAAAGATAGGAGCTATGTAAAAGTTTGTAACTTGAGAAATTGCATGTTAAGCCATAGGTAACAAACAGACCAACATACCTAGTAAATGGGATAGAGAGGTTGCTTGTTGGACTAATCATGTAATTATTTTTTAGTTAGAGTAAATTAGTAAAGTTTATTTATTTGTATTGTTTTCCTTAAAGTTGGAAGAATTATCAGGACTAGTATTTGATTTAGATTGTAATTAGATTAGGGTATTGATTACTTGGAGATCAGGTTTAAGTTTTATTATAAATAGGGGTCTTGGGAGTTATGTTTTCTAGTACCAAATTCAGATTTAATACAAAGAGTTGTAGGACGTTTTTTTCATAAAGCTTGTGTCTCGTTTTTATTCAAATTTTCGGGGCAGTCCAAAACTCCAAATGGGTTCAGTAAGGTGCTGCAACCTTCACCATTTCAAAAGAGACACCTGGCTTATACTTCCACCTTTTTTTTTCCTTTTTTTTTGTTTTTTGTTTTATTTTCTACTCCTAGTGTTAATTAATTTATTTTTTAGTTATTATATATATGTGTGTGTTTCATGTATGTATTTATATAGATATATTTTTAAAACACACTATGAACACTGCAAAATACTTAATCGAACACATAACCGCATAACACATACACATAAACATATAGAGTAAACAGGGGCACATAAAACCAAAAAAACATAATACCAAAATACCAAGGATTAGCAAACCTAATATAACCTACATCACACACCACGCAAACAACTGAACAAGTAGATAACATATACACCTTACAAACATAAATATAAAATAAGCGTTCTATTTACAATAAAGGGCCCCTAGAAGTAAGATCATACCTAAAACTAGGATCTCTAACCTATATCCTAAAAAAAACTAGAAATCTTTCACCTTTATCATACGCCTCTAAGAACCCTGATCATGTCCTTAGAGAGGTATCGTTAAGCCATAGGTAATAAACTCATATTCACAAATGAAATAAACTACCAGCATTCATAGTTGTCAAAAGCCCTCGGGCTGTCACCTAGGCCCAAAAAAAAGCCAGGCGCATGAAAGGCGCCTCGTGGCAGCCTAGGCGCACTCCGGTGGCTTTTCGACAAGATTCTGGCAAAATTATGGAAAATCCGGCGAAGTTCAAAAAAAAAAATCCAACCATAAACCAGTCTAAAACAACCTTAAAAAGGTTTTAATATTTTAAAAGCTCTATTTAACTAGATTATTAGTTGTTTTATATTTAGACTTTATGTATTTTTAAATAATTTTAAGCCTAAAACATGTAAAACCTCTAAAAATGGTAACTTAATACTATGTGCATGGTTTAAAAGGACCTTCGCTTTTTTTGCGCCTTGTGCCTAGGCTTAGGGAACGACTTATGCGCCTTGAGCGCGCCTTGTGCCTTTGACAACTATTCCAGCATTTTAACAATCATGGACTAATCAAATCTTATGCTCCTAAATCATAGAAAATTAAGAGGTTTTAGTATTGAAAAAGTTGATGAAAATTTTGGATATAATCACTGTTGTATATGTAGCATTTAGGTTTTCTGGATATTCACGAAAGATAGAAAAAATGTAATAGTCGCCACCTTGAGAAATTACCTATTAAGTTGTAGGCAATAAATTTGTATTTATAAATGAAATAAAATGCCAAAATTTAGTAATGACTGAAGATTTTATACAACTAACACAGTAACGTCATATAAACATCAAAGGTGCCCTTCAATTTTCAGTATGATCTTTCTAATTTAAAATTATCTGCAAGTATGAACCTGTCGATGTTTAACTTAATCTTAATTCTTTGATAATACCTCCCAGATGTGAACAGAGCAAACATGCAGCTTGCACGTGCAGAATTTAGTTTGAACCAGAAAATAATGAATGAAGCCTATGACCACTGACCAGTGACTGTAAATTTGGCTTAATTAAATGCTTTAGACACCTTAAAATGTGGGTTTCAATTGTTTGCAAGGTTTAAATAGCAACATATTGACACTATAGCACCTGGAATTCCCAGTTAATATGCCACAAACAAATAAGGATAGCCCCAAATCGTTTTGCCTTGATTTGGCTTGGGTTGTCTGTTTATGGTTTGGGTCATTGTTTTTAATCTAAATCTTATTTGGGTTACCTAAAACCAACCTGCTATTTGGTTTAGTTTTCAGTAAACGATGGAATGATGAAATTCCAACTAATCTCACCGACTAACCCCTGCCAAATCTAACCACTTCATGACATATTATTACCACAATTCAGTGCAGCTTGTTAGATTAAACACGAAGTAAACAAATGACTTGAAAACTAAGTGCAGGTTGTAGACAAACACATGAGCATATTGGCCAAACAACATATCGAGACTCGATTTATAAAGATTCAGGCTGAGAAAAGCCCATTCTTGGCTGAGAAGCTAAAGATTGTTGTTCTTCCAACAATCGCTCTTATAAAGAATGCCAAAGTGGATGATTATGTGGTATGCGCATGCACCTGTTGTTTTTTTTAGATTCTCTGCATACGTTAATTTATCATATTTAAATCATAACGTGCAGGTGGGGTTTAATGAGCTTGGTGGGACTGATGAGTTTAGCACAGAGGAACTTGAGGAGAGGTTGGCCAAAGCCCAAGTTATCTTTTTTGAGGGTGAATCATCATCTTTTAGAACATCAAAGCCCCAAACAAGAAATGTTCGACACGGCTCTAATTCGCACGATTCAGATTCCGAGTAGACTGTTTTTTACATTACAATTATGTCATGTATTAAGTAAAGAAAGGCCTCATCCTCATGGTTATAATAGATGTTCTGATACTGAGTTGTTTTGGGTTAAAAAAAGAAAGGGTTTGAATGAGTCAATTTGACTATTAAAATTATACAAGTCAAAATGAGCCATATAAAATTACGGTTTAAACGAGTACAAACTACAAACTGGTGAGCATCATCCACCACCTTTATGTGTTGCCACTGCTGCCATCACCGTCACCATTTGCAACCTCTCACCAATAATCGTCACTTCCTGATGTAAAAAGGAATCTTGTGGATTGACCCATGACCATCTTTAGACCATGCGCAGCGGGTGGGCCACTGGCCTTGCGGGGATAGCGGGCACCGGCGGGAACACCGCCCCCCTCCCCCGGCGAGAATGATTTTGTGGGTTCGGCGGCTA
This sequence comes from Mikania micrantha, assembly GCA_009363875.1. NCBI lineage: Eukaryota > Viridiplantae > Streptophyta > Magnoliopsida > Asterales > Asteraceae > Mikania > Mikania micrantha. The sequence continues at coordinate 18,078,600 of CM018682.1, read as the reverse complement.
CCGCTCCCTGCTCACCCTCCTCTCACACACGATTTCTCTTCTCTCACAAATGGGGAAGCTTTTCCAGTGGGGTGACCACTGTGTGGTTATAAGGTTTTCAGTGAGGTGATGACGTGACAGGAAATTTCGGTGGAGAGGGATTTTCAGTGGGGTGACCACTGTGGATAGCCTTAAGGGTGTAAACGAGCCACAAGCTCGGCTCGGCTCGGCTATTTTTAATTATTCAATTTATTTATTTATTTTAGTTACTAATTTAATAGATTTATAAATGTACTTTCCAATTTTAACATAAAATTTATTATTTAAAAATATTTATCATAATTTTTAAATATACACTTAATATAATAAATAAAAATTACACAAATAAAAAGCTCGTTTAGGCTTGCTAACCGAATCGAGTTCGATATGTAAGGCTCAGGTTCGGTGACTAAGCGAACATTATTTTTGGGCTCGAGCTTCAGCTTGTTTAGGTTCGGCTTATGCGAGCTTTTTACTGATCTGATCCCAAATATTTCACAAGCCGGCTTGATTCATTTTCACCCCTACCCATTTTGAATTTTTTCTTTCTTTCTTTCTGAAATAACTTAAATCAATGCAAGACCATTTTGACTTTAATACAGTTAGGTTACCTATGACGACTTAACTTGATATAATCTTCCTCTTTTGGTTTGCTAAGAATGAACTTGGAACTTGTCATCTTTCTAGAGACACATTTCCGATCCCATGATAACATGAGCAAGGCACAGATTACCGCATCAAACATTAGTATTAGTCAGGCACTACACAAAAAAATAAAAAAATAAAAAAAATAAAATAAAGTAAAATAAAAATCATTTTGAAGTCACTTTTAATCATCACAAAAGATTTAACATTACTCCACAATACTCTATTTTTACATCTCTTCAGTATTTACCAAAACCGAAATCACACTACAATAAGCGACACACAATAATCACTCACACACACACACGCACACACACTCGTGCGCGCACACACATATATAATATGTTACCCAAATGTACGTATCTATAGCCCCTAATTTACTAACTAAACATCAGCACCTTCATTCTGTGGCAAAGCTAAAAGCTCCATAAGTTCCACTCTGTACTCCAGCCCTCTCAGGTAATGCCCCAGCAACATACACCTAACCAACCAAAAAAAAAAACAATCTAGTTACTATTGGTCTTTAAGAATATTATATAAACAAAAATTAAAAAAAAAACACATATATTTTAACATTTAGTATCCTAACCAAAACAGTAAACGGGCAAGATAGTCCCGACTCAAAGAAACAAGGGGCTGAAACTGCATTGACGGGTTCTCGTTCTCCACAGCATCATTATTTTCAGTTCCATCATATGTAATTCCTATTGAGGTGCTTTCAGGTACAAGTGGAGCTTGTGAATGCATTTTTGGTGACAGAGTTGCAAGCAGACCATGAACAACAGAGTTGATTGTTTCTTTCAGGTCAGCCGATGTCGGTTCTGACAGCTCAGCAACCTGTTGACAGTAATCAAAACACATATTATTAAATATTGATACTTGTTAAAAATATCAACCATAATATTCTTTTTAACCTTTTCGGGCTGTAAAGATCTCAAGTAGTCCAGCAGTTCATTCTTTTCTTCCCCAACAAACTGTTGCATCTGGAGAGCAGCATTCTTCCTTTTAACTTCATGTAGCTCCTGAATTTAATCAAGTTTATGAAACATGAGCGAGTTTACTCTAGAAATGAATTATTTATTTACCTTTTTGACAGAAAACAAGCGGGATTGCAGTTTTAAAATATATTGTTGCACTTCCGGTATCATTTGACCAAGATCTGGAATCTCATGTGTGTTTTCACTAGACTTATGCGGTTCATCATCTTGACCTTTGGGTGTATTTATTATTATATTGTTGTTTTGAGATTTGGAATCTTCAATTGGCTGCTTATCTTCATCCGTATCAAAGTTCTTCTCCAGACACAGTCTATATTCAGCATTCCTTAACGTATACCTGCAATGTAACATGATTCAACAAGTTGATGCTTGTAGATCCTTTGATACTGTATAATATATTGTACAAAAAAACAAACAAAACCTAGTATATTCCCACTCTTCAGTAGGGTCTGGGGGGAGGATAAAGATAAACCTTATCCCTATCCCAGTTGGGATAGAAAGGCTGCTCCGAAGGATTCTCTGACTCAAAGTTATTGTTTGAAGTAAATCAACAACGCTTTTAATGCTTTTTTTCACAAAATAAGTAAAACAACGTTAAAATTAGTGCAGTTTACTTCTGCCACTTGAGGGCCTACACATATATACATTATATACGTTTCGCAACTGTACAAGAAGCCGTGGATGCACTTCTTGATAATGGAATCTGCGGACAACCAATGAGGGGGCGTTGTATAATATATTGTACAATATAATAGAATTTCTAGCCGAGTATGCGAGAATTTGATGGAAGATTATAAAAGATTTTAACTAATCAATGAGATTTTTGGCCTTGTAAATAAATGATCACCAACAAAAACACAATTTTTTTTCTTTTTGGTTAAAGTACAACTGTAGATATATTTAAATTCATATATACAACATTGATTGAATATTTCTTAATTACGTTCCCACTTGATGTACAACATTTTTGTGCACATTAAGTCAGCCAAGTATTCCCTTTAGGTCATTTTGTAACCTAAAACTAGCATGGTGGACGTTTTGCCTTCAGCTTTCCTTTTTAAACTTAAACACACACACACCTGTGCGTACTCATGAACTTCATAAACAATCACTATTAGGGTTGTAAACAGACCAAACAAGCCTCTGTTCATGTTTGTCTCTTTAGCATTGAATTTGTTCACAAATTAAACCACATAACCGAATGAAAATTTATGTTCATGTTCGTGTGTTAAGGAATTGAACTTATCTATAAACAGTTCATGAATGCAAACAAATTTAAATTGTTAAAAAAATAAAATAAAAATTTAAACCCAAACATTATTCATGATCACTTTAAATTAAATATAAAGTTAAGTACTTATTCCTCCTAGACCCTGTTGATTACTAAGATTTACCGGGTATGTTTGTTTGTAAGTACTTTATATAAAAACTATAAGCATAATTATCCCAAAACAAAACATAAGTTAAATAATAATCATAATGACACAAAGCTAATGTCTCAACACTCAAAGATCTAATTTCAAATGACTAAGTTTTTTACAAGATACAAACTTCAAATGACTAGGTTTCTAGTTTTAAATGTTAAGGTAATAAACTAAACACTAAAAATTTAACATTATAGAAAACATTTAATGAATGAACATATAGGAACATATTACCGAACACTCACGAACTGAACCAGCGCAATCTCTGTCCATGTTTGTTCATTTATTAAACAAACAAACATAAACGAACTTTCCATCGAATAGTTCATGAACGATTAGTTGAATTTTCAATTCGTTTACAGCCATAGGCAACATCTCATTCCTTTCCTTTCTTTGAACATCGTGGAGATTTTTTAAATGAGATTCATGCAAAAAATCGCTTTCGTTATTGCGTTTCTCATATACAATTGCAAAATAACCAATAAATTCTTACTACAGTCTTAATAGTCCACCTTTGATTTCCGAAAACCTTTCAACTGCTAGAAGTGATTGCAATTCCCCTTGTCTAACCTCTAAAGAGTGTGTTTGTTTGAGGTTGGTTTTCCAGATAAAAAATCTAGATAAACCTTGTCATGGAAACTGAAAGAAAACACACAAACACACTTTTCCATAAAGTAGACTGGTAGAAATGTAATAAATTAAAGTTCTATCTTGATCTAGTAGATCTTGTCACTTCATTCTACACAGTAAAGATTGGGGTGGTAATAGGAGAGAAAGGCGGTAGTGCAAGATGACAGTTGTGGTTAATGTCTGTGTTTTCCCCACAAAAAAAGAGAGACACCAGAGAAGGATGGGATAACAGTAGAATTTTTCATACCAACAACTTATAACCAAGTAAAAATCTAAAGGCTACAAAATAACATAAATGGGACATTTTTTTAATTTATAAACTTGAGCGACTTAATATGCATAGTATGTTTGAGTGCGCAAGGTGAGACATGTGTAAACCTTGGTTCCTAATAAAATTTTCAAGAATGATATATCACATATATGATTTGGGGACACCGGACACAAAATAATTGAAGTCTTTGTATTTTGATAAAGAACTACATCTGCATCATCTTTACTTATTTTGTTCCCAGAAAAAGGATCATATTTGAGTTTGGAAATATCCAAGTAACAAGTTCAAATTTCAGGCTTTTTTACATTTTTAGTTCAGATGTAGTTCTAGAAACCGAATTCAAATTTGGATATACACAGAATTCAGAATTCACTAATTTAGCATTCTAATTATTGGCCTAGTTAAGGTTGTAATACGATATGCCCCAAGATTATGCATATTTCCTTGTATAGTTGTATACATGAAAATATCACGGCTTAGACCCTCAAAACAAACAAGTAATTATAACAATGGTCATGCGAAAGGAACTGACCCGGTCATCAGAGATGAAACCAATAACTTGGAAAGGGGTTTCCATAAAGCTTCAATCAAAACTTGAAATTGGTCTGAAGGTAGCAATCCCAGCATTCCAGATATAGTCCTCTTCATGGCATCTACAGTTGTAGCTGGAACATCTTTTTGAATCATGCTTACATCCAATGGTTCAATCTCTTGAATCAATTTTAACAGCATTGATTTCTGATATAACAAATTAAAACCCATACCAGATAATTGGATATCAATCAATCAGCAAAAACAATGTTTTAGTTGCTTATATATATATGATCATCAAACAGGCAATTCTAAGCAAGATAATAATCAACCAAAACACTGGTTCGTCATCAACCTCTCGATTAACCCAATTAGAATTACTAAACTATGACACCATATACTTCATTTCAATAAATAAACAACTGTAATTCGATCACATGGATTGCAAAAAACCTTTGAGCGTGAATCCCCTTCATAGGCTCTGATTCTATCTGATGAAGCAAAAACTAGGGTTTTTATGAAACCTCTCGAAGGTTTTCCAAATCGAACAATCGGAAAAGATGCGGGATGATGTGGATGAACAGAGATTGATGTAGAAGAATAAAGTGAAGGTCGAGAAGAAGCACAGGAGAGAAAATTGGCGGCAAAAGCTGCCATAGACAGACACCCTTTTGAGCTCTATTGATCTCCTGGTAGCAGAAATTGTGTGCAATTAGGGCCACAAGCTTATCTTACTCCCTATTAAAGGCGAGTTTTTGGTGAAGTCAAAATTGGAAGTTTGACCCCATTATCACTCTGCAATTGCTCTTCTCTTTCTCTGTTCTTCAATTTGGGGTGTAATTGATGAATCTTTCATGTTAATTTCATATTTTTGCATTGATTGTGTTTTGTGTTTATTTAATTTTGATTTTTGATCATGTATTTTACTTTATTTTAAAAATATTTTTATAAGTTAATCAGACATCAAGGTCTTATTGAAAGCAACTACTCTATTCTTACAAACTTACAAACTGAATACGAATGATTATGAACTCTAGGGCACGTAGTGATACGAATTAATGCTCTTATGTTTATATGATTATATCAACTAGGTTTAATCCCATCCGCGCGTTGCGACGGGTTATCACAGTACACTTCCGATAACGACTATTATATATCATTTGCAAAATCATAAGTTAGATAACAAAATCAAATCTCTCATCACAAACTCTATACAATTATATATATATATATATATATATATAAACACAAAATTATACACAATTGAAAAAACAAAATTTAAAAATTTTAGTGGCCAAAATCGAAAAACAAAACTTTACTATTAAGTTTTAGTGGCCAAAATCGAAAAAACAAAACTTTATATTATATAAAAGTTTTAGTGGCCAAAATCGAAAAAACAAAACTTTAAAAAGTTTTAGTGGCCAAATTCGAAAAAACAAAACTTTATATTATATTAAAGTTTAGTGGCAAAAATCGAAAAAACAAAACTTTAAAAGTTTTTGTGGCCAAAATCGAAAAAACAAACTTTATATTATATAAAAGTTTTATGGGCCAAAATCGAAAAAACAAAACTTTACATTTAGTGGCCAAAACCGAAAAAACAAAACTTTATATTATCTAAAAGTTTTAGTGGCCAAAATCGAAAAAACAAAACTTTAAAAGGTTTTAGTGGGCAAAATCGAAAAAACAAAACCTGATAATATATAAAAGTTTTAGTGGTAAAAATCGAGAAAACAAAACATTAAAAGTTTTAGTGGACAAAATCAAAAAATCAAAACTTTATATTATATAAAAGCTTTGGTAACCAAAATCGAAAAAACAAAACTTTACTATTTTTTTCAGTTGGTTTTTAATATATATATATTAATTATCAAGTCCTAGTACACATAGTTTTGTGTTTATTTTATTATGCCATCTTTCTTTGTTTCTTTTTTTAAAAAATAACTTAAAATATATTTTTATTTGTTGAGAAAAATTTTAAGCTTTTATCGCGAAGAAAAACTGTCTTATACTCTTCTCAAACACCCTAATACGGTAATATTCGTTATGATATTTATAATTAGTAAATTACATAAAGAGGTATTGTTAGCTCCTAATAATTTTAAAATAATATTAAAAGCATTACTGGCACGTTAAAACAGACGAGTCGAGTAGGGGTTAGATGAATGAATTCATTAATATACACATCAACTTAAATACAACTTGCTTAACAAACATTTCAATATGTTAATCTAGTTAAGTTTAAAGATTCTAGTGTAAATATTAGTGATGGTTATTGTTTATATATACAAGTTGAAATAAATAGCAATTACAGTTAAGTATGTTTTTAAGTTTATGATAGAATAAACATCCTGTTTATATCTTAAGTTTCCCTTTAATGAATGTTTTTTTTATTTGTGTTTTAATATTTAACTAGGTTTAATCCCATCCTCGCGTTGCTGCGGGTTATCACAGTACACTTCCGATAACGCGTATTATATATCATTTGCAAAATCATAAGTTACATAGCAAAATCAAATATCTCATCACAAACTCTATACAATTATATATATATAAACATAAAATTATACAAAATTGAAAAAAAAAACAAAATTTAAAAGTTTTAGCGGCCAGAATTAAATAAACAAAACTTTATATTATATAAAAGTTTTAGTGACCAAAATCGAAAAAACAAAATTTGATATTATATAAAAGTTTTAGTGGCCAAAATCAAAAAAAAATCTTTAAAAGTTTTAGTTGCCAAAATCGAAAAAACAAAACTTTATATTATATAAAAGTTTTAGTGAACAAAATCGAAAAAACAAAACTTTACTATTAAGTTTTAGTGGTCAAAATCGAAAAAACAAAAGTTTATATTATATAAAAGTTTTAGTGGCCAAAATCAAAAAAACAAAACTTTATATTATATAAAAGTTTTAATGACCAAAATCGAAAAAACAAAACTTTACTATTAAGTTTTAGTGGTCAAAATAAAAAAAAAAACAAAACTTTATATTATATAAAATTTTTAGTGGCCAAAATCGAAAAAACAAAACTTTAACAAGTTTTAGTGGCCAAATTTGAAAAAACAAAACTTTATATTATATTAAAGTTTTAGTGGCAAAAATCAAAAAAAAACAAAACTTTAAAAGTTTTTGTGGCCAAAATCGAAAAAACAAAAGTTTATATTATATAAAAGTTATAGTGACCAAAATAGAAAAAACAAAACTTTACTTTTAGTGGCCAAAATAAAAAAAAAACTTTAAAAAGTTTTAGTGGGCAAAATCGAAAAAACAATACCTTATAATATATAAAAATTTTAGTGGTAAAAATCAAGAAAACAAAACATTAAAAGTTTTAGTGGCTAAAATCGAAAAAACAGAACTTTATATTGTATAAAAACTTTGGTGACTAAAATCGAAAAAAAAAACTTTACTATTCGTCCAAGTGGGAATTCTTCTAAGAAATCCCCTTCATCTAGTCTTTATCTTTAATCTTTCTTCTTGTCTTTCCCTTTCATCTTGATATCAACTCTGACATTAACAAATCATCGAGCGGAGAAGCTTTCAATATTATGATGAAAGAGACTATCTAAGAAGGTCCCACTCTGCTTGCGTCCGCTAGCTGACGACGTGTGTAACGCATGCTCCTGTTCCTTTAAGTTGGTTTTTAATATATATATTAATATTAATTAATATCTTGATGTGAACATACATAACATTTGCTTTCAGCTAATTTTAAAAGTATTTAAAAAGTCAAAACCTTCCTCTGTAATTTTAATTTTTTTTCCTCAACAATTAATTTCAAGAATATTAATTTTTTTCACCAACACATTATTAGAGACTATTGTCTCAACTAATACCACACTAGTTAACAAATAAAAATCGGTTTAAAAACTAATTACATATATACCCAGCTGAAAATTTTAATTACATTATATCCAATTTTAATATTTTTACACAATAGGACAAAAATAGCATTTTTATCAATAACTCTTTGAATTCAAAAATCCCCATACGTAAACATACTGCTCACGACTACTCCATCACTCCCCCGCGCTCCATACGGTTGCTCCGTCGATGTCGCCCTATTCCGTCGCTGCTCCGTCCGTTTCCTTTTTAGTTTCCTCTAATCTAAAACATTCAAGGAGCATATATTGATTTTCGGTCGGTGCGTGATGGGTGTTGACCAAATTGCAATGTCTAGAGTAATTTGAACATGTATGTTTTTCTTTCTTTTGTTTAAAAACTCTTATTTTGTAGATTAAAATGCATATTGGTGCTTTTTGGCAATCAATAAAAGTGATAGAAATTAATTTTAAACTTGCTGATGGTTTGTGTTTTTTGGCAATCAATAAAAGATCGTTTATCTATATGTGGTTCGTATGGGGGTTATACGGTCCGTATAGGGATGATATTTTTCTGACTAATTTCTGACATCACAATGCTATACAACTCGTAAAAAGGACGTTGGTGTACGAATAACGAGGATGGTGTATAAATAGGTGGAGCCTTGCTAAGATTTGCGTGATTTAATCAAATCAACACACTGATTACTTATTTATACTAAATTAAAAAAGACAAAATTGTTCAAACTGATTTTAACAACTATAAGACATTATTTTAATCATAACAACTATCATAAGTCTTCTTGAATAATTGGATTAAAACAACGTCTTTACCACATTGGTTTTTCTAAAAAAAATTAACAAATTATGCATTGTATTAATATGGGCCTTAACTAAAAAGAATCACTTCAATAAAAGAGGGGAATTTTTGGGCCTCAATTTCAATGTGGTATACTGGTATCAGACTATCAGTATCACTGGTATGTGACCATCAGATTATGTATAAACTATTAACGAACAAACTATCTAAGTTGGGCTATAGCTTTTAAAGGCTCCTGCTCTGCAGCCTCTGCTTAATTAAATGTTGAAGATAACTCAACCTTTATTTTTTTAAGTTTTGTTTTAAAGCTCAAGTTAGACATAAAAAATTTTAATCTTGTGATTTATTTGTTTATTATTAATTATTTAATTTAATTTATTTCATATTAATTTTATTTATATATATAATTATATATTTTTTAAATTAATAAATAAAAATAACATTGAACACGTGTTACACTTTGTTAGCTTGGTGGCTTACTTTTATTTTCATGTCCATTTTTCCTATTAACTAACAAAATTTTCCTTCTCTCTTATTAAATACTAATAAACTAAAAATTATATAATAATTTATTTTTCTCCTATTAGTATGTGTGTGTGTGTGTATATATATATATTTGAACAGCAAATTTCATTAACTATCCAAAAAACAATCCAGCAAAATACTAGAAGCTCAGATTACACCAAAACATACAGACACCAGCTATGGTATCTAAACATAAACTTACATAGAGCATTAAAATTACATTTCGAACCCTATTAGTATATAGTTTATGAATATTTTAGTTATTCAATCTTTTTATTTCAGTTTTTTCATTTGTTTTTTTATTCATAGTAACTGTTTAATATTTCATTAATATAATAACGTGTAATACATGAGTTTTAACCTAATATAGTATAATATAATATATATGACTATTATATTTATAATAATTTTATGTACAAAACAATTATTTATTTTAAGACTCACTTATTTATTTAATTAAAAATTATATAAAGAAAAAGTAATTTTTTCATGCTTGCGATGCGGCTTGAACTCGAGTTTGATAAATAAATTAACCGTGTTTAGGAATGTAAGGTTTTCAAATCGGCTTCAGAAAAACTCAAAATTTGATTCGATTCGATTCAAAGTCTAATATCGAATTTCGAATTTGTGATTTTCAATTCAATTTGATTTGAAATTCGAAATACAAATATATATATGTAGTAGTTTAATATATGTATAAACTGAACTTATAATTGGACTATTTAGTTTAAGGTTTTGATCATTAATATTTTGAATCTTTGAAATTAACATTCATTTTGCAAATTAAGTTTAAAGATTTTTTTTTGGCAAAATTTGAATTGAATCAACTTGAATTCAATCTAAGTTTTAAGTAGGGTGTGAAGAATGTACGTTGTAAACAACCTTATCTCTTCTCGTAGTAATAAAGATACTGCTTCCAATGAGACATCCGACTCATGATGCCGGATTAACCGATCAACACAACACTTATAACATTATATTTATAAAAATTAAGTATAATAACGTTAAAATTAGTGTTTTACTTGTAGCATTCGAAAACAGACAAATATATACATTACGGAGTATGACAAAAAAAAGTTTCGGTCTTTTAATTTGTATCTTGTAAATTGATTCAGAGTTTAAATGCATCTGGAAGTTGCTCTTTAATTTTTCAATTTAATTAATTAATCGAATGTTTTTAGTTTACTAAATATATTCTGCCTTAACATGCCAGTTTTAACGTAATAAAGTAAACGCTATTTTCTCATAATTAATTAATAATTAAGTAATTTAGTTCAACATACGTACGGCGACAGATCGATGATTAAGGTTTTATCTTCCAACTATGTGATTAGTCGTTTGTTGTTTCCAAAACACGGGTAATTGTAAAATATGATTTATTATTATCTGGATAATGTATATTTTATGGTTAAGTTGCAATATTGTATTTAACAATAATTGATTAGAAAAAAGAAAAGAATGAAGATAAATTAATAAATAAAAGATCGAACGTCCAAAAAAAAAAAATGCATGTGCATTATGGTTTAGTTTTCATATCCATTTAAGAACTTCACGTTCCTCTCATTAAGGCAAGCAATTTTAGATATATTATATCCAACCTAACAACTGTCACTATATACTTTACACTTTGTTTTCTTAATCATTAATAAATTCAAATAAAAAATATATATATTTATATACAAATTCGTTAAATTGAAACTCTTAAAAGGCACAAACTAAGGCTAAACGAAATCCTATTATTCAAGATTTATCTCTTTCAAACTTATGGTATATAGCTCAAATCTTTTACGTTTCGAAATAAATTAAGTTTACTCGATTTCCATACGCGTGATAAACTTATAAAACAAGCTAGCAATGTAAGATAACAAGCACAAATTCATGTGACATGTAGATTGGTATAATGTGAATACTCGATTGTTTGCTTGTTTGTTACGTAACAAAATTTAATCTTTTGAGTAACCAATTAATCTATGAAAAATTAAAAGACAGGAGTTTAAATTTCTTACTTCACAAGATAGACACATACGTACAGATTCTTAATTATTTATGAAAAAACATACAAAAGAAACCCGTAACGTCCCCATCTTAAATACCTAAATTAAACTATACACGTAATTATATAAATAGGTGACTTAATTAATTAATTAATTAACCACCCACACACATTAAAATTCTAAATCACCGAATCTTTCTTGCATTTGACTTCACACGGTCGGTTACGTCTGACAACTAAACATTCACCTGTTCAACGACGTCGTTCCGGGGTCCAATGAGGCAAACTTTGACTAAAATGCGTTGACAATACTCTGGAGTCAAGCAGTTCCATGATGGGTGTGAAACTTACACATCTTGGAACTTTGTACTGATTGATCGATGCACCTCTTGATATCGCGTAGTCCATTAACTCTTCAAACGTACCGTTTTTCACCACCCGAATCTCCAGCGGCCCGATTGAATTGCATTCGACCCGACCCTGACGGTAAACCGAGTTCAAAGTGTTCTCCATTGCTAAACAACATTGTTCAAGCACGTCGTTTGTTGGAGAGTTGCCTGAATCTTTAACTAATAACTCCCAGTAGATCACGTAATGACCCGGGATCGTGTTCGTATCGGCATAGCTCGTGTACTCGACTACGGTGGTGTTAAAATCTTTTAAAAGTTTTGACGCATTCTCAACTGCAGACTGTAACTCTGCCTCATCCGTTTTGTCAGAATCAATGCTTAAGAGCACGTTTTGTCTTCTGACAAAACGGAAATGTGGGGCAGAGTTATGGAACCCGGTAACCTGCAGGATGTCACCTACGCGATACCTGCACAGGCCCGCGTAAGTTGTGATCACAAGCTCGTATTCTTTTCCGACTTCCACGTTCACGAGGTCGACCAGCTTGTCTTTACTGGCCCCGTTTGGAGATTTCGGGTCGTGTGGTAGAAACTCGAAGTAAGCCATGTTTGGCATGATGGTGTACGAAACTTCGGAGGGTTTGCACATCGGGTTCAAATTGAGCCCGAAATAACACTCCGATGAAGCGTACATCGTGCAAACCTTTGGTAACCCACCGCTGTAATAATCCAACGTTGGAATGTATTGTGCCATTGCACCGGTGACAATCACCTCCAAGTATTTGGTATTCGGCCAAATTCGGGTAATAATTCTTTCCCAATTATCCTTGACGCACTCGGATTCAATAAAATCCGAAAGCTTAGGGTTAGGTCTTAACACCCGTGCCATGCATCCACGGATATCCGGATCAGATATCTTCGGGTTAAGCGTTCCGGTTCGGATATCCTGGGCCAGCTCCCTCCAGTTTAGCTGCAGAAAGCGAATGGCACGGAGGAGACCCGAGGCAAAAATGGCACCAAGACGGAGGACTTGTTCACGTTCATAAAGTCCGCATAGCATCTGCGTATACATGCTCTGAAACGAATCGGGGCAAAGAATGGCCTCATTCGGGCTCGTGTACACATTGTACGGGTCAAACGCCCGGGTTTTAAAATGATCGCTTTTGTAGTAGCTGGTTAACACGGGTCTGGCCATTAACCCGCCCGGAGTCTTCGTTTCGGATTTCACGAACAAAAAGTACAGTCCTTTTCCCTTGTCTAAACCGGGCATGTACCTGTCACAAACAATTCAGTCTCATAAAGAAAAAAAAGTCAACGCATCAAAATCTATTACGTGTACATTATGTATAAGTTATTGTACTTTATTATTATTGTGCAACTTACAGGTTCATTACAGGCATGAGAAGACTGTACAACAGCTGCCGTCGATCCAACTCTTCGCGAATAGTCGGCATCAGTTTTCGCTCACCGGCGGATGTGCCGGAGCTAGTCAGAAATTCAGAAATTGGATGAGCAGATAGGATCGGGGATCGGTCACCATTGGCAATGCGTTGGATGATAGGCTGAAGATCCTCATAAGTGACCATGGGTATCTTCGACTTAAAACTTTCTCGGTCAGTGGCACCACCGAGATTGTAAAGCCGAAGATACTCGGTTTGAGCGTTCCGAGTGAGAATCTCAGACAGAACGCTCTCTTGAACTGCATCGGCGTTTCTCGTCATCTCTTCGATAAACTGAAGCGCCTTTGCATCTTTCTCGCATGCTGGCGGTCCCAAAGGCGAACATAAAGTATCAACTGCCATCGTATATTATAAATTTGAGACAGTTTTTTTAACCACGAAGAATAATTTTTTTAAAAAAACTGCCAAACAAATTTTTAAAAGTAGAATCAAGTTTTATTGGGTTTTGAAGTGAGGAGAAAATGAAGGGGTGAAGGGGGTTTATATAGTGGGCGGAGGAAATGGTCACGTGACATGTTATGGTGGGCCCATGGGGACTAGGAAGGAAGGTAGGCTGACGAGGGGAGAGATGGTGGGCAAATTTGTAATTTTGAAGTATGGCGGGATGTATGGTTGAGAGGAGACATGTGGGGTCATGACAGGTAAAGACAGCAACATTACAGGAGACATGTAGGTCCACGTTCGCACACGTCAGCTAAACCACGCGGCTGTTTTCTGGTAAAATTGTTGCCGTTTGATTAAGACGGCTGGCCGGCGTACTCGGCACTCGGCAGTGTCAACTGTTGCTAACGTGGCACGTGCGAAATACCACACTCACATTTCTCTTTAACTCGTTTACATTTTTTCTTGAACGGCCTTTAACTCGTTTACATGATTAATAATGAGAAATTGAGAATTAGTGTGTTTATTTGTTTGATTGAATGATTAACTGTGTATAAAATTGATTTTTTTTTAATTTAACTTGTTTACAAGAATAAAGATTAATGTTAATGTGTATTTTGTTTATTAGATTGTGTAATTAACTATATAAATAATCAAGGTTTTCTCTTGTGTGAGCCAGAATAAATAGCACGTAATTTGTTTTAAAGCTGGCAAAAAAAATACTTGCAGGTTAGATTTTATAATTTCTCTTTTTTGCTACATAAAAAGTAGAAGAGTCACTCTTAAATCATCAAAACAAATGTTAAACAAGTTATTTTTAACTTTTCAAATATTATATTTGGATTAATCATGTCGTCCCTAACATATAAAACATGATAAGACATGTTTTGTCAAGCTAGCCCGACCACTAATTAAAATGATTAGACCGAATGATGTCATAGATAACAGAAAAATTATAATTATTCAGGTTTCTCTAACTTATATTTAAATATGAAGATATTTTATGTTTTGAAGAAAAATATTATAGATCCTGTATTACTAAATTAATTAAAAAAATATAAAATTTTGAAGAATAAAAAGTTTAAATATGGTCTCATTACACTGGTTTTACCATTTAAATATTTGTTCCATGATCAACCCTTGATGTGCATTCAGTTTGGGGAGGCTTTTATACCACCAAGGTAACTGTGGTGTGTGTTTTAAATTGGGTCAAGTGCTAAATTATGGGTTGTTCACTTGTGTGTTATAATGTGGGTGTTGTAAGTTAATTTCATTTCATGGTTATCTTTTTTATTATGGTGTGTGTATTCCTTTGTGTGTGTGTGTGTTGGGTTTTTTTTTTTTGGGGGGGGGGGGGGGGGGATCGGGGGGATTATGGTGAAACCTTCAGGTGCTGCAAATTGTAAATAGATGCCCTAGTTCAAAAAAATGGTGAAAGATCTTGTACAATTGTTTCCAAACACACAAGAAGTAACATTGAGGTTTTTTAACATAATGGGGTGTGAATATTGAATTATCGAATATATCATTCACTTATTGACGGGTGTGAGTATTGGAGCAACTCATATACCATTAGCAGAAGGAGGTGGTGTGTGTTTGGTGTCAGTTAATAGGTGTCTCGTGAACTAATAAGCAGGGGCAGTCCTAAGAATTGAGGTGTTCAGAATTCAAATATTAAATTAAGAGTGTTTAAAAAAACAAAAATTGTTTAAAATCAAAAACCGAATCATATTCGTAACTAAAAACCGAACCAAATTCTGAATTCAATTTCGGTTCGGTTCCTAACTGTATCCGAATTCGGTTTTCTGTTCGCTTCACCGTATCCGAGTTCTGGATTTCGATTTTTGGTTCAATTTTTTTTTTAATTCGGTGTGTTCGATTTATTCGATTAATTGATTAAACTGAATTCAAATTTAAATTTACTATTTTACTAATAACATATAAGATTGAATTCGGTTTATTTGCTATGGTTTATTTTGTTTTTAACCATTTTAATTGGGTTATAATCTGTTTATTTGTTTGAATTCGGTTTATTCGGATCGGTTTACTTGGTTTTTAACCGGCTTATTTGGTTTTTAATCGGTTTGTTCGGTTTTCAGGTAGGGAAAAAAATTGAAAACCTATCAAACCGAACCGAATAAACATTAACCGAACCGATGAATACTCTAGTTTAAATGTCATGAAAGTAACTTTAAATATTTAAAAGAAAATTACTGTTTGTACATTTTAAATCATTTGTTTATAAATGGTTCCTTTTAGTTCTCTGAAACTTGTTAGTTTTCGTTTAAATGAGTCTCTGTATATACATATATCGAATATTTGATGGCCCCTTAAAAAATGGGCCCGGCACGAAGGCCAAGTTTGCCCCTTCCCCGGGCCACCCATGTTAATAGGGATTATTAAGTTTGAAAATTGTGAATATAATTATTGGTGTAACTAAGTATGGATGACATAATGATCTTTTGTTTCGTGTCTTTATTTCATTTTTAGTTTGAACGATGTTTTTTCTCACACTCACTTTTAGCCTGTAAACAATGTCGACTATTCGACCTCTGTGAGAAACAATGACGACACCCGATGTGCAGGAACCTCGTGAAATGGTAAACCTTTTCCTCTATCAAAATCAAGCATGGGATAAAACCTAAGCTTACCCTCACCTAATATCCTTTAAATTTGTCCCCGAATGGATTCAAACCTTCAGCCTCTACTATGAAAGGTGAGAGCTTTAACCATTGGGCCAGTTTTCCCTTGATATGTGTACTTTTTATGGGGAATTTATATACATATTCAGGTCCTCGTAGTAGTGTGTTGTAAATCAATATATTATATGTCTTGTTCAATATAGTAACTTATTTATATTAACATCATGTTGATTGATCCTTATATTAGATTTAAACATGTATATAAAAAAATATAAATAATATGAGATGAGATGAGATGAAATGAAATGTGTATTAAGTAAGTGAAACATTGATTCTTAACATGGTTCTTGAATGTTTCAGATTCAATGAGTTTTCAGTTAGTGTGTATGATAAGGATGAAACTAGATGGAAAAGGTTTGAGGTTTATGAATTCTAGGTGCTTAGTAATTCGTGAGTGATGTTTATTACATAGCATGTGTGCCCCTAAACGGGAAAAGGAACTTTCACTTTTTTTGATATAAAATATAAAGGGGAGTTGTTAAAGAAAACAAACAAAGTAGTTGTCTTTATACTGCATCATGATGTATTTAAAAAAAAAAATAAACGATGTATTCCGTTGGGTATAGACGTGAGGGGGCAGGGATGGCTATATTTCTGGGAGCGAACTCCGGGTGAATATAAAGCGCATGGATACAAGTTAGGCCTTGGAATGAAAGACAATTCCGAATCCGCTTTGTCTACGAACAAGGAAGCTATAAGTAATGCAACTATGAATCTCATGGAGAGTTCGATCCATTAGGTTCTTCGATTTGTTCAGAAAAGAAATGTGAGAAAAGAAAACATCTTTTATTACGATTAAAAGGACCAATCTCAAATAGACCAGGATCCAATTTCGGGTCATTTCTTGGTGAACATGATTTGCCATAATCTCTTCGATCCCTTCATTTATGTGCCAGAATAAAGAGAGATTTGGTAGGAAAGTGGAAGAGACTTTTTTTTGTATATGATAATCAAAGGGAGTGGGAAAGCTGCAGTAATTCTTTGGAAAAGCCCGCTTCTCTTTGTCTTCGAGCTTGAATTCTTCAATCCATTGATCCGTTCCTTCATATACCTCCCCAACAATAGATAGAGACAAATGGGAATACCCAAACCACGTCTACAAAATGCCAGTACCATGCAGCTGCTTCAAAGCCAACGTGATGCTCCTTGGTCAGATGACCAAGATATTGGCGAATACCACATATGATAGGGGGCTCACTGGAATAGTTCCGGCAAATTCTGGGATAGACATTGCTCTACATGATACTCATTATGTGGTTGCTCATTTCCATTATGTACTTTCTATGGGAGCCGTTTCTGCTTTATTTGCAGGACTTCACTATTGGGTAGGTAAAATCTTTGGTCGAACATACCCTGAAACTTTACGTCAAATCCATTTTTGGATCACTTTTTTCGGGGTTAATCCGACCTTCTTTCCCATGCATTTCTTAGGGCTTTCGGGTATGTTACGTCGCATTCCAGATTATCCAGATGCTTACGCTGGGTGGAATGCCCTTAGCAGTTCTGGCTCTTTTAAAATGTCTAATTTAAATCTCAATCTTATTTAATTACAAAGAAAATCGATCGTTTTCACCCCAACCGCTTTTCACCCTAACCGCTTTTTGTCCCTACATTATGACTCTTAATCTAACCCGACAGACGTGTATCTTCCCTAAGCATAAACACAATTAATCAAATTATTTTGCTTCTATAACATATTGTATTCTAGAAAGGAAAAAATGAACTAATAACAAGTCAACAATTATGTGATTGTGGCGAAATTGTTTTCTTATCTCAAAAAAATTGATAAAAAATATATGGTTTTAAAATGAAAATTTAATTAATGGAAATGGTTTATTAATAAAAAAGAGATTTTTACATATTTTCTTCCTAATAAAAACATATATTAAATATTAATTTCATATTTAAAATTAATTACATATTTTCTATTGGCATAATAAAATATGCAACAGGCTTTTTTATTTAAAAGGAAAATATGTCTCAGGATTGCAATTAACTTTTTTACTCGACTAACGTATACTAAATGTTATTAACAAAGAATATATGCAAATACCTCATTATAAAAAAAAAAAAAAAAGAAGAAGAAGAAGAAAAAAAGAAAAAAAATACAACAAAATCCGAGTCATGCCATGAGGTACCGGCCCTCGGCCCCCACACAGGGTGCGAGACTGATGTGGTTAGGATGCATCATCTACCAGCTGCAAAACTAATGGTGGCATCATGCGTGGATCGGTCACCAAGTGGTGACCCAATTTAATTTTTGTTTTATGTTTCTTAAAAGTATTTTTTTATTTAACAATTTGTTTATTTTTCTGCATTGATTTGTATATGTTAAGTATTAAAAAAATTAAATACATAGTATTATTATTGAATTTATTTGTTAATATTCTAATATTATAATAAAATTCAATTATATTCAAAACAATCTATTTTCTGGCCTAAAGTAAAGGCAAAAGTGTGAGATTGTGATGGATATACAGCCCCTAGGCCAGATGGTCATAATTTCAACTTTCTCAAAAAGGCATGAGATTGTAGGGCTGTTTAAAAAGCTTCCGGCTCGAAACTCGCTCGAAAAAAGCTAGAAAAAGCCCGGCTCGAAAAAAGCTCGTTAAAAACGAGCCGAGCCGGAGCCAGGGTTGGCTCCGCTCGAGCTCGGCTCGTAGCTTGGCTCGATTTTTAATACATATATCTTCTTATTCTAATAAATAAGCATCTCACTTTGCCACATGTCATCTTATAACATACATAGCTTCCACATGGCAACATCTCAATCTCCTTCTTTTATGTATTAACCCATACACGGTCACCCGGATATGTCTTTTACACGCGGATCTGTTTTTTTTTTTGGAGGAATTGGAGAGACTCGAGACTTCGAGGGGACGCTGCTATGTTTACCATTTTCATTTTGAAAAAACCCTAATCTCTCAATTCCCGTTATGTTGTCGATTGATTTCCCTTGCTATGTTAGGGCTCAACAAATTGGATGTACTATGGAACCAAATAACGATTCTGAATCGCCGCTAGAATGGGAGTTTGTGGTTGTTTTAGTTTTACTGTCTGGTATGTAAATTTATTAATACTTTAACTCTAATCTCTCATTCCCTTTTAGTCTTTTACAGTTTGTGGTTCCTTCGTTTATCATTCTGGTGTGTGAATTTATTCAATGCTTGAAATTGATGTTCTTATTAATATACACAATCTGCTTTGTAGTTTTTTATATCTTGCTTTGTTGTTCTTATTCTATAACATTGGAGCTGATTGAAAAAATGACGTATAACAGTTGTGATCCCAATATATGGACCTATAATATATTGATTGGCGATTTATGCAAGATGGGATGCATGTCGGTTGCAAAATCCTTATCCATGTGTCACACCCCCAAATTCCCACGTGCGGTGTCAGACCGCGCGGGTGTGACGTGGCCAGGATCACAGCTCTCGGTCATATAGAACGACTCTATATGAGTTACACAAACATACAATTTTGTAAAATAAACATGTTTTCATAATAAAGCAGCAAAAATGTTTGATAACTAAAGCGGCGGAAATGTGAAATATTACAGCGGAAAGATAAATTGTTAATAGACACTACAAAATCAGTATTGTTTTAAAAGACATAATTCAATCACAAGCCTAGGACATGAGTCTATATGTAAGCCAGACTCCTTAGTGCTTCCTTGTGCGCATCCTAGCTTGAGGTCCATTAGTTACCTGAGAATACATGCGAAAAGTGTCAACTAAAAAGTTGGCGAGTTCACAGGTTTAGACAGACAGAAATAGTAAACAGACATATATTAGGTTTGTTAAGTTTAGTTGTTGGATCTACGATCCGTAAGTGTGTCAGTTCATCTTACCGAAACTCGACTGTTTCCGTTTGCTTCCTCGGGTCATCGCTGAACCCGACATCAACATCGATATTACGCTCGTTATGACCTCCAGTCAACATTGGTGCCGAGCGAGGCTAGTCAAACCCAGTAGTACTACGTAATAACAACTCGTTTGTCATACAACTAACGGTAAGGATACGTGAGGGCTTAATGCGATAATAGTTACACTCGAAAATGGTTTTACAACATACCAGTCATATATCTAAAACAGTATTCTCAGCCCAAAATTTAGTAAAACAGTTAAAGAGTAAAAGTGGGGCTGTAAACTCACCTGAGTTTAGTAGAGTATGTTCCTACAAGAAACATTGTAGCTCACCGGGTAGCAGTTACCTATATCACATAGGTGTTATAAGTTGGTGTTCACATACATGTGGGTCTCACAAAACCGTGTTTGTGTCCTAACAACTCTAAGTTGTTATGTGGGTCGCGTTGGCCGTGTTTGACCTAACGACCCGTTGGTAACGGTTTTAGTTCATGTGATCGTGTAACGTGCAATTTAGTGTCGGGTGAAGTGCGCGGATACCTAAATCACATTCAAGATGGAACTTACTATTTATAGTAAGTTCCTATTTTAGGAAAGTTCCCAAATTAGGCAAGTCATGCAAGAAATTATATTCTGATTATTCTATCAGGCATATTTAACCTAAGTGAGCATGTCATCACATAGCACATAGTCATACATAATCGATTAAGCACGTTTCGCGTATAAAAGTTACTAAATATAGAAAGTTGCAAAAATAAGCATATTTTACTAAGCTTATTAACCAATCTCATCTAAGTATCACTATCCTAGTTTTCAACTATCCACTTGATCATGCTTGTTTTCCTCAACACATTGCCATTTACGCATTTAGCAAAATAAAGTTACTATTTATAGTAATTTATGACATATGCACAGATTTCATTATTTCAAAAACATAAAATCACTTATTATATATCATATTAACATCAAATAAGCATGTTAGACACACAACATTATCAAACCCATCATTCCTTAGCAAACTTGTGACAAAAAGTTTCTATTCTTAGTAATATTCATAAAAATCTTACTTTTAACAATTCTAACAATTCCAATGTATCAATAACCATCACATTAGTTTCATATCATCATTTTAGACATAAATTATAGATCTAAACATACATTTGTGGCCATTTCATCATTTTTGCACATTTTGAAATAATAAAGTTACTATTTATAGTAAAAATGCGAATAACCTTGTTCTTGACATCAACAACACTTCTAACTCTTGCAAATCATCTCAAATATTAATTATAACAACATTTCAATATCAAAAATCATGTAAATGGGCTTAGATTGTACATGCATGTGGTTAAAAGTACCCATGTCATAGAAAAATCAATAAATCATCATCATATTCAATCAAAATCATCGTAGATCATCCTAGGATCATCAAATCAGTGGCATTTATACTAAATAACAGATTCATAGACTCAAAAATTCGTGATTGGGGTGGTTATAGTGTTGCATGTGGCCACAATGGCTTGCATGTGTGTGTAAGTGTAAGATTTGTATAGAATGGGTGCTAAAACTACCTCAAATGCCTTCGAATCACAGAAATGGAACTTGTGCAGCTCTGAAACAATTCTAGAAGGGCTGAGATGGCTTCAATCGCAAAGGTGAACGAGGTGTGAGGTCCTTGGAGTTTCCACAAGGCTTCAATCTTCGACAATGGCCTCCAAACAAGCTTGAAGAGGCTTCTACTGATGAGAAATGGCTGCAACAGAGCAATCTTGGTCGAGAAGACAGATTTCAGTCGAGAGAAATCGAGTAGGGGGTGTAGCAGAATGATTAACATTGGTTAAATAAAGACTTTGCGTGTATAGGGCCGTCGCGTACCACCGAGTCTTGCAAGAGTGCCCCTCTGCGTATCGCGATGATTAAAATAATCATTCTGTTTCCGAAACACGCCGCGTACCGCAAAGGAGGAAGATGATCGGTCGTCGCGTACCGCGACGCCTTTCGGGGAATTTGAATTTCCCCGCCCATGCGTCGCGTACCGCTAAGGCCCAATCAGAGGCCCTCAGCGTACCGCGATGGGTCCTGGGAGAGCCCAATAAGCCCAATTTTGTTGTTTCGAATCGATTTTTGCATTTTTCTTGATTACGATCATCGTTTCTCGACATATGAACATTGTTCTAGCTAATTTAGGTTCCCCATAACCTAAGTGCAGTGAAAGTGTACTGTGGTTTCACCAACGTTCGTTATTCAAGACACGTGCGTGCGTTTTGCGATAATTTCTTAAATTATTGGTGCGTTTGGACTGTTGTGCCACATGTCACACTAAATATTCATTATTCTAGTGCCACGTAAGTAATAATAATACACATTATTATTAAAATAAAGTTAATACTGACTTGTAAATTGCGAGCTGTCACACCATGTTAGGTTTATATCTTCAATTTATCCTTTGAAAAAAACATTTGTTACTCTGCCTCAGTAGGTACCTATATCCTCAATTTATACAGATCATTTTTTACCATGTTGAATTCATGAATTACTTGTATTATTTTATGTAGGTCAAGTCAATTGGAAGCTTTAAGGAGACTAAGCAGACACATGGGATTTTAACATCTGATATAGTCATGAGTATTGTGGTTCTTAATCCACCATCATCCTGTCTGTTGTGGCTTAAAGTTCTAATCAATTTTAGGAAAACCTAAATCAATATTGATTTCATGTATCAGGTGTTTACTATGCTTTATATTATTATTACTTAAATTGAATAGGTTATGTGGTTTCCAATCAGTTCATTATTAATCTAAATTGGGTTTAAAATTTGTTTTTCAGTTGTTGATAGTACATTGAAAATCGTTTTGTTAGTAAACTAAACTTTCTGTTGGGTTTAAATCTAATATGCTAATAGTATAACTAGATTACTCGATCGACTCTTATTTTTGTTATATTTGTTTTTGTTTTTAATACTTTAAGCACAATTGTTTTTGCATATTTAGTCTAGCTCAAGTTGTTTTGTCACACCCCCAATTTCCAACTAACGGAATCATACCGTTTGGGAACGTGACAAACCAGGATCTCAGATCATTAGACATAACGAATACCTCTATATGAATTTCAAAACATACTTTGGTCTAAAACTGTAACATCAAAGTTTTCAAAGTTTGCGGAAGCGTTTTAAAACCATAACAAACATAACAGTTGTAAAATGTAAATTACAGTGCAAAGTTTTAAATTGTTCAAATCCAAATAACTATAATGTAAAGACATGCATGCGACTCAATCTCCTAGTCCATGCCTGCTTTCTTGTGCACCTTAACGTCCTGAGAAAACATGTAAATCAAGTCAACACAAAGGTTGGTGCATAACACAGGTTTAAGCATTCACAAATGTTGAAACCACAGTTTGAATATAAAGTTTGCAGATAACATAATCACACATGCATAGTCATGATAGCTAGTCATATATACTATTTACATAAGTGGTCGACACCGAAGCTGACTAGTGCATGCTATCGCATGTTTTGCCTTGCCACTATTGTCTAGCACAAACAATAGTAATGATTGTTTGGTCAGTCAAACACCTGCGTAGATCCCATCTACCAAGTGAGGTTTGTCAAACCTAATAGATCTATTTCCAACTAACACGCTTTGCGCTACGGCAAACTAAACGGTTCGAAGTGTAAGGACTTTTAAATGCTATGTTGTCACATAATGTAAACAGCTAACTCATGCAAGTGATATGTATTCAAAAGTTGTTTGTTGCACATGTTTTCTCTCCCAAAACAGTTAAAATAAGAAAGGGGCCGTGTACGCACCTTTAATTGTTGCAGAATGATCAAACACGTGAACTCGCGTATAAAGTCCTCTTATGAAGAACCTGTGTTTTAACAATAATCTAGTGTTATTCGGAATGTCGTGTTGTGCTTGAAATCACATACGTGTCAATACACGTAAGTTAGAATGTTAGAAACGTGCATACGAAAGTACGCATGCCTTTGAACTCGTTTAAATAAAATCATATATGATTTTATTTAAATAAACGTAATTGTACGCTATTACGTTTTCGTTCTAAAATATGAATTTTATTATTTCAAGATGTTCGTATTCCCGTTACGGTTCCAACGCAACTCGAACGGCTCAAATCGGAGTTCAAACGAAGAAGTTATGATCGAAATACTAAAAAATTTGATCTAAACCTCAAAAACAGTTGGAGCCGGGTTCGAACCCGCGACCTCCAACTCCAACACACCCACAACCTACCATCTAAGCCCACTCAACATTTGTAACAAAGGCCCAATTTAATTTGTTTTAAACATTTACAAATCCGGTTTCCTTTGTTTAACCATAGCCGAAGCCATCAAGTCCCAATTGATCCACAATTCGAACTCGATCAACCCTGTGACCATGGGGCTTTGTTCCTACTGATACAAACGAGTTCACAGGTGTTTTTAATTTGATGTTTTGTATAAAAATCCAGTCCAATTCGGTTTAAACAGGTTCGAACTCGAACCTCAATCACTATACTTTGATTTGATGAAATTCTTTAATACCAGATCCTATATGTAACATCACTGTACTTCCGGTCGTCCGTACATCCGTACATCCGTACGATTGTACTGTTACGATATGAGATTTATTATGATTAATGATAATGGATTATTTGCTGATATTATTAATGATAATCATTGTTACTGGTATACATGTTTAGAGCATATTATACGCGTAAACCATGGGAAGTTTAGTTGTAACTCAACTAAACAGAACCAGAGAGTTTATCGCAGTTATATTGTTGATGATTATGGATTTGGTTTGGAAATGGAAAAGGGATTTAAATTGGTTGTTGTTTGGTTACTAAACATAGTCAAGGACACATGGTCATGGTTTATCGAAATAGCGGTGGGACGGTGGCTAGGGCAGTTGCGACTGACCCTTACATATGCCCTATACATATGCATATTTCGGTCTATCATGGATGTGTCAGTGACTAGGGTTTAGTTGGTTTTGGTTTGGGAATGATAATATTAAAGTTATTAAATAAGGGGAATTAATTACGCGATGGTGAGGATACGGACATTACTTAAACACGAATGTTGATTCAGAAATATTAACTTAATAATGTATTCGCGTGGGTGACGATTCACACGAGTATAATTATTAAGAACAATATTCTGAAACGACATTCCATGAATCGTAAATCGAATCGAAATACGATACGAGCATTGGATTCGCAAAGGTGACGATCTTTACGAATACGTACGCGAGTAACGCGTTTCGACGAGATAATTAAATAATATCTAACGATATAAAATTAATAAATGAAAGCTTAAAACGTTTATTAGGAATCACAACTTAAGACGAATTCGAATAAAATTTAATTATTAAAGAATTAATTTAACGAATTTTTTAAATAAAACTAAAACTGTGTTACGAAACCACTTTAATTGTAATCGTTTTACGAAATGAATTATTTAAATCATTTTAATTAACGAACCCCCATTTATTTAAACAATTTGTGCTTAAATATGGTTCGCGATAAAAACCGAGCATAAACGATCATTTATCACATTTTATCGCGATAAAAACGAGGCCGAACACACGGGGACAAAACGCGGTATAATAAAGAAGAAACCCTTCTTTCTCCTTCATTTAACCTACACCCACTCTCTCTCTAACCTCCATTTTCGTCATCTACATCCACACCCATCTTCTCTCTAGCATAACTCTTTCGTTTGTTGACGGAATCACGAGATTTTTGGCCCTAAACGACCACAAGACCGAGGGGAACAAGGAAGTACAAGAAAATCTCACATTCATTCACTGGATCGAGGTAAATCTAAGGTTTTATTCACAGTTTTGTTGTGAATCGCGATTTCTTAACTTTTGTGGGTAAAAACCGGGATTGGGGTTGTTTTGTTTTAAACCGAGTTGTGGGTGAAACGTGGGAAGCCATAGATGACCATATAACCTGCAAGATTTGAAAAATGAAGATGATGAACATGGCTGCTGGTTCGCGACCGCAGGTGGGCCGAACCCTCTTGGGTCCGCGAACCCTTGTGGGCGGGAAACATGGTGGCCGAACCGTGGGATGGCCACGAACCCTAGCGAACCATTAGGCAAACCTTCATGGGCCGAACCTTGTTCATTGGTTGACCGAACCTTGGACAAAACCCTAGCAGCGAACCCTCGTCTGTAGAACTTGCATGGCGAACCTAGAACCATATGACTGAACCCTTAGTTCAGCCGAAGCTTTCTCTACTCACGAACCCCTATGTCACGAACCTTTTGTGTTGTGATGACCGAACCCTAGGGTGACTAACCCCTAGCCGAACCCTTAAGTTAGATGGGTCGAACCTTTGTCTTGGGACAAAGAGGTTCGCTGCCCATTGTGGTATACAACCTAGTCCTTATTGATTTAGAAGATTAAAGATATATACAAGGGTGTATAGCATGTGTATTTATATATATATAAGCATGGATGTATATATGGATGTATCCATGCATGCATGAAAGGTCTAGACCACCACCTTTATCTTTTACTTTGAATTTTTAGAAAAATTAAGGAGTACACGTATATAAAACTTGGTTTATGATTAACTTAGTTTGTAGAAGTTATTGAATTGGAATTTAATGAATCACCAACTCAAAGTAGGGTAGTTAGAGTAATCGTGTATGCATGTGAGGATACATCTATGATGCAACAATAATTGTATTATTATGAATTAGTTAACAACTAGCCAATCAAACTATCTATAATAATGAACACTTATAATAAGTCGGGCAATCCGTTACAACTTAGAATCAATAAACTAAGTTAATACAATGCAAACGGGTTAAAGTAAATTAATATAGACATTAATTGTGTATGAAACACTTATGCTTATAAAAGTGGAAATCACAATAATTACAGATATTTGAGTTGACTTGAGTTATATACGCGAGCGCGCATTATAAGAGAACGTTGTTCTAAGGACTTCAGGTGAGTTCTCATAACCTTCCTTTCTTTAAATTGTTTTTGGTTTTAAAACTCGGAGGTGAAACATGTATACCGGTTTAAATATTATTTTGATAACACAAGGATAATACTTGTTTATCATTATGATATTCCTTACTATGGATTACCATTATTATAGATTATTACTGATTATCATACATCCGTGTAAACATTGTTATTGACTTCGGTCGGTAACAAAGGTTACATGTATTGTCACATACTCCGTGAATCATTGCCTTTGACTTCGGTTAATTGCTTTGACTTCATGTATTGTCACGTGGATGATTTCCACATCCGTGAATCATTGCCTTTGACTTCGGTTAATTGCTTTGACTTCATGTATTGTCACGTGGTTAGCGACCACTCCATGGATCATGTTTTTAACTTATGTTAATTACATAATGACCATGTATAGTCACGAACATTATTTGAGAATATTGATGCTGAGATTGGTTGATTGGTTTGCGGTTTGATTATCTATTATTGACTGTGATTATTTATGATTGATTATGACTGATTGGTTATGTGATTATGTGTTTGTTTATGTGATTGATTGTTGAGTTGGGGAAATTAATGGATTATCTCATAAAGGTATTATTGTGGAAATTCTCAGAAAATCATAAGTATTTATACCCGTTTTATCTAAAGTTTTTATAAAACCATTTTCCAATTTAAACTTTTAAATCCATTTTATAAAATCTTTTAAGTATAAAACTTATGATTACTCACCAACTACTTTGTAGTTGACACTTGATTTCTTACATGTTTCAGGTGATGGAGACAAGTAGGATGAAGAGGGTGATCTCTTCTATTTTGGACATCATCATATAGGATCTTGGACTTAGCTAAATAACTAAATATCTGGCGACTAGAATTTAGTTAGATAGCTAAATCTCTTTTGTAATTGTTGTAACTATTTCATGATGAACATGATTTTTGTGTAATTATTTGGTTGATTAATTGATATATGATGATTGAATTTAGATGCCCACGAGCTTTTGAACAATCTACACATCCCTCGTGGCATCCCGACGTTTCCGCCATCGGTCGGGGTGTTACACTATATTCATAGGGTTTTCACTAAAAATGTTCTTGCGAATCTTTCAGTATCATTTAATTTGTTTATCAAATTCTATCACACCGAAATCCCCATTTTCTTTTAACTCAAGAACACTAAAACCCGATCTAATAAAATTCGATGTTGTGTGTTACGATTAACATAGGATTTATGTTAATCAAGCTCTTCTGAAACTATGTATGTGATTTAATTGGATTTTTGAACTAGTTTGAATAGAAACCCCCAAACCGTTTTTGATCATGAACCCTAGTTATCGAGATCATAGAATTCGTGATATGGTTATGGAATTGACAAGGGTTTTTCCATTAATCGAGAATTCCGAATCTCTCTGTAATGATTAATTAGATTAACAAAATCATTTGATCTCAAACCCCCAAACCCGATTATAAGCTAAACCCTAGAACTCGAATCCATTCAATTTGATGATGACAGTCGAAATTATCATAGGGGTACACTTAATAGGCCATGTTAGAAAATGTAGGATCGATTACTTACTTGATTTGATAACCGATTGAAGAGGATCGACTTTTAGGTCAATTTCGGTCGAGTTCTTGAATCAAACTCCTTCTTGTGGCTTCTTGATTCAAATTCTTGTATGCAACAGAGCCTAATAATGCCGACCAAAGATTCTGGAGTTCCAATTTCTCGAATTATAGTCAATATATACGAATTTGATAGTATAGAGTTGCGGTTTCGACTCTTGATTAACCATTGAGTTAAATTCGAGGTTTAATGTCCTCAATAACTAATGATAACGGTTAATCATCATTATTGTGTACTGATTGAGTGATTAATTCGGCTATTAACCTTGTATTAATACGAAATTTGAATTTCCCCAGTCATTTTGACCGAATTTTGACTTTTAGAGTCAACATCTTTGCATTTTACTCTAATTACAAACTAAATCCTTGAAATTGTGATGTTTATAGGTTGTTTTGCTCAATTCCAACCCTCGTAGTTGTTTTTGTTCGAATTCACATCATTTCGGTTAATTCCTGGTTAACGGGGTTAACCGCGAATTGCCGGATTATCATTATTTGGGCCAATTAGAATATTGTTGGGCTAGATTAATCCTTTTGGGCCTCATAAATACAATTGGGCCTACCTTGGGCCTCATTGGGCCTACCTTGGCCTTATTGGGCCTACTTCTATTCAATTGGGCCTCATAACATACAATTGGGCCTACTTCTATTCAATTGGGCCTCATAAGATACAATTGGGCCTACGAGGGTTAACGAGGTTAATTCGAAAATATCGAATTGTCACATGTTTGTTTGTGTATAATGTTTAGGGAAGGCTTTGACTGTGTGACACCCCGTAATTTCCAGGTCAGCTTTGATTTTATTTAAATGCTTTGTATACACGTGGCAGTAGAATTAGATTAATTTAGTGTGACACGTGGCACGACAGTACAAACACTGACACACAACTAGATAATTCATGGAATTATAGGCAAACAGCACACACGTGTCAAAATACACGAACGTTGGTGAACGTCTAACACATTGTGTAACGTAACACTCGAAACCTCACGAAACGCCCTAACATTGAACTTGGAAGTTCAAACGAGGCCAAACGGTAGTTGGTAGACGTGAAAACGGCGACAAACGGATCAAATCCACTGAAATGGGCCTATTGGGCTCTTCAGGGGATCTGTCGCGCTACGCGAAGGCCCACAAGGACCCTGTCGCTGTACGCGACAGGTGGGCAGGGGAAATTTAAACCCCGAACTCTCTCGCGCTACGCGAGAGACCTTCTTGAACATGTCGCGCTACGAGACAAGACCCAGTTCGCAGAATATTTATTTAACCAAGATGTAATCATCACCAGCCACCCTAGCCTCTCATTTTCGATTCCAAGACACTCAAACTCGTCTCTTTCACCTGCAAATCACCATTTTCACCATTGGAAGCCATTGTTGAGGAGATTGAAGCTCAAGAACATTGAAGCAAGCCTTCTAGACCACCACCCCTCATCACCACCTTCTTGCTCTTGACCCAAGACCACGAACTAGAGATTCCAGGGGCATCTTGAAGCCTTCCAACTCGATTTCGTCATCATTTTCGTGTTCAAGGAGCTTTAGAAGGTAGTATTGCATCTCATATGGCTTAATATCACTATTACACACACATGCAAGTGTTAAAACTCACATGCAAGCACCTATAGTGCACATGCACGAATTTCATTTCTGGGTTTGATGATTTTACTATGCTTCTTGATGATCTAAGATGATTAGATGATGTTTTATGATGATCTAAGATGATGGGTATAGGCCATTGTGCTTAAAACAATGATTTGTGATATTATATGTCCATGCATGTATGATCCATGATTGTTGGGATGACTTTGGATGTTTGTAGATGCTTCTTGATGACATTGAGTGTATGTAGCATGATTAGATTTAGTTTAGAATGGTTAAAACTATGATTTCTACGAATCTTTCTATTAATAGTAACTTTTTGGTTACAAGTGGATGATTTAGTGCAAATGGAAAACATGCATGTATGTAGAATTGCTATTAGGATGTTAAGATGATGATTTGAACACCTAGAATGTGATTTTGATAATGTTTTGGTCATTTTTCAACATAGTTACTATATTTAGTAACTTTTTGGGTCAAGATATTGCTAGATGATAAATTGGGTTATATGTACATGATTAAATGATGTTAGATTGGTTATAATGATGATTTGTGACATAAAAATGGTTTAAGAATGCTTAGATGGTTATTTTTATGCAAAAATAACAAAGTTACTATTTATAGTAACTTTATTTTTAGAAAAACCAATTTGTAAACATGTTGTATGATTTGAGCATGCTAAATGACTTAATATGTTATACCATGATGATTAGATGCTAAGTTAGATGGTTTCCGATGTCATGTATGCTATAAATGAAAACTTTCCATTTAGGGAAACTTTTATATGCTAACATGATGAAAATGACTTATGTGACTTCGTATGATGGTGTGTTATGTGTTAACATGATCACGTAGGATTAATAAGCATGTTAGAACTATAAAAATCGTATGCTTTGTGAACTTTCCATAAATGGAAACTTACTATGAATAGTAAGTTGTCCATATACGCGACTTGCGCGTTTTGCACACGACGAGCACTTACACGATTGCTACACGATTCACAATCAACACACGATTCACCAACGGGTCGTTGACTTGACACGGTCAACTTCGGTCAAACACGGTCAATGTGGACCAACACAGTCAAACACGGTCAATGTGGACCAACATAGTCAAACACGGTCATTGTGGACCGACACGAACAAACATGAACAACCGAGGGTTGTTGGGCACAAACACGCGCACTAACACGAACACGAACACAGTCGCTACACGAACTCACGTGCGGTATACGATATAGGTCGCCGGTGACCGACGCGCGGATTACACGGGAGCTTACGCTTGCGATATTTCATTTGGTCATTAAGGTGAGTTTACGGCCCCTCTTTAACTCTTTTCAAACGCTTTTAAATAGGGGGAGAATACTAGTTACATCGAGTCAAACATTACTACTATTACAAACATTTTTGTGTATGCTGGGTTATTGGACAAACATTAAGTGTTGAACTCCTAACAGGTCCTCACAAAGTTTTACCGTTAATGTACGAACAACGTGGTAGATTTGGATGGATCCATTAAGGTATAACCAACCCCACGGGGCACAATGTTGACTGGATGTCATAATCCATGCAAACTCTGACCTAATTTACTGTGTGTACGAGACACAGTGTAGGCAAGGACAAACAGGTCTAGTTCGGTAGTGACGCACTGACACTTGGAGCCTAGGGCTCGGTACTAACATTTGATAAACAGCATGACACACTTTTATTACTATATGTATATCAAAACCTGTGAACTCACCAACCATTGTGTTGACACTTTTTCAAACTTGTATTCTCAGGTAACTAGCAGGCTATGGAGCCGGAATGCACATTAGGGGATATGAGCATAGGACCCCGCATTCATGATAGTTGTCTTTTGACAAACAATTTCATTTAGTTTATGTACTAAACGTTGTGTTGTCTGACATTTATTTCCGCTGCATGTTTTAAACTTATTTTATTTCCGCTGCAATATTATTTACATTCCGCTGCAAACTATTTCATTGTCGTATTATGTCAAATATTGGTTTTGTAAACGCATACAGATGTGTTCTATATGACCATTTAGCTGTGATTCTGGCCACGTCACACCCACGTGGACTGACATCACGAGTGAAAATTTGGGGGTGTGACAGACTGAGTTAGCATAAACTGATTGTTGTAAAACCAGAACTTTTGCTCTTCCAATACTCTAAGCGGTGTCGGATGCTTCGTAAATGTTCTTTCCATATGTGCTCTCTGCTATTAGATCTGTGTTTAGTTTGACAAGTTGTTTAGCAAATTGATTTGATTCTATATCAAATTTTACAGCTGTATATAATTCTTCTACATTGGTTACCTTATTCAATTTTTTTTTATTTTGTAAACTCCTCGCTTAGTGCTTATTTTTATGAAACTCATATCCCCTTTATTAGGTTTTCCATAATTATTGATTAATTTTAAAAAAAATTCCTTTTCTCAACCAAATTAATCAACTGCAACAAATTTTATAACCGTATATCATTATTTTATGTTATTCATAAAAATTAATTTTGTAAATGCTCAATTAGAGATGATTTTTATAAAATTCATCTATGCTTTATTATGTTTCCTTTAATTCTTAATAAATTTCAAAAATAGTTCCCTTGTTAACAAAATTAATGAACTGAAACAATTTTTAAGTTCAGTTTTTCCTTCTGCTCCTTTCATTTCTCTTTGAATCTCTATGTAAATTTTTTATATTTTGCGTCAATCTATTCAATTTTTTTCATTTGTGTGTTTCAAATCCATGTGTGTTTGGTTTTAACTAACTTTAATAGTGTTATATTACATCCTATTTCATCGTTAATTGAGCCTTTAACTATGTCCTTCAATGGAGTCCATTTTCAAATTGCATTTTTATCTTACTCACCGATAAATGGAGGAAACTATGATAACCATGTTGAATGATATTGATGTTAAAGTTTATGATTTCACCATCAAGGTGCGCATTATAAGATTGTGGAGACAACGCTAAAAGCTGAATGTAAATGAAACATATTCAATTGAGATGATCGTCGTTGATGAGTTGGTTATCTATTTTTACGGTCTTATATTGTTTATATATTTCTTTCAAAATTACACAAACAATCTTGGTACTCGTGACATGGAAGCGAAGATTACATATGAAACCAATATTGGTACTCACACTTTTATACCTATATTTACGTTGTCACCTTCAGACAAGAAAATTCTTTTCAAATTTACAAGAAAGCAATTTCCATTAGCCATTTGTTTCGTCATTACAATAAATAAGAGTCAAGGACAATCATTATCCAGAGGTGGCTTGTATTTGAAACATCTAGTGTTTACTTATGGTCAGTTGTATGTTGCATTATCTAGGGTAAAAAGCAAAGAAAGTTTAAAAATACTAATTCTAGACAAATGTGGTAAAATTACAAACAAAACAACAAATGTTGTATACAAAGAAATATTCTATAACTTATTAAATATTGTTGTAACTATTCATTATGTGTTATTGTATATATCTAATCTAAATAATTAACAACTTTGCTTTTTTTTTTAATATTTTGTTGTAACACTTTTAATGCATGCGACTATTACGTGTATCTAATTTTGTTATTTTTGCATTTCAATCCCATGTAATACACGGGTTTTAACCTAGTAGTAAATTATACACACACATATATATTATATTACACACATACATATATATTATACATAATATATATATATACAGTATTTATACACATTTATATAAATATACATATTATGTATAATATATACGTATGTATGTATATACATGTATAATATATATGTATATATATTAGATTTTATATATAATTATATATATAAATATATATTGGATTTTATATATATTAAATTTAATATATTAGATTATATTCGGGAAAGTGGGATTATTACGTAAAGTACACCCCCACTATGAATACTACACCCCAGATATATATATAATATAAAGTGGAGGAAAAAACGAGAAAAAAAACGAGCTAGCTCGTGCCTCGAGGTTTTTACGAGCCGCGCTGGAGCCAGGATTTTTGGCTCGAAAAAATTTTCAACTCGGCTTGAGCTCGGCTCGAAAATTCACGAGCCGAGCTGGAGCTAGGCCTGGCTCGGCTCAGCTCGACTCGATTACAGCCCTATGAGATTGGCTCCAACATGACTTTTTGAACTTTTTCAAAGAATAATACCATCTTGCAACTATCAAGATGCCTATAAATAAACCGAACAAACACAAAAATTTAAAAATATAGGGGTTTTTTGTTTGTGTTCGTTCGTTAAGAAACTTAATGTTTTCGTGTTTATTAATGTTCGTTCGTTAATAATAGAAACGAACAGTTTACGAACATAAGTAAACAAATATTAACGAACTAACTGAACAAACATAAACGAACTTAACTAAAGAACAAAATAAACATAATTGAACACATAGCTAAACGAACATGAACAGACACGTGAGTTCTAAACTTGCATTGTTATTAGCTCATTTCAGTTAATAAATTCATTAAAATTTAGGTAAAATAACAATGTCACAATCATGTTAATTTATAAAGAAGACAAATGAACATAAACGAATCTAAATGAATAAATATAAACAAACGAATTGATTTATTAATAAAAATAAACAAATGAACATAAACGAATTTAAATGAATAAATATAAACGAACGTAAATGAACGAACATAAACGAACGTTCACAAATGTAAATTTAATTAGTTTAAATCAAAACTTATTACAATTTTTATTAAGTTTTTTATTTAAAATTTCAACATACCATATTGTTATAATTACATATACATATTATATATATAACATCTTATTAAATGTTTTACTTTTAACATCTAACTAATTCATTAAATCCAAATATATAGACACACACATATATATAAGTATGTATATGTGTGTGTATATGTATGCAATATTTTGTTTATGAATAAAATCAACTAAAGAAACGCATCAACTTTCGTTTATTTGAAATTTGACACTATTACAGTTTAAATTTATACTGAAAATCTTAGGGGTTACAGAAGTCATCTCCGGTAACTCTGGAGGAAATTGCAAAACAACATATCTCAATCTTCTTTAATTTGTATCAATGCACACGTGTCCAAACCGTTGATCTTGGTCACTAAATTCATTATTAAACATAAACATTACTCATCTAACATAAAAACCACGAGTTATCTTCATTTTTGAAAAAACTGGGTTCCGAAAATGACTAATCTTCTTGCCTGAAAGGTTGAGCTTAAGCGGTACTGACTACTAGTTCCCTCTCGGCTAGAAATGTTCATGCCGAGTCTATTATATGCTACTTTGTGGTGATCATTTAGAAACAACAGTCACTTATTTTGTTGATTGTAAACTTGCACATTATATTTGGGATAAAGTTGCAGGTTGGTGATAGATCCCGTCTTTGTACATTTTTTTTAGCTAGAGATTTATTGAATTGGCATTAACCATGTTCTTGGCTTAAAGGCATGGAAAAAAAATAATGAATGCATTTACTATAATCACTCTGTGATGTTTATGAAAGGCTAGAAATGAAATAGTGACATTCTAGTTGAAAATTGTAGAAGAAATCAATATTTTCGGTTTTCTATGGGTTAATTCCGGATCATACAATTTTAATTTTTCTTGAGATAAGTGGTGTTAATTTTGAGCGAGGTTTTATATAGTAGACATCTTGGTTAAATGATCTATCTCTCTCTGTTTTTTTTTTCTTTTTAACAATTTGTCATTTTGGTTCTAGCATTGTGCTAGAACATTTATTAATTTAATTATTGTGTTTGCTGTCAAAAAAAGGTAGTTTTTTGGCAATAAAAATGTAAGTACCTTCACGTGTCATCACCCCCCAAAACCTCATTTCGGTTTCCCAAAGCATAGATTTCTGCAAGATTTTCTCTCCTTCAAATGTCACATAAATTCATAAATTTTCTTTTTCCTTCAAGAACGGTTCATGAAAGAAATAAAAAGTTTTTGTCTTAGACATATGAGTTAAATACCCTCTAAATGGTTCTTGATGCACTTGTTCATCAAGATTTATTTCTTTATTTATTTCAAATATATCATCACTGTAATTGAATTAAAATTTTATGGTATAATTCAAAAAAAAATAATAATTATATATAAGCTAATTGCATTTAAAAAAATATTAAAGTTAAGCAAAAAGGCAACGATTGTTCACACTTCTTCTCACACTTTATCATGTTTTTACTCTTTTATTCAATTTTTTCCAAAATTTGTAAGGTCATACTAAAATCATCTCATTTATTGTGTTTGGACGTTATTAATGAAACAAAATAAATAAATACTTCTGCATAACTACATGTATTAATGCCACATGAACATTATGCCCCTAGTTTGCCTAACATTTTGTCTACTTAAAACATTATTATTGTTGCATTAGGAATGTTTGATATAACGAATTTGTCCGTTACAATACAAATATATCGTAATTAAAATGACGGGGTTTTGACTTTTGACCGAAACACGCTGTATTTCTTCGTCCATGTTTTTGACTTTGACTTTTATTATTATCTTTTAGGATAAACTTATCTTTTGCTCCATGTGATTTGGCAATATTAACCCTTTTGCTCCAAAACTTTCAAGATGATCACTATGCTCCATGCGGTTTGACAGTTTAATCATTTTGTTCCCTGTGGTTTAACAGTTATAACCCTTTTGCTCCCTGTGCTTTCGAAAAAATGGAGTATAATGGAGACATATTGGAAAAGTTTGGAGCAAAATGATTAAACTGTCAAACCATAGGGAGCATAATGATCATTTAGAAAGTTTTGGAGCAAAATGGTTAATATTGTCAAACCACAGGGAGCAAAAGAGAAGTTTATCATATCTTTTATATAATTAGTGGTGTGTTGCCAATGTGGGACTAGCCCACTTGATAGAGGCTTTGCTTCTTAGAATGGGAGGTCATGGGTTCTAACCCATGCTATGATGTAATTAGTTTGGAGTAGTTTAGTAGGAGATAATTTTTGCCGTTCAAAAAAAAATTAGTGGTGTGTTGCTCCATTCAACATTATATATCTTTTTTTGAACGCCAACAATCGATTGCCTTACACCGTTACACGTTCTTGAAGGAAGTTAATGGATCAATCACACCACCTAAATCTCAATAATTCAAAAGAAAACCAACCATTAAAAAAAACATGTGCTCATCCAAGAGCAATTGCTCCCAAAGAGACTCAACTTTATATAAAGACTCATTTGAGTTTTTCCAGCTTCCTCTCTTACTCACATTCTAACAAACGAGACGTTAAAATTAAACTTTTACAAACATTTCATATATATATTGAGCGGGAAATATCAAATAAAAAGTGTATTTTGCCTAAAAAGACTAAAAAGGATCTTTAAAACCTCGAAAACCGACCTAAACGAACTCCGATTGAACTCATTTCGATGGCGTTGGAATCGTCTCATCGAACCCTACAATATTAATTTTTAAGTTTTAGCTTTAATAACTACTTTTAAAGTTTAGATTTTAGGGCTTGGTTTTGGCTTTTTAGGTTTTATCTTTAGGTTTATGGTTTGTTTTTAAAGGTTTGGTTTTAGTATTTGGGTTTATTGTTTACAATTTAATGTTTGTGTTTTAGGGTTTAACAAGCCGGTTCCAATGATGCAAAAATGAATTCAATCGGAGTTTGTTTGGGTCGGTTTTCGTATTTTTGAAAATCCTTCTTAGTCTTCTTAGGCAAAATAGACTTTTTAGGGGAACCTTCCCCTATATTGAGCAGCTTAAACTAATATAGCTTGATCATATCATCTGAACGAAACTTATATAGTTTATTTGATTTGTAAACGAAATTTAATGTCAATAAAAAAAAACAGTACATGATAAATAAGTGAGCGTATTAAAAGCTGTAAAAAAGGTTTATTAAAATAAGTTGTATGTTGCTAACACTAAAAGCAGATCTAGTGTGAGTGTGTGTGCCTGTATGGGGACGAATCACATGGAGCGTTCCATGAGACTTCATACTGTGTTCCCTTCAAGAAAATGTATCCCCAATGCATTTTCATGTAATATTTTTATTATGATAGATACATACATACACATGGACTAATCTATTTGTGGGTTTGAGATCACGAGACCTCGTTGAATCTCAGCTCGTTAATAAAATGTATATTATAATTTTTTTTGACTCTATATGATCTTTTGAAGTGACATTTTAAATACAATAAAAGATTTATAACACTAAAATTGAAGTTGATGCAATAGTTATTGAGAAAAATCATGGATCATACGTATAAAATAGGTGTAGGGTTTGAATTCAGGAGTGTCTGGCTTTTTATTTTTTACTTTAATTCCAAATTATGTTCATGTTTAATTATAGAATTACCCCAAAATCCAACCAGACACAGACTAGTGACCTAAACACGATCCAAAAATTGTAAAATTAAGTTACTATGAATAATAATAGTATTAGATAAAAGTGATCCAACAGAAAAAATAATAATAATCTTAGATCCGTCACTGTACATACATAGAGATTATATCCTATCATACTTAATCTTAAAGAGAAACTTTTATATCTTAAATAAACATTCATTTTTAATGCTCACATACTTAATCTTAGATACGTCTTAAATAAACAAAATATGTATGGTTTACATTAAATCATATGAAAGTTGAATGTTTTATTCAAAACATCTTTTTTTAACGTAAACCACACATTTTTTATTATGATTAAGATGAGTGACTATGAAAAGATTTTAAGGTTATGTCCCTAAGATAGTTTTATTACGTACCTGATACAATTCCCATCACATGACATGAAGATGTTAAAATACAAAAATGATTTTTGGTTAAAAGGAATAAAAAATAATGAAAGTTAAACATGGCCATAAAAATGGGAAAAAATGGAATTTAAATATAACAACTTTTAAAAATTTAGATATAACAACTTTCAAAGCATATAAACGATAACTATTTCAATAAAGAAACATCAGAACGTTCAATATATAAATTTAGATATAAAATATATAAATTACTTGTGATTTCTTAATTGGTTTTTAAATGGAAAGGTGGTTTAAAGACCATGACCTATCAACAAACCTATCCCAAAAGAAAAGAACATTTGTGGGGCATGCAATGGAACTTGACCCTATGGTTGATTAAGCATATTTGGTAAACATGGGTGCACTCCATAGACAAGGTTACAACTTGATCACATTTAGTTTAGCTTGGGTCATTGTCATGGTAGGTTTATCTAACCATTTGTTTTTCATATTTTTCGTTTTAAGTTTGGTGAAACATTATTTCATTGTGGCAATTAATTTTTGTAACGAGAATATAGAAAATAAAAATATCATTATTATAAAGGAAATGTTATATACTGACGTATTGAAATGTGTCAATCAATGTGAGTTGTTTGGTGGCTTTTAAAAAGTGAGGTAAAATGTCATGGTTTTAGATAGGAAAAAAAAGATGTTCTAAAATATGTCCTCACTGGTTTTGTGTAAATGCTGTGGTTTTGATTTTAACATTATTTTTATATAAAAAATTAAGAATTAAGTTTGCTGAATTCGTTTTAAGAAACAACATAAGAGTAGAGTTGATAATTTTTCTTATGAACCAATCAATACGACATGACATGACATGATATGTTACGACACGAAGTTAACAAATTTCTTTGAACTTAACATGTTTCGTGTCTTAAATATGTCAACATATTTAGGATACAATAAACAATGTGTCAAAACAGATTAAACACATGTTTAAAGTTGTTACGATCTATGGTAATTTGTTTAAACTTGTCAATAATTAATTTAAACTTGTCAATTCATACACACACATGTGTGTGTGATTTTTATTGTGTCTATAAACAAGTTTTATCTTGTACATGTTTAGAAACATGTACGTGTTCATGTTAGGAAAAAATGATACGATTAGTTATCGTGTCGTGTTCATGTATAATACATATCGTGTTCACTACAAGAAATTTGGGTATTTACCTACAATTAGTATGTGTGGATAAAAGTCTATTATGTGCTACTAAATGTATTTACCTACACATAAAATAAATGTCATGATGTGTTGCCTCAGAACTGTTGAGATAGATCATTACCCACATATCACTTATGTGTAGGTATACATCATGATATACCTACACATATATGTGTAGGTAAAATTAATTAATATGTGTTGTTAAAAGCATAATGATTTGTTTAGGTGGCAGCTTACGTGGAAGCTTACATGGCAGCTTACGTGGCCATGAGTGATGACGTGGCATTTTCCTATAATGTTTTAATGACACGTGTCATAAATATGTGTAGGTAAAAGTAACATTATGTGTAGGTAAAACTATAATATGTGTAAGTATTGAGTTCAATATGTGTAGAAAAAAATATAAAAATGTGTTAGTAAAAATAAATTTATGTGTAGATAATAACCTTCACATGCATGCCAAAAAAGACAAAATATGCAAATGCCAATTGATACATACTTGATCAAAACAACCAAACTTAATTGAAATATTAAAACATCACCCTTCAAACCACAAAAGAAAGTGCGGGTTATACAAACTGAAATACTCAAACTAACAAAAAAAAAGTTATTCATAAATCACTACAAGTTGTAGAAAATACTAAAACTAACTCACTCATCAACATTTTCATCACTCTCTGATGTGTCATCTTGAGATGGTCCTGGTAAAGGTGACATGAGATTCTTTTCAACTAGTATTTGTTGCATTATTGCACATGTTTCCTTCAATGTTTCAACCTCATTCACAAGCTCATTGTAAGTAGGATGCTTTAATTTCTCATTAGTACATGTGGTGTTACTGCAAATAGATGGATCACGCCCCCAACCATGCAAACGAACAGAGTTTCGTCCAAGTACCTTTTCAAGAATTAACTTGTCGCTCATTGATTCCACCGAGTGTTGCTTTCTCAACTTGATCATATCTTCCTGTTAGAGAAAACAATGTTAAAATAAGAACACGAATCATGAATAGGTACATGAGCATGACTCATAAGGCAATTGAGAGGATTGGATTCTATTACAAGTGACTTGACCTCAAGTGGCTTTAGACAAAAGAAGAATGAGGTGCAAATCTGGAAGGCTTTTTGAAGTTTAAAAGGAGACTACAAATATTGATAAGTGAAGGGATGGGTGTTGGTCATGGGGTAATAGTTCATGTTTGAATCCAACCGAAAAATAGTAATATAAAACAATTAATAGGTATAAACTGGTATTTTGACCAGCTAACATGATATGCCAATACATATATAAGCATACATCTAGATACTTGTTAAAAAAAAGAAAGCAAACTTTATTTTACATACAGACAATTGATTGGCCTTATCAGGAGTTGTTGTTTGGGGTTGGATAAGGTGGACAATCAGGTGCTCGGCTACCCTTGGGCTGGGTGGGGTTCGGCTACAGCCCGGATGATGTACTGGTCTATGGGTGGTGTTGCTAGAGGTGGGCAAGGGGAGTCTCATGGGCCTCACTAGTTCTTTCGGCCTACCTGGTGCAGTCTCAATTGGCTCAGCTGATGTGGGTTGGGGCTTGCTGGGTGCTGATTGGTTTTATGAGCTGCATGGTTAGGTTTTTAGGCAGCTGCATCTATGGTTTAGCCTGTTATGGGTGCTGCTGGTGGGGCTTGGGTGAAGGGTTGCTGGATGGTTCTTGGTTGGCACATGAAAGGGTGTTGTCATGACTCATGATGCTGGGCTTTCTCCGGATGCTGACTCTTGGCATGTTATGGACTGGTTTTGCCCCTTGTTCATAGACCGGCTTAAGGGGTTGATAGGGACCGAAGTGACTTGCTGCTATCTTAATTAGTTGTGTCATGAGATGGGTTGACTGTTGGAGGAATTTTGTTGCTATCAGAGACGTTGAATTTTGGGGGACCAGAAGGCGTCATCAAAAAAATTAAACGGAAATTCGACGCAAAATAATATATAGTTAATTGGCGGTAGAAATGAGCATGTAAACTTACATATGTTGCAGCGGCTTCTTCGGATATCCAGCCTTTTTCTTCATCCCAATGTGTAAAACGCCATGTGTCAATTTGACCTGATGAAGAATACAAGTCATGCCCGTTCTCAAGGTGATAGCGTATGATGCTCTTCGAACCATTCCTGCTGTCCATTTTGCGGTTTCGACGAGCCTCAACCTTCTTTTTTGCAGTTTTCTTTAGGAACATACAATCAAATAAATCATAAAATGTTAGACCATATACAATAATGTTTAATAAGATAATAATTAAATTATTGTTATAACTTTACCAAAAATGTTGCACCACACCACATATCACATAGATATTCCCAATCTTCTTTGCTTATATTATAAGGAGGTGACGCCTTTGCCTTGGTTGGTTCTTTCGATCCTCCAATCTCCTTGAAGTGAGCATGTAGCTTAGCACGATGGGCTCGCCAAGCCCTTGCCATGTAGCTATCCACAACTTTGCATACGTTTGAATTTTCCACATCGATATCAAACAATGTCTTCAAGCAACAAGTATAATAAATACATATAATTTGTTAGTAAATGTAGAATTTAAATGTCCTATTGGAACTTAAAAAGAAACATACGGTTAGCTTGTGGCGTAACGGCATCTTCACTTCATTTGGCACAAGCCTCCAATCTTTAAATTGAAAGCTACAATTGTTTCGCACGATGTAGCCACACTCGTGCATAAAAGCGGAATCAGTTTCTGATATTACTCTCCTTGTTTGAAAATCAAACTCTAGTGGCAATCTCTTCATAGACGTTTTCATTATCTTCCGAGCACCCTTACCGCATGTACTGCCACGCTTTCTTCTAGTTGTACCATTGCCAATTTCTTGATCAGCCTCACAATCTGCGTTTACAAATGTTGGAAGAGGCATAATGATCATATTCAGATTTAGTATTGTGTGATTATGGCCTTCTATTTGACATTTAAACCAGAATTTTTCTTTAAAAATATGTAACTAAACATTTACCAATGTTCCCTAACTTAACTAAACAAATAAGCAAACCATACTATTGCTAAACTACTTATTTTTAGGAAATTCAAACAAACTAGTACTTGTTTAAAGTCTACCAATTTGTAACTATCCAAATAAACTAAATTAAACAAATTAAATATAAATTCCAAAAACAAAACAACCCCAACTTGAAATAAAATCAAATTAATAAATCAAAACAAGAGTAGGAAGATCGTGATGCGATGCAATAAAATGAAGTCATTACGGTAACATACCAGTAACACAAAAAAGAAACTATGTACCTGATGCTGGAAAGTTACGTTGTGGTTCATTGCTTGAGACTTGATGCAGTGGATCTGTTGCAACAACATATATAATCAGAAATGAGTGTAACAATAAAATTAACAAATCGTCTTGTAATTATGTGGACTACCACTTTACTACATTAATAGAACTTGTCGGCCCGTTAGCAAGTTTTATAAATTAGAAGTGCGCTAACCACTTAAAACCGTTATGTGAATGGTCATTTTAGTCTACATTCATTTGACTCGTTCTCACATTCTCAAGTTATAAGCATAAATAATTACCTTGACCTGTTAATAAAAAGAGTAGCTTGTTTATAGAAATTCAAACAACTACTACTTGATTAAAATGTACCAGTTTGATTCTATCCAAATAAATTAAATAAAACAAAATATAAATTACAATTAACCTAGGCAGCCTCTAAATTAAAATAAATCAAGATTAGTCAATCAAAAACAAGGGTAGGGAGGTGATGATGCGATGCAGTAAGATGAAGTGGTTGTTTAAGTCATTACATTGACATATTAGTAACAAAAAAAAACAACAAACCTGAAATTGGAGAGCTTTGATGTGGTTCATGGCTTGAGAGTTGATGGATTGGACCTGTTGCAACAACAGACGTAATC
Source organism: Mikania micrantha (assembly GCA_009363875.1). Classification (NCBI taxonomy): domain Eukaryota; kingdom Viridiplantae; phylum Streptophyta; class Magnoliopsida; order Asterales; family Asteraceae; genus Mikania; species Mikania micrantha. The sequence continues at coordinate 18,034,115 of CM018682.1, read as the reverse complement.
AAAATTTCGTGTAACAATTACATAAATGAATTTTCTAATCATTATGTGGACTACCATTGTATTACATTAGAACCTGTCGACTCATTAGCGAGTTTTATGAATTAAAAGTACGCTGACCACTTAAAACCATTGTGTGAATGGTAATTTTTGTTACATTCATTTGACTCGTTCACACATTCGAAAGTAATACGCATAAATAATTATATTGACTAGTTGACCCATTCATATAAAGGACCCATTATTAAAAAGAGTAGCTTGTTTTTTCTGATTTGCAAATCACCTCTTGTTCTTTGATTCGAATTGATTACTAGATTAACACACCATCATCATTAAATTAATAATGAATCAGATAACTAAAACTACTAGCAGGTAAAACAAATAAATGAATTCTGGTTGCACAAGATCCTGGACCAGGTATAGTTGGTGCACAATTTTCATATAGTCAAAAACAGAAATGAAAGTCAAGTCCCTTAATTGTGTCAAAATGCTGGTAGGGGAAAAATTATAATATCCAGATTTAGTATAGTGTGTTTATGACCTTTTATTTGACTTCTAAACTAGAAGTTATTTTGAAAAATATGTAACTAAACCTTTACACAGGCTCCCTAATTAGACTAAACAACAGACAAACCATACTATGACTAAAACAACTTATTTTAAAGAAATTCAAACAAACTACTACTTGATTAAAGTTTACGAGTTTGATCCAAATAAACTAAATAAAACAAATTATAAATTACAATTAACCTAAGCAGCCTCTAAATTAAAACAAAATCAAGATTAATCAATCAAAACAAGGGTAGGGAGGTGGTGATGCAATTCAGCAAAACGAGGTGGTTGTTAATGTCATTACATTAACATATCGGTAACAAAAAAAAAACAGCTATGAACCTGAAATTGGAGAGCTTTGATGTGGTTCATGACTTGAGAGTTGATGGATTGGACCTGTTTCAACCCAAACATAATCAGAAATTCGTGTAACAATTAAATAAACGAATCGTCTTGTCATCATGTGGACTACCATTGTATTATATTAATAGAATCCGCAGACCCATTAGCGAGTTTTGTGAATTAAAAGCACACTAACCACTTAAAATCGTTATGTGAATGGTCATTTTTATTACATTCATTTGACTCATTCTCACATTCGCAAGTTATACACATAAATGATGACATTGAATAGTTGACCCATTAATAAAAATAGTAGCATGTTTTTAGGAAATTTTAAATATTCGAATTGATTACCAGGTTAACCCAACATCCTCATTAAATAAATAATGTATCAGATAACTTAAAATTCAAACAGGTATAAAAAGAAATATGATTGTAGAAGATCCTGGACCAGGGATGGTTGTTGCACAATTTTCATGGTCTAAATTAAAATAAAATCAAGATTAATCGAACTAAACAAGGGTAGGGAGGTGGTGACGCAATTCAGCAAAATGAAGAGGTTGTTCAAGTGATTACATTGACATATTAGTAACAAAAAAAAACTAAGAACCTGAACGTGAAATGCTTCGATTTGGTTCTTTGCTTAGAGTTGATGGACTGGATGTGTTGCAACATCATAAATAATAAGAAATCAGTGTAGCGATTAGATTAACAAAATGTCCTGTCATTATGTGGACTATCATTGTATTACATTAAAATTGAAATGATCGATGTATGGTTGCAAGGGTGTTGTACGATATAAGCAAACCAAGTAACTTAATTGTGTCAAAATGTTGAAGGGTCTTAATGATCATATTCAGATTCACTATTGTGTGATTATGGCTTTCTATTTGACATTTAAACCAGAAGTTTTCTTTAAAAATATGTAACTAAACCTTTACCCACGCTCACTAATTAAACTAAACAAAAAGCAAACCATACTATGACTAAACTACTTATTTTTAGGAAATTCAAACAAACTAGTACTTGTTTAAAGTCTACCAATTTGATTCTATCAAAATAAACTAAATTTAACAAAACATAAATTCCAAAAACAAAACAACCCCCAACTTAAAATAAAATCAAAATTAATAAATCAAAACAAGAGTAGGAAGGTCGTGATGCAATGCAGTAAAATGAAGGGATTGTTCAAGTCGTTACAGTGAAATACAAGTAACACAAAAAAGAAACTATGTACCTGATGCTAGAAAGCTTCGTTGTGGTTCATTGCTTGAGACTTGATGCGTTGGATCTGTTGCAACAACACGCATAATCAGAAATGAGTGCAACAATAAAATTAATAAATCGTCTTGTAATTATTTGGAATATCATTGTATTACATTAATAGAACTTGCCGACCCATTAGCAAGTTTTATGAATTAAAAGTACACTAACCACTTAAAACTGTTATTTGAATGGTCATTTTTATTACATTCATTTGACTCGTTCTCACATTCACAAGTTATAAACGAGAAATTATTACCTTGACAAGTTGACCTGTTAATACAAAGGACCCATTAATAAAAAGAGTAGCTTGTTTTCTTGCAATTGTAAATCACCTCTTAATTAAATAAATAATGTATCATATAACTAAAACTACTAACATATAGAAAAATAAATGAATTATGGTTTGCAAGATCCTGGACCAGGTATATGCTTGTTGCACAATTTTCATATAATCAGAAATTGAAATGATCCATGTACCTAAACAGTTACCCATGCTCCCTAATTATTCATAAACAAAAAGGAAACCATACTATGACTAAACTACTTACTTTTAGGAAATTAAAACAAACTAGTACTTGTTTAAAGTCTACCAATTTGATTTTATCCAAATAAACTAAATTAAACAAAATATAAATTCCAATTAAACAAAACAACCCCTAACTTAAATATAATCAAAATTAATAAATCAAAACAAGAGTAGGAAGGTCGTGATACAATGCGGTAAAATGAAGGGGTTGCTCAAGTCATTACGGTGACATATCAGTAACACAAAAAAGAAACTATGTACCTGATGTTGGAAAGCTTCGTTGTGGTTCATTACTAGAGACTTGATGCATTGGATCTGTTGCAACAACATACATAAACGAAGTGGTTGTACAGGTCATTACATTGACATATCAGTAACAAAAAAAAAAGAACTACGAACCTGAAATTGGAAAGCTATGATGTGGTTCATGGCTTGAGAGTTGATGGATTGTATCTATCGCAAAAACATACATAAATAAAAATTCATGAAACAATTAGATAAACAAATTGTCTCGTCATTATCCGGACTACCATTGTATTACATTAATTGAACTCGTCGACCCATTAGCAAGTTTTATGAGTTAAAGGAACCCTAACGAGTTAAAATGTTGACATAATAATATAAAGGACTCATTAATTAAAAGAGTAGCTTGTTTTTTTGCAATTGCAAATCATTCTTGTTCTCTGATTCAAATTACTTACCAGATTAACACAACTTCCTCATTAAATAAATAATGTATTAGAGTGATTACATATACAAAAATAGCTAATTTCTTGATACAGAATATCCTATACCAGGAATGATTGCTGCATGTTTTTCATATAATATAAAATTGAAATGATCCATGTATGGTTGCAAGAAAATTGCACAATACAAGCAAGCCACAACGCTTAATTGCGCTGGTAGGGGCATATTTACCTTATTCAGAATTAGTATCGTGTATTTATGACCTTATATTTAACTTTTAAACCAAATCAAAGAAATTCAAACAAGCGAACACTTGATTAAAGTTTACAAGTTTTATTCTATCCAAATAAACAAAACAAAACAAATTATAAATTACAATTAACCAAAGCAACCCTTAAATTAAATTAAAATAAAAGTCAAGATTAATAAATCAAAACAAAGGCAGGGAGGTGGTGATACAATGCAGGAAAATGAAGCGGTTGTTAGGTCATTACATTGACCTGTCAGTAACAAAAAAAAAATAAAAAGAAACTATGAACCTGAAATTGAAGAGCTTCGATGTGGTTCATGGCTTGAGAGTTGATGTGTTGGACCTGTTGCAACAATAGACATAATCAAAAATTCGTGTAACAATTAAATAAATGAATCGTCTTGTCAGTTGCACTAGCATGACACTGGGAGGTCGTCACAACAGTATACCTGGTACACTGGGTTTGGCACTATCTAGGGACACGGGACTTGGTGTCTAAGGGTTCTTTCCATGAGTTTAGCTTCTCTTCCAATGTGTCATAGCGTGGTGGTGATGATCAAGACATTTTAGGGTGCACTGAAGCCGGTATGTGGGTTGGGTGGACACCATTTGAAGTGCCACCCAAACCCAAGAAATCTGGTCTTAACCAACATATCATAAAACGACAAATTTACACATAGAGACATCTGAATAATAGTATGAATAATAAAGACCAATCGAACTGCAGCTAATTGACCAGATGCAGCTGGAAAAACCTGACCATGTGCAATTGCACTTACTTGAAACTTGAATACCTGTAGCTTTTTGAATCAAAATCAAAAGCATAATATCAAGACCAGTAAAAACAAGTTTGTTACTCTTCAGGAGCAGCATAAATTTAAAAACCATTTGCTAATTTAAGGCCAGTTAAACCCGTCATCCGAATTGTCATTTTATGGCCTTTTAATTAACTTTTATAGTCCATAAGCCATTTGCGTCAACTAATTCAGCTCTTAACCATATACCCTAATACAAAAAATTAGCAGGACCTACACACACAATACATGCCATCCCATGCCACCAGTAGTTACATCAGATTACCACATGTTTTCATTAGCATAATATTGGATGATTTAAACTATGTACCTGAAATGTGAAAGATTTAATATGGGTCATGGCTTGATAGTTGAGAAATTTAATCTGATGCAACATACATAAGCATAAATTAGTATAGCAGTTAAATAAAAAAAATTGTCTTTTCATTATATGGACTACCTTTTTAATGCATTTGTAGATATAAAGAAAAAAAGTAAACATTTTATTAGTTACCAAGGATACGAAATTTAACTATAAAAAGGATTGTACTCGAAACTAACCAAAACTTACTAATAAAATCATGCAAAAGAGTCATCATCATCAGTATTATGATCTAGATCAGTTGAATCATGATCAGTCTCAGAATCTGGTATAGATTCATTATTGAAAAAAATTCTACCCAAATCATCATATTCGTCATCAATATCTGTTAAGTCATCGACATGGGCATTTGTGTTACGTATTGCTAGAACCTCCTTATATGATAACGATTCAGGTTCCACATCGTTTCGAACTATGAGAGAAGTGTGAGGTAACTCTTCAGTTGGTTGAAAAGGTGGCAACTCATTAGATTCTTGTTCTTGAAATATATCATTCATAAATACTTCGTCTTCATCATACTCAAGCATATCAAAAATGTTACGATGATTTACTTTTTGAACCACCCTCCAATTCTTCCCACGTGTCATATCATTCAGATAAAAAACTTGTTGAGCTTGATTAGCCAAAATAAAAGGTTCTTGTACATACCACTTAGATGTAATGTCAATTGATGTTAATTTGTGATCAATCACCATGTTTTTTCCCTTTGGATCAGTATTATACCAGTTGCAACGAAACATGAACACCTTTCTACCAAGTATGAAATCCAACTCTAAAACTTCCAGCAAAACACCATAATACATCATTGCTTCATCCTCATCCCCTGCACAAACTCCACTACATTGTGTAGTGAGCTTGTCATCACGCTCTTTGCAACGGAATCTAACACCATTGACAATGCAACTTTGCCAACTAGTGTAGCGGTCATCTGGATATTGTGACAAAGCATACAAATCATCGGTTGCACGGGGATCATCATTGACTCTAAGTAGATCCATCTATAAACACCAAAAATTACTTAACAATATGCTTAATATCGATTATTAAAAGTAATAAATTTACCTTTTTCTTGAACCAAAAGGGAAATTCTTGTTTCTGTATAATATCTAAATTTGCTTCCGTTATACTTCTCGAGTATAAAGCTTCTTTGTGCTCCCTAAATTAAAGAACATGTGAGTTGCAATTTTTGAATAAAATACAAAATAAACGTTTAGCTAAATATGGCAAACCCACTTTAAGTAAACATCAAGTTCGTCTCTGCAATTATTAATAATGTACCATTGCACCACATCAGCAAAGTCCCCTAGTTGTTCAAATTTCCATGCCCCCAATGTTCGAACTTTATGGTTGAATAACTCCATCCCATGTTTAGTGGTAAGTACATCCCAATTACGTTCTACACGGTTAAATCTTGTCTCGATATTATCAACATAACGAGATAAAAATGTGACAGCCTCATCCACAACATATGCTTCAGCAATAGAGCCCTCGGGACGTGCAAAGTTACGAACATATCCTTTGTATGTACCCATACGACGTTCGATCCCAAACATCCACCTTTGACTTACCGGCCCTCCTAACAAAGCCTCCTCAGGTAAATGTACACACAAGTGAACCATGATTGTAAAAAATGATGGAGGAAATATCTTCTCAAGTTTGCATAATATAATGACAATCCCTGCCTTCATTTCCTCAAGTTCTTTTACATATAGAGTTTTAGAGCATATTTTTTGAAAGAATTGGCAAAACTCGATCAAAGTTGTACGTATTTCCTTATCCAAGTAAGGAAGAATGGCTACCGGTAGTATCTTTTGAAGCAATACATGACAGTCATGTGTTTTCATCCCTCCAAGTGTATTATGGTCCGTCACACATCGACTAATGTTTGATGCATATCCATCAGGTAGGCGAACAGACTTGATAAATTTGCAAAACCTCACGCATTCTTCTTTAGTCAATGTGAAATTAGCATGAGGTTTCTCAAATTTTCCATTTCTCTGTTTCAACCATTGTTCTTTGCGAATGTTAAGATCCTCCAAGTCTAAACGTGCTTTTGTAGTATCCTTTGATTTCACAGGATCATTTAACAATGTCCCTACTATATTATCACATACATTTTTTTCTATATGCATCACATCAAGATTATGTCGCATTAATAATTTAGACCAGTATGGAAGTTCAAACAAGATACTCTTTTTTGACCAGTTCAATTCATCAATACGTCGTTTACGCTTCCTATCTTCATTACCCGGTGCTTTACCAGTAGTGCTTCTAGTGATTTCTGCCAACTGTCGCAAAATATCATTTCCCGTGAATTGACGAGGTCGTTCTTTTTTCTCTTGCTTCCCGTCAAATTGTAAGCTTTTCCTCCAACTATGTGCTTTACTTAAAAAACAACGATGCCCTGTATAACATAATTTACCACGAATTCGGTTAGAACGAGTATCCTCCAGGCATATTGGGCATGCCAATTTGCCCATAGTGCTCCATCCAGACAAGTATGCATAAGCAGGGAAATCACTGATGGTCCATATTACTGCAGCATAAAGAGTGAAATGTGATCTTGAATATCCATCATATGCTTCAACCCCGTCATGCCATAAAACCTTTAGTTCTTCAACAATCGGCCTTAAGAACACATCAAAGTCTTTACCAGGAGATTTTGGCCCAGGAATCAATAAACTTAAAAGGTAATTGCTCTTGTGCATCGTATACCAAGGTGGCATGTTATATGGCATCAAAATGACTGGCCACATACTATATGTTGTTGTCATATTGCCAAATGGGTTAAAACCATCTGAAGCCAGCCCCAATCGTACACTTCTCGCATCATCGGCAAAATCTGGATACAACTCATCAAAATGCTTCCAAGCCTTTCCATCAGCAGGATGCCGTAGAGCTCCATGTTCATCCTTGCGTACTTCTTTATGCCACCGCATGTCTTTAGCTGTGTGACGAGATGCATATAGGCGCTTCAAACGAGGTGCAATCGGAAAGTATCTTAGCTTCTTGTAAGCAATTTTATTGCGCACATAACGACTACTTTGACAAACTGGACATGTTATGGCATCTTTGTTGTCCCCGTAGAAGATAGCACAATCATACTGACAAACATCAATAAGCTCATAACCTAAACCAGCCTCACAAAGCAACATTCTAACATCGTAATAACTCTTTGGACAATTATTACCATCAGGAAGTACCTCATGTAGCAAATTTAACAACAACTCAAAAGAATTGTCAGTCCATTTGTTCATCACTTTCCAATTCATCAGCTTCACAACAAACGTCAGGGTAGAAGAATTCTTGCATCCTTCATACAAAGGATTATTTAGCGCTTCATGCAGCTTCTCATAACGAGAATTTTCAGTAGATTGTTGGTTTCGAGTAAAATCATTGGCATGGCCAATATTAAATAACGGATGACCAATTGCATCCTCTAATCCTGCTCTTAAACCAGAAGATTCTTCACCAACAAAATCATTAAATCCCATATCTTCATCATTGACTTCAGCCTCACCGTGGTACACCCACCTTGTATATGACTTATCAATTCCTATATTAATCAAATGGGCAGTAATGACACCTATATTATGTAGTCTCGAATTGAGACAATTAGCACACGGGCATAAAGTTAACCCATTGGAGTTCAAATTTTGTCGGGCAATATTTAAAAACTCCTTTACCCCGTCCATATACTCGGTCGAAACCCGATTCCCATTCTTCACCCATTGATGACTCATATTTTGTAGCTAAAGATGATTATGAATAAAAAATAATTAGCTTTGCATACATATTCTTTTAAAATTATAAAAGGCATCAAAATCATACACTATAATTGCACACATAAACCAGTCAAAAACAGTATAATAATATAATGACAATATCCTAAGGTGATAAAATTTTTCTATAAATATTGCACGCTACCACACCCAAAACAACTATATAATTGCATATATTAAATAAATTGCTGATGTACATAAAAGCCTTATTATAAGAGGTAGATTAGTCCAAAAAATTATGTTGTTTAAGTGTTGTAAAAAAGGGCTATCAAAGGCTGTTTAATGCAGCAATTAGTGCAGAATTGTGGTTGTCAATAGCCTAAATAAGCTGAATGATACAAGGGTAAGCTGCTACAAATTATGCCACAACTTGGGCGGATTAACCAGGTTTCTATGAGATTAAATAAGACTGAAAAAATGTTGTAATAAGGATGTACAAGGCTACAAATCAGCCTTAAATAATTTGTTAGTCACAATGATTAATAGCTGAAATTCAGCACTATTACAGCCCGTTTAATCCATTAGAGTTGATAAACAACCCAAGTTAACCCATTTTTAAGTGAATTAATCAAAACTGCCACTTAAAATAAAGGCATGAAGATATGGTTTGTTGGGTACAATGTTCGGTGGCTGCTTATAATGAGATAGTATTATGTTATGTTTTTGTATATATTCTTAGAAAATTAGTTTTTTGAGTTCATCATCACCAATTTCTATCTTTGGTTCCTATAAGTGGAGTTTGTATAAATAGGTGGATTATAAAATTCACAAAAGTAAATAAATGGAAATGGGTTGGAGTTAAAAGTTGCCCAAAGTGCTTTAAAATGCATACAAGTATAAACATCCTACATTGCTTTTATAAAACTCAACTAACAATCTCATTATGTATCTTGTTTTGTGAACTCCTTGTTACTGACAACAACATTATATGGCAAATGTACACGTAATGCAAGGCTGCAACAAGGCTGCAACAAACAGTCTCAAAGTATTTACTTTGCATACTCCTTGTTACAACTTGTTTTGTGAACCTGCAACAAGGCTACAATAGGGCTGTAATAGTGCTGAATTTCAGCTAAATGAAGCCCTGGTGACCTAATAATCACAAAAATTAATGACTACAAAGATGTTATGATTAGGAAAAGTTGAAAGAAAATAAAACACCAAGAACTAAAAGTTGCATAATTGATGCAAACAGGTCTGTTAGGGCCTGATTTTTCCATCAGAACCAAGCACATCCATCAGCTACTCCTTATAGCCTCTCTCTTCTACTCCTTATAACATCCATCAGAATATAGCCTATGGTTTTCTCACATATTTCATCTTTTAACTATGATTCAAAGTCATTTCAAAATTAAATTAACATACAAGAAACCCTAGTATATCTATTGATGAAAACCACAGGTAACAAAGCTAACTTGAAGGGGCCAATTGCAAGACCAAGAAGACCAAGACAAGCACAATTAGACCATAAAACGTAAAAAAAAATCCTAACCCTAACACAAAGAACAACAACTCTTACCTGGATGATTGCAGGGCCGTTTGCGTCGACTCTTGAGAAAATTAGGTTTTGATAGTGGTGTGCGCAGAGGACAGGGGAGAAGGAGAAGGAGAAGGAGAAGGAGATGGATGAAAGTGATAGAAAGGGGCAATGGTGGTCGTCGATTGGCAGGGAGGAGATCGATTCGGTGGGATCGATGGAAGAGAGTGGCCTGTTCATGAACGTGAAAATTGTTTCTTGCTATCTGATCCTAAAAAGCAAAAACCCTTAAATATAAAGTTTGATTGTTTGCTTGGCTTTTTAGTGTTTATTTAGTATAGTATATAGTTTATAAATTGTTTATTTTGTCTGATTACGATTTTGGTTTTATTTATATGTTTTTTTCTTAGAACCACATCTCGTTTATTTGTTAACGTTTTTGTTTTTTTATTTCTTTGAATTATATCTCGTTTATCCATTAGTGTTCTGAATACCTTAATTTGGGTTATTTTTATTAATTTAAACCGAACAAACCAAAGTAGAAAAAAAATCCGATAATCAAATCAAAAATCGACTTTGGATTTCAAATATAGTTAGAAATCGAAACGAAAACCGAATTCACAGTTCGGTTCGATTTTTTTCGGTTATGTATATTGTTTGATTAACGCTTTTAAACAATTTTCATTTTTCGGTTTTTCTGAACACCTCTAATACCTACTACATATACAAAAATTTCTAGGTAACATTTACATATGTAAATTATGTGTGATCGTATCAATTTGGTATAAATTTTATTTTAAATATTTATTTTCATATCATGTCATTTTTATCTACACATTTTATTTAACATGTTTTGTATGTGTATATAATATGTATCTAATATCTACACATATTGTTCATTACTGGATATGTGTAGATATATATTTTGCCATGTCATTTTTAAAAAATAAAATAAAATTGATTTACTTAACTTATCTACATATATATTTACAAATATTATGTGTAGGTAAAACACAATCAATTATCCACACATATTTTAGTGTTTTTATGTATGTGTAGATACTTTACCTACACATAACATAAAAATATTAAATGTGTGGCTAATTAACCATTTAATTGTTTGTAAATTTTGGGGAGAAAATTTCCCACCAACGTTAAGTGTAGGTAAAATGCATTACCAACACATATTAAGTGTTAGTCATTATCAAAAGGTATCATCAACTAATTACCTACACTAATATAAATATGTGTAGGTATTTACCTACACAACTATATGTGTGGGTAATTTATGTGTGGGTAAACCCTACAATTTCTTGTAGTGGTTGTGCTTAACATGTTATGCCAACCCTTCATTAAAGTTCAGTAATTTTTTTTAATTCAAACTCAAAACTAACTAACGAGACTTCCTACCAACTCCCACAGTTTTGTTCCTCGTTTTACTCGTCAAACTTGCTACACATTAAAAAGTCTCCCTCGCTTTTGTCACCACCACTTTTAATACAAAAAAAAGGGAACGAGGAAGAAAACTTTTGAAGAAATTACCCAATATATATATTCAATCACCACCCTAGCTACCTTATTACGTATTCCAAATAGTAGTAGCTAGTCTTATATATGACATATGTATGTTTGTTGTGAGTTTTAATTTAATAACAAACAAATTATCCGTTGTCAAGGTCACTTTAAAAATAGTCAGTTAGGTTGTTTTCGTCGCACTCCTTAGATTATACTGAATCGTAAAACTTTACCGGCTATGCTTGTTTTTGTTTCGGTTTTAGTTAAAACAAATTCATTGAACTACTTAATTCCAAATTTTTATGAAAATGCTAATCATATATATGGTAATTAATTAATTAGCAAGTTGAATACGTATTGTATTAGTAACCAACCAATATATCATAATGTTTGATTAAAATGTATATAAGCAAATAGCTGAGTATTTAACTTAATTGATTCCAAGTATATGAATTTAAGGGTGAGAAAATTTGATGGCTCTAGAATTTTGCAATTTAAGTAATTCCAAAAGATATGCAAATTACTTGCTAAGCAGCCAATGACGCAGATAGTTCATTGGCGAAATTAAGTTTGAAGAAGTTGACATTTCTTGTAATTAAAGAATAAATTGAAATAATTAAATTGTTAATCGATTTGGTTAATTGAAAAATAAATTATTTATAAATCATTTATTTTCGGGACCTTTAGTGGCGATTTTTGCCACCGCTAAAGGTGTCTTTTCTTGTAGTGTTATATCACAAGTGGAAGGATGAATCGTGTTTGGGTGAAAATGGTTGCTATAAAATACACACGAGAGTACATAATGAATCGGATTTCATAAGTGCAAGGCTAGCTTATCCCATATGCATGTCTTCGTGAAACACCTATGATCGTTTTGACGCAAATCGATCACAACTAACCTCTAAGAAAATGATACAGTGATTTAAGTTAGAGAAGAACAACATAGATGTCTTAAATTTAGTTTTTACAAGGCTGAAATTATTCTTTGAATGTCACTGACCATATTGTTTGTGTTGTACTTTACATGTTTTCTCTTGATACTCAGGTATTGGAAGGACCCTAAGATTTACCATGTAATTAAGTTACTTCGGTTAAATAAAAATCGATCATTCACTATGCTTAGTCCTGCATTAGAGTGAAATAACCCGTTATGAAAAGAAATTTTTTTGCAAAGATGCAAATAACTATATAATTTGTCTAATAACGATCGAGCAATGCATTTCATGAAGTCATTGATGTGAGAATTATGTGTTAAATTAAAATAAGATAGTATAGTGAAAGACTTGACTTAATTAGTTGCATTATTGTGTTCTTTTTAAAAGATTAATTAAAGTTTCACCATGTTGGTTTGTCGGATAAACATATTAAATTTGATTCAAATGTGAGCAAAAAGTTGGTTTAATTTCTCTCTCTCATACACACAAATGAATATTAAAATGATAATGGATTAAGTTGTTTAGATTTAAAAGTCATATTACGGAAAATTAAATGGGAGTGGGATTGTGGGTATAAATTTGACTATGTTTCATATATGTTGGAAATCCTTTTTATGTAAATAATTATGTCACCTAGGTTTTGATTATAATAAAAAAAATATATTTGATGTGAAAAATGCAGTAAGGAATAAAAACATTGGATTTATAACTAACGGTTGAAATCAACTTGTAGAAAAAACTAATGGTTGAAATCAACTTGTAGAAAAAAATACAACATTATTTTTTAAAACAAATATATCATAATAACAATGAAAAAATTATGAAATTATTTTATATATAAGATAATATTTTTAAACTATCAAATTGTGTCTTTTTCTTCATTGTGTTTTTATTGTTGTTTTAATAATGTATTTTGAAAAACATAATGTTAAAAACACAATTATATAGTTTTAATATGCAAAAACAAAGATCAAATAATAAAAAAATGTGTCTGGTACATAGAAAACAAAGACAAAATAACTTCAAATAATATAAATGTAAAACACAAAGCAACATATATAACATAATAACCTTGGATATGTGTTTTATAAAATTATAAGTTTTATAAAAGAAAATAATAAAATAAAATATTTGTGTACTTTTAATATGTAAAACATAAAAAATTAAGAAACAACAAATTTATTTAATATATAAAAAACAATGATAATAACAAGAATTGTGCTAAAAAGTAAAATACAATGATGCATACATACTACACAATGACCTAAATGGAAAACAAAATAAACAAATACCCTATTTGAAAAATTAAGTTATATATAACTAAATAACTTGATTTTTGTGTTTTTCAAAATGATAAGTTTTGAAAAACACAGTGATGAAATAATACAATTTTATACTTTTAATATGTAAAACATAAAAATTAAATAACAACAAATTTATTAAATGTATAAAAACAATGATAAAATAACACAAAATTATCTGAAACATATATACAAGACAATGATTAAAACGTATCACACAATAACCTAAAACATAAAACATAACAATAAAAACATCTCACACAATAATTTGAAACATAAAACAAAATGAAAATATTTAATTTTCTGGATTGTTGTTATAAATCCTTGCTACATCAAACGTCACCTTGCGACGAGATATAGTTGCTATGAGTTCACCGCTATAGGTTTGTCACAATAAATCAGATATGTGGTCGTTATACCTCTCATCCCAAGCTAGAACTGGAGATGCCGTCCTTGTAAATTTACTAGATTTTTTTTTTCCTTTTTTGTGGTTATATAAAATTATATCATTTTCTTGTGGCAATTAACGATGTAAAAAAATATTGAAATTAAGTTATATTAACCATGAAAGGATTAATTGATAGCATTCCCTGGATCTCTAAACCATTCATATGGGGTAACAACATAGTTTTTTTTAATGACAGGGATTGTATTAGAAAAAAGATAGCCCTAGCAAGTTGTTGGGACTGCTAATCATTAATACACCAATTATACATCAAAATCAAAACTAAAATTACACCAATCTAATCATTTTAAATGATAACTCTTCGATCTGTTTGTACCCAAATAAAAACATATGATTTTATCTTCTCCACTACAATCTCTGGTGTTGTGACTTTTTTTTTGTTGAAAATCCCGTCGTTCCAAGCTTTCCAAATGAACCACAACTTTGACAAAATGATACATGAAGGCTGAAGCCAATGTTTTATAATCTTTATTCCCGTAAATCCGATAAGTTGCCTTCAATCGTAAAATGGTTTGTCAGTTTTACATAATCAACCTATTTGATTTATTGAAAACCTTTTAGCTAGATAACCCATCAAATCAATAAAGGTTAAATAAAAGGATGAAATTGTTATAAATTATCGAACAAAGGATGTTATTTGTAATTAGCAAAGATAAATGACTTACTACATGATTACTTGTATAAGATATTATTTATATTCAACAAACAAAGTTACTTGCATGATACAACGAGGCAAGTCGATTAAAGCTTATTATAGTTGACATGATTAAAAAAACATTTGAAGTTACGAATAAATATTAAAATGTAGATAAAAAACAATATTATGACTTCTTTGTTGCAGTATAAAAATTTAAAGATATAGTTTAATTAAAATATCAAACAAGTAAAAAAAGCTACATCATGTGATTCATTAGCATTGCGTTTTCAAATTTTATTCACATTTTTATCACATTTTTTATCACAAGTCAATATAACTCACGATTATTAAATTTAAAATTATTAAAATTTTTAAATGTCAAATAAATTTTTTAAATAAAAATAAAATTATTTATAGTAAAGTAAACAAAATTCAAAGATTTAAGAAGAACAAATTAATAATTTATAAGGTTATTAAAGAGAATTTATAAAATTTTTACAGTTAAAAGAGATAAGTATTCACGTATAATTAATTAAAAATTGCCAAATCTTTTTAACGGTCAAATCATCTCTAAGAATATGATATGCATAAAATAAAATAAAAAAAATAGACATAATAAAACTAAACGTCAAACCAGTATACTTAAATTATAAAATTCTCTCACAAAACTTGTTACCAATGTCATAATTATTGTGTCGTTTGGTACAACAATAGTCACTTTTTTTTAGAGTTCATAAATTAAAGTTTAAAGTTACTTTAGGTCGAGTCACAGGGTTTTTTTTTGGAGTGAGCCGGATCACGACGTTAGTTTATATCATTCAAAAGAAATGATAATGATGTATTTGTAATATCCCTGTTAAAAGAAATTTTCATATCTCATCCTACAAATTTAATTTGAAAGATACAAAAAGTTTCTTCACTTTCCCCACCTTTAATCATTTTAAACCAGAAGTTATCAAACAAGTGGACCACGTAGCTTATGATTTTGTCTCCTTATTGTTTTCCCCATTAAATGCACATGAAATTCATGTTTAAAAAGATAATAATATTAATAATAATTAAATTTACCATTTAGATAATTATCCTTTGAACGGCTAATTTTTAGATCACTGGCGGATCGTTGGATTATCTATCACCAAGTCACCAGTTCTGTGAAAAATTTAATACTTATAAGATTCAGGATCTATTAATATTATATATGTGATCAGTGATTGCAGTTGTTTGTAGTAATATTTATCTATCATGATTAATATATACAATATTTAAATAACAAAGAACAACCCAACACTCACTTATCCCCCCTCTTCATTGATACCACACTCATATATTCCACTCATTCATATCGCTCACTCAACGGGTGATTGAAGCGGTGTTCCCCTTGGTCATTCGAATGCGAAAGATGCTATCTAGGACTCTTGGTGTCGTGTCACATCTCATACCTTCTGTCCTTGCTGATACAAAAAAAAAAAAAACACGTCTAATATGTCCAGAATTCCTCGATGACAATAAGCCATTGGCATAATCAACATTCAACGAAGACATGTTGTCGATATAAATGTCTTATAGAAATCTGTCCCGAAAATATATCGTCAGGATAACCTTAGCGGGTCCTATGCCTATTAGGCAGGATTTGACGAAAAAGTTGGTGTGTTATTGAAAACCTATGCTTACAACATGGCATCGGTATAAGCAAAAATCATTTTGTTCCTTTTTCTTATATCTTGTATTAAAGAAAATAAATTAAAATAAAATTTAAACTTGCCTAAGACATGTCACGGTTAACTTATCCCGACGACATGTCGTTTGGATAAGTCACATTCAACCATAATGAACACATACAACAAGTGAGTATTTCATTTTGCCCCTAACTTCAAGTCTTTGAACCCTGTTTGCCCGATCCGGAACACAATCCACACTATTATCAGTCTCTATTATCATCATCCACCACCATTTGTTTTTCAATTTCATATTTTTTTATATATTATTAATCATTTCTTTTTGCAACATTATTTTGATTTTAAGAGCAAACAGTGAACAATATGCCATCTTGACACATCGACGCTTTAGAGAAGTTTATATATACAAAAAGTTGCAAACATAAAAGATGTTAATATGTCATATTACACACACATATATATGTAGGATGGTTCGAATGTTAATCATTCCTTATTGCGTTAACCAAATAATTATATCTTGTTGCTTTGAAGCCCACACTAAAGTAAATATAAACGTTTAGGTTTTTTCTTCTTTTTTTTATTAATTTAAGTGAGCCCTAAATTAATTAAAAAAGAAAAAAATATACACCTTTAAATTTACTTTAATGTGGGCCTCAAAGTAATAAGATGTAGTTATCCGGTTAACACAATAAACATGGGTAAACATTTGATCCTCTCCTTGTATGTATGTGTGTGTGTGTGTATAATCGTAATTAATATACAAAATATACGTAATTTATCATATTAAAGATACAAATATGTCATATATATATATAGGAATTGAATCCAATGAAAACCCAACCTTAGAGAGAAAACTCTTAAACCCTATGTGAGCCACTCATTTGGAATCTTGAAAATAAATATGTGGTCCACATTAACCCACACTAAAAATGATTTGTTTATTCAAAATTCAATTTTTTATTCAGGTTTAATATGGACCACATATTTATTTTCAAGATTCCAAATGAGTGGCTCACATAGAGTTTAAGGGTTTTCTCTCTAAGGTTGGGTTTTCATAGGATTCAATCCCTATATATATATTTAATTATACTTATGTATTGATATTAATCATACATTGATGCAAAATAGAAATATTTTGTAAGATATTACTAATATGTAATATTATATAACTATTAACTATGCGTGAATAAAATTGAACAAATGTATTCTCACATTTAAATAATTTTTAGAATCTTTAATATATATAATAATGATTTAGATCATAAATTTTCATGGTGAAAGATTATACGGCTTTAATAGGAAAAAAAAGGAAGTAAAATGTCAAAATAGTCATTGTGTTTATATGAAACTTTGTTTAGCTCTTAAGTAATTTTTATTGTCAATTTAGTCTATTAGTGAAAAGTTAACAATCAAGTCCCTCCCGTTTATGTTGTTGAGGATTTTCATAATAAATTAAGGGACTTAATTGATAACTTTTTAAACAAAAAAAACCAATGTAACTGAGTTTACAATATTTAATTTAGGAAGAAATCCATAATTTAACAATGTTAACCAACCTATGACATCTTGTTCTCAACGAGACTTAAACAAAAGGGGGTTTTCGTACGAATATGTTGTACAAACATATATGTGCATATTTCTAGAGTAATTTGTACGGATAATAAGTGCGATAGTTATATGAAATACGTGTGAGATGACGACAACTCACAGGCTCTTTTTTTTTTGGGCTAAAGAGAAGTGGATCGAAGAGACATGCATGGCCCACATGGGCCCAGTTTGGGGGATGACAGGGAAGCTTCAAAAACCATTCACAAACTGGCAGACACACGTTTTCTTGTTTTTGCTGGTCAAAACCTTTGAAAACCTCGCACATGAAACATCTTTCTTTTCTTTTCTTTTTTTTAAAACAAAAATAAAATTGAAATTTCAACTATTGTATTATGACGTCACTCTCTTAACGCAAGTTAAATACACAAATTTGTTTTTAATAAACAACAACAAAGAAAAACCAAATTAAACTTGTCAACCATTTGAAAGTTGAAACTAAATAATTTATTAAGATATAAATTCAAAGTCATCTTTGGCCGTTATTTATGATGGTAAAGTTTAACAAACATATCAGCAATACAAGCACGGCAAGGAGTTTTATGTATTGTTACGTATTCCTTAAGCTATATTACATACATTTTCAATGCTCACAATTCACCTAACTGGTTAAGTTTTAAAATATGACACGTGAAAAATGCTCAGCTTCGTCTCATCGAGACCTAAGACTCTTGGAGCACCCGCAACACAGATGTCTGGATAGGTCGTCACAAAACCGGACACGTTAGTCGCGTAGAATTTCTAAATCAATTTCTTATATGTTTTTTACTCCTATACATAATATATATACCTTGTAAATCTTTTACAAGATTTTAACCTACACTACTACTTTTTTTATGCGATACAAGGAATCACCAATGACTTCACAAATCATTTATATTTGCTTGTTAATTTATCTATATATTTACGTACTGTTATTAATTCAAACCTTTAATTAAAGACGCATGCAAATATATATATAATACTTGATATACCAAAGGCATTACAACGTAGCAATATTTTCGTGGTACGTAGGCTAAGGCACATTATCCAAATGGTCTTGAGTTAAAATTCCACAAAGAGGTTTCTCAAACTATTGAATTTCCTTTTTTTTTTTTGAACAGCAAACGTCCGGTCACTCGGGATTACCCTGGCAAACAGATCACTCTTCTGCCCGAATAATAGAGCGTGGTGACCTGACCCACCCATCCAGGAGGAAACCTACAACTAGGAAAACCCCATGGCTCAATCCAGCTAGAGCAATATTTGATCTAGGTGAGGCTCCAATCCAAGACCTCTCATAAGATAAGTCAAGGGGCTACTATTAGGGTAGAAGCCCTTTGGTTTGAATTTCCTTTATAATTGATGATCGATTTGGTGGTGGATATAATCGGGTGATGCTGCTGGTGACACGATGATACTTCAATGAGTCAAAAATTAGCCGTTAAAAAAACATAATATTCGATATCATATGTATTTTGGTGGATATGTCAACTTATACGGTTTTAAGAAAGTCAAAGGATGAGCCGGCCAGCCAAAATGTCGGCTTGCATGCATGCACCATCCGTCACATGTTGCTGAAAAATATATCCCATTCAATTCTTTGAGTGCTGCCATGAAACTTGTTTCTGTTCTAATCTTTACCATAAGGTTACGTACGTAGCCCATACACTTTTCTTTTTCTTTTTTTTTTTTTAATATTTTTTAATGTTACTAATTATTTTTTGTGTGTTTGTATCTAGTTGTTACCATACAATGTCCAACGTACACTCGTAACATTTTGTATGTGCATGATGCAACGATATGATGAAAGTTTTTCAAAATTTGAGTTTTCGATAGACGTAAATAATTTGTTTAATTGAAATGTATGAATTAGGTCACGCTGGTTCATGTTTATAAAATCTAGCACGAACTTGTCGATGGGATCGACATGAGGACTGAGTAATAGGGTTGATGATATGACACATTAAGAAGTCAAACCTTTGAATTTTATAAGTAGAAATCTGTTAACGAATGCAAAATGTTTGAAACTCAAGAGGACACTATGATATCTATATTTAAGTAATGTAGAAATTAAGTTAAGGGTTTATGTTAAACATGATATGTATCAAAATCAGAAAACAATCAAAACAAATAAGGATGTGTTTGGTGTGCATAAAATTAGATAACTTGTAATACTAGAATAATCACACCAGTAACCTGATAACCAAACCGACTATTTGTTTTGTCATAAATGATAAGGGATTTTACATATTCCCTCTTCTAACTTGTAAAATTATATATTTTCCCAAATCATGCTTTAATAGCATTGTACATTTTGCATTGAAAATTTGTATATTGGGAAAATATGTAATTTTTCAAGTTAAGAAGGAAAAATATGTATTTTTTCCTAAATGATATGCTTTCATGACAAAAAGATTTTTGCATTTGTGTTCACTAAACATGTATGGAAACTTAAATTTTTAAATTTTTGGAAACTAGTTTGAAAAAGGACCAAAACATTATAGTTTGCCTTGAAAACACCAAAATCTAACATTATAGTTTGCCTATTTCACGTCTTTGGACTTGAGTTATATAATATACTACTTAATTGTTATATGCTCTAAAAGTCTGACCCAACCTAAGAAATACAGTAAAGGCTGGGCTCATTTAGTGAAACAAGGCCCAGCATATACAATTGAATCTTTAAATACAATTGGCTTTGTTATAGCTCTCTTTTGGCTTTTTATAATTTCACCCTTGCTCTTTTTTGTTTTCTTTTCTTTTTTATTAGTTCTTTACAATTTCTCCTAGACTGTTCGAGTTTTTTTATACCCGG
The DNA here is from genome assembly GCA_009363875.1 of Mikania micrantha. Lineage (NCBI taxonomy): Eukaryota > Viridiplantae > Streptophyta > Magnoliopsida > Asterales > Asteraceae > Mikania > Mikania micrantha. The sequence continues at coordinate 18,013,128 of CM018682.1, read as the reverse complement.
GCACACTTTTTGGTACATCTACATTCTAGTTAGTTTTTACATGTTCTTTGTTAAGGGTGAAATGTGTTTTTTTTTTCTTTTATAATTAATATTTAACTCTCTTCATTTCTCTTTTATGGCTTTTAAAATATATTTTATAAAATTTTTGATGCGTAATTGAAGTGTTTTTGCTTAAATCAACGCTTTGGTAAAATATTCGTTCCAACAAGACCTAAGAAAGGTTTTCTCAGTACAGTAGTAAAACTTCTCAAATTTACTTATTTTTTCTTTTCCTTTAGTAATTATTATTAGACACTTTTTTTTTGCTCTCTTTTAACTTTTAAGATATAACGTTTTTATTAATTTTTGAATACGGTGTGGAGAAGTATAAACTTCTATCTACATATCAATAAAAGCTTCTTTACAACCTAACAAAGATGTAAGCTTTCCACACTAAAGGGCCCCGACGACATTTTTGTGTTATACCTTTGTGATGTTTGCTGTTATCTGCATTTTGAAATAAATTTTATAAAAATCAAGCTAGGCCAAATATCATTATCTAAAATTTGTTTTCGTGTTTGTTAACATTCATTGTCTAATGACTACGTTTTTCTTGGTCTTAGTAGGGATCATTGTGAGGCTTGCACAACTCATCAAAACTCCTATTATTTTCAATTTTTATCTCCTCTAATACATGTCAATTTGCCTTCTCAAAATGCATCCGTTACACGTTAGATATCAAAATGTTAGATTTGAGTAGGTAATCGTTTAACAAAAATCGAATTCTTAGACTATCCACAGTGGTCACCCCACTGAAAATCCCTCCCCACCGAAATTTTCTGCTACGTCATCGGCCCACTGAAAATCTTAAAACCCCACAGTGGTTACCCCACTGGAAAAACTTCCCTATTTGTGAGAGAAGAAAAAATCATTCTCGCCGGTTGTGTGAGAGGGGTGGAGCGGTACCCGTTGAACCCACAAATTCGTTCCCGCCGGTGCCCGCTCGCTGCGCATGGTCTTACAGGTTGCAAAGCACATGTCGCTCCACTAATTACTATATATACAAACATCAAATGCAATCATTTGATGTGAATTTATGCTGCCTAATAAAAGAGTAACAATTTGGCCACATGGCATCACTTTAGGCTATCCACGTCATATGTGTGCCACATGTCAATAGTATATTAATTCTAGACATTTTAAATTTTAATTTCACTTAATAAATATAATTAATTCATACTTTAAATGAGATAGTTAATTAAGTCAAATAATTTTGAAATTCAAAATTTTCAAATCTCTTATTCAAGTATTCAATTAATTTTAATCAATGTATAATAATTTAGCTAAATTGAATTATCAAGATACATAATTCAAAAGTTATAAATTCTAACTAAAAAAATAAAGAAGAATGATAATAATTATTATTTATGGATATTTATAATTTTTAATAATTTAATGTCGTTATATGATAAAAATGAAATATGTCAAATAATAATGAACATGTTGTTTTTTTTTAAAAAAAAAACTAAGTTTTAGTTCTTAATTTTTATACGTATTTATTATGTAAATAGATATAGTTTTTGATATGTGGTTCGTATGATAATTAAACCTATAATAATCATACTTTATTAATTAAGATTTTTAAATCATTTGTTATCAATATTTAGTTTATACTATCATATTTAACACACTTTAGTGATTTTTTATTTCTTTTTTTTTCTTAGATAAAATTAATCAACATTTTAAGGAAAACTTTAATTTGTTATCTTTTATCATTAAATGAAATACGTAATTTTCATCATATCAAATATTTATTACAATATTGTTTTTATATATACAATCTTGTATATAAAGAAGTGTTTAAATATTTGTAAAATATACTATTTTTTTAGAAAATGTTAATAAGTTTACTTGATCTATATCGAATTTTTTATAAGTGATCAATTTAACAAATGCTTATTTTTTATACTAATCCGTGTTTTGCACGGGTTAATACCCTAGTCGTAATAATATTCAACTAATAATAATAATTAAATCATATAATAAATAAATCATATTAATAAGTTCTAATAATAAATACTAAAATAAAACTATATAATTTAATTATAATAATTAAATAATACTAATAAATAAATTATATAAATAAATAATAATTAAATAATAATAAAAATTACATAATTAAATAATAACAATAATTAAATATTATTCATAATTTAATAATAATATTTAAATAATAATAATTATATAATACTTACAATTAAATAATATTAATAATTAAATATTAAAAGTATTTAAATTTAATAATAATTTTTTACGATTGACACGTTTACGGTAATTACACTTTAAGGTTTTACGTCAGAGTGATAACAATTATTACATATTTTATATGATTATATTTACATTTTGATGCACTGAATCATGTCTACCAACTAATATTTGATAACTATGACGAAATTTCCACCGCAACACACAGTGCAATAAAAAAATAACAAGAATAACAATTTGGTTTCCTTTACGCAAGTGTAGCAAGAGTGGGTTTGAATTTGGCACATGGGATGTGGATGTAGGAGAGTCTTCTGGATGATGACATCTTCTTCACTTTGATTTTTGGCCTAGGGCTGAGTATATTTTTGAATATATTTATTTTGCTTCTTCCTATGAATGCCAATAGTTTTCAGAGATAAAAGTCAATACATTTTTTACAAGAAAATTTGATGTAAAAAATTATTCTAAACAAAATAAAACAATCTTTTTTTTGAGTAAATTACCAATATGATTATGTGTTTTGTTAATATTTTTACTTTTGGTCACTAGCTTTTATTAATTATCCATGTGGTCTAAAGGTATAAACATTTGTAACACGTATATATAGTCTTTAGGTCACCAAATTACTTTCACATAATTGACCAAGTTACCCTCACGTAAGGACTATACGTGTTTCAAATGTTTATAATTCGAGACCATATAATAATTTATGAAACCAAGGACTAATAGTGAAATGTTAGCAAACCACCGGAACCATCTCGGTAACTTACTCTTTTTTTTTATTAATTTTCACCGATTTTAGAAAGGAATCGATATGACAATTGTCATGTGGAAAACCAATTTTCATACAATTAATAAAGAGAATAAAACATCTTTTTACATAAAAGAAAGAAAAGAAGATGCTTTTTTAATTAATTTAGTGCTTTGCCAAACAGAAGAATATAAAAACTTCGTGTCTAAGCAATACCATCCAAGAATATTTAGTGAGGAATCACTTAAGTTGTAATTTTAAGTGGTTTTTTAATGAAATAATTATATATATACAGATATGTATATAAGGGAGGGTTAACATTTGATCATATATATATATATATATATATATATATATATATATAGGGTCTGGTTATAATAAAAAGGAATAGATTGGTTATAAGTGTGAGAATGAATGTGGGCCATTAGATACATAATTTAATGGTTGATACAATGTAACCATATTTGTTACATCACTGTAAATAAATAAATGATACAACATATAACTAGGGGTGTTAACGGGCTATTTTGTCTAAACGAGCCGAGCTCAAGCCGTAATGAGCTCTGGATTGGATCGGCTCGTTTACACCCTAAACGTAACCCATATTTAATTTACGAAAATATAAACCAAAATTAGTTACAATTCGTTACAAATAATGTGTAACTAGAGGGTGTATCCCGCGCTTCGCTGCGGGCGACGAAAAACAATAACTAAAAAAAGACACAAATGGGAAAAATAAAAATAAAAGAAAACGTGAATTGTCATTCATATAATATTAATTTCTCTTATTTAGTATAATAAATAAGTATTTTTAAAATACATAACATATGTTACGTTTCTATAACACTTTAAAATTAATTTAATTTTTTTTTGTTTGACGACCTGTTACATAATTATTTTGAGTTTTTAAATATAGTCAATAATTCTTCCATAGTTCCATGCATAGAAATTGGTAATATATCAAAAATCATAAAATAATTTATTTTTTTTGAGCGGCGGGTTGAACTAACCCAAGGTGTTATCTTCAGTTTCCTGGCGAGTGATAGCCAAGATCGGATTACTCCAATTTCCGGTGTGGGTTAGTGTGCCCCTAGATGCGCGGAAACCGGATTGAATCCGTAAACCCTCGTCCCCCATTAGGTTCGAACCCGGGATAAAGCTTAGATTCGTTCCATCACCTTCATATCCATTAAATGTGCCCAGAGAGAATCGAACCCCTAACCTTCTATTTGGAAGACAGGATCCTTACCACTTGAGTTACATTTGCTGGAATATAAAATAATTTATTAACTTTCCTTTTTTGTGTTAGGCCACACGGAGTGGCACCCGGGGAAAGCCGGGGAAGTGCTCTTGCCGGCCGGTGATGATCGGGAACACCACCCCCCCGGATTCGGGGTGGGGTATTTCGGTGTGTCCTTACCGATTCAAGCCGAGGATGGTGAGTTTATATCTAGCCGTTGCACAACGGCATTTTAAAAAAAAAAAAAACCAATTTTTTTTTTCTATTTAAACAACTCAAAAACCAACCAAAATCTCACACTTTTTTCTCTCATCTTCTATAAATTATACACCAAAATTTATAAAATTTTCAACTAAAATGGAAGGAGGTTCATCACGTGGTGGGTCATCAACCAAGAAATTTAGAAAACCACGACAAAAAAATGTTCAAACGCCTCAAATGAACCCGTTCAACACACCCGGGTATCATCCACAAATGTCATCTCCGAATCAACCATCATTTTACTACACAGTATCGTCCACAAATGCCTTTCTAGGTTTTTTAATTTATTTTTTTAGGTTGTATTCTCTTTTTTTTGTTGTATTCTTTTTTTTTTTAAATTTAATGAATCTTTTTTTATTTTATTATTATTATTATTATTATTATTATTTATTGTTAAAATAATTAATTAAAAATAAGATTTGAAAATGGGGAAAAGTGGGAAAAAGTGGGACGACACCGTGTAAAATGGGGAAAAGTAGGGAAAAGTGGGGAAAGCTGATGTGGCGCTGATGTGGCAACGGGAAAAAGTGGGGAGTTCCTAGACGACTCCGAGTCCCCTTAGGTGAGCAATCTAACCATCATTACCATCTCTTTTGAAAATCTCTCTGACTCTCTCTTACTTAACATCTTTATGGACCATGGCTAAATTAACCTTATCTTCTACCTATCAAAACCGGCACCCCCACCCACACCAGACGTGAAGACCACCACCATCCCCTATCTCTATCGCAGATCCGCCACAGCTCCTGGCGTTCTCCGTCACAGAGCCTCCGCCACTTCCGGCCATCACACCAGCGTCACAACCACCGCAGGCGACCGCCGCTGGTCACCTCCGACGATGCCGACTAAGACGTCGCCGCTCAAAGCCAACGGCCTCCATGATCCACCATCACCGAAGACCATAGAGGTTCCAACTCCGACAACAATTTCAGTTGTCCCCATCACGGCGCCACCGATCCTTCCTCTCCTTCCTCCGATGGCGATTTCTCTTGCCTCCACCGCAGATCTTTCCTCGTTTTATAGATTTTTTCTGTAAAAACATAAACACTGACAAATATGTGTTGAGATGACGCTGACGACCTCCGATGGTGGCAGGAAGCGGCGCTGCTTGGACTGGCTTGTCTTTCTCTGCAACTTACCCGCAACAGAGAGGCAGAGAGCAACCCGTTGGCTTCCCCTTTTCAGCTGCTGGACCTCATCGGATCCGGTTCATACCTCAAGCATCAAACGGATCAGATCTCGGGTCGGATACCCATCACTATTCATCCGTTGGTTTTTAATAGAGTATAATAATGTTAATATTTGTTACATTGCTATAAATACGAACATTAGAAAAAAATTTAAGAAACCTAGTTAGGACTATAACGGAATTAAAGAGAAAGATAAGATGAGTAAAATGGTGCAATTTTTATAAAAAAATATTATAGGATAAAAAAGTTATGGATCTATAAAAAAAGAGGGGGTAAATTTTAAATAAAAAAGTAGATATATTATAATATATTAGAAGGTGACACATGATACCACCAAATTAATTCCAGCTTTTTAAAATGGTGCAAATGACTAAAATACCCTTCTGTATTTAAATATAAAACATGACACGTGACACAATCTTATACACTCGACTTTTTGATTAGCCATTAGATTTGAGTTAATGAGTTATTGCTCTATCTATGGGTTATTATTTGTTCACAATCGTAGATATATATATATGTATATGTATATATAGGGTGTGATTCTTTTGTTAACTCATGTTTATTATGTTAACTGAATAACTACATCTTATTACTTTGAGCCCCACATTAAAGTAAATATAAAGGTGGGGGTTAATCTTCTTTTTTTATTAATGTAAGCGAGCCCTACATTAATTAAATTAATTAAAAAAAAAAAGAAAAAACATACACATTTAGATTCACTTTGACGTGGGTTCCAAATTAATAAGAAGTAGTCATTTGGTTAACACAATAAGAAAATTGTTAATTTTTTATCATCTCTCTCTCTCTCTCTATATATATATATATATATATATATAGAGGGAGAGGTTCAAATGTTAACCCTCCCTTATAGCGTTAACCGCTTAACCCTAGCGTTTTTTGTCCGAATCTTAAATTTTTTTTTCATGGTTTTTATTATGCAAAAATAAGGGGGGTTTCTTTTTTGTGTTTTTGCTAATTCATCACCGTTTGTAAGTTATAGTAAGTGTAAGTTACTTACACTTACGTACATTTACTGCATCAGATACGGATTGTAAGTGTAAGTAACTTACACTTACAATAACTTCTAAACGGTGATGAATTAGCAAAAACACAAAAAAGAAACCCCCCCTTATTTTTGCAAAATAAAAACCATGAAAAAAAAATTTAAGATTCGGGCAAAAAACGCTAGGGTTAAGCGGTTAACGCTATAAGGAAGGGTTAACAATGAAACCTTCCCCTATATATATATATATATATATATATATATATATATGAGTTGGATCAAGTAAGAAGAGATTTTTGCCTTAGAAAAATAAGAATCAATAGGAATTTGACATATGATATGCTAATAATATAAAAACAATAATCCAGTACAAAAAACAAACGAATACAAAAAAAAATTAAAATCCAGCACAAAAATCGAGTACAAAAAATCAAAAATGTAGTATAAAAAATAAAAATACAGTACAAAAAAAAAAATTCAGTACAAAAAAATATAGTACAAAAACATACAGAATAAAAAAGAATTCAGTACAAAACTTACTTCTTAGGCATGCCATATGTTAAATTTCTATTGGTATTGTAGATGGGAGTCTGCTTTTGACCCCTTCTAATACTTAGCTTGCGTAACTTAAAGTTTCACTATTAAAGTTTTTGGTTTTATACTTAAACTTTATAGATAATAATTTCATGTATGTTTTCAATTGGTTTATGTTTTATCCTAAATTTTGTTAGGAAATAAGTTGAGTTAAAATATATTAAATTTTCATTCGACAATGTAAATTCAATTTGCCATGCGTTTTGATACCGTCACAACATGCGATTGGTCAAATTACTAGTTTGAACCACATAAGGTTAAAAAAGCTAAAAAAAAACAAAGTAGGTTTTTCTTCTTTAATGAGGGATGAAAACGTAAGTGTGTTTGGTTAATTGTGAGAAATCATTAGTGCAAACTTATGAGAAATCTCACGTAAACAAAACTTGTCCTAAAGAGACGATATTCACCAATGATCTTTAGCTCAAATGGTTGAGGGATGTATCATGTGGTTTTAATTTTGGGAAGGTAACGAGTTCAAGTTATGACATTAACAAAATAGAGGTTTTATACTATGTTAGTTTCCTTCTATTGGATGTTGATATAGTCGATTGGGTCTATGACCCGTGAGTGATCTAAATTACTGTTAAAAAAAAGAGACGGTATTCACGAGAGTTGAAGGTAGAACCCCCTACAACTTAAAAAATTAGACAACCATACCAATTAGTTTTCAAAATATTACAGAGCTCAATAAATTTAATAATTTATAGTAGATTATCGTTTATATTTTTTTTTGTATACTTCTATATGAAAACTAAGTTTATAGTTTTAAAAAAAATGTATACGTCTATCTAAAAACTTATTTTTTTGGTATATTTAACTAATTTGTATACTTCTATCTAGAAACTAATCTTTATTCTTCTATAAACAAATATATTTCCACACAACTTTTTTACTTTTTAACACTTACCAACAATATGCGTCTCATATATATTTATACGAGACGTATAACCTCCTCTAACATTTACTCATTCGACAATGATTAGTCTTGCATATGACCTATACATCCCATATCGGCCTACACGACACGTATATGATTTCAATAATTAACACTGAAAAATTATGACAAACAATGATGGACCCTCAATACGCCTCATTATAGGCTTATACGAGATGTATATAGGGTGTGAAGTGTGTAGGGTGGATGTGAGAATAATATGACCCATTATAATAGCAACAACACTTCTTTAATATTAATAACATTAGGTTTAAACCAAAAAAAAAAGGAAATTGCAAAATACAAAAAATATATAAAAAATATAAATCGTTTTCAGACACTTTGTATTTTTACCCTGTTTTGGGTAATTTTTTTAATTACATTTAAAATTCCTCAAACTCGGCATCTTAAGAAAAAAAAAAAAAAGAAAGATATTTCATCAAATTTTTTTTCCTGCAAAACGTAGCGGGCAAAACAAATATTAAAACTTGAATTATCAAAACAGTCAGCGCGGCAATCCATCTCTTTTGAACTCCATATACACAACACGACACATGTCTCCTCTTCATCTTCATCTTCTCCGACGAAACCCTCATTTCATCCAAAACCTGCAACTACAATGGAAACCGATGAAAATTGCCTCAACGTCATCAGTGCATCCAGAAAGAGATCTTTTCCGATCTCCACCGTACCTCACGCCAATCGCAACAGTTTCAAACCAACTACCACTACAAAGAAGAGAGTCGTTTTGGGTGAGCTAACCAATTCAGGAAGCGTATGCTCGAGCCGGACCTCTGACACCAGACAGCAACTGAAGCAGGCGAATAACGAGTGTGCGAAAACTGATGCTGCTGTCTCTTGTGAATCACTTCACAGCAACAGATTTTTGTATGCGCCTCTTATATATCAGCATCTTCATTCATTAGAGGTATTCGATCCATTTGTTTTGCTTGCTAATTGCGTGGTTTTGATTGTGGATTTGGAATTAAGCAACCAACTGTGTATTATTATCTAGGTTTTGAGATGTTAAAGCTCGCTTTTAAATTAGGAATTGGTGTTTGAAACTCGTTTAGATTATCTTTTCAATAAATTTGAATTGGTTCAAATTCTGATAACAATCTTTGAAACTCTAATGTTCAATGATCTTCACTTTGCTCCGTTTACTAAAATCACAGCTGAAATATTCATAAGTTGATTATAGATTGTTTATGAGACCATTGATGTTGTTGAAACTCATCAGAGTTATGCATGTGGTTTTCTTCTTGTTGTGTAATTGTCTATGTTTGCTGTGTTTGTAATGTCTTTAGTATTTTTTTTTTCTTAATACAAAGTCTGTGGCATAGATTGAAGAAAAGAGAAGGCCATTGCCTAATTACATGGAAAAGATTCAGAAAGATGTAACAGCAGGAATGCGTGAGATCTTAGTGGATTGGTTGGTAGAGGTTGCAGAGGAGTATAAACTTGTATCAGATACCTTGTTCCTCACAGTCTCCTATATTGATCGGTTTCTATCTTCACACTATTTAAGCCGGAACAAGCTCCAGCTTCTTGGTGTATCGAGCATGCTTGTAGCCTCGTATGCTTATAATCTTGATTTAATTCTTTGTTTTATAATAATTACTTGTTATATTTTTTTATACTCTTCATCATGTATCTTAGGAAATTTGAAGAGGTTAGCCCTCCACATGTTGAAGATTATTGCTATATAACAGATAATACTTATACTAAAGAAGAGGTTTGTTTGCCAATGATTCTAATAGCTATTTAGTATAATCTCTTCTGCATTGCTCATATATTCTATATGACTATACATGACAAGGGTATCAACTAATATGTATGTTTTTTATTTTAATCTAATAGGTGGTTCAAATGGAGAGAGAGTTGCTCAATTTTTTGGAACTAGAACTGAGCAATCCAACACCAAAAACTTTTCTTAGGTATGAATGTATAATTATGAACTTACAGTTGTTAATAATGGTTGTATCATTGTATGATTATAACCAATATTGATTAATAATTGCATATTTGGTTGACAGAATCTTCATTAGAGCAGATCAAGGAGATGCCATGGTATGCTTGTTATGATGGTTTAAATAAAATTTAAATACCTAAAACCAATATCCAATAACTCAATTCTGTCGTTGTTGACATATCAGAATTTCTAATTGCAGCCATCATATTCAACATTAGAGCTTTTGAGTTGGTTTCTTGTAGAGCTAAGCTTGCTAGATTACTGTTGCTTAAGGTTCTTGCCATCAATGGTAGCAGCCTCAGCCATTTTCACTGCAAAATTTACAATGCAACCTGAAAAGCACCCTTGGGTGAGAAAATAACTCATCTTTTAGTCTTTAGACAACAGGTTTGACTCTGATAAGTCAAGATTCATTCTTTTCTGACCTGCAGGGTTTAAAAATGCAACATTATTCGGGTTATAAAGCTGGTGATTTAAAAGACTGTGTACTAGCCATCCATGACTTACAGTTGAGCAGGAGATCATCATCTTCTCAAGCAATTAGAGAGAAATATTCTCAACAAAAGGTACTAAAATTTTTTGTATATGATTTACGAGCGTGTTACACAGAAGCATATTATGATTTGAACATGTCTTTATGTTTGACAGTTCAAGGGTGTTGCAGCATTGCTTTCACCTTCAGAAATTCCAGTTTCTTACTTTAAAGATGTTGATGAATAAAACGATATAAACAATCATAATTATTGTAGAGCTTAATTTCTCGACGGATACAGATATCATGTCTAGTTGCAGTCTTAAAAAGAAATGAAGGGGGTGTTAGTAAGTTGAGACTTGAGAGCAAATTCTCTATCACAAAAATTTTGGTGTTTTTAGGTGCATATCTTGAGATCCAATTGCTTGTTATAAAATTTTCTTGATTTGATCAAGTGTTTTTACATTTATGTATTGTTTGTTTGATTGATGCTTTGCAAGATCATATGTAACCTTAATATGTGGATTTTGTTTTGATTCACGCTTGAAGGGGAACTCAAAAAATTCAAATTTTGATTAATTTTTAGATGAATTGATGTGCATTTTAATTAGAAAAAAACAATTATATCTCAGAACCATGGAAATAAATATATGTTTGTGAAATAGTTTGAAGACATTTTGTTAGAAGGTATATGAGAATAGCATCAATAGAAAGTTAGAAACAGAAGTTGGGTAACAGGTTATATGTTTATTTAGATTTTACACCGGCTAAATCTATGTGTTAATGATAGAATTTACTCTCCTTGTCATATGGACATATAAAGGTTTAATGTTTTGTCATGACTATACAGCGTTGTATGTTGCTATAAAGATACAATTTTATAGAATATGCCATACACGCACGTACACAGAATGGCTGATATATTAATATGATGGCTAAGACGGTACCCATCTACGAAAATTTACTTGGTTGTTTGGCAACATAATAATAAAAATTGGGCAATCAAATTGGTCCACCAACTTTTGATTGGTTATGTAGAGAGTGAAAAAATTAAGTTTGGTTGGGTTGGGTTGGTAGTAAATGAATATGAAAAAAATAAGTTTGGTTTGTTGTATAGATGAAAGAGAAAACAATTATTTTTTTTAATGAATACTTTAGTTTGATTGGTTGTGATTATAGGGTTGTTCAAAGTGCTCATCACTCGACGCTCGCTTGGAAAAAACTTGTTCAAATTTTGCTTGATTTTAAACGAGCTGAGCATGCCCTGGTTCAGTTTCTAAGCGAACCGAGCATGAGCAAAGGTAAGCTTGCTCAGATAATTCCTCATTTAGTCATTTGGCTCGTTTAAATATAACTAAATTATATATATATATATATATATATATATAAAGTGACTAGGTTAGTATTACTTGTATTACACGGTTTGAATAAAAAATAATAAGTGCTCAATAATATAAATTTAAAAAATGTAAATGATTTTTTGTTTTAAAATATAATTAGCATTACATAAAAAATAAAATAATAATATTGTATTCTAAATAATTCTTTTTCAAAGTTTGGTTTCTAAACATTTCATTTTAAAAAAAGTTTATTTTAAAAAAGTGTCATTTTTTTACAAAATAATAGGATGTTATCTTTTATTATTAAACAAGTTGATAAAGAAAAAAAATAATTAATAATAATGACTTATAAATTATAAAAACATATTATGAGTTATAAATTTCTGGAAATTTTTTTATATTTTATGATAATTTGATTTTTTAAAAGTGTGCTTTTCAATATAAAATATTTTTTTTATTATATTAAGAATCCTTTTTTATTATAAAGGTATATATAATATAATTGGTATTTAATATTATTATGTAATATATATTTTTTAATATTAAGAACTTTTTTTAATTTAAAAAAGGATAAAGAATATATTATTATATAATTAGTATTTAATAAATTTGTGTATTTATTAGGAGAGAGAAGCGGGGAAAGTAGTGTGAGGGTATCCTAGATTTGTGACAAGTGTACTCTAATTATTTTGATTTATTAAGTATAATAAATATTAATTTACAGTAACATGTTATAAGTTGTTAAAGATGAATGATGACGTTGATGTATTTGAACTAATAAATAACGATTTTGATGAATCGTTTTAAAACGAGCCCATAAACTAGCACAACATTTGACTCAATTTTGCAAATCCGAACCGTTCGGTTTGTAAACAAGCAGAGCACGAGCATACCCTTGCTCGGCTCGTGAACAACCATAGTTGTGAATGAGAGTAAATAGTAATGTTATAGAGATGGATTCATGTTTGTGTGAAACATTATGGTTGGAGTAAACGAGCATTTGTATGTGTTTGTTCATTTCACATCTAACTTGTCTACAAGTACTAACCAAATGAAATTTTGTTCGTGTTTATAAATGCAAATAAATATGTATTATTTTAAAATAAAATCAACATACTTAATATCAAACATTAGGCATATTCATCTTATATAAGTATAAATACAAACACTTGATACAAAAATAATTAACAGTTAAATTAATAACCTTAATTGAAATTAATTCTAACTAATGTATCAAAAATATAAGTTTTAAATACTGTTTTTTCAAACAAAAAAAATTATAAATGACTAAATTTCTAATTTACTTGTTATGATAATAAAACAAAATTAAAAAAAATCAACAATATAAAACATGTTTAACAAATAAAACAAATGAACATAAACGACGTGATTTAACTAAACAAGTATATTTAGCTAAACCCGCCGGGATACCCGAAATCCTATGAGACATACTTTATAAACGGTATGAGATTGGGGTTGGTCAAACCCGGCCCATTGCCATCCCTATCAACAAGATACGCATATAAATAAGTTTCAAAATCTAATAAAAGAAAAAAAAAATTGCTTATGTGTCAATAACACAATAACTCTACTTGAAATTTTTGTCATCTGTCAAGCTCACATTTAATTTGAAGTGACTATTAACGTTCCAATTTTTATGTAAAATTAAAGTAACTTGATTTATACAATATTATATATATTGATTTTAGATCTTAACATATAGTTAATTTAAAGTATTATATATACGTATACATATATACATATATATATGTATAGGATCGTGCCACGTGTCAATTCCTTTGTCTTTAGTATGAAGGGCATTTAGGACATTTGTTATTTATATAAAGTTTACCCCCTTTTTTTTTAAACATTCATAACTTTTTTATACTATATTATTTTTTTAAAAAAATTGCACCATTATACTCGTCTCATTTTTCTCTTTAATTTCGTTATAGTCTCGACTAGTTTTTTTTTTTGATGTCATGTATTTACATCATTGTAACGAGCTTAACGATAGCAAATTAATTAGAAATTTTTTCTATCAATGGTAAATTACAGTAATGTAACACAAAATGAAGTAATGTAACACACAATGAAGTAATTTACAATGACATAATTAACGGTGACGTAACACATTATTTACAGTGATGTAATTTTCTCTTTAATTCCCGTTATAATGTTGACTAGTTTTTTTTTAATTTTTTTTCTCATTGCCCATTATTAACATCGATATAACGAGCATAAATATAACACATTATTTTAAATTTTTTTCTAACAATGATAAATTACAGTGATGTAATTAATATAACACATTATTTTACTTTTTCTCTAACAATGATAATTACAATAATAAATTACAGTGATGTAATATAACACATTATTTTGATTTTTTTCTCTAACAATGATAATTATAGTAATGTAATTTATCATTGTTCGAAAACAATTCAAACTAATTTGTTGTATTTAGGCTCGTTACAAATTAGGGATGAGCAAAAAGCCAAAAAAAAAAAAAACCAAACCGAAACCGAATTAACCGAAAAAACCGAACCGGAACCAAATTAACCGAAAAAACCGAAACCAAATTTTGCGTCAATGTAAATTACATCACGATAAATTACGTCAATGTAAATTACATCACTGTAATTTATCATTTTTAAAAAAGTTTCAATTAAATTTGTTATATTTAAGCTCGTTACAATGATGTAAATATAGGGCATCTAAAAAAAGTAAAAAAAATTAGTCGAGACTATAACGAAATTAAAGAGAAAAATGAGACGAATACAATGGTGCAATTTTTTTTTTAAAAAATATATTATAAAAAAGTTATTAATGTTTAAAAAAGATGGGGGGAAAAACTTATAAAGGTAAAATGACTAGGATGCCCTTTTTAATATTTTAATGAAAAGCTTATGTGTAAATTTATGATTGGTTGAAATGATATATATATATATGTAGGGAATGGTATAAAAAATAACCCTCATCTTTTGCTACAACTACATAACCCATTTCAACCAATCATAAATTTACACATAAGCTTTTCATTAAAATATTAAAAAGGGCATCCTAGTCATTTTACCTTTATAAGTTTTTCCCCCCATCTTTTTTAAACATTAATAACTTTTTTATAATATATTTTTTAAAAAAAAAATTGCACCATTGTATTCGTCTCATTTTTCTCTTTAATTCCGTTATAGTCTCGACTAATTTTTTTTACTTTTTTTAGATGCCCTATATTTACATCATTGTAACGAGCTTAAATATAACAAATTTAATTGAAACTTTTTTAAAAATGATAAATTACAGTGATGTAATTTACATTGACGTAATTTATCGTGATGTAATTTACATTGACGTAAAATTTGGTTTCGGTTTTTTCGGTTAATTTGGTTCCGGTTCGGTTTTTTCGGTTAACTCGGTTTCGGTTCGGTTTTTTTTTGGCTTTTTGCTCATCCCTAATTTGTAACGAGCCTAAATACAACAAATTAGTTTGAATTGTTTTCGAACAATGATAAATTACATCACTATAATTATCATTGTTAGAGAAAAAAAAATCAAAATAATGTGTTATATTACATCACTGTAATTTATCATTGTAATTATCATTGTTAGAGAAAAAAATAAATAATGTGTTATATTAATTACATCACTGTAATTTATCATTGTTAGAAAAAAATTTAAAATAATGTGTTATATTTATGCTCGTTATATCGATGTTAATAATGGGCAATGAGAAAAAAAATTAAAAAAAAAACTAGTCAACATTATAACGGGAATTAAAGAGAAAATTACATCACTGTAAATAATGTGTTACGTCACCGTTAATTATGTCATTGTAAATTACTTCATTTTGTGTTACATTACTTCATTTTGTGTTACATTACTGTAATTTACCATTGTTAGAAAAAATTTCTAATTAATTTGCTATCGTTACAATGATGTAAATACATGACATCAAAAAAATAAAAAAAAAACTAGTCGAGACTATAACGAAATTAAAGAGAAAAATGAGACGAGTATAATGGTGCAATTTTTTTAAAAAAATAATGTAGTATAAAAAAGTTATGAATCTTTAAAAAAAAGGGGTAAACTTTATATAAATAACAAATGTCCTAAATGCCCTTCATACTAAAGACAAAAGAATTGACACGTGGCACGATCCTATACATTTACCTTTTTCAAGTAACCATTGGATGATGGTTAATAGGTTGTAATAAAAGATGAGGGTTATCAAAAATTCAATGCCCTATATATATATATATATATATATATATAAATTTTAAAAAAAGTCAACTCCTACATATTCATATTTTCTTTGATGAAAAGTATATGCCGCGAAATAATAATAAAAATAATCCAAAATTTTATTTTATTACAACACATTTTTAATATATATTTAATTTTATTTTGTAATACCAAAAAAATTAGCCTGGCATTTTTTATTCTTTTTTAAGGATTCCATATCATATACACTCCACAAAAAAATCTTTAATCTAACTTTTGGACAAAATGATGAAAGTACGTCACTGAATGATAATATGAAGAAAAACTCTGATGTGAAACGTAAACAGGTGATATTATATTATTTTAATGAAACAAACTGTTTTTTCACACATAAAAATATACGTTGTCTTATTTAGAATCAATAATAAAGAATTAAGGATGATCTAAAACTTTTAGTCTTTTATATTCAATGTTGTATACTAGGAAATATACATATTTATAGTTTGTATTTTTAATTTTCAAATGTATCCATGTATAGTAGATTTTATAATTTATCATAAATATATTTTAGCTGTGTAATTTTTTCTACCAAATGACGAGTAACATGTCTTTTTATAACCTAGTATTGAAAATAAAAAAAAAAATCGAAAATGAAAAACACCCATATCTTATTCGTATTACATTCGCCCCAACTTTGACCAAACTCACCAGTTTGATGGTAACTTCACTTTTTTTTTTTTTGAACCGTAATTTGAATCATTAACTTGTCATAAATTCATCCGATCAGTTCTACGTTCAATAGGAGGAACCTAAACTCGTAGTTTGTTCATTCTAGAACTTCCTCAAGGTTGAAGCACATGATACTCTCCTTAACCCGTTAAACCAAGATCAATGGTGATGGTAACTTTACTAGGTTTTTACGCGCATAACAAAGATGGAGGCAATCGGACGAACAAGAATTAAAAGACGCCGGAGCAGAGCTTCTGCTAAACGGCCGACGAGGACTCAGCATTCATGGCTGGGAGATTGAGTCTAGCAACCGTTCATGTCTCACCTCCCTCAAACTCCAATCGTACTCTTCACTCCATATATATTTCAGGAACCCTAAATTTACTTCATTTTTTTTTTTCATATCGATTAGCAATCGTTTTTTGAAGTTCCATGCTTCGTATTAGGTTGTCTTTATACTGATATAACATTCATTTTCTTAGGGGATGTTTTAGAGGCTCTCTGTGCTACATATTTATTAGTCAATCTTGGAATTGTTGGGATTTGGAGCGTCATCGTGTTCTGATGTTATAAACTTTTAATGATAACATGATGTTAAGTAGGGTGAGAATGGTTCAGTTAGGTGCGAGTATGATCATTTTCTATTACTTTGGATAATTTTAAATCCATAAACATAACCAATTAATCACTTAACCATCGGTTATGGTATGGTTTGAAAATTCAATTTTAGAGTTCAAAGAGCTTTAAAAAAAATAAAAAAAAAGAAGCCAAAGCATTTTTATTTGTAAAACAAATTCGGTTAATCATGAAATTGTTAAAAAATCAAGAAAAACTTGTGTAATTAAGCATGTGGGTTAAAAATATATTGGTGACGGAAATATAAGTAAAGTTTGAGAAGGAGCAAACAAAAAGTAAAAATAACGTGAACTCTGACTCATTTTTTGATATATTTAGTCTTACGTGAGACTCATAATATTTTCGTCTAATAAAAAATTATGTCTCACCTTCTATACTTGACTTGCATTAAAACTGCTTGAAAACACACACACACACACACAGAGAAATATTAAAAAAAAAAACAAATATACAATAATCGGTTCGGTTAAAGTCAGTTAATGACTTGGCTTAGCCATATACATAACTGAAAGGGTCGGTTTATGACTTAGCTCAACCATAATCATCGGTTAAAGTCGGTTATTGGTTATCTTTTGGTTATGGTTATATAATGCTCTCTCCTGGTCACAAGGAACTAAGTTTTTGAATCAAGAACTTAAATGACAATGAAGTGGACATTCAAGGATTGAACAACGTGCAATATAAACTGGTGATTCTCATTACACTTTCGGATTAATTGGTTGGCATTTAATAGTGATAGTAGTCATATGTATCTGTTGATATCCTGGATAACCAATCTTTCATTGTAAATCTGCTCATGGCACACCAAAGCTAACGATATTGCGTGTAAAGAAATCGCCTTTCTATAAGATGCTAGGATAATGTCATTAGTGTCTCGTGATGGTTGCATGATTAGAGTTGATGAATCAGTTTTTTTATTCTAATAGATGGGAAGAAAAACTTGAAACATCCCACTTGCCAGAGATGATATTTGGGGACAGTTCCTTGGTTTTCAAGCACATGATCAGTGGAATCAAAATATATTTTAATGCTGGAAAAGTGAACCCTTGTCACCAGTTGAAGTTCCTGCAGCTGCCTGGTGGAAATTTAGAAGGTCCTTAATCTAACTACTCACATTAACCAATTGAATACTTGTATCTATTGTACGCTTTCCTATCTCATTTTGAATTCTTTTATACATTTTGCAGCAAACCCTTTGAGCAGATTATTCTAGACTATGATTACCCTTTCACCACACCTTATTCTGGCAGTCAAACTGTTGAGGTAAATTGTTAGTTGTTTTCTCCATCTCTATCTGCAGATTACATCTGGGTAGCCAAAGTCTCAACGTCACTAATGGCACGGAAAAACACACACCCAAGACACAAAATCACAATAATATTAAATAAAAAATATATGTAATGGACGCAGAAAATTTAAACAAGTTGGTACCATTCTACAAGTTTAATAAAAAACCTTATATAAGTAGGTTTAGAATCATCAAATCAATACTAAAACTTCAAAACTACTAACAATTCTAAAAAGTAGCAAGATTCATTGTTCGTCATTACCAAATCAAAAAATAAATAAATTAATTAAAAAAACTTGAAAGGTCATCGTCACCTTCTGTCTACCTATATATGTAGCACATGATTTTTTTTATCATGTTTGTTATATTGATGATCAGAGTATCAGACTAATAGACGAATGGAGTTTGAGGGAAACAATTGTCTTAAATGGGAGGATTGTGAAGAACAAATTAATTTGGCTCAATTGGCATCAAAAGAGCCTATTCTCTTCTATGATGAGGTTGGTTATGCATACAAGTATCCTATCTTCTAGCATCTTTCTCTTCTATTATTAAGTTTTATGCTACCAGGTGATTTTGTATGAAGATGAGTTGGCTGAATGGCTGATAATGAGGTCTCACTTTTAACTTTGAAAGTGGTAAATCTCAAAGTCATACAGTTTCCATCTATTCTAGTTAAAGTTGAGCTTCCTCATCTTAACCGGATGGATTTGTCTTTTGGTTTATAGAGAGTGATTCCTAGCTGTTGGTCTCTCCTCTTACGTTTCTGGCTGAGTTTTCATTGTTCTTTTTTTCCTTCAAAATAATGAACTCGGTGAC
Source organism: Mikania micrantha (assembly GCA_009363875.1). Taxonomy (NCBI): domain Eukaryota; kingdom Viridiplantae; phylum Streptophyta; class Magnoliopsida; order Asterales; family Asteraceae; genus Mikania; species Mikania micrantha. Next base: position 17,993,431 of record CM018682.1, on the reverse strand, counting down.
TAATTTAATGTTGCATATTGAACCCTTTTTAACCTTTAAAATCTGCACCACCACCACCACCACCACGACGATCAGGATGATGATGATCGTCATCGTCATCGTCATCGTGATGGTGATGGTGATGGTGATGGTGATGGTGATGGTGATTGTTATTGTGATTGTTATTGTTTTTGCAGCTTAGAGTTGATGATGTCCTTATGAGATCTAGGGATACACTGGCTTCTGAAAGCATTCTGTTACTCTCAAACAGTAAAACTTGTTAAAACTGTGGTTTAATTCTAAATTGTGAAGTGATTTTTTGTGAACGTATTGTGAAGTTTTATAAATTAATTGTGCAGGAAGGATATCCGTCTTATTCTGTTACTGTTTTAAAACATTTATTTTTCTGATTAACAATGTCTGATGATGTAATTGCAGTTAGTTTTTCTGTCTAATATGTGCATCTTCCTGTATGTGACAAATTTTTAACTTGTATTTAGTGTTGTTTATGTGCTCTTAAATATATCAGTTTATCATTCTATTGAAATATGTCTAAATTTCCTTTGTGTTCCTTTTAAACCCAATTCCATTCGACTTATAGCAAGTCTAATAGTAATACCTTTTTTTTCTAAAAGTTGGATTACCAGTCAAGATTCAAGATGCAACTTGTGGATACATACTAGAGAACTAGGCTGCTTCAACTTTATTACAATTAATTATAGAGCAATCATTTAACAAAAGTGAAATATTACAATAAACTGGCAGGTAAGCGGACAACTACTTGCGCCGTAACCCTCTTTTGAACTGCAAAGCCAATCCTACTAAAAACAATATTTTGGGTCCTATAGATTACATTCTAAACATAAAACCCTAGTACTCTTCTTGGCTATGGCGATTTTGCTGCTTAAGAGTGTTTCTTAAAAGCCTAGGAGCTAAAATGAGAAATAAAACTATGTGATAGTCAGTAGCTTAGTGATAGGATCCAAAATCTACCCAATTAGAGTAAAAATACGACAACAGTTCCTCTGAGATACAGTTTCACCACCCAAAGATCTTGTAGGGCTACTCCAATTCAGAATTCTTGATACAGATACTCCCCAAGATTCCAAATAAGCCTCCAAGATCCCCTCCTATTCCTGCCGAAAACTAGGATAGCAATGGATAAAAATCTCTAACAAAGGAATACAATTTTAGAAAATCAAGAACTAGTTTCTCATTCATTCTTTTGCCTTACATAGAAAGGAAATTGCAACCACCCATGTTGCTACAATTTAGGGAAAATAAACTGTCTTTTCTAATGTCAAATAACTTAACGTAGTAAAGAAAATAAAAATGACAAGAATTGCAATCTGACAGGAAATAACTAAGCTGACATGTAGCAAACATAGTGGTAAATTTGTGATCTGATCAGGGACTCTGGTCTGATTGAACAAAGCTGACCAATCCAGTGTCCAATTTGACGCGCATCTTGGGACGGGTACGGGTCTGAAGTAATACTCGGTTCTTCTGGCGAGCTCAGGCTATCACTATGAGGTAGAGTTTTACAGTGTCTTTTAGACTATTGACCCACCACATTCAATTAATGAGGTTGTAATAAAGAACCGTGATCGATCTGGTCTTATCAAAGACACCTGTACAGTATTATCCATTTGGATTTACAGCTTGAGATTCAAGTCAAGTGCAAGCGGACATGGATCCGATGGCTGAGAACCCGTTTGTGGATCTGGATAATAACCTCCATGCCACATTCCTTCCTGACCATGCACACGCATCCCAGGGGCTGCGTACTTGTTGTCAGCACCAGCTTCTGCTACCGTTGTCCCTGTGCTTGGTCTGTGTGCAAGTGAGTGAGCTTGCAGTTGCACACCAAGCGTTCTACCATACGATGGTGCGGTGAGTGAAAGAAATCTTCTAGCTGCATCTCTCTCCCTCTTGTGTGCATTTTGGTGACCCCCCAGTGCTTGTGCACTGTAGAATTTCCTCTTGCAGAAGTGGCATACCTTCACTGAGATCGGTTTCGATTGTGAACTACAAGATTCTCTTATAGTTTGGCCCAGACTAAGATCCAGCCACCTGTTTTCATCTTCATCATCTTTATCTTGTTTTGTATTCATCATGATTTAAGGCACAGAAGTGGGATATTGGAAGAAATAGGTTCTGTTTTTTGAGATGAGGTATGTGTAGAGTAGGCCTTAAAAATGGGAACAAAGAAACAGACATCATTTTCAACAAATTTATTGGTGATTGCATGTCAAACTGTTGTTGTCAAAGCTTTTTTTTTTTTTTTTTTTAACCACTTGAATTATTTCCACTTGTATATAATATAATGGCTTTCTGCTTTTCAAAATAATAATTATAATAATTACAATATTATTATTATTATTATTATTATTATTATTATTATTGATAATATAATGCCTTTCTCCTCTCTTTGAGTGACAAGTGCCCCTACTTTATATGGTTCTCTTCAAAGCTTGACAAAAATGTATGTGTTAAATAATCAACGGACAGTTCCAATTAAAGTCATGTCAGAAATCTTCAAATTTATATGGACTGTCTGTCATTATTAATATATGCAGATATTATGCTACATATGGTATATATGGCCTTATCATATATTATATGGTGCAATAGTTTGCAACATTTATTGTTTGATAAAAGTTAATTATTGTTTAGCCAAGCTAGTTGGGTGTTATATTGGAAATAAAATAAAAAATGAAACCCACCATGAGCATGTCATATGTATGTGAGGCCCTGCAGATGTTTTTGACGGACCATGTAGTAGGGTTATGCTAACTGCTCATTTTTGTTATTACTGTTACTAGCTATGCCTTTATGCATATTTTGGTACTACATGCTTTGTCCACTTACATTGTGCCGACACATCTAAACCACCACAAAATAATTCAACTTTTTAGAGAGTTATCTATTTTAATTATTATTATTACGAATGATGTCTTGCTCTAGTGGTAAGATGGAGTTATGGGGGAAGTGTTAGGAGACCCATGTCTTGGGTTCGATCATTGATCTCACATGGTTTTACCGGCCTTTCACCGTCGTGCCTTTGGGCGGATGCTTGGGTCGGGTTTCCCCAGAAATTGGTGGCGGGTGGGCTAGAGGCTCCGTCCGTCTGGACTAGTGGCCAGCTTGGGCATCCTTTAGTCATTAGAGGCCACGTATTGAGTACCTGACAGTTGATTAGTTGGCCGTTCAAAAAAAAAAATTATTATTATTATTATTATTATTTCTATGTTTGTGTTTTATAATTTTGGTTCATTCATGCATTTTGTAATTCTTTAGAGAACCATATTTTGATAAAAGCTACTTTCTCTAAATTCCATTTTTATGTTAAATTCAAGAGAAATGTAATAAATGGTGTGAGTTTACGTCCCTTTTGAATTTATTGCGTCAATGTTGGTGATCAGCTGAGGAACATCGAGTGACAAATACAGACAACAGTAGATTTCAAAGACAAGGAGTTTTCAAAAGAAGACTTTGTGTCTTTGTATATGCTTAATATAAGCTAAAATTTCAGAGTACTCGTATACATGAGAGAAATCTTAGGCCATGTGCAGTCATCAAGCCCTCATCATGTCACATAATCAACCAACACCATCACCTCGTTATCACTTTACGTCATCATCACATGTTTTATCGTTACCTCTTTATCAAGCCTTTATCACCCCCTCCTTTTTTCCCTTTATTCTCCTTCACACCGTGAAGGCCCTCATGGACTTGCCACCATAGGGTGGTCACGCCCCTGTGTGTAGTGGTGGATGTGGGTGATGAGGGCGTGATGGAGGGTGGTCAAGCCAGAGGTGCACAAATTGGTTAACCGGTCGAAAACCGGTTTGGGAATAACCGAACCGGTTAACCGGTCAAAGGCTAGAAACCGGTTTTTTTTCCAATAACCGGTTCGGTTAATAACCGGTTTTTCAAGCTCAAAAACTGAAACCGTATAATAACCGAAACCGGTTAACCTTCAAATAACTGATTTTTTAGTGAGTTGGACTGGTTAACTGGTTTGGTCTCCTGAAATCTTAAACCGGTCCTAAACCGCTGGTTTTTCCAAAAACCTATGACCGATTGCAATAACCGGTTATTTTGTGCATCGGCCACTCCTCATTACACATGATCTTCGTATATTATGAAATATGTTAATAAGTTGCATGTTTCAGACTTAAAGCCTGTTGAGGTTGAATAAATACATCTAAACAACAACAAGCATACCCAGTAAAAATCTCACTTAGAGTAGGGTCGGGGGGGAGAGGTTAGAGACAAACCTTACCCCTATTCCAATTACATAGAGAGGCTGCTACGAAGGAATCCCCGGATCAAAGTTATCGTTTGAGGTTAATCACCTCAACACTTTTAACGATTATTTTCACAAAATAAGTAAAATAATATTAAAATTAGTGCAATTTTACTTTTGTCCCTTAAGGGCCAACACACCAACCCTTTGTACTCAAATACATCTATAACATTATATGCGTGCACCACAAATGGGGCGTAATAAATACATATAAACACGACCCTTATATTTATTTATAATAAACACACCAACCCTTTGTACTCAAATACTTTAAATTGTGTGGGAAATATAAGAAGGCTTGGTTTTTCTCACATTTCTTCTTTTTAAATTCAACACCCACTGATACCATACGTCTTATATAGGTTAATATGAGGTGTATAGGTCCTTCTAACACATTATTTGCTCCGACAATGAATGGTTTCCTATACAACACATATTAACCCACAAGAGACGCATACGAGACCAATCATTAACGTTGATAATTCTGCAATTAATGATTGATCTCATATACAATTTTTACTCTCAAGTTCATTACTTGCGTTTTGCCTTGAGCCTGTCATTAAATTAAAGTTAACATCTTAATTATCACTAAGCTACTTGATGCCAAATGCCGTTCAAAAACAAAATAAACTTGATGCCAAATACATTGACTGGTGTATGTTTAATGTGAACCCATAATTTTTTTAATTAATATTTAAACATTTTTGAAAATAAATTTTAAAAACATTTTTGTATCTCTTGCAAAATATGGGTTCATTCAAACCCAAATAAGCATATATTTTATCAATTATAGTTTCAACACTAAGCATTGTAACACATGTTCAACATGTAAATACTATATGCCTTTTTACTTTTTTTTGATATCAATTAGGGTTTGGTTTTTTGTTTTGAGTTTAGACACTATGAGTGGGTCACTGTTTTCTTGAGGGCCTTCCATATTTCAATAGTATATACTAGATGCCTAACCAAGGGCTTCTAGCCTAATGGTTACCCCCTTGACTTTCCTATGAGAGGTCTTGGGTTCGAATCCGGGCTGAGGCATATTTGCTGAAGCAAGGTCAGGGGGTTTACCCAGTTGTGGGGTTCCTCCTGAGGTGGGCTCGGGCATACGCCCCAGAGCGTCAAATCCGAGGGGACGGTTGAAATCCCGTCTTGGGTGTCGTTGTACCAAGCCGTTCAAAAAAAAAAAATACTAGATGCCTTTTCCCTCTTTCTTGATATCCTCAATAACACTGATAGCCAAGCCCTGTCCTTGTGGGCGGACCAATGTCATCGTGTCATGGTCACAAAAGCGTACTCAATCTCAACTCGCAACTCGTTAATATAACGTATATTGCAAAATTTCTTTTGACATCATAAGTTTTTGAAATAAGTATGTATATATAATTGAAAAAAAATTATAGTACTAAAATTTAAAGTTATTGAAAGAATCATGAGTCTACTTGAGAGTCGAGACTCTCCACAAGGCATTAGGTAAATTATTACAACTTTTGCATCGAGACACCCTTTTATTATCATAAATGCATGTCTGCATTTTCAAATAATTACAATTTTTGTTAATGTATGTGTTACAGATCAAGTTATAAACCTTCACACAGCTTTGCTACAACTTCTGTAATGCAATTATTCCTTTGGAGTTTCAATCTTTTAATTACAGTTTGTATGTATATCGGTTGGTATGTATATATGTATGCATAATACTTAATATGTATATCATATGCAAATCTGTTAAATCTTAAGGTATATCATAACACTTTTATTGATGGAATAAAAAAGAAGATTAAGTAGTCATATTAGTGATAACAATAGCTTTCATAACAAATAATTAACTAAAAAATGAGACGACTTAATCAAAATCAATTATACATGTCTTTAAAAAATAATTTACTAAAAAATGAAACGACTTAATCAAAATCAATTATACATGTTGTCTTTAAAAAAGCAAAGTGAAAAGCAAAAGAAAGAGTATAGGATTCGATTGAGCATTTCAATTCTTCTTGCTAAAGCATTATTGAATAATACCCTTTTGTGATCATAATAAGTTTGAAAGCTCCTTTATAGAGGTAACATTTTGGAATTTTTAACACTATTGAAAGAAATGAATGAATCTATTGGTAAGATTATATTAGGAAAATGCTTAGGCTTAGTACATCAAACATTCACATCCAACCCACAACTAATTTTGTATAATAATTAGTTTCAATCATTGTTTAATCAACATTGTTTTATGCTGCCCTCCTTGGCTATTTAGATAGTTTGTTTGTTCTTGTTTGAAATAGTACTTGTACATATAAAAGTTTACATATATAATCATATCTACTTATCTAGCACATATTTGTACTAGGCTTAGTATGTTGTAGTAGCTTAAACCGATACAAATATCAAATCAAACCTTTATTTGAATTCAAGCTTAAATGAAAAGAAGATTCAGAACCTTCACAAATCTAACAAAGAACACATCTTTACAAGTTTTAGCTTCTTATCAAATGTATATACCTTCCCTGTCGCCATTGTTGCGACAACACTCGATTCTTTATAATGTATTGTCTTTGTGAAGCTTTGATTCTCCCTATCATCAGTCCGAAGACTGAACTCTTGAAGATCTCCATCACTCCATGAGATACTCACAGTTGTATTCGCGCGTGCCTTTAATCCTTTCACTGATCCATTTGACCATTTATGTCGCGGAAGTGCAGGAAGCAAGTAAAACTCAGTCACAGTGCTCTGAATCAGCATCTCGGATAATGCTGCACTAAAACTGCAGATCAACATTCACATTATCAATCTTTATATGCTCATTTTGTTAATGAAAAATACGCCTCGTTAGCGGTGCGCACATATAATGTATATATGTGTCGACAACTCTTGAAGGGCAAAAGTAAAATTGCACTAATTTTAACGTTATTTTACTTATTCAGTGAAAATAACGTTAAAATCGTTTCGGACGGTTGATCAAGCATCATGAGCCGAGGGTCTCACTGGAAGCAGCCTCTCTACCCCTACGGGGTAGGGGTAGGGGTAAGGCTGTCTACATCTCACCATCCTCAGACCCTGCCTTAGCATGCTAATGGCGGGATATACTGAGTACGTTGATTGATTGATTTTGTTAATGAAAATATGTAGCATATATATAGGAGGTACCCAAAATTGGCATCGATCTGGAAAGGAGGGTGAGCGGTGAACAAGTTACTGTAAAGTCCGCCTTCGTAGTTGCTTTCGTTTTCAGGGTCAACCAAGTCGAACAAATGTTTGATCATCTCGTACGCATGCTCGCTGTTGTGAAGTCTAGCCCATGATGCTGCCTTCCATGTAGTTGACCATCCAGGACCCTCCACTCCTATTTAAAAAGAAAATCAAATATGCATCAGTAAGTAACTCATGCTATCACGTGTCATGATTCTTTTTTTTTTCCTGCTTCTTTTCATTTTCAATATGATTGCTCCGTAATCAAAATATTGTTTTATAATTCCTTGATCTTCATTACTAATGATTTAATTATTCTTTTATTCAACTCGCGTATATAATAAAACACAAGTTCTAAGCTAGTTAGATATAAATCTGGATGATCATCATACATAATTTTGCGACAGTGTTACCTCTTTTAGTAAGTGTAGATTCCGCAGCCTTAGATAGTTGTGGAGTATTCTCTGGTGTTATTGTGTGCCCAGGAAATAGCCCGAATAGATGTGAAATATGTCGATGATGCACGTCAGGGTCGACAAAGTCCTGGGCCTGTCATCATCATAAATTTTTAAGTTCTTTACATAAATAACTACACTAATGTGTTACATATGATTACAGTTGATAGATCAAATCATAGACATACCCATTCCATAATGGAACCATCCTTCGCAATTTTTGTCGGATAAAGTTTTGATTGGGATTCAACAACTTTCTTGATCAGATCATCATCGCTCTTTCCTAAAACCTGTATGCAGCCATCTTTGTTAATAAAGTAGGTATATTTGCAAGAAAAACATAAATGACATAAAAGGGGGTTAACATTGTTACCTCAGCAGCAGAAACAATGGCTGAAAAGATTTCTTTGATGATAGACATATCCATGGTGGTTGAAAAACTAACACTTGCAGGTTGACCATCAGGTGCAGTGAACATGTGTTCAGGAGAAGTTGATGGATTTGTTTGAAGATACCCATCTTGTCCTTCAATCAACCAGTCCAAAAGGAACAAAACACATCCTTGTAGCAACGGATATGCTTTCGTCGCTAAAAAATCCTATATTTTTTACATAAAAATTTAGCAATCACATAAATAGAAAACATCTTAGAAATGAAAACATAATATGGGTATTTATTACCTTGTTCATTGTGTAAGTATAATGCTCCCATAAATGTGTACAAAGCCAGGCTCCACCCATAGGCCATAAAGCCCACACAGCCTCACCCCGGTCCGGTGACGTTTTAGCCCATATGTCAGAGACCTGGTGAGCAACCCACCCGTTTGCTTCATAGTTCACTTTTGCAGTTTTGCTTCCATTGACAGAAAGGTTTTGAATGAAATCAAACAAAGGATATTGGCATTCATGGAGGTTGCAAGGAAGTGAAGGCCAGTAGTTCATTTGAAGATTGATGTTCAAGTGAGGTGCACCACTGCAAAATTAAGTCAACAAAATTTGTCAATTCCATAGTTTCAATATCATCTATGTAAATCCAATATGGCAGTATCTAATTATGTATATATTTTCTTAAATGGTACTCAATACAAAGCTTACTCCCATGGTGGTGTCACTTTATCATTCCATATGCCCTGAAGATTAGCTGGTTGAGTTCCAGGTCTAGAACAAGAAATAAGCAAATAACGACCATATTGAAACAAAAGCTCAACCAAAGATGGATCTTCATCTGTTTTAAAAGACTTGATCCTTTCTGAAGTTGGCACATAAGAATCTGTCAATTTTGAGCTTTTTGAGAGTTTAATCGAGACGCGATGAAAAAGATTCTGATAATCATCCAAGTGACGAGAATAGAGTTGATCGTATGAATATGTCTTCAATGTTTCCACCTGTTTCAAGCAGTCAGCTGTAGGATCTTTTTTAGAATCTGAAGGGTTTGTGAATGGTCCTTCAAATGAAGAAGAAGCCACTAAAAGTATGACAGCCCAATCACATCCCTCCACCTTAATCTTATTATCTTCAAAAACACTTATGGTACCAACACCATCACTGATTCTCAGATCAAGAACAGCAGAAAACTTGATTCCACCATCTGTTCTTTCCATAACAATCTGGTTTTGATCATTCACCGATGCACGATGAGATATCTTGCTATCAAGAAACACATCAAAAGACAAAGAAGCAGACTTGTTTCCAGAAATCTTGGAAACAATAACTTGATCTGGGTATGAAGCGAAGTGTTCCCTGGTGAATTCCACTTCACCAATCGAGTACGCAACTGTTACGGTTGCAGTATTCAAGTCCAGCTCTCTTCTATATGTTGTATCATCATAATCAGAATCACCTTTTTGAAATTCTAGTTTGATGTCACCCAAAAGCTGGTATGCCTTCAACATGACAAGAATTTAATAGAAAATGATGATTAATTGTTTGTTCACAAGTCACAACTAAATAGTAATTTTCATACTAATGATTGCACAAAATAAATAGAAGTTGCATACATTTGAGGGTTCTCCTGATAATTTGACTGCAGAAGTTGTAGCTTGTGCATATTTTCCATCGTTCACAAGTTTTCTAACCTCTGCAAGTGCTTCTGGTGCATCAGGATTTGTGTAGTTCCCCGGGCTTCCTGTCCATAAGGTGTCATCTGGTAGCAAATTAACGTTTATTAGTTATTATCATCTTCTTCTATAGTAAAATTTATCTATATATAATGGCATAATGCCAGTAAAAATTCTTGAAATGTCTATATTTGATTTTTTTATTTCATTTCGTTCATTTAACTTTAAAATGCTAATAAATGTACACACATTTATATGCATCTGCTTGTAAATGTATGCTGTATAGGCATCTATTGTTTTTGAGAGGCGTCCGCCCATATTCTAAGCGTGTATACAGGGACGAAGCTTGCATAGGGCCTGGGGGGCGACCGTCCCCCTTCTTTTTTCGTCCGTAGTGTTAATTTTTTGGCCGAAAGGTTAATTTTTAGTTAAAAATAGAGATTTCGCCCCCCTCGCTTAAAAAAATTAACATGTATTTTGGCTTCGGTAATTTTTCGCCCCCCCATTTCCGAGCGCTCAAGCTCCGTCAGTGCGTGTATAGGTGTTTCTGGCCTGTTGCTTAAGAGACGTATGCATGTAAACATATACACATATAGACATCCAAACATATGGTTTTCCTACCAAGATTATTAAGTTATATTTTAAATTATATGGAAGCTTGTTAGAGTGTACGGGTGTGGGCACCCGTATAAAACAAGTAACATTTTTTGATTCGTGAGTTTTAGAGTCGAGCACCGCCATATTTATAGGCACTGATGCTTATATAGGTATGGACATTTCTTCACATTTAAAAGTCAAATAACAAGATCAAATGCGGACATTTTGAGAAATTTTTCCACCCAAGCTGAGGGTCCGTATGTTTTGGACAATGCTTAAAAACAAAATGAATAGCTAGTTTCAGTATTTTTGGACACGTAAAAAAAAGTAATAGTTAGTTTTAGGGTTTTTTTTTTTTTTTTTTAATTTTATTTTAACAAAGTATACTTTTGTGATCTTACATTGAAGTGATACTTCTGACAAAAGAGTACTTCATTCTGTTATTTTACTTCTTTCCATTTATTTGGTGCATGATGTTTTACTTTAGAGTGATAACCGTTACCACATGTTTTGATATTCGTATTAAGTTTGTGACAATTTTTTAGTTGATAAATAAATAAAGCTGAATTATTGCATAAAGCATTGAAAAATGAAAAATGGCAATAAAGTTGAAACTAACATCACATTTGTGCATTGGCTAGATTTACACTTAAAAACCCAAAATGTATTTTGGTGTGAACACAGCTCTTTTCAGTAAGGTTAATCATTCAAGTCTCGTAGTAAAAATTATTATATTAAAAATAGAATAGATTGATGTTAAAAATAAATGCTAAAAAATGGTGTGAGCTTAATTAATATATAATTAAATTTGTTCAAATAACAAGTATGTATGTATGTATGTACCATTGAGGTTGATAGTTTCTGATAGAACACCACCCCATACCATGCCACCAAGACGGCCATTGCCGACGGGAAGAGCTTCAGTCCAATGCTTAGCTTCCCCATTGAACCTAACCTTCAAATCATCATTTTTCCAGACATCTTCAGCCAAAACCGATTCCATTTTCTCACAGACACACGCTAACTACATATACATATATGTATATATAATATATGTAATATGTGTGTCTATAATATATAAAATATATAATGTTTGAAAATAATTAACGAATGTGAATTGAGGGAGAAAAAACTAAAATGATTGAGAATGAGGCGGTCAATTGAATGGAGGAGGTGGTGGTATTTAATGATAACAGGGTAACAATGACGTATGTGGGGTCTGTGTGCTTGGATTTCAATGGCGTGCGTGACCATATCATCACCTTTGTTATTAATTTTTTTTTGAACCGATAATTTTTATTATCGTGCCATCAGAAGTACCATCTGAGTATATCCACTATCAAGTTACCAGTTCTATAGAAAACTCAATATTTTAAAAAAACACATTTGTGTGATTTGAACCCAGGACCATTTGGTTCTAAAGTCTTAGCTCACCACCAATATACCACTAGGCACCTTTGTATTTCATGTTAATTCATGTTTGTAATATATATACATGGATAATATCATGTGAAAACTCGAGCTGAGACAACACATAAGCTCTATCTGCTTCATACATTTGAAATCGTGTATAAACATGTGGTCCATATATATTAAATTACATTAAAATTCATTTCAATATTAATGTGTCTCTCATTTTTATTTTTAGGATTTTAAATAGATGACTCGATTTCTTTCTAATATTAAGTTTTCACTTGATACAATTATACCTCTCTCTCTATATTATTTATTTATTATTGTTTTATGCCAGAGCTACGTGCAGTTAATGACAATATTAACGCTTTCTCTTAACATTTTCAACTGAAACCGTTTAAAACTAAACATATATTAAGACTTATATAATGAAACTTACACAATATTAATGTTTATCACTCTATCATTAATGTTATATATTGTTTTTTTTTTGAACGGCCAACCAGTTAACTGCCGGGTACTCCGTACGCAGCCTCCAATGGCTAAAGGATGCGCAAGCTGGCCACTAGTCCAGACGGACGGAGCCCCTAGCCCACCAGCCACCAAAGCACCCACCCAAAGGCACGACGATGAAAGGCCGGTAAAACCAGGTGTGATCAAGAATCGAACCCATGACCTGGGTCTCCTATCACTTCCCACAGGATAAGACATCATTGGTTGTTATATATTGTTTTTAGATAACTGTTGTAAGTAAACTGAACATTAACCAAAGAGGCACTGCCTCAATGGTATCCCATGATTTTTTCAAATGAGAGGTCTTGTGTTCAAATCCCTTTCGTAACGAAAAAGGGGTCTAAGGGGGGTCAGGGGGTTTTCCCAGTGGGGTTTCCTCCTGGGGTGGTTGTGATGGCTCATGGGAGGTCCAGGTAACTAGACCTTGGTGACATGGCCTGGAAACAGTGGGTTTACACGATTGATTAAAAAAAAAAAGTAAACTGAACATTAATTTATAAGACGGATAGTTGTGAAATTTCAAGTGTTTTAAATGCATATATTTAATATTAGTTACTTATATTTTCAATTAAATTAAAGCATGCATAAGATATGCGTATAGAAATATACCCTAATTTTATCAATAATATATACTAATAATAGCAGGTTACAACAATCAACAACCTTACCCAGTATATTCCCACTTTCAGTAGGGTCTAGGAGAAGGATATATACAAACCTTACCCCTATCCCAATTGGGATAGAGAGGCTGCTCCGAAAGAGTCCCCGGCTCAAAGCTATCGCTTGAAGTTGATAATCCCAATGATTTTAACGTTATTTTCACAAAATAATTGAAATAACGTTAAAATTAGTGCACTTTTACTTTTGCCTCTTAAGGTCCCACACATATATACATGATATGTGTGCACCACAAATGGGGCGTATACTAATCTTTGCTAGCCAGGATTTTGTATGTTTGTTTCCACGAATTGTCTTCCAAGATATAATAAAACGACATGCGTAGGAATGTTAATCATATGGACGAAGCTTTAAGAACGCCGGGAGGACGACCGCCCTCCCCTTTTTCAGGGACAAAGGATAACTAGGGCCAGGGGTGGCCCTGGCCCCTGCTGTTTTTCGAATTATAAACAGGTATGTAGTAAGATTTGGTCGGAAAATTTTATATTAATAGAGTCCGGCCCCTCTACAGAAAAATTTCATATACTAGGACCAGGGGTGACCGTGGCTTTCAGCCCCCCTACGGAAAAAATTCAAGCTTCGTCCATGCCTCTTTTTCCTTTAATAACGTTAATTTTTAGGCAAAACTGATAATTTTTGTTAAGAATGATGGTTTCACGCTCTTGCTTCAAATAATTAACATGTATTATGAGTTCCGTAGATTTCCGCCCTTCTCTTCAAAACGTTAAGCTTTGTCATTGTTTCGTCTTTTGCATGTTCAAGGAGACAAATGGTCGTGGGTTTCAATCTTTCTCAAAGTATTGAGTTTCCTTCAGAACTGATGACTTGGTAATGAATATGATCATGTGGTATTGTTGGTGGCACGATGATATTCTAGTAATCCGTTAGCGATCCAAAAATTAGCCGTTCACTAAACTAACCATAACGATCTCAAGTAAACAAAAATTAACTTTTGTTTCCATATCATATCAACAAATTAAAGGTTGCGTAACTCTAGTTTTAAAAGATAGAGATTTGATCTTAGAGAGGATTAGTATGCCCATTTAATTTGATAGATAATGAATAAAAAAATAAAACGTAACGAAGGCTAAAAAGATATATATGCAACCATCAAGCAACTTCGTTAATTATCAAAACATACATACGGAATCTGAATATTTAAACGATGCTTCGCTTCAAAGCGTCGCCTTCTTTATGCCGTAGTCAATTAGTTTATTAGTTTACAAACTACAAAACAATGACGTCAGGTGCTACGCAAATCTAACGCCTTCAGGGTCTTAACTTATTTTTAAAAAACATTGGCCAAATTTACATTAATGAAATAAAAAGGTAAAAGTAAAATAACAAAAAAAAATTAACAATAATAAAAACAGAGGCCAGAACTTAAAAAAAACAAGAAGGAAAAAATTTAACATGAGAGATTGATTTTCAAAATACATGAGCAAAAACTTAAACATGTTTAATAATATACATAACTGTAATTATAAGAAAATAAAGACTTGAAACTAATTATATAATAAATGATAGACCCAAAACTAAAAGTATTAAAAAACATAAAAGAAAAAAACCAAAACATGTCACATGGCTATTAAATCTCTACTGTTTACTAGTCATAAATTATAATTACTATATTTTTAAGATATATATGAAGTTGGTTCGTATTTTTATATGGTCACGTGGGATTTAATTGAGAAATGAAAGGGAACAGTTCGCCATCAATATAATTTGAATTGAAGTGATAGAAGATAATATCCTTGAAAGAGGCGTGACAGAGTTTATTATCGTATAAGAGGTTGTAAGTTGTTTATCAGTATTTTAATAATCATTAAGAGTTAGTTTCTTAACCGAGGCTACCAAAGAGTTGCTAAACATTAGGAGTTTACCTCACATGATACAAAGTCATGATAATGACACGATTTCATTTATTAAAAATTATATTAGATAAAAAAATTTATTCTACAGTAAAATTTTATAACGGTAAAGCATAAATGGCCTAAAATTCATGTCACACAATACTATTTTAATTAAAATTATACAGAAAAAAAATTTGAGGCATATCGTTATGTCAATGTAGTTAGTCGCTAACAAAGGTGGCGGCAATATTACGCATAAGAAAAAAACCCTATAAAAACGGCAACAACACAATGCAAAAGTAATCGTCACTCCTAAGGAACACGAAATCGAACATTAGTGCACAATGTTAAAAAAAATCTTGACCCAATACACGTAGTCATAAACTAAAATAACAATAAAAAAAGGCCAAGAAACACTAACCTTACATGAACATACAACATAAAAATAATAAACCAAAACAATAAAAAAATCTATAAGAAAAAAAAAACTAAAAACATAGTAAATTTACACTTAATTTTGTTACCAAATTATAACATTGGTATAAAACAAAACTCATATTTAATTTAGTTGAACAAAAAAAAAAAGAGATATAGTTTAATTCCTTAACTAACAATAACAAAAAAAACACACATAAATTAGGATTTCTTCATATGTTTTCTTGTGATCTTTTCCTTACATAAATAATGCCAATGTATTGAACCAACTTATCGTTAAAGTTACTTATTTGTCAAAGTTGTTGTGATCACCGGATCAAAATCAATTTCCATACCAAATAATTGATACCAAATATAGGGTTATATTAAAGTAAATAAATCTCTTAACCTAAAAAGCTTAAAGAGGATTTTAAGTCATTAGACAATTAATCAATAGATATGATTAAATCAAATAGTTGGAGAATATTTTAATAATGACTATTTTAGTTTACTTTTTATCAAAGTTCTCTCACCTTCTTTAAACGTTTATAATTTTTACATACGAAATTATTTTTTGAAAAAAAAAACCATAAAAACGAGCATTTTTTTGTCTTCAAAATTAGTATAGTATTGCTGTAGAAAAAAATGTTTTTTTTAAATAATTGTGTATTTTGTACAAATCATTGTGTCTTTTATGTTTCTGCTTAATGTTGTGTTTTTTTGAAAATTTTAAGACACAATGATGTCGCATAACATATAATGTTAGGTAAGGATGACACAATGACGAGTATAGATAACACAATGATCTTCAAAAAATGCACGATTACTTGCAATAAAGACACAATGACGAGTATGAACAATTTTGTACAAGTCATTTTGTTTTTTGTTTAGAGCATTGTGTCTTTTGTACATGTCATTGTGTCTTTTGTATTTCTGCTCAATGTTGTGTTTTCCTGAACAATTTAAAACATAATAATGTTGCAGAATAAATAATGTTAAGCAAGGATGGCACAATAACGAGTATGAATAACACATTAATATTTAAAAAAGACACAATTATTTATAAAAAAGACTCCAACTCATCATGTATGATTAACCGACTCACTCAATGCTTTTAATGTTATTTTCACAAATCACAACAATTAAATAGATAAAGTCAAAATTAGTGTAACAACTGTGCCGGAAACGTCGCCGGAACAGTGAACGGAACAGTAAAGGCACAGTAACTCAGGTACAAACTATTGATATACTATCAACTGCGTAATGCTTAACGGTAAACTATTATGCTATTGTTTCTGAAATCTGATTAAACTTTACAGTTTAATAGTCAGAAACACATCAGACAACATTGAACAGTGAAACCAAGGCTTATTGATGTACTGTTATGTGTAAACGTATGCGAGGTTGAACAAAACAGAATTATTGCAGAATGCTGAACTGATGAGTTATTCGTATAGGTGACGATCTGTACGAATAATTCTGATAGTTTAACATTCTGAAATAATAACTTAACAGTAGAAAACAAGAATCAGAAAGCAAAACCATCGTCGTGTTCGTTCGAGTGACGATTCGAACGAATACGCGCGATGGTGACGCGTTCTGACGAAACGAAAATGAAAACGATAAAAAAAAAATACGAACGATCATAAACTTAAAGAAATAAGATATTTCCTGTTTTACAATTTTGAAACTCATCATAAAACTGATTAAATCAAACTGTTTTAAGAAATCACGAACAAATTTAATAAACGCGTAAAAATATTAAATTCGTTAAATAAAGTAATTAAACGATACTTAAAATAAACATCTAACTGGTTAAAATAAAGTATTTTATTTTAACTACGAAACACACGCGTAACATGCCGGATACGCGACGAAAACGCGAACCGAGCAACCGAAACGAACCCGAACTCACTCGGGGTATAAATACCCTTAATGAGTTCAAATGATTCATTTTCCTTCTCCTCCTTCTCTCTCTAAACCCTAATTTCCGGATTCAAGCCTCTACCACCATTTTTGAAGCTTAAAAGCTTCATATCTTGGTCATTACTCCACCAAATCGTCTCATTTTTGAACCCACACGAAGCTCTCATCATCCCCTACACAAAAGTACAAGGGATCTGCTCTAAAAACCACTGAGTCGCAGGTAATCTGAGCTTGAACATGTCAAAAATTAGGGTTTTATAACCTTGTGTTCAAACCTAAACCCTAACCGGTTTAAGGACTTCTATCTCGAACCTCATGACCACGACGACTAGTAGTAGCATTTTCTATCCTTGAAAACCTCATAGATACCGAAATAGAGAGGGGCTGAGCACCACCACGAATGCGGCCGAAGGAGGTGCCAGATGGTCGAATGACCGGAGATGGCCAAAGCCAAATGGCTTCATTCGACCGGTACCCATTCGCCGGTTAACAAGACCCAGTTCATTCGTGAGTTACCTTCTGTCGGCCATGCTCAGTCGCCACCCTCCTCATTCGCCTCAGCCTGTCATTCGGACCTCTTCACTCGACAGACAATCGCCGACCACCTTCATCCTCTCGACTATCATCATTCGACCACACCCTCATCCGGCAACCACTTACATTCGGCCAACCACTGCCCTTTCGCCGAAACACCTCCCATTCGGCCACCTACTCATTCGCCGGCAGCCTCTTCTCCTGGCCATGCAACCAATTGCCTGGTGTTAACCTATTCGACCTAAGTGATACCCATTCAGCTAACACCCATTTCCTATGTCTGGGGCTAGATTCTCCAACCTGGATAACATCATCAGGCTCAACAGGACTAAGCCCAAGCCCCTGCTACTTATGGGATCACGTATACAGCCCACATTGTTTTGGCCCAGAAGCATTTCAGCCAATGGCCTCTTTAATTTGACCCAAACTACCTGTGGCCCAGTAGCAAACATGTGGCCCAGCCGTGACCTACAAAATTTCTACATTCTATCATGATACAGGCCCAACTTTGATGTACATGAGCCCAACAAAAATTATTCAGCCCCATAGTTGTTGGTCCACGCCACACTCATTCAGCCCAATAACCTGCCATGGCCCAGCTATTCGGCCCATAGTTATCGGGTACAATCCGCATATTGTTAAGCCCAACAGTTGGCCATGGGTTCGGTCCATGGGATGTAAATCATAAAAATTGTTGCAGCCCAATAGTCTGGCCCACGTATACACTTGTAACCATGATAACTGATTTAAGACATATCATAAAATCAACCTACATCATTCGGCCCAGATGATTATTTTAGGCCCATGGTTGACTAGACTAGCCCACTGTGGCTCCAGTGGCCCAATGAATTATTGGTTAGGCCCAACTTGAGACCCACAAGGTTTAGTAGCAGTAAACACAAAGAATTGAGTGCTTAAGGATGAACATACATAAAATCTTTTTGAAATACTACAAGGTTGATAAATTAAGAAATAAGGAGGTTGCTAAATCATAAAAACCATATATTTTATTAAGGAATGAATGGAAGAAAGATAAGATGAATGTAACAAACACCTTTCAATTTAAAGTATAAAATGCTATGGACTCGTAATCTGTAACCTAAAGACTAAGGGTAGTTAGGGCCCATAACAAATAAACAAGGCCGAATGATGACCAAGGTTTACGCGTACTAGTTAACACTAGAATTAACACATACACCCACACATAAATCTCTACAAACTTATACTTACAAATTATAAACAACGTGAAATCAATACAGGATCGTGAAAACAATATCAACTACAACAAAGAGCGCGTGCATTCTTGTTTGAGATTAAGTCAACTACCACAACTACAAGGTGAGTTCATTGTCCCTTTTCAAACTATTTTGATTTTAACTCCGGACTGAGAAGCATGTTATACATTTTTAAAACAAATGTTTTAAATTTAACAAAATGCTTTTATACTATTGATTATGCCAAGTGCTAAAGGCATAAGACGTTATTCAAACTAAATGCTATTTGATTATGCCAAGTGCTAAAGGCATAAGACGTTATTCAAACTAAATACTATTTGATTATGCCAAGTGCTAAAGGCATAAGACACTATTCAAACTAAATACTATTTGATTATGCCAAGTGCTAAAGGCATAAGCTACTTGCTAATACTAAAGCTATGTGTTAATACCAAGTGCTAAGGGTATATACTATCTGATGATGCTATTGTGGATGCTAATGTTATGAGGTTATGCTACAAGCTAATACTATGAGTCATGCTAAATACTAAGACTACGGGTTAAACTAAATGCTAATACTACGGGTTTATGCTACAAACTAACACTACGGGATATGCTTAATACTAATGATATGAGACTATGCTACTTGTTAATGCTATGGGTTTTATGCTAGAGATTAATGTAAACACTAAAGGCTAATGATGCTATAATGCCATAGGGATACTAAGTTCAAACATACATACATACATACTCATTGAATACTTGAAGCTATGGATAATGTAAACTCTTGAATGCTATGTGATTGCCATGCTCAAACAACGGTTTGGCCTCTCAGTGCTTGCCTTACCGGTTGTAAAGCTAGTTCTTGTGCACAAGTTACGTAAATGCTGGAAACTTTGAATGCTATAAACTATTGGCTATGGAAGAACAATAGTTGGTCTCTCAGTGCTTGCCTTCAGGTGTTCTTCCTAGTCGGGACTTGAAGAACAATAGTTGGTCTCTCAGTGCTTGCCTTCATGTGTTCTTCACAGTCGGGACTAGAAGGCATCTACTATGGTCTCTCAGTGCTTGCCATAGGGTGTCCTTCATGGTCTTAAACGAGGAAACGGACTGATGGTCCCTCAGTGCTTGCCATGCAGTGTTTCCCAAAACTATTTACACACGTGAACAGTAACTAGGACGATATTGATGATCCTTAGTTGACTTTGTGTCATCAAGGGAATCCTCTATCTCCCCCTATGTTGCTAATTTCACATAGAACTGGTATGGATTGATACTGGATTCCTTCGGGCATTCAGTTGTCTATTTTGGTGACTCTCAAGCTAAACTCACAGATGCTATGGGTAAACTTATAAACAAAATGCTTAAACTATGATGGGGAAACGAGATTGAAGGGTAAGTAAAATGCTTAATTATTATTAACAACAGTGTCATATGCGGATTAGTATGTGGTGGGATGGCGTCTGGGTGGGTCGTAGGCTCGACCCAGGGGTATGCCCTATATATAAGCATACCGATTTGGATATTACAGGTGGAGTTAATAAGATTAAGGTTTTACCGGAAGAGGTTTGCTAAAGCTATTTAAACTTATAAACTACATGAACTCACCAACCATTGTGTTGACCTTGTTTCTTTTACATGCTTTCTCAGGTGATGCACAGGTATAATCTAAGGCTCAGGATTGCATGCTAGGCAGCCCAACTAGAGGACCTAGCAGACTTTTGAAAGCACATCTTTTGTAGTTAATACGAATCTCTTTTGATATCTTGTACAGATACAAGATAGAAACCTTTGATTCTTTTGGATAGGTTTACTTAGTTAAATTATCAAACACTGATATTGTAATTTAACTCTGTAATCCTAGTGTAATGTTGATTGTGCTTTAGATATTCTTAACATTGATGCTATGTAAACAATCTGATCAACACGATTATCACTCACGATATCGCGCCCCGGGAACCTTCCGCCCGACGGGGACTCCGATCCAACCCCGCCGGCCCGGGGTGTGACAATTAGTGTGATTTTACTTTTGCTCATTGATGACATGTGACATATGTTAATTTTACGAACGATAATCCATAATGGTGAGTGTACTAAACTGGATTATTTAATGCGTTAATAATTTAATATTGTTTACGAAATTAAAGTTGTTGAAAAGTCTAGCAAAGAGTGTTTGTTTAAATGCATAGATTTGCATTTGGTGATATTTGAGATTTTGGTACCGTTCGGCGTTTTTTAAACGAACGTTGGTGACAGATTGTTTAATGAATTTAGTTGATATGCTTGAATTGACGTAAAATAATAATAATAAAAGTTGATGTTTTATAAATGGATATTTACATATTTACCCTTACTAATATCATTTATACATGTTACAATCAATTTCTTACCTATTGGATAGCAAGGAAGTATATGTGATCTATCATTTAACTAGTTAATTAAGTTCACATTCACTTAAGAGTGATCAAATAACACATATGACACATAATATATGTCACACCCCCAAATTCCCACGTGTGGTGTCAATCCACATGGGTGTGACGTGGTCAGGAATCACAGCTCATGGTCATATTTTTTTTTGAACAACCAACGTAATTTTATTTCAAATATTACTAGCAAGTTGCTAGATAATACATAGAGTTTAAAAAGAAAAATTACACCAATTACCCCATACTAAGTTTTCGTTTTTCCCTCTATATTTCACCCATAAATACATCATATATTTTATCTCACCTAAAACATTTATTATTGATTGAGGATTATCTTTAAACACCCTGTTATTCCTTGCTTTCCAAATACACCATAATGTCGTGTAGAAAATTGCTCATATTAACCTTTTATATCTCGAGTTGCCTGGCCACCTTTCTATGAGTTCTATATGCTCATCTATGGAGTTTGGTTTTCCCCTTGGGCACTTACACCAAGACATCACCCTATCCCATACTTCATCCGCAAAAGAGCATCCAAGAAGCGCGTGATTTGCAGTTTCTTCCTGAGATGAACATACCATACATGTGGAATCAATCCTAACACCACGACTTTGTAGGGCATCCTTTGTTTGAATATGTTTTAACATCGCTCTCCATACAAAGATATTCACTTTCAAAGGAACCCAGCTCATGGTCATGTATAACAACTCTATATGTTTTTGAAAAGAATGTTTGTGTGACACCTCGCAAATTCCAGGTCAGCATTAATTTTACTTTAATAATAATGTGTAATATTATTTCATACGTGGCACTAGAATTGTTAATAATTAGTGTGACACGTGGCACAACAGTCCAAACACACAGGTAATTCGAGGAATTATCGCACACACCTGTCTTGAATAACGAACGTTGGTGAATTACACAAACCACAGACCAATTACACTACACTTAGGTGCTAGGGAACCTAAAAAAAGGTGAAACGATGTTTACGAGTCTCAAAACGATGTCTGTAATCGAGAAATACGCGAAAAATGGACCAAAACATGAAAATGGGCCTAATTGGGCCAGACTAAGGGTCCAGGCGGTACGCTTGACCCGACGCTCCTTTCCTGACGATGCGCGCGGATGAGGAAGGGGCGCCTCTCAACCGGCTGACCCACGCGGTACGCCTGGTTGCCAGACCCTCTCGACAGGCGATACGCCTGGAACCCGAGCACGTAAAATCTTGATTTAACCAAGATTAATCATTACTTTAGCCACCCTACACTTATCTTACTTAATCCCAGACGCAACCTAGGCATTTTAAACCCCAAAATCACCTGCAACTCCTCTCTAACACCTGGAAGCCATTGAAGCATCATAAGAAAGCTTGGAATTGAAGAAGTGAGGCCTTGGAGCTCAAAGAAGTCATTGAAGGTGTTCGCTACCCTCCTCAACCTCCTTCAAGCTACTGCTATCTCATCATTCACTGGTTCCAGGAGCTCTACGACCTGCTCCAAGCTTCATCTCATCGATTCGAAGCCTTGTAAGGTAGTTTTAGCATCCATCTTACACTAATCTTACACCTACACCCACATGCAATATGAATCACTCACATGCAACACCATCACCCATTCAATCAAGAATTTTTGTGATTCTAGATCTGTTATTTAGTATGAATGTTATTGATTTGATGATTTTAGAACAATCTATGATGGTATTGGTGGGATAAAGTGACTATTTGATGATTTTGCTATGAAATGGGTATCATGGATTACATGCATGTACAATCTAAGTAGATTCACATGATTATTGACAATGATATGTTGTTAGTTATGATATTTGACATGATCTAAGAGGTTTAGAAGTGTTATTGTTATCAAGAAATGATACTTGGTGATTATTACTAATTTTAGTAACTTTGTTGTCACAAAACTTGAGAAATTGATGAAATGGTAACATGCATAAATGTAGATCTATGATTTATGCTTAAAAGGATGTTTAGAAACTATTATAATGATTACAGGTTGCTAGAAATGCTCAAAGACGTGATTTACACACTATTTCTAAAAATAGTAACTTTTTAGTTACAACTTGCTTAAAAATGATGAGATCCATGTTGTAATGTGTTCAAGATGCTTATTTGATGTTAATATGATGTTAATATGTGATTTGATTTCTTTGAATGATTAAAATATGATCATTTGTCATAAGTTACTATAAATAGTAACTTTACTTTACTAAATACGTAAATGGCAATGTGATAAGTAAAACAAGCATGATCAAGTGGATATTTGAAACTAGGAAAATTGATATTATATGAGATTGATTGTTAGAATATGCTTATTTTTACAACTTTCTAAAAATAGTAACTTTTGAACGCGAAACGTGCTTAACCGACTAAGTGTGACCATGTGCTATGCGATAACATGCTCATTTAGGTTAAATATGCATAATAGAATAATCGGAAAGTGATTTCTTACATAACTTGCCTAATTTGAGAACTTTCCTAAAATAGAAACTTACTATAAATAGTAAGTTTCCTCGCGGATGTGAATTTGGTATCCGCACACACCACACGACACTAAATTGCACGTTACACGATCACGTGAACTAAAACCGTCACCAACGGGTCGTTAGGTCAAACACGGTCAACTAGACCCACATAACAACTTGGAGTTGTTGAACACGAAGACGGTCCTGTGAGACCCACATGTATGTGAACACGAACTTATAACACATATGTGATATAGGTAACTGCTACGCGCTTCGCTAAACTCAGGTGAGTTTACAGCCCCACTTTTACTCTTTAACTGTTTTACTAAACATTTGGGGTGAGAATACTATGCAACTGTTTTAGATATATGACTGGTATGTTGTAAAAACCATTTTCGAGTGTAATTATTATCGCATTAAGCCCTCACGTATCCTTACTGTTAGTTGTATGACAAACGAGTCGTTATTACGTAGTACTACTGGGTTTGACTAGCCCCACTCGGCACCAATGTTGACTGAAGGTCATAACGAGTGTAATATCGATGTTGATTACCGGGTTCAGTGATGACCCAGGGAGGCAAACGGAAACAGTCGAGTTTCGATAATATGAACTGACACACTCACGGATCGTAGAATCCAACAAACAACTTAACATACCCAGTATATGTCTGTTTACAGATTTACTATCTGTCTAAACCTGTGAACTCACCAACTTTATAGTTGACACTTTTTCGCATGTATTCTCAGGTAACTAATGGAACTCAAGCTAAGATGCGCACAAGGAAGTACTAAGGAGTCTGATATGCATATAGACTCTTGTCCTAGGCTTGTGTTGGATTTATGTCTTTTAAAACAATAATGATTTTGTAGTGTCTGTTAACAATTTATCTTTTCGCTGTAATACTTCACATTTCCGCTGCTTTATTATGAAAACATGTTTATTTTACAAAAATGTATGCTTGTGTAACTCATATAGAGTCGTTCTATATGACCGAGAGCTGTGATCTTGGCCACGTTACACCCGCGCGGTCTGACACCGCACGTGGGAATTTGGGGGTGTGACAGTTTGTAACAACAAAATTAATCAAACTGATCAAATAGCTTGCAGCGGAATACAAATGTTAATGCAGCGGAATGTAAAATGTTTAAAATGCAGCGGAAAGTAAAAAGTCAGACACTACATTGCTTTATACATAACATAAAATAAAAATGTTTGTTCAAATGACATTATATGAATGCAAGCAATCCTATTCTCATTCCTGAAATGCATTCCTGTTCTATGGAAGCTAGTTACCTGAGAATACATGTTTAAAAAAAAGTGTCAACACATAGGTTTCACAGGTTTGATATACATAAATAATAAGAAAATGTTTGTCATGTGTCATGTTGTTTATTATATGTTAGTCTCAAGCCCTATGCTCCAAGTGTCAGTTGCGTCTCTACTGAACTAGACTTCTTAGTCCTTGCCTCCGCCATGTCTCGTAATAACAATGGCGCGATGGGTCGAGATTACACATGTCCCGACCTCCAGTCAATATTGTGCCACGTGGGGTTCGTCACACCCAATAGATCTATCCAAACTCACCTCGTTGTTTGTACATTAACAGTAAGACTGTGCGAAGGCTTTGCCACGATACAACACTTATTGTTTGTCTAATAAACCATCATACACAATATGTTTGTACAAGTAGTAAATGTTTGACTCGATTTAACAAGTATTCTCCCCATATTTTAAAAGTTTGTAAAAGAGTTAAAGAGGAGCCGTAAACTCACCTTAGTGATAATCGGGTAAAGATAGTGTAAGCTTCGGTTTTGCTGCAGGTGGCTCGTTCACCGGTTACCTATATCGTATAGCTTACGTGAGTTCGTGTATGTGACCGTGTTTCGTGTTTGTGCTCAACAACCCTCGGTTGTTATGTTTGTCCATGTCGGTCCACATTGACCGTGTGTGTCTGAGTTTGATCGTGTTTGACCGTGTTAAGTCAACGACCCGTTGATAAACCATGTGTCGGCTGTAACTCGTGTAACATTTGTGATTGTGTTCATGTTTGACCGTTGTCGTATGCGATTCAAATAAACACATAGTTCGTCTTTAATCTTTAAAGTTTCCTAAAATGGAAAGTTTCTATATTTAGCATGGTTAACAAGATTCACATCATTTTCTACACAATAATCATATTACATCATGTTAAGTCATTTAGCATGTACATATCATAGGTTTATGACCCAAATCACACTTTTGCCCATAAAACTCAATGTAGATTATCAAGATACTCAAGTAGATCACTCTAAATCATCTTGTGAATCATCAAAAGACATAATATTAACACCCAAGTTCATGCATGTATAGTTTAAGTGCTTGCATGTGTGATTTAGTGCATGCATGTGTGTATATGGGTGTTGTATGTGTGTATGAATCCATAAAACTACCTCTCAAGACCTGGTATCACAGAGAGAATGTTGTAGCAGCTCTAAAACCCTTCTGGACAACAATGGTTTGCAGAAACAAGGTGGTGGTGATGTTTTTCAAGCTTCCACAATCCTCTCTTCAAGCTCCTTGGTGGATCTCAACATCAACCTTCAAGTGTGGGTGCTCCAATGGCTTTCAAGGGATGAAATGTGCATGTAGCAGGTGGTTGGGAAGAGAAATGGCCGGATATTTGCGTATGAGTTTGGAAATAATAAGTATTAGTAGATTATGCATATTTTTGTGGCATTCAAGAAGATTTTCCCTGATTCGGCTGCCAGGCACATCGCCTGACGGGCGATTCTGAGTTCGGGTGTAGCGCGTGGACCACCTAGGTCTAGTCTGTTTTCCCTGTCTTGCGCGCATCGCCAGGGATCGGGGGTTGGGTCTGGGCGTACCGCCTGCCTGTTTAGTTATGCCCAATTGGCCCATTTTCATAGTTTGAGTTCTTTTTCGTTCGTTTCTCGACTGTAACGCATTGTTTTAACATCGTTTGAACTCTAATCATCAATTGTTAGCCATAATTGACTTGTGAAGTGCTCTTGTGCTTAACTGGTTTGACGTTCACCAACGTTCGTGATTTCTGACACGTGTGTGCGATTTTTCGATAATTCCTCGAATTATCCTGTTGTGTGACTGTGTTTGTACTGTCATGCCATGTGTCACACTAAATTAAACTAATTCTGGTGCCACGTATGCAATTGATAATTAAATAAACATTTAATTAAAATAAAAGCTGACCTAGAATTTACGGTGTGTCACCATATACAATGGATGTTTCAAAATTTACGTGCAACTGACCACTTACACGTTCGTTGTTTATCACGTCCTACAAAGATCACGTCAACATTCGTTATTTTATCATGACGTTCCTCACGGTGGGCAGGCCACCTCTGAGACGTAAACCAAGCAAACCAATTATATGTCAACGTATTCCAACCTAATATTCAAAATACCAACCTTTTCTTAGTTACCAAGATGGGATCAACCAGAAGTTGACAAACACTTGAGATATTGCTAAACTTGAGAATGCTGAAACGTCACATGTAGTACAACTTCTGCTACAAACACTACGAAAAACAAAAGCTTGAACTTACAAATCTAATTAATATATGAGGGCAATAGTTTGAGAATAAATTAAAGAGATACCGAAAGTATGTAAGAGGTAATAGTGAGGAGAATGAAATGGTAACTTCATTAACATAGATTTCAATTCTAACAGACATCTGAGTGTATCCCACTATTAGCAAAGCTAAGGTAAGAAATAAGGAGGGTAAGATGTAGACAACCTTACCTCTACTCATAGGAATAGAGAAGCTGCTTCCAATGAGATCTCTGGCTCATGACAGACATGTCATATGTTTAATAAATCTGACGACACCAAAATGATGATATGTGTAAAGTTACAACCAAACAACAAACCAAGGAGATAAAAACCAATTTACATTGCAGCAATCATTCTCTAGGTCTACCCCTTGTGTTTGTGGTGGAAATTGGTATCTTGCCCTCCTTAAATGGTTGAGTGGCTGGATCAGCAAGACTAGGTAATCTTGAAACACTACCCTTACTTCCTCTTCTAGCATTTGGTCCCAATTCTTCAATCATGTACTTCCATCCATCAATTGGTCTCCTTCGGCTGAATATATGTTGTTTAATAAAACTAGCTATCTGCATACATACATATCAAAAACAATATAAATGGCTCCAATCACACCATAATAATTCATAATAAAATACCTGAAATTTGCTGAAAGCTATCCGACGCTCATACTCCTGAATAAGGACGTCTTCTTCTATTTGAGACATTTCCCATATGTTTCCACCCTCATCCTTGGCTGTTGTTTCCCATCCATCAGGCTTATTTTTCATATCCCAAGAATCTCTAGCTTTTGACTTGTTCAAATCACTCTCGAAAATCCTGCAACAAAAATCATTTTTATTCCATCACTACAAAACCTGACTGATTGAAATAGATAGAATTCCCAGCTGGAAATAAAGAGATGTATTCAGTATGAGTACTGGGAAGCGGTGTCAAGAAATTTGTCAAGTTCGTTGTCAGTAGAATCAGCCAGTTTAGCCTCTTCCATCTTCTCAATTTCTTTAACCCATAGACCAGCATGAAGCTTTTGTTTCTTAACTCTATAATCCTTTTTCACATTCTCCAAACTGTAAGCTGATTTCTCTTCTTGTTTTAGTTTCATCAGCCTTTCATCTCTATTGCTTTTTTTTCTCCTTTGCTCCCAATTATCAGTCATCTCTTCCACAAAGGCCTTTGTATCGGCATCCAGATCCGGTGGTGGTGTGATGGAAAAGTTTACATCAGTTTCCCATGGTGCTCGATTTTTGGCTGACAAATCATCAGGGAGCCATGCTGTTTCCCAGGCGTCGTTCCATTCACCGGTTGATAGCCTCCTCCTGATATGAGTTGCCATAATGGAGATTCTGATTGACTGGCCCTTTACTAGAGAAGAAAAACTACCAAACAAGTTCATCATCCCCTGCTTCCTGCAAATACAAAGTAGTAAAATATGAAACAGTTGCAAACCATCCATGATTGAAATTGAAACGAGATGAGAGCAAGCAAATCTTACAAACCGACAAGGAAATTAAAGAAAAAGGTTAGCTTTATTCAAATGATTAGTTGAATTATTTAAAATGTAACATTAATGGAATTATGCTAATAGTTTTTAAGAGCACAATAACATAAATCAGTTGCAAAAGTAAAAGTTAATCATGAACTAGATCAAAATCTACAGAAGCCATATCCAAACACATATTTCTCAAAACAAAGTTGGATGGATTGGTACCAGCCTTGATCACTGAATAGGGTTTTGTGATAGTGGTTGCGGCGATTGACGGATAAAAGGATTTGCTTCTCACTAGGGCAATCAAGATATGTTTATTTTTTTTAGCCGGTCGGATTATTATGGTCACTCAAATTGGGTTATTCAGTTTTGCTTATTTATAATTGAATTCGAATTCGAACAAATTAACAAAAACAATTCAAAATTTCTAAGACTAATAAATCCAAGCAACCATTTCTTGACTAGCAATTTTTCAAATATCTAATTATTAATAATATCCAAATATTTAAAGATGAAGAATCACAGGAAGCAATCTCCAAGGAAGTGATGTAGTGGTTAAAGTGGAGGAGAGACAACCTAAAGGTCTAAAGTTCAATTTCCACTTAGGGCGATTTTCCTTGGAGGCTACCGACCCGATTCCTTGCGGCCGCGCTTTACATGTTCCTTCCGGTCAAGGTTTAAAAAAGCGGAAACGAGCCTCGAGGCGTTTTCTGTTAGCCTCACGAGGCGTAAGCCTCAAAACTATATTGAAATATAATTAAAATTACAAATATATTTAATAAAAGTTGCAATTTAACATAAAACAAACAATAAAAGTGTCACAATTTAAACATCAAAATACTCCAACAAGCAAAGTTAATAATGTTTTCAACTTCAAATGTTAAAAAATTCATCTTCAAACAGAACTCAAAATCAAAATCAAACAAAAATCAAAATCAAAAAGAACTTAAACTCAAACATAATCAAAATCAAACATAAATCAAAATCAAAATCAAACAGAACTTAAACTCAAACATAATCAAAATCAAAATCAAACAAAAATCAAACATAAATCATAATCAAAATCAAAAAGAAATGAAAGAAACCTGTGTAGATTGAGGAGTAAGGACCGATTGAAGGACCAATTGAAAGGAGTTGTGTCGATTGAGAAATGAGCCTGCGCTGCCGACCAACACTTGTAGCTCCGACCGCCAACCTCTGAAGACCGTCGACTGCTGAATAACGCCGGCCGCCTACCGCCGAAGAACCACCGAAGACCGCCGAGCACCAAGCGCCTACTGCCGTTTTTGTGAGATTGGAAGTAAATTACGTGAGCGATTGAGAGCAAAATAGGGTTTTCAGATTATAAATTTACTTAAAAGGTCAAAAAAGGGTCAAAAAAATACCAAAAAGGTCAAATTAACAGGTCAAAAAATATATATATGTCTGTGGTGAGGCTTAAGCCTCACCGCCTCTACGCGCTCGGCCCGCCTCGACACAACCGAGGCTTAGGTTCCAAATCACCCACCTGAGGCTATGCCTCAAAGACGTTTCCTGGCCGCCTCAGCCGAGGCGTAAGCCTCGAGGCGCGCCTCACGACGCGTTTTTAAACCATGCTTCCGGTTAGTCGGTTTTTGGAGGGACCCGGGGGTTTACCACGTAAGTTAGTTCTTACGGTCATTAAATTAAAAAAGAAAACAGAAACACAAGAAGCAAATATAATTAAAGGGTTTGCAATTATGGAGATGAACTGAACTACAGGAGATGTAAATCACTAAAACTTTAGGTGAGAAGACAAAACACGAGATGCAAGCGACTTGACTGGGTCAGGTTTGTGATGATGAAGACATGTTGATGCAAGTGAGTAAAAGAACAGCCAGGTTAGGGTTCATTAGGGCCTGAAAATAATTGTAACTTTTGAAATGTAAATTAAGTTTAAAGATGGATTATGTTTTGGACAGCCCTATTAATTGGTATAAGCCTAGTGAATATTCCAACCCCCCCAATACTACTAACTAAGTAACTAGTGTTTGTGCTTTGCAATTTATCTTATAACTACGCAAATGGACCAGTCGAAAACCAAATAAAAACTAAAACACCTGTTACTTCACCTGTCAATGACGAAACTGAAGTTGCAATCTAACTTTCTTACCTTCAATCTTTCGAAGTTGCAAGTCCATCTGTTGATGACAAAACTATTAACAGAAAAACATAGTTTGCAACCAGTGACCCCTTAAAGTCTGCCATCCAACTCTTTATTATGCAAGCATCGAGTATGACCCGTTACAAACCACATACAAAGTATACAGCTCTCATATTGAGAGGAAATCCAAGTTAATAATAAAATGTGGTTTGCAACCATACACTTTTACATTTATCAGAGTATTAGGAACTATGTTTTATCCTAGAAACTTAATCTGGAAAGAAAATATATAAACAAGTCACAAGTCAAGAAATGAACTGATAAGACCATATGTCTAGATGTTCAAGCACCAATTTCAAAAATTCATTAAGAATATATAAAATCGTAAAACCAAGGCAATGCAAACTTTTTACAGATAAGAACATTTTATAGACATGCAAACAAACCTATCTTTGTGCATATTTTAATCAAAATAGAGATGATATGTAAGCATAGATATTAAGTTCTCTCTAAAGAATTACCCTAGGCTTTGAAATCAAAACCCATATAAATAGATACTAACCTTGTACTCGATCCGAGAATTTTCGAGCCAAGCCGGCTCAAAAGCCAAAAATTCCAGCTCGAGCTGGTTCAAAATCTCAAAAATTTCTTATCACATGTAGCTCCGTACAAGTAGAGAATGGGTATTGTACGTAAAAGTTGCTAAAATCGTGAAATACAAAAAGATTATCAAGCCTGAGATCGTTGCTATAATCTTTTCATCGAAGCCCTAGAGATCCTCATCGTCGCTTGAATCAAGGGTAAAAAAAAAAGAAGATGAGTCAGAGAGAAAGAGAGTCGATCGGTGATGTAGTCAGCAAGGATGGTAATAGTCAAAGGTGATGAAGGAGGTGGCGGGCAGTGTTCGTTAACACGGTGATGGTGGTCGGGGGTGAAGGTGCGGCTGTGATGGGAACTGGAGGGAGGAAGGCGATTGTGATGGTGTTCGGAGGGTAATGGCGGTCACGGGCGGCAGTTGAGTGAACGAGTGAATGTGGCAGGTCACGGTAATCGGTGGTGGTGCGGAGTGAGTTGGAGGCTGATGAAATTGGGGGAAGTTTATGCAACTGAGACAAAATGAGAATGAGACAAAGAGGTGTTTGATTCTTTGAAGTCGCGATTAACGATTATAAGAAAATCTTAAATTTTAACATTTTAATCATTCAAACTTAATATTATCTTTTAACTATTAAGATCATATTTGTTTTTTCGGATGCAAAACATATGTAGTTTGTAGACTACGTCGGCAGACCTCTTTTTGCAGAAGAGGTAGACCAAACCCCTGCAAAAAGAGGGTTTGTTTTTTAAAAACCTTTTTAAAATCTCTTCCCCACCGTCAACCTCTTCCTCACCGTCATGCAGACATCTCAGCCCAACCCCACCAGGGTGCGACGACCGGAAAAGGGGCAAACCTTCGATTGAGGACGACCGAAAAAGGGGCAAACCCTCGATAACCAGGGGCGACGACGGCGGTGGGAGGCACGGTTGTGGAGGGCGACACGATCATCGGTGGCTTGAGGAGGCGTCACTATCGGCAGTGGGAGGCGCGGCTATGGAGGGCAACAGCGGTGGGGGATGCGGCGGTGGTGACGCCGGCTGTGGAGGAAGCTACACGGTTGAAGAACAAGTGAAGAAGAGAATGGGAAGAGCTCAAAAAAGCTTGGTTCATGTCTGCGTCAAAAAGATGACGAACATACCTTTTTTTAATGAAATATATTCGAAAAAACAAATGGTCTGTAGCTCTCCAACCTCTCTCGTGTCTGTGCAGGGTAGACATAAGAGACCAAAAATATGTGTTTTCAGAAAAAACAAACAATTCATAAGAGACTATGAACTATTAAAAGATATTATATTAATAATTACTAAAATACTATTAAACAACCTTAAAGTTAGGTGAAGTATAGAAAAAGAGTATGTTATTTTCCCATTTTTACCCTCTATCACATTTCCTTACAATTTAATTACCTATTCTAATAAATAAATATTTTCGAAACACATGTTATGTTTATAAACACATTAATTTTTTCTCACTTCTCTCCAAATACATGTTATATTAAATTAGAATATTAAATATGAAATATACTTTTTATATATTTTTAATATAAAAAAGATTTTTTTAATTCATTAAACATATTAGTATTAAAAAACAAACTTTTTAAGAAACCCCCAAATTATTGTAAAATATATTATTTTCAAAAACAAAATTTTAAAAGTAAATAATTAAAAAAAGACTTTAAAAAAAATAGTGCTTAACAAAATAATATAAATATTTTATTATTTAATGTATTAAATTATATAATTTTGTAATCATATTTTATATTAAAAAAACGTCTTATATTATTTGACGTTTTCATTAATAATTACACGGGATAAAAATATATATGGATGGGCTAAATAAGTATTATAAAACAAACACTAATAAAAGTAGATATACAAATAACATAAATTTTTTGATATTTTAGAAAAAGAAAAAAGTACATTTTATAAATATCTAAACACTTCTTTAAACAATACAGATTTACAAATTTAAAATTATTAATCGAAAATAAAAGGACGACATGTGGCAAATGTGCTATGAATGGGCTAAAAAGACGATACGTGTCGTATTGTTAAGTTTTCAATTATATAGTATAGATTTACGAGCTCTCACGTCGTCTCAAACGCCCATCTTTTTGAGCCAAGTGTTTCGAAACTATATGCGGAATATAAGATATCAGGCCTTTTTTTTTAACGGCATTTGATCTCAACGTGTGAACCACTGATTTCCAGGCCACGTCACCAAGGTCTAGTTACCATGACCTCCGTTGAGACCACACTACCACCCCAGGAGGAAACCGCACCGAAAAACCCCCGTGACCTCCCACAGGGGAAGACAAGAGGGTAACCATTAGGCTAGAAGCCCTTGGTTTTAGATATCAGGCCTTTTAAGTTCACTACTTAATTATTATATAATATTCAAGGACATTTAATATATTAGCAAGATAATGTTCCCATTTAATAATTTTAAAAAATAATAATAAGGAATATTTATTAAATTTACATAATCATGCTATAGTTATAAAATAAAATATGATATGAACATTCAAGCTTTAACAAACCTCCATAAGCAATAGTAGTTTCCTTTTAAAAATGTATGAAATATAAAACTCTAAGGCTATGTGTTGTGGTACGTGACCCAGGCGTGATGTCCCTAGGTCACGCCCTGGTCGCGCCCCACCCCCATAACACAGGAGCGTGATGGGCAATCTGGTGAGGCCCCTCACGGGGTGATGGAGAAAGGAAAAAAAATTGTAACGGTAACATAGCCGTTGATGAGCCAAAAAAAAAATTAAACCTATATAAACTCATCCAACCCATTCAAAAATCTTCCAAAAATCTTTCAAAATTCTCTCAAAAATTCTTAAAAACTTTTTCAAATCTCCAAAAATTCTACACTACCATGGATCCAAACAATCCATACTTTAACCCGTTTATGAATTGTTATCGACCTCAACTCGATCCAAACAATCCAAACCCGAACCAATTTCTAACATTCTTAAATTGGTACCCACAACCACCTTTTTTCAACCAAAACTCACCCGCCAGTGACAACGTTTCTGATAATCAACACGATCCCGATGTTGACGTGGTTCCGGAAACACAGCCCGACGCCCAACCGGCTTCATCGCGTCGTAGGCACCGACGAAAAGAAGTGCCTGAAAAAACAACCAAACCGTCCATTACTCGATGGTCGGAATCTGAGGAAGTGGCACTGGCTTGTGCCTACATTGATGTTTTCGAAGACCCGATCGTTGGTAACAACCAAACGAGCTCGGATTTCTGGAGACACGTGAGACACCATTTTTTTCGGCAATGGATCGTGGAGACTACCGGACGAACGACATGATTTCCGGCAAATGGCGCGACTTACAACGTAAAGTCGTGAAATTTAACGGCATATGGGTTTAACACTACAACAACCGTAAAAGTGGTGAGAACGACGAATCGGTCATGAACGAGGCATTGATGGCCTACGCACGAGAAAACAGGCCATTTGCGTATATCGCGTCGTGGCAAGTTATGCGGAAATCAACCAAATGGCATCCCGTCTCGAAGTTACAAACTTCAAAACGGACGAAGACGTCATCGTTCGGAAAGTACATGACCACTCAATCCGACTCAACCAGTCGATGTTTCGTTAACTTAAACGATTCAGATAAGGAAGTCGAAATGGACATGCCCCCACCAACCTCTCCTCAACGTCCGCCCGGTCGAAACAACAAGGGTAAACGACCACAAGCCTCGTCTTCAACCGATTACAAAGACACGTTGGAGACCATCTCCGACTCGTTGCAAAAATTTGTCAACATACAGGAGCAAAAACAATACAACAATGATATGAAATTGTTGTAGACTCCAATGATCACTTAACCGGTCGCGCTCGTGAAATAACCGAGAAGACGAAGGAGCAAATTATGAAGAAATATAATTTGTAGTTTTTTTAAAAGTTTTTAAATTTATTTTAATGTTTTTTTTATTTAATTTTGTAATTTAATTTTTTTAACATGTTTTTTTTATTTTAGTTTGTAATAGAGTAATTTTGTAGAAACATAACCAAGTTTTAATTTTGTTCTAATCAAGTCACTCAAACTTTGTTTTGTTCCAATATGATAACTTAAGTTTATATTTATGTTTCAATCTTAGATATGTGACTTATATAACTTGTAACCATAATTTTTTTATTTTCATTTTTTATTTTTATTGTATGATAACATGAAAATAACATGGATTTTGAAAAAAAATCTCAAAATATTTTTAAAATTGCAAAAATTTTTTAAAAATTAAAAAAATTTTGAATTTTTTTAAAAAATGTAAAAGTATTTAGTTGATTAGAAAAAAACAAAATGCCAAATAAGACTAAAATACGTCTAAAACCTTCAAACGAATCTTAAAATCATCTAAAAATTCACTTATAAAGCCTAAACGAATCAAGATTACCTATTATCCAGGTTTTTTATCTAGTATCAGAACATAAATCAAACTTAAGTTACCTAATTGAAACAAAACAAAGTTCCAGTGATTTAACTGGAACAAAATCAAAAGCTGATTATGTTTCTATAACATTTTTCCTTTGTAATATTAATATTTTTAATTATATTAGGTGTTTTTTTAATTTAATTTATATTTGAAAAAATAAAAATCAAATAATAAAATATTGAGAAAGATGGTGATGACGTGGAGTGATGGGGAAGTGATGGATAACATAGGAAAAGATGATGTGGAGTGATAAGGGGGTGATGGTGTTGGTTGATTATGTGGCGCCCACGTTGCGCTTACGTGGAGTGATGGTGGTCACACCACAACACATGGCCTAAAAGGTTTAAGGAAAGAAGTAAAAAGGAGAGAGAAATCTATTAAAACCAACAAACTTTCAATGATACAAAAATGTGTTAAGGTATTTCTCTCTAAAATAGGTTAAGGGTTAAAGTCGCATAGTGTACTAAAATAGGTGAAAAAAATGGTTGTTCGAAGGAAGGAAAAAAAAAGAGCTAAACTTTGCTTCGAACATTTCAAAGGCGTAACGGGTTAACTATGTATATTCCTATTTATGTCTTTTAATTCTTCTTTAGCTTGAAAGTCTTAATAAGACCATCCACAGCGGTCACCCACTGAAAATCTTTCCCCACTGAAAATCTTTCCCCACTGAAATTTTCTGTCACGTCATCACCTCACTGAAACCTTAAACACCCACAATGGTCATCCCACTGAAAACCTTCCCCACTATTTCACATCATTAACATTATTTAAATTTAATTGATTTATTTATTTTTTTTGTTGCAAACTAAAAATAAAAACTTTAGGATTTAATTAAACCATTCAAATAAAAATACAAATAAAATAAAAGTTACATTGCAAACTTAAATAAAATAAACCATAGAAAAAAAACTAACAATTCAAATAAAAATAAAATTTAACGATATTTATCAAAGAGTTTCTTTTTTAATTTTTTCATTATTTCACGTTTCTTCCTCGTCGAGTTCTTCGGGAGGCAAAGACTCCATTGTTCTGAGGTCGGCTCGAAGAGTCTTATCTTCTTGAATTTGAAGCTTTTTTTCGTGCATTTTTTCTTATCCTCGTGTTTTTGTTTTTGAAAACTTGTGAAAACTTGGAGTTGATCAGCGAGATCGATTGTTGTCGGGTCAGAGGAGACGGTTTGACGACTCGAAGAGGAAGCCCGTTTTGTTGTATCTCGCCCTGTCGGTCTAACCGGTTCCGGGGGGTGTCGAACTCGGCTTCTTCCTCGTCATCCTTGAGGTTAACCGCGTAATTTGTATGGGCGGTCGAACCCCCCGGCGAATACTCGTTCGATTCGGAGTTTTTGGTTCTTTTTGAAGAACCTTGGACCTCGTTACCTTCTTGGCAAAGAACACGGAATTTTGGCGAGTCTTTTATCGCCACCCAAACGTGGTAATGGTTAAATGTTTGGCCGTTAATCTTTAGTTGGTATTCCTTTTCGGCCCATTTCAACACGTTCTCGTCGCTCATCCCGCTTTTCCGGTTGTTGGTGCAGTTGCTATAGATTTCACTAAACTTTGTTAACTTGGTGCACATATCCTTCCACTTTGAATTTAATTGATGATATGTGCGGTATTTGGCATCGAAGCCCATCAAATTGTGCCAAGTAACGGTGACTTTTTTCCAAAAATTTTCGCGTTTTTGCGAATTACCTACAAAAAAAATAATTAACCAAAAGTAAATAAAAAAATTTATACGCTTTAAAAAAATAAATAACAAAACTAAGAAAAATAGTTTTTACCTTTGGTTTTGTTCTCTGATTCGTCCATGTAGCATTTTCCGAGAGCGGTTTCTTTATCGGGAGTCCATTGTTTCGGTGCCATTGGACCACTACTCGGCCTGGTTCCGGCCGACTGTTTGTTTTTCTTACCTTTTTTATTGTGTTTTTGAGTGTCTTGTGTCTCCGGCACGACTTCGTTATCAGGTTGATTCGGTGACACGAAATCTGATTTGAAGCGAGGTTGAGAAATGTTTTGTTGAAAACCGCTTTGGGAGTAGGGAGCAAAACCGGGTTGGAAGTTTGGTTGTGGTTGGAAGTTTGGGTTTTGTTGTTGAAAGTGTTGGATGTTTGGGTTTTGTTGTAGTTGAAACAATAAATTTCGAAGCGATTCGGGATCGTACGAGAACGGGTTGAATTCGGGATTGGGATTGTTAAGCCTTGGATTCATGTTTGTAATTTTTTAAAAAAATATATAGAGAGAAAGATGAAAGATGAAGAGATTTGGGTGGTTTTTTTGGTAAAAAGGTTGGAGTATTTATTTGGTGTTTAAAAAATTTTTTTTTTATTAAGTTAGCCGTTAGTAACGGCTAGATTAATTTTGGTCAATCAAAAACCAGGATACCAAGCGTGGAGCGGGGGCCGTGGGAGGGGTTTGGGCGGGACCCGCTGAAGCGGGTGGCGGGGTTCCCGCTAGAAGCCGCCGAAGGGTTGGATGCCGCTGGCAACGCGTAGCAATGGCTGTGGGTAGCCTAATATCAATTGAGTGGTTCTTCCTTTAAGATTGTGAAAAGAAGAAACATTGCTAGTGGTTCACCATTTACCTTTTATAAATCTCACACACGAAGTAAGCTTAGATAGATCATATTATGTATAACATCTATGAAATCATATACTCATTTAGAGACAGCATTTTATCCATGACACCAGGGTCCAGTGAGGCAAAGCTTTTCTTGGACTCGGATGCCCTGTCCTCAATTTAATAATGGTCAATTTAGTTGTATTTTATCGGAAAAAATTAGAGATATTGAATTCGACATTCTTCATTTCTTTCAAAAAAATGAATTTTTTTTAGTAATTTGCCACTAAATGACACTAACAGCAAAAACAAAAATATGAACGGTAGATACTTATTTGATTGATAGGCACCTCAGACTCGATCATAATTTACAAGAAATTATTAAAGGTTAAAACTCTTCGACTTCTAATGTTTCAGAAAAAAAATTAGTTTTTATTTAGATTAATAAACAAAAGGATACAAAATTGTTAGTAAGTCAAGGAAAACAAAGTGTCAATCAGGATATAAGCAAGTTATAGTGGTTCTTCCTTTAAGATTGTGAAAAGAAGAAACATTGCTAGTGGTTCACCATTTACCTTTTATAAATCTCACACACGAAGTAAGCTTAGATAGATCATATTATGTATAACATCTATTAAGTCATATACTCATTTCGATACTGCATTTTATCCATGACACCAGGGTCCAGAGGCAAAGCTTTTCTTGGGCTAGGGTGCCCCGGCCCCAATTGTTTTTTCGCTAATAATGATCAATTTAGTTGTACTTTATCGGACAAAATTAGAGATATTGAATTCGACCGTCTCCATTTATTTCAAAAAATGAATTTATTTTGTAATTTGCCACTTAATGACACTAACAACAGAAACAAAAATATGAACGGTTTATATTTATTTGATTGATAGGCACCTCAGACTCGATCATAATTTACAAGAAAGTATATACTATAATTGTTAAAGGTTAAAACTCTTCGACTTCTAATGTTTCAGAAAAAAAGAATAGTTTTTATTCAGATTAATAAACAAAAGGAATAAATTCAAAGCCCTAGAAACTGTTACAAAATTGTTACTAAGTCAAGGGAAAGAAAGTGTTAATCATGAAAATATCGCCCAAAAATATGTAATACTATATCTACAACTTGTTTCTTTTGGTATTCCTTTTGGTATTACTTTGTTATCGTTTAATATTTTAGTTTATTAAAGTACAATACTTGAGATGTCGAAAAACTACTTGATGATGCCACATTATATTAGACTCGTGTATACTTCATACCATACCATATTTTAGTAGATAAACATC
The DNA here is from genome assembly GCA_009363875.1 of Mikania micrantha. Classification (NCBI taxonomy): domain Eukaryota; kingdom Viridiplantae; phylum Streptophyta; class Magnoliopsida; order Asterales; family Asteraceae; genus Mikania; species Mikania micrantha. The sequence continues at coordinate 17,953,320 of CM018682.1, read as the reverse complement.
AAACATCAAACATAAAAATGGTTAAATTTGGAATTTAAATTTGATTAAAAAAAAGGGTCTTCATCATGTAAATTCACATCAAGTTATTTTTTTCTAAGTAAAATTTCAACGCTTCATATTGGTAGAGATTCTATGTAAGAACACAGTTAATAACCGAAGGCATATCTTTAAAACCATTCTTAAAATTTTATTTTATCGGTGTTATCATGTGAGATTCACATTGAATATCCTCTTAATTTTGGAAAACATTATTAAAATTTTGTTCAATTATTAAGGGATTCATAAGATAATAAACTTCCAACACAAAATTATATCGGTTATTTGACAAAATGACGTTTATACCTCCAGTGACTCATTCTGCTTATTTAATACATGGCAATATCTTAGAGTAAACTGCAATTTGCGTCCTTGTAGTTTAATAACGTGAAAAGTTCTAAGCTCAACATGTAACATTTCAAACAATTAACGCGTTAAATAATAACGTGTACCTTGTGCTAACTTGTAACGAACAAAAAAGTTATATACAGTTAACGAACATTAGTGATTTTCATCCTGATGATCAGAACTAAAATCCGAATAAACTTTTGTCTCATATACACTCGTGACCGAGCTTCGATAATAACGTGAAAAGTTCTAAGCTCGGGTTGTAACGTTTCACACAATTAAATTGTTATATAATAACGTTCAAAGTTTGCGCATACGTAACGACTCGAAAAAATTATATATAGTTAACGAAAATTAGTAATTTACAACCTGATGATCGAAACTCGAACCCGAATAAACCGTGGTCTCGTATGCGCTCGTGAATACTAAAACTACTTGAGAATATTGAAATGGGTTTTAAAAATACAATGCGAAAGTACATGGACGAAATTAGTTTTTTGAGTAAACCATAAGGACGCAAATTGCAGTTTATTTTAAGAAATTATCATGTTTCAAATAAGTAGAATAAGTCTCTGGGGGCATAGACGTCATTTTGCCTAACTGGCAAATGGAAAATAAGCGGAGTTAGGCGGGAGGGACTCAATAGGAATAAATTAGAAACGACAGGGACTCAAAGTGCAAAAATTCAGCAGCATGGACGAAAGTTGTAATTTTGAGTAAACCACATGAACGCAAATTGCAGTTTACTCTTGAAATTATGTTTGTGTTTAAATAAAAAAACTCACAAAATTGTGTTATTTGAATATGAACTAACACCAACGAAAGAATGCCACTTTCAAAAGCTATTTGTGAGTGATCTTTGAGTGTTTATGAGTATAAAGGGTGTTAAATACAACATTTTAATAAATGTAACATTTTAATGTTATTATTAAAAGGGTATCAAACATTTTTTATAATATTTCTGTCTTTTAAAAAAGCATATGATTTTTATTTTTCAGACATTATTATTTTTTTAAAATAAATAATTTATAGATGGAAAATGAATTTTTTTTAAAGGTAGTTTATAATGGCTGAGAGACGTTGAGAATCACATATTGGTAAGCTACATTGCTACAATCCCCCAACCACAATGTTTTCAAACTCGGGCCGGATTGGCCGGTTAAACCGGATTCGGTACCAAGGGCGGCACGGTTATGTGCTCGGAACCGTTTTTGAAGAACCGGGCCGTCGAACTGTGGGTATATTTTATATTTTATATTTTTTATTATGTATATAATATTCATGACGTCATCCGTTCTTAAATCCGGTCCAAACGGTCCAACACTAACCAGTAAAGGATATCGGTTCGGTTTTAAAAAATTCCCTATCCATGTATTTTTCTTTTTTTCTTTTTAACACAATTTTTTATATTAATTTGTCTTTCACAAAGGAAAGGAGTAGCATTTGATTCATGTGTTATTCCAAGAAACCTCAATAATAAATAGTCTCAAACCAGCTCAAAATTACACCCATTCGACCTCCAATGGACCGACAATCGTCGTTCATATCAAAGCTGCCTGTAATCACGGCGACGATTGAGAAACGAAAAAAAGAGCTCTCCGGCAAGAAGCTCCGGCTGTTGGAAGCAAAAGAGTTGGGAGGAGACGTGAAGGAACTTGAAATTGAATGGGGGGCTATGGAATCGGAACTTAATCTTTTAGAGCACACTGCTAATGTCATGAAAACATATCTGATACAGCGGGGGTTGGTGGTGGCCGATGACAAGAATCTGGTCGTCGGAGCCGGAATAACACAACTTGTCGACGACGAAGTTTAGGTGGATAAAGATCCTGGCTAAAATAAGAATGATGAAGAAATTTGTTAATCTTTTTCAATTTGTATGCAGATTATGTAATAGTCGTGTGAGTTTGATTTAGATTTTCAGATTATGATCAGGCCTTGTAATCAATCCATCCGTTTATGTTCGTTAACTTTTTAACGTACAAACATACTTAGTAAAGTTTCGTCTAATTTTAGTTATACAATATTCGCCTTCATAAATCAACATCACCCCCCTTCCTTAAAAATGCGTATGTAGTAAAGTTTCGTTAATAAGTAGTTTTTAATGTTTAAAGAAGAAGCGAAGTGTGAAAACTTTGCAAGCGAAAATAATTTTGTATTTTAGCTGTTAAAACTCATTATATTTAAGTAACTGTAAAAAGAAAATTAAAATAAAGGCACATATGGTTGATGAACATGTGAGTCCTGTTTACAGCTTACAACTTGTTACCAGAAAAATTGACACCCGATCGAGCCTGCTTTCCAAACCCATACCACATGGCAACTGCCTTATGACCCTTTGATTTTAAAACAAATTTACTTTTTTTTAGTTGCTAAAACTCACCCTGTCTCATTAATTATAGCTCGAATATCCATTATGTTTTTTGTTCTGTTTCTAAGTTGTTTTTATTGTTTTTAGTTTTTTAATAGAAGCAAGCGGAAAGAAGTGAGGACTGTGAGGAGGAGATTTTTAATAATCAATTCTCTTAGCCTTTTAGTTCAAAATGAAGGAAAAATGAAAGAATACATATTTAAAATTATATAATTACTATTATATGTAACTAGATTATAAACACGTGTATTGCACTGCACGAGCATGGGAGGTCCTAAGGAGATGCAAACCAGACCACTGTCTAGGGCTCATTTTCTTCAACGGCTCAAAATTTTTAAAATTCTTCTTATATTATATTATATATATATACTAGGTTATAAACTCATGTACTACATGGGTTTGATAGATAACATGTTATAAACAAAACTTTTATGTTGTGTGTTTATTATTAACTAGTATATTACCCCGTGTGTTACACGGATTGGATATAAAAAATATAGTTAGTAATAGAAATTAAAAATTTTGAAACGATATTTTGGTATAAAATGATTAAATTATGTATTAATAATTACTTTAAGTAATAAAACAGTAACTTAAAATTGTAATAAGAATAGTACTAACATCTAACCTTCTTATCTTCATCTTCATATATTAATAATTAATTAATTCCAAATAATGCCACATGGCATTCTCTTATTTTTTTCAAAAATAAATGTTTATTTTTAAAATTTAAATAAAACTCACAATTAATGTTATTAATTATATACATTGTTTACATAAATATAGTAAACTAATACTAATAATTAATAATATGATAATATGATAATAAATATAATCTATATTTAATGTTATACACACATATTAAGAATATTTTTTATCTTTTAAAATTTTTTTAATATTAAAAACGTTTAACTAATATAATTATTTTAATTATATAAATTTATAAAGACATCAGCAAAAAATTAAATAATTTTTATTTACAAACCCGTGTAATACACGTGTTTATAACCTAGTTTGTAATAATCTTCATATTTGAACGAATTACTTTAAAATTTAATTTAATTTAATTTTCCGTCCAAAACTAACTATTTAAAGTTAATAAGATAAGTTAATGTTTCGAATTAAAGAACCTAATTTGAAATTATCATTAAACATACAAGACAAAAAAAAATGTAACTTTTATTATCACTTTTATAACTTTCGATTTATATTTCATTTTATTGAAAAACATTTGTATTTAAAGACAACTTGCTTTTAATAAAACTTTTATTTCTAAAAATAACGATTTGATATGTCTATTTTTTTCAATTTTGATTGTTATATAAAATATAATATATAAACCTTTTTAAAGTATGTTTTTTGATGAAATGATTTTATTTTCACTTTATCAAAAAACTATTTTCTAATTTATAAAGACAAATAACATCATTAGTTATTATTAGTATAATCATTTAATATGAAAGATAATACAATTATTTAATAATATAATTTGTACTATTTAATAAATAAATTTTTTGATATGTCACTTGTCAATAATCTAGGTCACTTAAATATTTTTTCTCATCTCTCATAATAAATATTTTATGCCATTATTTGTTAAATTTTGAATTTTTTTATCTTCTCTATCCTATTAAATATCAGTGATTTTATTTAACTTAGTAAATAATATTATTAAATTATGAATCAATTTTTTAATTTTTTATAAAACGTCTTTGAAAAATATGCTTTATGTTATTTTAAAAAAACAATTTTAAAATTCAAATATTTAACATGTGTAAATGTTTAATGCATCTATGTTAAATGTTATATATATGATTTAAGAAATTTTTTTTATAAATTTTTATCTTTAAAGTTTTTCTATATAAAAAAAGGTATAACTAATATTATTAGTATTAATATAATCATGTAAATTTAAAAAGATATAATAAAATTATTTTAATTATGTAAATTCATGAAAAAATAATTATAAAATCACATTATTTTTTATTCACAAACCGTATATTACACGGTTCTATAACCTAGTTATTTAATAAGAGAGATAATTAGGTGATAGTATAAAAAATTGACAAGTGTCAACATACTCTTAAAAATCTTTTGGTCTCCTCTGAGTTTTTTTCCAAGTTCCGTCACTGGTAATACATGGGTTTATAACTCGTTTATAATAAAACTTAATGAGAGTATAACTATAAATTTGTATATCTTAACTGTTTTCTTTCGACATTGAAACATGTAAAATTCTTGCTTTATTTTCTCGTATTTCGGACGTTGAAACACGAAATATATATTTTTTTATTTTTCTCTCTTTTATTCCTCTCCTTAAATTCCTTTTATTAATATATATTTTTTTCTTTCGTTTATAAAATTCATAAACAGAGCATTTACGAATCTTAAACCACTCTCCCTAAACATCAATCATGATCATCTTATCTTAAATCAATAAATCTTTCACACAGCTTTTCGATTATAAAACTCATAAGCATTGAGTTTATGAATCTTAAATCACTTTCCAAACCTAGCTTCCTGCAATATTGTAACACCCAAACCTTGCACACGATTACACGTGTCCAATCTTGGTCCCAGTTTAAACTTTATTGTAAAATTATGTTCGGAAGCGTGAAATTTCATTTTTATAGGTTAAACACACTTAATTTCAATTATTTACATTTATGATTAATAAAAACTAGTGTGTTTAAATTTAATCTCACCAAAGATATACATAACGTTTGGTTCTGCTTCACAACGTGCCCGATCTGATCGCCCGATGCATATCTATCATTGACCTGTAACATCACATATAAGTCACAATTAGTTCGTATGAACTAAGTAAGTAACCCCAATGGTTTCTCAACAACAAATGTATAAATACATTTTTTCACAATCAATATTCAAACTGAGTCATTTCTATTCGAATTGACTCTCACCAGGTAATAATATCACATTACCAATCATCAACTATTGTTCACAATAATTTAACAAAATTACACTATGGTGTTCACATTTCTGTTCTTCCACCATAGCTATTTGTCAGCACATCTGACTATTCACACATTTGTGATATCATAATTAATTCAAGTCTTAAGATGTTCACCCACCGGTACTTCCATCTAAGACAATTGCCAGCACCTCTGGCTATCCACCATTGTGGAGTCATATTAATCAAGTCTAAGATGTTCACCCACCGGTACTTCCATCTAGACAATTGCCAGCACCTCTGGCTATCCACCGTTGTGGAGTCATATTTATCAAGTCTAAGATGTTCACCCACCGGTACTTCCATCTAGACAATTGCCAGCACCTCTGGCTATCCACCATTGTGGAGTCATATTTATCAAGTCTAAGATGTTCACCCACCGGTACTTCCATCTAGACAATTGCCAGCACCTCTGGCTATCCACCATTGTGGAGTCATATTTATCAAGTCTAAGATGTTCACCCACCGGTACTTCCATCTAGACAATTGCCAGCACCTCTGGCTATCCACCATTGTGGAGTCATATTTAATTCAATTCCAGAATTAACCGGTTAGCCACACATTTGTGGTTCAACAATTTAGTTCCCGGATTAACCGGTTAGCCACACATTTGTGGTTCAACAATTTAGTTCCCGGATTAACCGGTTAGCCACACATTTGTGGTTCAACAATTTAGTTCCCGGATTAACCGGTTAGCCACACATTTGTGGTTCAACAATTAAATCAATTTCACCGGCTCATCCGGCTAAATTTTAATGCATTTATATTATGCACACCACACAAGCATAACATTCGTTTTGAAACTAATAATGCCTTCTCAAAGGTCTTATAATTCCATTAGATTCATTAATCAAGTTTTGCCCCATTATTTTATAAACACCAAATCATATTAATCAATCACCGGGTCATCAAGTTATTCTAATGCAAATATATTGCATATACGTTTCCCATTGAAACTTAACAAACACAAACTAAAGGATTTCTCATCCCATAGTTTCAATCACATATTTAACATTATTCACATATATCAAATATGCAAGTAGACTCTTTCTACTACTTATATGTAATGTTACAGTAAGTTGGGTAACTTACCTGGTTCAAGCGGTTGTTCACTTCCTACAACCTCTTTTCCACTTCTGTGAATTGTCCTTTGACTTTCACCACCAATTACCTAGTTGTAAAACACATATACAACTAGTTTCAACACATATAGCACATACAATCAAGTTTAACACACTTGACTGATTTGACTTCCTCAAAGTCAATTCATCACATAACTGACTCTATCTTACTACTTTTAGCAAGTTTTAGTCAATTATCACAATTAATCATATTTCATGCCTCCCCAGGAAATTTATCAAATAACTGATGTTCATTATACTAGTTACGATCTTTAATCATTTTTATTATTCAACTTTTATTTTAAGATCATAACTGTTAATAATGGTAACATCAATTCATCAAAATCATCTTTTAATCCATGGATCATAATCCATATATATTTCAAAACCACCATTTACCCATCATACTAGTTATCACACCATGATATGGGTTTCATAACAACCGGACATTATCCCGGCTTCAAAACGAAGATTTCACCATCAAAACAACCAGTTCTTCGTTTCTAACAATCCCTAGTTATCAACTAGGCAATAATCAATACCCATAATCATAGTATTATAATCAAAACTATATTTAATCCATACAATATTAAACTAGTAGGATAAAACAAACCGTTACCTGATCTGACGGATTTCAACGGTTAAAACAACGATCGGGACTTGAAAATACGATCCTATACGCGATCCGGATGATTAGAAGCATTTAAAATGAATTTATGATGATTATTATGAGCTCTTGGACGTCTGGGAACAAGAAACAGTCAAAAAAATACGTTCTGATGCTTCCCCGATGCGTTCTGATCGTTTTAACAAATTTTTGCCGACATAGGGTCTGGGGCGCATCGCCTAAGATGATGCACCCAGTTGGGGCGTACCTCCCCACATCAGCGTTGTCAAATTTTGATTCTATCTTGTTTTCGCGATTCCGGGAGCATACGAACTCCGTTTTGCGCACGGTTTTCGCCTACGTTCACGATTTTTCGAGCTCTTTCCAATGGTTATAATTTCAATACCTGAAAATTTCAAAATATATGATCTCTTATTTAACGCTATCTTCAACTTAGCGTATCTTGAAATCAGAGCCTCGTTTCGTGATTTCGCTTACACTCATTCTCTTCATTCTCGAGTTATGATTCTAACTTGAGAATTTTGAGTTGTCATAGTAACCATCACAATCGTTCAATTAACGATTATCACAATTACATTTCGTTTTATTAAAAACGTGTCGTTACAAATCTCCCCTCCTTACAAAGGTTTCGTCCTCGAAACCGCTCAGACGTTAAAAGAAAAAAAAATTGAATTCTTCATCTCATCTTCTGACCCCCACATGGCGTCAAATCCCCTTATATTATTCCATTGAACCTTCACCTGGTTCAGGGATTTGTTTCTCAACTGGTTGACTTTCCTGTCAATATAGTTATCGACTGTTCCACATATTTCGTCTTGTCATAAATTTCCAAATCTTCTATTGGCACATATACCGATTCATTAAACAAACATTTTCTTAGATATAACACATGAAAAGTATCATGTATACCATTCAATTCCTCCGGTAGCTCAATACGATAAGTAACACTACCTATAAGAGCTATAATTCAGGATGGTCCGATAAAACGTGGCTTAACTTTCCTTGCTTTCTAAAACGTATCAAACCTTTCCACGGTGAGACTTTTAACAACACAAAATCTCCCACATGGAACTCACTAGTCCTCCTATACTTATTAGCATAGGCATTCTGACAGTTTTATGCCACCTTCAAATGAACTAAAATCTAATCTATTCGTTCATTCCTTACTTTAACTACCTTTTTATTTGCCAGTTCTCATTGCCCAACTTCTCCTCAACACTCAGGAGTACAACATTTCCTTCCATATAACATTTCATATGGAGGCATTCCAATACTGGAATGACAACTATTATTATATGAGAATTTAGCCAAAGGTAGATAATTATCCCAACTACCCTCAAAATCTATTATGCACACTTGTAACATATCTCCAGTATTTGAATAGTCCTTTCACCTGACCATCAATCTGAGAATGATACGTCGTGCTTATCCACGATCCTAATTTTCCTGATACCTTGATCAGAAATCATCGTCACAGGCACACCATGCCTAGACACCACTTCACTAACATATATTTTAAGCATAATTAAACATTTATCCTTAGATACACATGATCATTATACATGATTCTACAATATCAGTCTGCAATTGATTACTTGGTTTGACTTTCTTCATTCAAACCAAACCATACACTTAAGTGTATTTCTACATACATCTTACCTCTCTTTTGAATATTCACATAAATATTCTCCTCCTCATATTATGAATATCCTATTTCTTTATAAATAGGCATAACTTTGACTTTTTAAAGTCAAACATCATGTATAATGTACTTTATATATAACCACAACCGAATGACTTAACATTCGCGTTATTCGTTATCTCATAAAAGTTCTTAATCGCACATAATGATAATTACTGCATTCATTTGCATAGATAGACATTATTATCTATCATTCCTGCTCAACCATTATCATTTAACACAGCACATATGTGCATACAAAATTCCAATAGTGCATCATATTTCCCAAAAGTCAAACTTAAACAATTTGACTCGTGAAATTAGATGTCTACACTCTTGTAAATCATCTTTTGTTCACCAAATATCTACATTAAGATGGTTATTTACACTCTTGTAAATCAACTCAATCGTTATTACTAGTTGAATGTTCTCATACCTCGTAAATCATTCAACTACAATAACCACACTAATTAAAACCGTTTATATCAAATTAAATCACAACAATAATTCACATATATACTAAATGCACAAATACTTGTAGTGTGGACTCACCTAATCCTACAACTACAAGTTCAGCCACCTGGGTACTTACACCCAATTTGAACACATTCACTTGTGTTTACATCTATATTGATCACCAATTGAGTTTTTACACACATGCTCACAACACTTGTGATTCATCATCACAAGTTTAAACAACTCAATGGTAACAGGTGACTTACTATCATGTACATGTACATGGTTTACCCCCAATGCCACAAAAATGTGGACTTACATGACAATTATTAATGCCACGCACCAGTGGTCTTACATCAGTTTCACACGAATGTGAAGCGTCACCCATTATCTGTGTCAGTTATTCTAAACATATAATGACACTTTCTATTAGTTATGCAATTTATCATAACATTAATCAATTTTAACAAAACTCAGGTTGTTACATTCAATATTTGATTCAATAATCCCAAATACCACCCCATGTGGTTTCATATTCATATATTTCCACACAATGTGGATTATCATCAATTTATAGTGTCAACTATAAATTATCATTTAGTAACACCTTTCAAGTTAAGCATTTAGCACATAACATTCATCTAATAATACAAGACATTTTTCAAGTAGTTAAATACCACCACCCTGTGGTTTCATATTTTCAATATTTCATAATACACATGGTCAATTTACCATTCACTTTATTACAATTACTACCAGTCAATTACAAGTAGTAACAACAAACACAATTATACAACACATAAGCATTAATATGTCTTATGGTTGCATATTAGTGAGTAAGTAACTCACCTATTCACATTAACCATAACTTTATTTTATTTTATTTTTAAAAGTTAACATCATTCAACACATACTCACATATTGACCAATCCACACATATGTGAATTATCCCACTACCTCACTAAGGAGGATTTGTATGACAAATTCAATGCCATTCCAAGATGATTTTACACATCTAACACAAGGCCACTCACAAGTAGTCTTACAAATAAATCCAACGCCACTTACAAATGGTCTTATATGATAAATCCAATGCCATTCACCAATGGTCTTACATGTTAAACCCAATGCCACCCACTAGTGGTCTTACATGTTAAATTCACAAAATGTCATACGTCATGGTCTTAAATTTGCTTTAACACTATTATAAATAGTTTCCAATTCAATGTGTCAATTACTATCAACATGTAATGACAGTATCACTAGTTATGAAATCATATCATAACATTCATCATACGTATACACATTGTATACTTACAACTCTATATATCACGTATATAGATTATATGCACATTATATAAATTATTAACATGTTTAAATCATTACATCTCAAACTTAAACATGTATGAACACATAAACATAATTATGTATCCCTTTTCCCCATTTTACCCTAAACGGGTCAAATTTCACATTTTTAATTCGTGTATATACACCAAAACATTTTCCATGTTCAAATGGATTAATTCCCCCAACACCTCAAGTGTTATTGCCTACGCTCATGTAGGTCTTTTCACATTAATTCTCCAATTCATTTCTCTTGAATTGGTAACACTATTACCCACAAGTAATAGATACATTAGACTCATAACACCTTACCTAATTTCAATAGCCTAAGTATGAAACGATTCCCATAAGAGCTTGTTCATATCATGTTTGCACTAGTAAGTTGGCCAGACGTACTAGTTCATTCATTATATGCCCAATTCCTTACTTCCTTCATTACATACTCAAGACATTGATTTCGGTTTCACATAATCAATCAAATCACATTTAACATGTAATGATTCACATTACATTTAACAATTATAATACAGGACATAGATATGCTAACCTCATACATTCGGCATCATGATCGGGTCTTCGAATCAAACGTTATGTTTTCATATCAAGAGCATAAAAGTTTGAGATCAAGTGTTCATGACGCACTTGATTCACTCTAACCATTGCTCTGATACCAAGTCTGTAACACCCAAACCGTGCACACGATTACACGTGTCCAATCTTGGTCCCAGTTTAAACTTTATTGTAAAATTATGTTCAGAAGCGTGAAATTTCATTTTTATAGGTTAAACACACTTAATTTCAATCATTTACATTTATGATTAATAAAAACTAGTGTGTTTAAATTTAATCTCACTAAAGATATACATAACGTTTGGTTCTGCTTCACAACGTGCCCGATCTGATCGCCCGATGCATATCTATCATTGACCTGTAACATCACATATAAGTCACAATTAGTTCATATGAACTAAGTAAGTAACCCCAATGGTTTCTCAACAACAAATGTATAAATACATTTTTTTCACAATTAATATTCAAACTGAGTCATTTCTATTCGAATTGACTCTCACCAGGTAATAATATCACATTACCAATCATCAACTATTGTTCACAATAATTTAACAAAATTACACTATGGTGTTCACATTTCTGTTCTTCCACCATAGCTATTTGTCAGCACATCTGACTATTCACACATTTGTGATATCATAATTAATTCAAGTCTTAAGATGTTCACCCACCGGTACTTCCATCTAAGACAATTGCCAGCACCTCTGGCTATCCACCATTGTGGAGTCATATTAATCAAGTCTAAGATGTTCACCCACCGGTACTTCCATCTAGACAATTGCCAGCACCTCTGGCTATCCACCGTTGTGGAGTCATATTTATCAAGTCTAAGATGTTCACCCACCGGTACTTCCATCTAGACAATTGCCAGCACCTCTGGCTATCCACCATTGTGGAGTCATATTTATCAAGTCTAAGATGTTCACCCACCGGTACTTCCATCTAGACAATTGCCAGCACCTCTGGCTATCCACCATTGTGGAGTCATATTTATCAAGTCTAAGATGTTCACCCACCGGTACTTCCATCTAGACAATTGCCAGCACCTCTGGCTATCCACCATTGTGGAGTCATATTTAATTCAATTCCAGAATTAACCGGTTAGCCACACATTTGTGGTTCAGCAATTTAGTTCCCGGATTAACCGGTTAGCCACACATTTGTGGTTCAACAATTTAGTTCCCGGATTAACCGGTTAGCCACACATTTGTGGTTCAACAATTTAGTTCCCGGATTAACCGGTTAGCCACACATTTGTGGTTCAACAATTAAATCAATTTCACCGGCTCATCCGGCTAAATTTTAATGCATTTATATTATGCACACCACACAAGCATAACATTCGTTTTGAAACTAATAATGCCTTCTCAAAGGTCTTATAATTCCATTAGATTCATTAATCAAGTTTTGCCCCATTATTTTATAAACACCAAATCATATTAATCAATCACCGGGTCATCAAGTTATTCTAATGCAAATATATTGCATATACGTTTCCCATTGAAACTTAACAAACACAAACTAAAGGATTTCTCATCCCATAGTTTCAATCACATATTTAACATTATTCACATATATCAAATATGCAAGTAGACTCTTTCTACTACTTATATGTAATGTTACAGTAAGTTGGGTAACTTACCTGGTTCAAGCGGTTGTTCACTTCCTACAACCTCTTTTCCACTTCTGTGAATTGTCCTTTGACTTTCACCACCAATTACCTAGTTGTAAAACACATATACAACTAGTTTCAACACATATAGCACATACAATCAAGTTTAACACACTTGACTGATTTGACTTCCTCAAAGTCAATTCATCACATAACTGACTCTATCTTACTACTTTTAGCAAGTTTTAGTCAATTATCACAATTAATCATATTTCATGCCTCCCCAGGAAATTTATCAAATAACTGATGTTCATTATACTAGTTACGATCTTTAATCATTTTTATTATTCAACTTTTATTTTAAGATCATAACTGTTAATAATGGTAACATCAATTCATCAAAATCATCTTTTAATCCATGGATCATAATCCATATATATTTCAAAACCACCATTTACCCATCCTACTAGTTATCACACCATGATATGGGTTTCATAACAACCGGACATTATCCCGGCTTCAAAACGAAGATTTCACCATCAAAACAACCAGTTCTTCGTTTCTAACAATCCCTAGTTATCAACTAGGCAATAATCAATACCCATAATCATAGTATTATAATCAAAACTATATTTAATCCATACAATATTAAACTAGTAGGATAAAACAAACCGTTACCTGATCTGACGGATTTCAACGGTTAAAACAACGATCGGGACTTGAAAATACGATCCTATACGCGATCCGGATGATTAGAAGCATTTAAAATGAATTTATGATGATTATTATGAGCTCTTGGACGTCTGGGAACAAGAAACAGTCAAAAAAATACGTTCTGATGCTTCCCCGATGCGTTCTGATCGTTTTAACAAATTTTTGCCGACATAGGGTCTGGGGCGCATCGCCTAAGATGATGCACCCAGTTGGGGCGTACCTCCCCACATCAGCGTTGTCAAATTTTGATTCTATCTTGTTTTCGCGATTCCGGGAGCATACGAACTCCGTTTTGCGCACGGTTTTCGCCTACGTTCACGATTTTTCGAGCTCTTTCCAATGGTTATAATTTCAATACCTGAAAATTTCAAAATATATGATCTCTTATTTAACGCTATCTTCAACTTAGCGTATCTTGAAATCAGAGCCTCGTTTCGTGATTTTGCTTACACTCATTCTCTTCATTCTCGAGTTATGATTCTAACTTGAGAATTTTGAGTTGTCATAGTAACCATCACAATCGTTCAATTAACGATTATCACAATTACATTTCGTTTTATTAAAAACGTGTCGTTACAAATATCCAAGTCCAACAATCCGATTAGACAAATTCATATAATCATCTTTTTTTTACTTTACGGAACCCATAATATATGTTAATATTTTTGAACCGAGGGTCGGCGAAACTACTATTTTAACTAAAAATAATATTTTGACTGAAAATTAACACTACGGACGAAAAAAGAGGGGGTCAGTCGACTGCAATTTAATACATGCACTGTCTAGTGTACCGCTTCAAGCCAGAAGGTTTTCAAAAGTTTATTTTAATAAAACGTGTTGTGATTCTGTGAACTATATTTAAAATGGTCTTATAAACTTTTTCATTTTGCAACCTTGTGATGTTATCATCTAGCTTAATGGTATCTTGGAAGAGTAAAAGGTGATACCTCGTTTGAAGGTCGGGGTTTCAAATTCTACAATTGACAGTTTATGTGGATTTAGGAGTAGATTTGATGCTCGTCAAAAGAAAAGAAAAAAAAAATTCCGTGTGTCCCAATTTTATCAAAGAAATTTTGAATTCATGTGATGTGAATTCTCCTCCGTTAGACACCTATCGGTACGAAAGTGATTCTTTCTCAACTCATATTTTGAATGCCTTGAAGACAACAAATGCCTCATATATCTCTCACAAAAAAATAGACCTATGTGTTTTCAGCATAATTATTAAGAGACTTGATGACTGATTCAGAAGTGTCGTTAATGTTAAGAGACTAAAAAACAACGTAAACTTTGACTGATTAAAAATAATCATTAATAAGCAATCAAACAATTATGTAATAAGTTACCACTTTTTGGCTGTTTGGCATGGGTTTGAGCCTCAAGCTCTTTGCGAAGAGCTTGCAATAACGTTCACTTAACTCAAGTAATGCCTTGATACCTTTGTAGTTTTGTTTCATTGAGTCCCAAATTCCTTGCTACTTATCCTTGTTCAAGATCGTCTCTCTGTAGAATCAGAACAAGTCATTGCTGAGATTCGCTCAAAAAATAGTATTATTTTAGGTCGCATACTTTATTTTTTGATTTACGTAATTATATGGCTAATTATAGTAATATTTTTTTGTTAAAACACTATATTAACTATTTGACATTCATATACCCCTTTTAAATACGTTATTAGTATGCTTTCAAGACAACACCATACACATTCATTTGAATAATTTAGATAAACAACTTAATTATTTAAATGGGCTGCATTTGGGTTGACTCGAATGAAAAACTTTGGCATGAATAAATATAAGGGTTGGGTTTTGGTTTAAAATTTTAACCCACCAACCCATAACTTGCTAACATATTTATCAAACAACTCGACATGATTGACATCTCTACTCTAACTGATTTCTTTAATAATGAATGTGGTATAGTTATTCAAAATCAAGAAATTAAATATTTTAAAAATAGACAACATATTATAAAAAATCGAAAGAAATCTCAAAAGATCAAGAAAATTACTCTTTATAAAATAACTAAAGAATACTAAAATCCTTATCAAATTTGTTCCCATAGAAAAATCAAAGAAAAGGGTAGTTGCTACCCATTTTCTCGTAGAAAATGCATGTTTTTATAGCAATGATATTTGTATATATGAATATATACATATAGATAGTGGTGTCTTTAAACGAGAAGTATTATAATTGTGAATACATGTATTTAATAGTAAACAAGTTAATATTTATTCAGTGGTTGCAAATGTTAGAATCCTCACCGATATAGTTTTTTTCTAATTGTTCTCAAACACTTGGTGGTTCTCAAACCACCCTATATGTGTGTTTGTATATATACATAAGAAAGGTTCCTAATGGCCGGCGTTTGTAAAAAAAATAAAATAATGAAAAATAAATAAATAAAAAAGAAGTTTGACTATTCATCAACGATTGTGCATTTGTGCAGGCTGAACCTTATTTTGAGTAAAACCATTGATATATACAAAAAAAATATTCTTGGTAATTTATAAGAAACAAATTTTCCTCGCCTGGTTCTAGCAATAATTTATAACTATGAAAGCAACAAGTGATCTACCAGCTAAAAGGTTATTAGTCCATAGCATCACTATATATACAATAAAAAAACTACAAACCTACCAATATGCAATAGTTGTGCACCATATACAATGTCTAAACACGCGATAATGATCATGTCATTCATGCTAATTCTGGCAGTCTTGCCAGAAACCATTGCAACAGTGAAATACAACATCACCAATACAGCTGCAAAATCCGCAGGTGGGATTAGGTATGAGAACCAAATCGGGTTCAAGTACGCTAAACACACCTTAAAGTCCTCAAATTTGTTCATATGGAGGATCTTTGAACAAAGAAACAAAGCTGACAGGCCAAATGTGACACTTGTCCATTTATTTATTGATGACATGCCCGGTGTTGCTTACTGTGATAATAATGAGATCCACTTCAGCACAAACTATATTGCAGGTTATCAGGGTGATCTCAAGAACGAATTTACTGGAGTGATTTATCATGAAATGACACATGTGTGGCAGTGGTCTGGGAACAGATTGACCCCTTCAGGACTGATTGAAGGTATTGCTGATTTTGTGAGACTAAAGG
The DNA here is from genome assembly GCA_009363875.1 of Mikania micrantha. Taxonomy (NCBI): domain Eukaryota; kingdom Viridiplantae; phylum Streptophyta; class Magnoliopsida; order Asterales; family Asteraceae; genus Mikania; species Mikania micrantha. The sequence goes on along the minus strand of CM018682.1, from coordinate 17,936,346 downwards.
CTGGGTACATACCTAGCCATTGGGTCCAGCCAGGACAAGGTGATAAGTGGGACCAAGGGTATGATGTAACTGCTCGGTTTCTTGACTATTGTGAAGGTCTGCGAAGCGGATTTGTGGCTGAACTTAATAAGAAGATGCGTTATGCTTATAGTGTTGACTATTTTGTTGACTTGCTTGGGAAGACTGTTGATCAGTTGTGGAGTGACTACAAGGCTGCTTATATAACATAGTTAGACATGAACAGGAGAAGTAAATTATGCTACATCCATATTCAAAAGAAATGCTATGGTTTGACTTTTATGGTCAAACAGAAGTATTTAGGTTTAAACATGTGTTTCTGCAACTTTCTGCACCTTTTATTGATATGTATTCAGAATATTTGCATTCCACCCACCCAAACAAAAACATTTGAATTTATTCTAGTTTTCTATCTTAAAATCACCACCTCCTAATTCAAAATTTATCATCTTTTCTACTTTTTCAAGTTAATTTGCTTTATGATGTGAATTACATGAGTTACAAATTTCCCTCAATGCAATTTGGTTATTTGTGGTTTAGTTGCAAGTTCTCAACTTTTGACCTTTCCCGCCAAAATAAGAATGCCCTACAAGAAAAACCCAATCATTCATTCCAAAAACCTTCAAATAAAAACTTGTAATTATTTCACACATACAAATATTCTCATACATTGAACATGTATTATCAACCATTATATAACTTCAAGATTTTGATTACAATACGGTTACCAACTAAACCAGCGTATTAGGAGATGATCTAAGCAAATGACACAAGTAAATAGTTGCAGTTCATCCTTCTCCTTTAATGTTCGGTTCATGAACTTTTATTAACAGCCATAACATTTGCATGCCATCCACGTCGTGAATTCATTTATAGAGCCGTAGAAATGACATCATTAATGGAGTTGAAAGTTCTTCGTTTCTTCATAAGATTTTTGGCAAAGTCAAGAGCCCTTCGTTCACAATCTGCCCGTTTGACCAGATCACTGATAGACTCAAAATCCTCAACATGAGCCACCCCAACAATCCGTCTGCATTCCAAATTCCAAAGTCAGGATACAATACAAAATACTAATTGATAAAAATTTATAAAATTGCACCTCATACAACAAAACTTATTTGAAAACAGGTGACCAAGTGGTCAAAATATCATGTGGTTTGGTTCAACTCATGAACCATCACTCTGATGAATTGAAATCCTGCCCAAATCATCATTTTGGAATATGTTCATGTATATATATGCGATAATAAAAATTTGTTTGACCCAAGTATTCTTAAGTAGACTTGACTGATCCAAACCATAGTCAAAAACTCAAACAAGTTCCTTAAGCTGTGAATTACCTTATCATTTTAGCAGCACCAAATCCAAGAGAATCATGAAACAAATCCATCATGTATTTCTGTTTAACAAGCTCCCACAACTCCACATCTTTATAAATTTCATAAAGGTATGCCTCACCGGGTCCCTCCTTGTGTATATCCCAAAGAGATGTAAACTTTTTGTAAAACAGATTCCAGGTGTCTGCTATTGTATCAATTATCCATGCTTTATATGCCTGCATTCACAATAGTTGCCCTATAAAAGCCAAGATTTACTACAAAATGGAGTATTGTAAGTAATAATTTGACATACTTTTCGGTCATTTCCCTGCTCTGCATGCCCATCTTGTGAGAAATAAGCCAAAAACAAGTTTCCTATAAATGCACCAATATCAAACCCCATTGGCCCATAGAAAGCAAATTCTGGATCAATCACTTGAGATGATTCATGAGTAACCATGATTGAACCCGTATGGAGATCACCATGAATTAAAGCTTGTGTTTTTTCACAGAACCTGTACCATTGGCCCTTGATTATTCAATATTATACACCACATAACATAAAAAAATTAAAAGCATAATATGTACTTAGACTTCAGCTCAGCAACTTCAAGCTTTAATACTTTGTCATTTCGAACCGCCTCAGCATCACTATCAAGATAAGGCGAAGTCCAACGATTATATTCAGAAATCTTGTATGGGTCTGAAAAAACCACTTGCTCGGTCAGCCTGCATACCTCCACGTTTGCACAAAATTCAGCCACTGCAGGTAAACACATGATAAACATGCGTTAATACACAGATGAGTAATTCAAAACCTTAAAAAATATGAAGATAATCACGCATTCACCTGCACTTTAAGCGAACCGATTTTGGTTTGGATTTAGTTAAAAACCAAACAAACCAAATTCAACCGATTAAAACCGAACAAATATGCTAAAATTCTGATAAGTCGACTAATCGTAAATAAATAAACTGAATTCAACATCATATATTATTAATAAAAATAAGAAATTTATATCTAAATTTATTTAATCGATTAACCAAATAAACTAAACAAACCAATTTAAAAAATTAAAAACCGATAATCGAATTCAAGCGTCACAATCTCTAATGAATACTGAAGTCTGAGGTGGCCGAGTGTGAGAAAAGAAATACGTACAGCAGGAACACGATTGGTCATGAGTGTCATCGTTCATCCCAGGGGCGGCCCTGATAAATTGGGTGCCCAGGACGAGTCGGGGAAAAAAGGCCCCTAACGCATTCAAAGCTCCTGACCAAGCGGGGGTCAAGGGGGCCGCGCCCCCTTGCGGGGTCCTAGGGGCAGCGCCCCTGGCGGGGTCCAAGGGGCAGAGCCCCTGGTGGCGGTCCCGCTGGCCAGTCAGCGGGCTGGGGTCAAGGGGGCAGCGCCCCCTTGTGGGGTTCGGGGCAACGCCCCGAAACCTAAACGAAATGTCATAAGTTAATATGTTCGGAATTAACTTCCGTATTTTACCTAAATCAGTCATTCAATAATCAGTAAACTGTAAATCTATGGGCCCAATTTCTTGGGATTTTGAATTTCAATTTCTTCTTGAACGTGAGCGTCCATGGAGCCGGTTAGGATAAAGGGCTTTTGAGAAATGAAATGGGCCCATAAATATATTTAACTGAGTTATTTGTTACTCAAACCCGTGTAATGCTCGGGTTTATAACCTAATATATATATAAATACATATATAAAAATGTGCCCCTCGAAAAATTGGGCCCGGGACGGAGGTCGGGTTTGCCCCTCCCCCGGGCCGCCCCTGGTTCATCCCTTGGTTTAGATAAAAGAACGACTTGAACATGGGGAACCTACTATAAGAGATACTGGGTCAATCAACATCTATGAACTTTTTTTAGAGTTAGCTTAAAACAAAAACGAGTACTCGAAAAACCTGTTTGTGTAATTATCTTCTAGAGTTGTTATTTAAATTTTGGTTTTTGGTAATTGTGTTTATTAATTTAAGTTTATTAAGCTGTTTTTATTTTATTAGAGTATGGACATACTTTGTAAATTATGATTGCTTATTTTGTTATATTTATTTTTCTTTTTTTTTTAACAATAATATTCTACAACCAGTCTTTAAGGCTTAAATCCTTAACCTAAAAGAAAGTAACACACTAACACCTTAACTCAAATACCTTTGTTATTTGAACCAAATCCTCCACCTAGGAATGAAGCTATGAAGGGACTTTTTTTTTTTCCTAAGTAGTGTTAATTTTTCGTTAAATAGGTAATCTTTTTATAAGTATTGATTTTGCTATGTATTCGTCGCCGCTTTTAAAATTCCGCCCTCTCCACTAAAACTATTTAAGCTCCGTCACCACCTTGTTTGCCACTTATTTGATAAATATTTAGATTTTCATTTGATTTAGTTATAATCTGTATATTCATGTAAATATAGAACAATTGTTAAAAAATAAAACTTAGACCTTTGCCTTCTTTGACTCCTTGAATCGAACAGTTCAAAAAGATAAATATTTAAACGAACAATCGTGTGCAAAAAAATCCCTAACCCAATAAGAAAATTTTTTGAGTTTGTCACTAGATTTGAAGACAGCAGGGTTATGCTTGTATCAGCTTGTAGGGACATCTTCACAATGCCAAGTTAGACAATTCTCATAATGACAAGTCAACAAAGTTGTACTTAAAGCAAGAAATGAATTATGAGTATATCTCAACAACAGAGAAACAAGTTTTTAATGGTTTATAAAAAACTTCATTTTTTTCTACAGAATGAATATATTGAGTTAAAAATCTTCATATGAAATTTCACAAAAAAAGAAAAGTTTAAAGTACAACACATTTAGAAATTAAAATTCAAGATACTAACACCATCTGGATTTTGCATAAAAAATACTTAACATATTACGCTATACTCGGGTCTTGATCAAGACTAGGGGTTGTTTGTTTATCTCTTAATAGAACCATTCAACACTTAACCATTCAGCACGTTTAGTTTAAATTAAATCACCTCTTAATGATTCAGTTCAGCACTTAACCATTCAGCATCAATACCATGCTGAATGGAAAATACATACCATTCAGCACTTAATGATTCAGTTCAGCACTTAACCATTCAGTTCAGCACTTAATGGTTCAGATCCTCTTAACCATTCAGGCATCTTAACCATTCAGCACTTAATGATTCAGATCTACCAAACAGCCCCTAACTAAAATTAATGCCTCTGATTTCATTATGGGATGTGTTAGGGAGACGCCAGGGTGGATAACTGGACACCAGCCAATACGGCCCGTATTGGGCTTTACGGGTCGTATTGAAAAGAATATTCTGACAAAAGCTGACACGTCAAATCATAGGGCTGACGCAGGTGTTCTTTATTTTAAAGTTTTCATATCTCTAATTTCAGAGATGAGAAGAGGAGAAGAGAGTTTTGGGGAAGAGATATGCACCTTTTTTCTTTATAGGTAAAAGTGACATCTTGTATTGATTTTGTGAAGAGAGAGAAAATACTACTATCTACCTACCAATTGTCAGTCCACTATTTCAAACAGTGTAAGGCCTGATCTATACATGTCTTTATCTGCAAAAAACCCACTATTTCAGTCATGGCTACCAGTATAAGGACGGTAGGGTTTTAAATTGAACGATATGAAAGGACAAAGAAGAGACAAGGCCCAAGGGTCTAAATTGTAACTTCCACTCTGGTTTTACAGCTTTTTTTTTTTTAACGGCGGTTTTACAGCTTACCATACCACCTTTTACTTACATGAATATTGGTGCCTCATGCCTATCAAAAAACATGTACTTTCTCTGCAAATTATTCTTTCTCTGGTTTTACAGCTTTTTTTTTTATTTTGGCCCTATACGAGCCGTATAGGCCCATACGGCTCGTATGTACTTTCAATCGTCAGACATTAACCTGACAAAGTTTGACAAAATCTGACACCCATACGGCCCGTATAGGGTCATACGACCCGTATAGAGCCTAAGTGGTGTCAACTGATCTATATGGGGTGTCCAAATAACCTGACCCATCTTTATAAAGTCAAAATAAGGACGAAAAGAGGTTGGGCCTTCGTGGCCTCAAGTCTATATCCAATAGTAAAATGGTATCACATATTCAGTCCCGGGTGTCTATTGAGTAAATCACTTGTTGGGTGTTGGGTATACGGTTGAATATACCCGTTATTTTGTTAAAAAATAGCTATTGAGATTTCTTGGTATTTTTTTCCTGACACTTCTAATTTTTATATAATATTAAAACATAAAATAGTATAAATAAAATTTAGTTTGCCACATGATAAAACTCCAAGAATGAAACATAATTAGATACAGATCAATAAAAATAGAAGTTTAAATTTTTTTGGGTATATAATTCGGGTAAATAACCATATGGTTTCGGATAATTAGGTCGGGTATCAAGTATCAACTAATCCCAAACCCCGTTCTTGAAACTAATTCAATACATGGTCTTATAGCAAGATATCCCCTTAAATGTTTTGAGTGTTAGGTATATTCCTTGTGTTGGGTTTTTTTTTTTTCCTTCCAACCCTAAGTCAGAATTTAGTTTTAGGCTCATACAAACAATCTTCTTTTTAAGCCGAAAGTGATGAGTTTATACTTCTATATTCTTTAGTAGACTTGGTGAATCATATCAAGTCTTAAGACTATGTTTAATGATCAAGCCGTGCTAGCGGCGGGTGTGGAAATTGGACGGGGTGAGCAGGAACACCGCCCCTCCCCCGACGGCTTCCAAAATTCCACCCCAATGGTGCCCACTCCCCGTTCTATCCTCTCTTTTGTGATTGGTGAGGAAGGTTTTTTTTTGTGTGAATGTGGTGATGACGTGGCATAGTGAGGAATGTTTTTTTCAATGGGGTAACCACTGTTGGATTTTAAGGTTTTCAGTGTGGTGATGATGTTGCAAAAAAAATCGACGGGAAACAAATATCTAGAATAACCAAGAACAAATACTATAACATTTTTATAGTCTTTGATGATTCGTTGAAAGTTTAACGAAAGGTAGAAAATAGAGGTGACAACTTTTACCCAAATCAAAGAAAATGGGTTGGTTTTGGTAAACAATTGTAGTATAATGGGTTGAAATAAGTAACATCATAATATTGAATGGGTTGAGATGTGTAACACTTTAACACAATGCAGGTCAAGATGGGTAACCAAAAAACTATGTAAATGCAATAAATTCGAACATTTAAGAATGATTAATAATATATTTGATGAGAAAATAACTAAATATTATCCTAATGGATTTTTTGTTTACTTATGACATATATTAACTTAAACAAAATTGATGTTTTTTAAGAACAATCTATTTAGACCTGAAATAATTTTGATTTAAACCCGTTGTGACCCGAAACCGTCCTGACCTGTTACCCGACCCGACCCGTCTATTTTGCCAGTAGAAAATAAAGGTGGTCCCTACCTTGAATGAAAAAAGTATTCGGTCACATGTAGGAAAAAAGAAATGTTCGTTTGTAATTGATTCAGTTACTATTGATGAATAGGTTTAGTCGTAATGCTTGTGAGGAGTTATCATTTGAAAGAAAACTAGTGTTAAGAACCCGCGCGTTGCGGCGGGGTCTCATATACAGACGTGTAGCGTAAAACAAAGCATAAAATTAGTATGTTTGTGTGGTAAGACTAATATGATGTTTCGTTGTAGACCTTTATTCTCGTATGTTGTAACACGAACTTTATTTAAAATAAATGCGAAAGAATGGTCATAGAATTTTTTCAAAATTTCGGCATGACCTATTCTAAAATATCAAATTCCTTACGAAAATCGACAATTTTAAACTCTTAATAAAGAAGTACCAAAGAATTAAAAGAACACATTACAACCCATATATAACTGATATAACCAAGTTTACACATACGTTAAAATCTACATATATATAGATTAAGTAACACATAGATAAGGCTACTTTAGAGTTTTGCTATCTTTGAAAGATGGCTACCTGCATCAAGAACTTTTATGTTACTTAAGTTTTAGTACCACCAACTTGACATGAAATGGTTACCGATTAATTAAAATATGAGTGGCCAGGTTCATGATATTTCACGCCTCTGCATTCAATTTGATTTGAAGGTGAATCCAATGTTTTGTATCTTTAGGCTATGTTATACATCATCATCTACTTTGATGTATAAATCAGCATCCCACCTTGCAGCAACTGTTGAGAAATAAAACCAAGTTTTGAAAGACAACTCATGATATCTCACTATGTGGTTCTGCAGTTCTAGAAAACTATAATGTTATACAAATAAATAAATCTAATTATGTGTATTAATAAAGATATAGATCTGTTTTCATGATTATCATATATGTAAGTATGTAACATACAGCTCTTAGGAAATCTTTATGGACTTCATCTTCAACATCAATGTCAAGATCCAAACTGAAGCTACCTATACATCACATAAAATTGGTTCACCTGTAGAGAATAATCAATAATAGATATGCGTTTACTTCTTTTAAAGTAAGACATAAAACACTACAAAGACCAATTAACCAATTAAAAATTGAATTAATATACCCAAGCTAAGAATAAGTATTAGCAAAGATAAAACAATATTTAAAGTACCATTAGTAAACTGCAAAACTCAAACCAACAGTCTTTTTTCTTATTTATGATTCCATTTATTATTGCACATAAACCTTTGAAGAGTCGTTTACACCTACAACTTCAAATTATACCAAACTTTAACGAAAGAAAAAAAAGAACTATAGCTATTCACCAAGGAACCTTTAAAGCATTCATCTTCAAACATAACTGAAATTCCACACGTAATAGTGTAGCAAACTTGAACAAAACAAACTACAGTTGCCATTATACCACTGTACTGGAATGACTAATCACTCAAACAGTTCTATTATCAACAATAAACAACGCATCAAAGTACTCTTAAAATAAAACAATTTTTTGTTAATTTGTATGAAAATCTTAGCAAGAACTGTAACCAACCTGAGACGTATATCCCTCCCTCCCCCCCCCCCCCCCCCCCAAAAAAAAAAAATTGGTTTTTTATTACACATTCACACATAAAAAGTGATCCTAATCTGTAACCAGGTCAGTAAAGATACATAAACTAATATCTGTTGCAATTACAAAAAACCTTAAATGAAGTTTTCTAGATGTTGTGACAGTACCAAGCATTAGCATCCAACAAACTACCAACATTGCAAGCTCAAAAACCATATGGAAACGTAGAAATATAAACCAAATAAAAAATGGAAAAATCATAAAAGAGACTAAAGAAACAACTACCCAATTCATATCTAAAGACAGAGTTCATGACGAATCACGGTCATTATGGTTTCTACAACTTTTCAAATGTTTTTCAGTAACATTTTTCTTAAAGTTTATAGGAACAGAATGAAATGAAAACCAAACCTCCTTGTAAGATTTTGTAGATTTGAGAAGCCGCTTGAGAAATACATGATGTTAGAATCCAAAGAAAGGGTAAAAAACATAATCAATTGGTCATCAGACGAACCAAAACAAATGACAATTTCTACAAATGCGTGGATGAAATTTATGGAGGAGGTATAAAAATAACCTATGAAATCAACAAAACATGAAACCATTATGACTGTCAACCTAGAAGATTACCACTCTTTGTTAAGGTTTAGCTATTGCAGAATGATTTACTTGTTATTTAACCATGAAAAAGGCCCAAATCGAGTTACGAAATTGACTGGGACGTAACATATTCAGCTACAATAAGCCTTAATTGAACATATAACAGAGAAAGTGAGAGTACCTGGGTTGAGTCAAAGTAACTACCGTTGTCTCCGATGATCATAATCGGAAATCCAGAACAAAGGGGTAAGCCTATTACTTAAAACAAAGAACATAACCACAGTCTTAGGTAAAAAGGAGATAATCTATCATTTAAACAAAAAAATTATACCCGTCGGTTAGGCAGACCGATGGCGGTGGAGCAGCACGGGTGGTGACGGAAGGCGGCGATTGCTGGTGTGGCGTTTGGGAGAACCCGAAGAGGAGTAGAGGAGTAATAGGTGGTGAAGGTGAAGACGATGCTAAGACGGGTTGTACATCACGCATAAAGACTTAAACCAAAAGGAATAGTACATTTTACTCACAAACAAAGCTTTCCTTTTTAATATATATACTAATACGAAGATCACATTCATGATATTTGAATATGCTTAAACTTTTTTCTACAATGTTTTAAAATTAATAAAAATAATATTCAATTCTTTTACTTTCCATTTATTCCCTTGTCTTGTTTTATTTACATACTAGGTTAGTACCCCGTGTATTACACGAGTTGAATAAAAATATATAATAAATAGTCACTAATGAAAATTTAGATAATATAAAACGATTTTTTAATATAAAATATGATTAAAAATATAATTTAATTAATAAAATAATATTATTATTTATTTATAAACTATTTTTTCAAAGTTTTGTTTGTTTAAACATTTTATTTTAAAAAAATATTTTACAAATTTTATAATAAATTGGTTTTTGTAAAAAGTGTTTTTTAATATTAATATATTTTTAATGTATTAAATTATCTTTTTAATTTAAAAATATATAAAAAGTATATTTAATATTTAATATTATTATTTAATATTATATGAATTTAATATGAGAGAGATGCAGAAAATTAAAGATAAATTGCTCTAGAAACATGTGTCTATAAAACCTTCATTTATTAGTACAGGTAGATATGATATATGTATTCGGCCATTTGTTCACGACTGTACGACTCAAGTACAACAAGCTGATGTGTGTACTCTCTGTCGATAGAGAAGGAAAGACAAGGAGCACCGGCTCCTCCCTACTTCTCAGCTCCTGCCGGTATAGCTCCGGCCATCCAGCGGTGCTCCGCTTACCCCCTCATCCTTTCGTTTTTCAGCCTGAGCCACCACACACAGTTGTGTGTGTGCGCGCGCGTTTGTAGGGGAGACGCAAACAATTAAGCAATAGCCAAGGACTCTACACCTCCGGCCACCCTTAGATTGACTAGGCTCCGAATGGGGAACCGGCAAGCTACAACTACCCATAGCAACCGACTTCCCCACCATTGCTCAGTCGACCAACACCGTGTTCCGCTCATGAAAACGGTATGATGGTGCCTTCGGTAGCACAACTTGACTGCTATTGTGATCAAATCTTCCTTAGGGCCATCTCCGGCGAGCCATCCCTGGTGATCCATCCCCTTCGGCCAGCTCCTCTTCCCGCCCCCCCCCCAAACGCTCGAAGCTCTAGTCGAAACATGTGAAACTTCAAAACATGTTGTGTAGGTTAAAACGGTTATACAATGTAGAGAAATTCCAGAAAACACGAACACCGGATGAAATCGAAAGTCGTGGATCACACTTTCAGATCAAACTATTTGCGATTCACCCAAATATTTGATCGGATAAAATTCGATTTCGTTCAAGAACAAGTATGAAGATTTTGTTACGAATTTGATTGAATGAACCAGAATGTAATCATCAATGAATTTCTGGGCGCAGAAGTTTGGAAACTGCCACCAGGCAGTTTTCCAAGTTTCGTTTTTCACGATTTTGCCACAAAAGTTGTAAACCAAATTTTTATGTAAAATTTGTAAAATCAAATTTTCTATTGAGCCAGGGGCTCTGCCCCTTGGACCCCGCCAGGGGCTGCCACCCCTTGGACCCCGCTAACCGAGGCGCTGCCCCCGGACCCCCGCCAAGGGGGCGTTGCCCTCTTAAAACCCCCATTGAATTTATAAAATATTAAACAAGCATGCACCCCACACCCAACTTGTTTAATAATTTTATAATTCATATTGATCAATAAAATTAACCCCAATTACACTAAAATATCTAACAATCCTCCCCTATTTTAGTGTAACCCTTGATTAATTTAAAAAACAAAATCACAACAATTTCAAACTTATGCATAAATGAAATATCGTGACGATTGAATTTCATCTTAGTATATTACACATTTCAAATATTCGAATTTATTAGGTATCTCTAAGGATTGAACCCAATCTATTCAACATTGAATACCTGAAGATAATATACACACAAGTTTACATACTTATAAGTTCTTACATGACACAATTTTTACTAGCTTATGTCCATATCCCTCATAAACATATCAAAGCCAAGTCCCAGCTTCTTGAAGCAGCTAAACTTCATGTTCATATAGGTAGTTCTTTTTATCTCGCACCTGCATATGCAATTTTTCAAAAGAACTATTAAGAATTTATGAATTCAACCTCTTCAACTTGCAGGTCTGAACACATACCTTGGATGAATCTACTAATGTGTTCCAATCTTTAGATGTTAAGCTTTCCACATTGAATTCTACACCTAATGTATGTTAGATGTGAATTGGGTATCTCAACAGTAAAGATTTCAAATGGACTTTAATCCCATCCCTTTAGCTGATTTGTGCACAAGATCTCTACATAACCCTTTGGTTAAATGATTAGCTAAATTTTGTTGAGTTTTCACAAACTCCAATGATATTACACCATTTGTAATTAGATCATGAATCATGCTGTGTCTAACACCTAAGTGTCTAGACTTCCAATTATACACTTGACTATAGGCTTTAGCCAAAGTTGCAGCACTATCACATCTAATTGATATTGGTGATATCGGTTTGGGCCACAATGGAATTTCATAAATCAAGTTCTTTAGCCATTCAGCTTCTTTACCAGCTGCGGCTAATGCTACAAACTCAGATTCCATTGTTGAATTAGTAATGCAAGTTTGCTTTTTAGATGCCCAACTGATAGCTCCTCTACCAAGAAGATATACCCATCCACTTGTGGAAGAATGATCTTCCATATTAGTGATCCAACTTGCATCAGAATATCCTTCTAATATTGAAGGAAATCTTGTATAATTCAAACCATAATTGATGGTTCCTTTCAAGTACCTAAGTACTCGATTTAATGCTTGCCAATGATTTGAACTAGGATTACTAGTATATCTACTTAGTTTCCCAACAGCAAAAGCTATATCTGGCCTAGTGCTAATCATGGCATACATGAGAGAACCAATAACCCTTGAATATTCAAGTTGTGATACTACGACACCTTTATTAGGTAACAACTTGATATTAGGATCCATTGGAGTACTAGATGAAAAACAATCTTGAAAATTAATCTTTTTCAATATTTTCTCAATGTAATGAGATTGAGTAATACAAATTCCATTGTTTTCACGCTTGATTCTAATACCAAGAATCACCTCAGCTTCTCCCATGTCTTTCATAGAAAATTTAGATGACAAAAATTGTTTTGTTTTATCAACCTGATCTTGGCTTGTACCAAATATCAACATGTCATCTACATACAAACAAATTATAACTCCTTTACCAGAATTATCAAATTTGCTGTATACACATTTATCAGATTGGTTAAGCACATAACCACTTGACAATACAACATCATCAAACTTTTGATGCCATTGTTTAGGTGCTTGTTTTAAACCATATAGTGACTTAACAAGTTTACACACCTTATGCTCATTACCAGGCAAAACAAAACCTTCAGGTTGTTTCATATATATTTCCTCATCCAAATCACCATTCAAGAAAGCAGTTTTTACATCCATTTGATGGATCACTAGATTGTGTATTGCTCCTAAAGCAATCAACAATCTAATAGTGGATATCCTTGCTACTGGAGCATATGTATCAAAATAATCAATACCTTCCTTTTGTCTAAAGTCTTGAATGACCAATCTAGCTTTAAACTTATCAATGGAACCATCCACTTTCATCTTTTTCTTGAATATCCATTTACAACCTAATGGTTTACAACCAGGAGGTAAATCTGTCAATCTCCAAGTATTATTTTGCATAATAGAGTCCATCTCATCATTAATTGCCTCTTTCCAGAAAGCAACATCTCGAGATGCCATAGCCTCATTATAAGTTTTTGGATCTTTCTCAATATTGAAACAATATTCATATTTAGCTTGAATCTCATCTCTAGATCCTTCAACTAAATATAGCTGAAAATCAGAACCAAAATCTTTGGCTATTCTTGCTCTTTTACTTCTTCTAGGTTCAGTTGAAGTAGAAGAAATTTCTTTATGATTAATTTCTTCAGAGTTACTTGAACTCACAATCATATCCTTTGGTCTAGATATTGATGAAAATCTATCCTCATCAAATATTGCATCTCTTGACTCAACAACAGTATTTACTGAAACATAATCATTAGGTTCTATAACATAGAACCTATATGCCTTGGAATGTTCTGCATATCCAATAAAGATGCAATCTATACCTCTTTCTCCCAAATTTTTTCTTTTGGGTTCATTAAGCCTTACTACAGCTCTGCAACCCCAAATTCTTAAATAATTCAAATTTGGAGGCTTGCCATACCAAAGTTCATATAGGGTTATCTTGTTCCTTTTATTTGGAACTCTATTTAATAAATAACAGGCTGTTAACATAGCCTCACCCCAGAATCCTTCACTTAAACCAGAATATGATAGCATAGAATTAACCATTTCTTTTAACACTCTATTTTTCCTCTCAGACACTCCATTTTGTTGTGGAGTGTAAGGAGCAGTGGTTTGATGAATAATCTCCACCGATTGAAAATAACTTGGATCATAATATTCACCTCCCCTATCAGTGCGTAATGACTTAATTAATTCATTTCTTTGCAACTCTACTTCAGTTTTATATATTTTAAATTTATCTAATGCTTCATTTTTAGAGTATAAAAGATATACATAGCAAAATCTAGAAGCATCATCAATAAATGTAACAATATATTTTTTATTTCCTATAGATGGAGTTGCATGAAAATCACATAAGTCACTATGTATAATTCTAGCACCTTAGATTCTCTTTGAACATCAGTGAACGGTAATCTAGTTATCTTTGTTAGCATGCAAGTTTTACATTTTTCATTATTCATTTCAAATGCGGGTATCATACTCATTTTTGACATTTCTTTTAGCCTTTTATAATGTACATGTCCTAGTCTAGCATGCCATAATTCTGATTTATTTAAAGTACTACTAGAACTTGTAGAAGTCATACACACAGATTCATTACTAAAAGAAACATCAAGATTCAACTTAAACATGCCATTACAAAGATAACCAAAACCTACAAAAGTACCATGTCTTGACAAGATAAACTTGTCACTTTCCAACACTTGTTTGTAACCACAATTATTCAACATAATACCAGACAAGAGATTCTTTCGAATCCCTGGAACATACAAGACATTGTCTAAACATAAACATTTTCCAGAAGTAAAAACAAGCTTCACTTTGCGTAGTCCTTTGATTGGTTCAGTTGCAACGTTCCCCATCTTTATAACAGATCCATCTTCAATTGGTTGAAAGTCCTTAAACCAACGAAGATCTTTACACACGTGACTTGTTGCACCTGAATCAACCCACCAAGCAATGTCATCATCCTGCACATAACATGCCTCAGAAATTAGTGAAACATAATTCAAAACAGAATTATAACTTTGTACTAAATTCTGACCTTGTTGCTTGTTTGGGTCCTTAGACCCACTTGGACCAGCTTCCTTGTTGTGTTTACCAACACGACAATCCTTCTTAAAGTGACCAACTTTGCCACATTTCCAACAAGTTATAATTTGCTTCTTGTTTGAACCCTTGTTGTCTTTACCTTGAAACTTTCGTTTCCCTTTAAGCTTCTGATTATTCTTGGATGATCCACCTTCTTCAACTAAGTTAACAGATGAAGGTCCAACAGGTTTCTTATCATCATTTATCCACGTTTTTTCAAAGCCCCTCAAAGATTCTTCAATTCTGAAGTGGCTTCCAAGTTCAACCAAAGTTAATTCTCCTTTCTGATGTTTTAGATTATGTTTATAATCTTTCCAGGAAGGAGGTAACTTATCAATGATACTTGAAACCTGAATGGATTCATCCATTTTCATATCATGTTGAGTAAATTGTCCTAAAATCCTCAACAATTCGTTATATTGTTCCATGACAGATCGAGAGTCAACCATTTTATAGTTTATAAAATTACTCACAAGAAACTTCTTACTAGAAGAATCTTCTACCATGTATTTGGCTTCTAGGGTATCCCATAATACTTTTGCAGTCTCTACGTTTTGATAAATATCAAATAGAGCATCACACATACCGTTCAAAATATGACCAAGGCAGATGTAGTTGTCATTCTCCCACTTTGATCGTTTTCTGATTTGTTCCAAGTTTCCATCTTCAAGTATTTCGGGTATGGGAGTGCTTAACACGTACACCACTTTCAAAGTCGTAAGAAGGAAGTGCATCTTCTTCTGCCAACGCCTGAAATCCTTGCCTTCAAACTTTTCCAGTTTGTCAAACTTACTCGTCATCTCCTTCGTTGAATTCTTGTTCGCCATCTTCAACATATAGTTTGATCTTTGTAGAGAAATTCCAGAAAACACGAACACCGGATGAAATCGAAAGTCGTGGATCACACTTTCAGATCAAACTATTTGCGGTTCACCCAAATATTTGATCGGATAAAATTCGATTTCGTTCAAGAACAAGTATGAAGATTTTGTTACGAATTTGATTGAATGAACCAGAATGTAATCATCGATGAATTTCTGGGCGCAGAAGTTTGGAAACTGCCTCCAGGCAGTTTTCCAAGTTTCGTTTTTCACGATTTTGCCACAAAAGTTGTAAATCAAATTTTTATGTAAAATTTGTAAAATCAAATTTTCTATTGAGCCAGGGGCTCTGCCCCTTGGACCCCGCTAACCGGGGGCGCTGCCCCCGGACCCCCGCCAAGGGGGCGTTACCCCCTTGGAACCCCCATTGAATTTATAAAATATTAAACAAGCGTGCACCCCACACCCAACTTGTTTAATAATTTTATAATTCATATTGATCGATAAAATTAACCCCAATTACACTAAAATATCTAACATACAAGCACCCGAACTAATTGCACTATTTTGAATTCCTTGTTGGTTTATATCATAGGGTGATTTATCAACACTTAGGATGTTAAATGGAAGTTTTGGTGGTGATTTGAGTACTGGTCAAGTTAATCAATCGATGGTCAACATAGTCAAACCCGTTCAAGACTAGTAAACCGTCAACCATGATAAAATCTGGTGAACATGAGAAAACCAGTCTAGGTTAACATGGTGTTAACTCAAACTTGGTCAACCGAATAAAACGAGTGCTTGGATGGACTCGTGATGCAAAAACGAGTCTGAAAATATATTTGGTTCGAGAAACGAGATTCGGCTACAAAAAAGAGTTTTATGAACGCGAACCGACCGGAAGGTATATCCGCACACTAACTCTGTAGCATATCCATCGTATTAATCTCGACTAGTGCGTAATATAATCTTTCCCTCGTGAAAATGTCAAACGAAAACGATTAATAAAAATATAAAACGACAAAGTTAATATTTGACAAAATATAAATATGTTCATAAATGATGGATCAGTCTTACGAATCAAGTGTGTGCCAACATCAACATATTTGGAAATTGTACATTATCGATTAACCAGAATTGATCTACTAGAAGTATTGGGTAACTAACTATTTGAGGCTTGAACGTGTAAAAAAGTCGCAAATGTTAGTAGGTGGGTTCAAATTTGTGAAAGTAAGTGGTAGATATAAATAAAACTAATTGGTTAGTAAAGTGGCTAATTTAAACTCTATTTTTCATGAACATTAATCAGCGTTTCAGTGAAATATTTAAGTGCTTTGGGATATTTAAAAATATACAATCAACCTTTGATAAACAGAAATCAAATATGTAAATATTCAAATCAAAGTATAAAATGTCTTAACAAACAATTATTTTGGGATTAGAACAAGCATAGTATAATGTTTGTTAAGAAGTGAGATTTCCTAAAAAGTTATTATACAATTCGAGACGATCACGAGTATGTTAAACCCGTTATTATTAAACTTTAAAACACAATATACGTGTGTAGAGGCTTCAACTAAGTTAAATCTCAACTATTCGCTTTATAAAAAACTTGGATTGTTGGAAGAAGCACTTTATAAACATAACATAAGTCAAACTCAAATATTTAATATTTAACATCTAATCATATAAATAAACAAGTTTCAAATAATAAGAGCTTATATTGACGAATCAATTACAGAAACTTATTATTTGGATCTATTGACTATTCTTTCAACAAAATAGTTTTAAATATATTATATACATATATGAATTACCAAATTTCAATAATTCCTAATAAATGTGCCAATTGCTTATATATTAAACAAGACTTGTATGTAATAAATATATCTTAGATACAACAAACAACGTTACCACGGAATATACGTAGATAGGTTAAGACATTTTAATGTCAATTATAAACTCATTGTTCAACAAAGTTATATATAATAACAATATTTATCAAGTTTTGATAATCAAGATTACACACACACACACACTTTAAGCATATTAATTTTAACACAATTGAATAATAAATCATCGAGTATTAAAGGATAAACATTTTAAACCCGAATGCAACATATGTAAACCAACATCTTTGGTCAATCAAATTTAACACGTGTGAGGACGCATTATATTACGTACAACAGTGTCATAGACACATAAAATAAGAATATCAGTTATTGATACATAGCTGATCTATAAACAGGACACTGTAATTGATTCGATTGGGAAATGCTAGATTAAATCAAACACACATAGTTGACTATCACTGATGTGCTAATTATGGTTATTCTGACTCTGGTTATCATAATACATGAACATGGGTTCCATTGCTATACACACTGTGAGCATTCGTAGCCCATTTTTCATTTTACATATTTTGGGGGAGATACATACTATAATACTTGACTTTTACTAGATACAAGAATTTGTTCACTTAATATTGCACATTATGATGATGTATATTATATAAGACAAGAATTTATCACGCTAAATCCCTGATCCCTATACAACCATTTAACTCATAGCGATGAGCCGATGGATTAATATAAGTTAGTACTAGCGGGGTTTGACAAACCTCCATTCATGGTTTGGTAACGCCAACCGCAACTACATTGTTAAATGAATGGTATATTTCCACCAAGAAGTAATGTTTGTGATAAGACATTACACAGAGTATAAAGAAGTCAATAGGTATAGTTGTAGACTTATGTAGAAAGCATCAAGACCTTGTGTTTATATTGTGAACAATTATTTACTTGCACTGATTTATCGAGTCGTAAAACCTACGAACTCACCAACTTTTTAGTTGACACTTGTTCTTTGCATGTATTCCAGGTACTAACCTAAGGCTAGATTTTGACTTTACACTTAAGCAGAAGACTTAGCATTCTCTAATATTCAATGAGTTCTCGATATACAGTTTCGTCACATTTCCCGTGTTTCCGCCAACGACGGGGGTGTGACAAGTATAACTCTAAATTTTTATATCTTTTCAGTTTTCTTTCGACATTAAAACACGTAAAATTCTTACTCTATTTTCTCTTATTCTGGACGTTGAAACATGAAATATATATTTTTTATTTTTCTCACTTTCATCCCTCTCCTTAAATTCCTTTTATTAATATTTTTTCTTTCGTTTATAAAATTCATAAACAGAGCATTTACGAATCTTAAACCACTCTCCCTAAACATCAATCATGATCATCTTTATCTTAAATCAATAAATCTTTCACACAACTTTTCGATTATAAAACTCATAAACATAGAGTTTATGAATCTTAAATCACTCTCCAAACCTAGCCTCCTGCAATATCCAATTAGACGAATATATATAATCGTCCTTTTTACTTTACGGGACCGGAATACATATTAATTTTTTGAACCGATGGTGGGTGAAACTACTATTTCTAACTAAGAATAACATTTAAATTGAAAAATTAACACTACGGATGAAAAAAGAGGGGGTCAGTCGCAAACCCCCCTCCCCCAGTCCCTCGCGCCCTATAAAAGCTTTGTCCATGCTGAGGCTTCAGGCCTCTACTTTAGTTAAAATTTTCACAGCTACCTATTGATGGGGCTGCAATTTAATATATGCACTGTCCAATACTCCAATGCACTGCTTCAAGCCAGAAGGTTTTCAAAAGTTTATTTTAATAAAACATGTTGTGATTCTAAGAACTATATTTAAAATGGTCTTATAAACTTTTCCGTTTTGCAACCTTGTGATGTTATCATCTTGCTCAATGGTATCTTGGGAGAGTAAAAGGTGATACCTCGTTTGAAAGTCAGTGGTTCAAATTTTACAATTGACAGATTATATGGATTTTAGGAGTAGATTTGATGCTCATCAAAAGAAAGAAAAAAATTAATTATCCATGCATCCCAATTTTTTATCAAAGAAATTTTGAATTCATGTGATGTGAATACTTCTCCCCTAGACCCCTATCAGTACAAAATTGATTTTTTCTCGACTCATATTTTGAATGACTTGAAGACAACAAATGCCTCGTATTTCTCTGTCAAAAAATAGACATGTGTTTTTAGTTTACTCATTAAGAGACTTGATGACTGATTTAGAAATGTTGTTAATGTTAAGAGACTAACAAACAACCTAAACTTTGACTTATTAAGAGGAATCGTTAATAAGCAATCATACAATCATGTAATTAGTTACCACTTTTTGGCTGTTTGACATGGGTTTGAACCTCAAGCTCTTTGCGAAGAGCTTGCAATAACGTTCACTTAACTCAAGTAATGCCTTGTTACTTTTGTAGTTTTGTTTCATTGAGTCCCAAATTCCTTTATACTTATCCTTATTCAATACTTAAATGAGTCGTGTTTGGTTGACCCCTTCAGGACTGATTGAAGGTATTGCTGATTTTGTGAGACTAAAGGCTGGGTACATACCTGGCCATTGGGTCCAGCCAGGACAAGGTAACAAGTGGGACCAAGGGTATGATGTAACTGCTCGGTTTCTTGACTATTGTGAAGGTCTGAGAAGCGGATTTGTGGCCGAACTTAATAAGAAGATGCGGTATACTTATAGTGTTGACTATTTTGTTGACTTGCTTGGGAAGACTATTGATCAGCTGTGGAGTGACTACAAGGCTGCTTATATAACATAGTTAGACATGAATAGAGAAGTTAATTATGCTACATCCGTATTCAAAAGAAATGCTATGGTTTGACTCTTATGGTCAAACAGAAGTATTTAGGTTTAAACATGTGTTTCTGCAATTTTTATTGATATGTATTCAGAATTTTTGAATTCCACCCACCCAAACAAAAATATTTGAATTTTTTCTAGTTTTCTAACTTAAAATCACCACCTCCTAATTCAAAATTTATCATCTTTTCTAGTTTTTTAAGTTAATTTGCTTTATTATGTCAATAAGTCATAAGTCATTTTGAAAAGCTAGAATTTTTAGATTTTGAAAAACAACTTATTATCCTTTTACAAAAAGTTATTTTCAAAAGTCTTTTTAAGTTTGACAAACAACTTATTAACTTTTTGAAAAAACCAATAAGTTAATAAGTCATTTTTAAATGAAATCCCAAAGCCTAAGACCTTGCGCAATGGAAGCCCCGCTCGGCCAGCGGGCCTCGCCCCCGCCGCGGGGTTGCACGGGAACACCGCCCCTCGGCCAGCGGTGCCCCGCTCAAACGCCCCAACGGCTCCCGCTCCCCGTGGTGTTTAACGCATTCTGATTGGTTGCCATATTTGACCGTTTTTCGACGGTAATAAAACAAAAAAAAAAAAAAACAACTTTTTAAAACTAAATAAATACCCAACCTTTTTTACCCAAAAAACCACCCAAATCTCTTCATCTTTCATCTTTCTCTCTATATTTTTTTTAAAAAAAAAAACAAACATGAATCCAAGGCCTAACAATCCCAATCCCGAATTCAACCCGTTCTCATACGATCCCGAATCACTTAGAAATTTATTGGTTCAACTACAACAAAACCCAAACATCCAACACTTTCAACAACATCCACCAAACTTCCAATCTCCTTCAAACTTTCAACCCGGTTTTGCTCCCTTCTCTCAACCTAGGTTCGAATCTGATTTTGTGTCACCGAGCCAACATGATAACGAGGTCGTGCCGGAGACACAAGACACTCAGAAACGCAAAAAAGGTAAGAAAAACAAACAGCCGGCTGGAACAGGGCCGAGTAGTGGTCCAATGGCACCGAAGCAATGGACTCACGATGAAGAAATCGCTCTCGGAAGATGTTACATGGACGAATCCGAGAACAAAACCAAAGGTAAAAAGTTTATTACTTAGTTTTGTTATATATTATTTTAAAGGGTTTAATTTTTTAACTTACTTTTGAAAATTTTTTTTGTAGGTAACTCGCAAAAACGGGAAAATTTTTGGAAAAAAGTAACCGTTAGTTGGCACAATGTGATGGGATTCGATGCCGAATACCGCACATATCATCAACTAAATTCAAAGTGGAAGGATATGTGCACCAAGTTAACAAAGTTTAGTGGGATCTATAGCAACTGCGCAAACAACCGAAAAAGCGGGATGAGCGACGAGAACGTTTTGAAATGGGCCGAAAAGGAATACCAACTAAAGAGTAACGGCCAAACGTTTAACCACTTGTAACAATCCGACTTTTCAAATTAATCTTGTTAACTGAGAATAGTGAGAACACAGGCCCAACAAGGCCAAAGTAAGCCCAATAAGGCCAGTGTAGGCCCAATGAAGTCTAGGAAGGCCCAATAAGACCAGTGTAGGCCCAATAAAATCTAGGAAGGCCCAATAGGGCCAAGGTAGGCCCAGGTAGGCCCAATAGTATTTAGGAGGTCCAATTGGGTTAACCGAGCCCAATAATGTTTCAACTAATTTGATTAAGTGACGATTCGGGACTTTTGGTTCGACTTTGTTAATTGAAATGCGATGTTATCGATTAAAAACAACTACAAGGGTTAAAATGGAATAAAATTTATTTAAACAACTCAAAAATTATAAGGATTAAAGTTATAATTTCAAGAAATGAGCAATTTTGACTTATAAAGTCAAAATTCATATGATTTACTAGTTAAAATTCGAAATATTCAATAATTGGTCTTATAACTGAAAAATTTATTGTCATTAATCATTACAATGATGATTATTAACAACAACAATCCGTTACTAGAACATAAAACGTAGGATTAAACTCAATTGATGATATAAATGTTAAAACCGTCCTTAATCACAACCCAATTCGCATACTTCGATCATAGATAAGCAAATTCAGTTCTCAGAGACTTTGATCGGTACCTTTAGGGTCTGAAACATTCACCAATTCGATCTCAGAAGCTGTGAGAAGAAGATTCAATTGTAGGGATTGCCGAAATCAAGCCAAAAGTAGATCTCTTTCAATTGGTTATCAAAACATGTAAGTAATCACTCTGGCACAACCTAAAACCTTCGACTAAACAAAAACCCATGCTAATTCGATGTGATAATCACGAATTATAAGGGTTCGATCATTAGGGTTCATACTATGAACTGATTTGGGGGTTCTAGAGCGAACGGGATTAAAAATCAAATTAACCTATCTAGGAAGTTTCAGAGGGTCCCGATGAAGCTGAAACATAAACCAATTTCTTGTAACAACATCGATTTGATAAAGATTTAATTCTAGGGTTCTTGAATAGAAATGTTTTGGGGGTTTTGATTCAAACATGTTTTATAATCGAATTGAATACCACAGAAAGGTTCGAAATCCATAGTTTAATGAAAACCATATGTTGTTTCTAACTAATTTGCACGGATTAAACAATTTTTAATTTGGATTAACATGCTCACGTTCGAAACTATGTTAGTCGCGATTCTGGACTTTTTGTTGATTGAAAATCAAATTAAATCCACCCCTAGATTCGTTTGAATCCATGGAGCAAAAGCCCCATGGTTTGGGGTCCGATTGGGTTTGAATTCCGGGTCAATTGGAGCCCACATGGTTCGGTTATAATAAGGGAGCCGGATTTTGAACTGTTAAAACAAATAAGGATGGAAATTTATTGCAAATGTTGAGCAGGGGAGACTGGTTGGGTGTATGCGCGTGGAGTTAGGGGTCATGGGTTCGAACCCATCCCCCGTTGTTTTTGTTAATAGTTAAACCATTTTAATGATTTACTCATAAGTTTCTCGTTTTAACTCCGATTCAATCCGTTCAAGTTGCGTTGGAACCGTAACGAAATCCAGAACAAAATAAAATAATAAAATTTACATTTTAACCCGAAAACGAAATCGCGTATAATTACGTTGGTTTAAATAAATTAATGATGTGATTTATTTAAACGATTTCTAAGTCACGCGTATATACGTATACACATTCTTAACAAATCTAACATACGTGTGTTGACACGTATGTGATTTCAAGCACAAAACGACTAATCGAATAACACAACGTTATTGTTTAAACACAGATCCTTCGTAAGAGGATTTTATACGCAAGTTCACGTATTTGATCATTCTGCAACTATCAAAGGTGCGTACACGGCCCCTTTCTTATTTTAACTGTTTTGGGGGAGAAAACATGTGCAACAAACGCTTTTAGATACATATCACTTGCATGAGTTAGCTGTTTACATTAAGTGCAAACATAGCATTACAAAGCCTTCTCTTTCGAACCGTTTAATTTGCCGGAGCGCAAAGCGTGGTAGTTGAAGATAGATCTATTGGGTTTGACAAACCTCACTTGGTAGATGGGATCTACGCAGGTGTTTGACTGACCAAACACACACATTGCTATTGTTCGTGCTAGACAATAGTGTTAAGGCAACAACATGCTATAGCATGGCAACTCGTCAGCTTCGGTGTCGACCACTTATGTAAATAGTTTATATGACCAGCTATCATGACTGTGCATGTGTGATTATGTTATCTACAAACTTGATATTCAAACTGCTGTTTTGAACATTGTGAATACTTAAACCTGTGTATGCACCAACCATTGTGTTGACTTGATTTACATGTTTTCTCAGGACACTAAGACACAAGCAAGGACAAGCAGGGACTAGGATGTTGAGTCTTATGCATGCATTTCAGTTCAAGTGTTTTAGTTTTGTTCAATTAAGACATGGAATGTTTTGAAATTGTACTTTTCATTTTCAAACCGTTACGTATTGTTATTGGTTTTAAAACGCTTCCGCAAACATTGAAACTTTGATATTACAGTTTTAGACCAACATATGTTTTGAAATTCATATAGAGGTCTTCGTTATGTCTAATGATCTGAGATCCTGGTTTGTCATGTTCCCAAACGGTATAATTCCGTTAGTTGAAAATTTGGGGGTGTGACAGATTGGTATCAGAGCCATTGGTTATAGCGAACTAAGGTTTGCATTTTGTAGACTTAGACTATAACTGTTAGACATTAGACACTTGCTTACACGATAGTTTGAATGCACTTACATATGGCATTATGTAACAGATATGGCATCATCGTCTAAACGTATTCTTGATGAGGAATCACATGTGGATATTGAAACAGCTAAGAGGAGGAAACTGGAGCCAGTGGATGATACTATTCACTACGGCGAGGATATTCACATTAGACTCAGAGGGAGCAGCCATTATTGGCAATGGTTCCCTGATCTCATCCGTAGCTGGGTACGCGAGGAGAGAGTGCCTCCTCCATCCGCTACTTCATCTACTACTGGCATATGGACATTACCGGCTCTAGGGTATCCGCTAGAGCAGGCATTTGCTGCATTCGTGGCACGTATGGATCGAGAGATCCGTAATATGCGCGAGGCGGCAGGGGCAATCACCGGGTTGTTGAAAAGCAACAACTGGATTATGGATAAATGGAGGAGTCTTAAGGAGGAACTTATTCGTACAGATGAATTACATGAGAATCTGGTGGAGGATGTGGAAATGATGCGAAATGCTATTGTTGAACTCACCAACCAACTTCAAGATGCTGAACTTCGTGCAAGCCGAGGCACGACAACAAGAGACGGAACTACGTGCGGCTATGGCCGAGGCAAGGGCTGAAGAGGCCATTGCACTCTCTAATGCGGCTATAGATGGAACTAATGTAGTCGGGGATTTGGCCGAGCAAGCATTGATACTTGTCACCGAACATATACAGTATGATCATGGTGCAGAAGGTGGTCCACCAGAACGGGCTGATTCATCTTCTAGTGTTACACCACCAAATGATGGGGTTTAGCTACTTTATGTTAATTATCTTTCAGTAACAAACTTATATGAGTGGGTTGTACTCATAAAAGTAAATTTCGTGTTTAGTTGTTTTGCATCTCTTTGACAAACAATTGTAAGCACTAGTTTATCATAAGTGATTAAGAATTGTTACCTTAATGACTATGGTAGTGTGTTGTACTTACTTTATGCATGAATGTTGATTATGCGATGGGTGTAGTCTCATTATGTATATTTGTAAATAGGGAGATCATGGTTGGAGGAAACATTAACATGACCACAACGGAAGTTGAGGCACTTATTAACACTCGAATTACCGAGACAATCGCAAACTATACGCAAACATACCAAACAGAACCACATGATCCAACGGGGGGACTGGTAAACCCACAGATGTGCACGTTCAAGACATTCTTGGACTGCAAACCACGTAATTTCAAAGGATCGGAAGGAGCCGTTGGACTTCTTCGATGGATTGAACAGTTAGAATCGGTGTTTAAGATGTGCAATTGTCCGGAAGAAAACAAGGTTAGATACGCTAGGGGTACTTTGGAGGGTTCAGCCTTGACATGGTGGAACTCTATCGTACAGACACTCGGTTTGAATACAGCCAATGCACTTACTTGGATCGGATTCAAAATCCTGTTGCAGGAGGAGTATTGTTCCAGTAATGAAATGCAAAAACTTGAGGATGAATACGGGCAACTCAAGATGAAAGGTTCTAATATTGAGGAATACACTACTCGATTCCAGCAATTAGCAAGACTCTTACCGCACAGAGCAACCCCACCTAACAAGTGGATCAAGAGATACATTGGAGGACTGGTATCTCAGGTTCGAAAATTGATCATATCTGCAAATCCTACCACCATACAGCAAGCTATTCGACTGGCACACCAACTGACTGATCAAGTGATGCAACGAGGGACACTACCCAAACGAACAGTAACAGCTAAAGTGGGAAACCACAAAAGAAAATGGGATGTCATTGATTCAAAGAATTTCACTCAACAGTCATTTCGGCAGAACCGCAAGCAGGAATCAAACAGAACCCATCACAACCCAAACAATAACCAACAGTCATCGGGAGGGTACAATGGTAAATACCCAAAGTGCAGCAAATGTGGATTCCATCACCATGGGAAACAATGTGACAAATACCGATGTCAGCGATGCAGAAAGATAGGGCACGTAGCAAAAGACTGTCGAGGGAAACTGCAGGCAAGCTCACTCAACCGGAGCAACACACAAAAAGGATGTTTTGAGTGTGGCTTATCAGGACATTTCAAGAAGGAGTGCCCACAACTCAAGAAAAGAAGGACTAATGACATAACTACAAAAGGAAACAGCAACAACAACACAAATGTTGCTAGAACAGAGCTGTTGTGATTGGAGAACGTCAGGCATGGGAAGATCCCAACTTCGTTACGGGTACGTTTCTCTTGAATTATCACTCTGCCTCTATGATATTAGACACCGGTGCAGATCGGGGTTTTGTATCTAGCAAATCTTGTGAATTGCTAAGTATTAGTCCTACTGCTTTAGAAAACCCATACACTATAGAACTAGCTAATAATAAGTTAGTTGTTGTAAACCATATTCCTAAAGAATGTGTTTTGACTCGATGGGTCGAACACATGACATTGACTTTATGTCTATCTCTTTAAGTAATTTTGACATAGTCATGGACATGGACTGGTTGTTCAAACACCAGGCTGAAACAGTAGGCTACCAAAAGGTCGTTCGTATACCGTTTTCATATGGAGAGACACTGTATGTACAAGGTGAGTAGAGCAGTACGCCACTGCGTCTCATATCTTGTGTGAAAGCATACAAATGTCTGCGTAAAGGTCGTACGACAGTTATAGCATTTATAACTGAGAAGCCGGTAGTTGAGAAAAAGATAGAAGACATCCAAGTAGTTTGTGAATTTCCTGAAGTGTTTCTAGAAGACCTACCGGGAATACCGCCTATCAGACAGGTGGAATTTCGAATCGACCTTACACCAAATGCAGCACCGATAGCTAGGGCGCCTTATCAACTTGCACCATCTGAGATGCAAGAGTTATCTACACAACTGCAAGAGTTGTAGGATAAGGGCTTTATACGACCTAGTTTTTTTTCATCGAGGGGAGCCCCAGTCTTATTTGTTGAGAAAAAGGACGGGACTTTCCATATGTGTATTGATTACAAGGAATTGGACAAGGTTACTATCAAGAACCGGTATCCGTTACCCAGGATTGACGATCTGTTCGACCAGTTGCAAGGTTCGAGTTACTACTTGAAGATTGATCTTAGGTCTGGTTATCATCAACTAAGAGTCCAGGAGGAGGATATTCCGAAGACAGCATTCAGGACACGATATGGCCAATATGAGTTCTTGGTCATGCCATTTGGGTTGACAAACGCTCCAGCTGTATTCATGGATCTCATGAATCGTGTTTGTAAACATTATCTTGATAAGTTTGTCATTGTTTTCATTGATGACATTCTCATCTATTCACAATCTGAGGAGGAACACGCTGAACATCTTCGACTATTATTGGAATTATTGAAACAGGAACAACTGTACGCTAAGTTCTCGAAATGTGATTTCTGGATGCGAGAAGTACAATTCTTGGGGCATATAGTTAATGAAAAGGGCATACATGTTGATCCAGTGAAGATTGAAGCGATTAAGAATTGGGAAGCACCAAAGACTCCTACTGAGGTACGACAGTTCCTTGGTTTGGCGGGTTATTACCGACGATTCATTAAAGGTTTCTCAAAGATCGCTCAACCACTTACAGCTCTTACGCATAAGGGAACAAAGTACAACTGGACGGATAAACAGGAAACTGCGTTCCAGTTATTGAAACAGAAACTTTGCAGCGCACCGATCTGTCCTTACCGGAAGGGACGAAAGACTTTGTGGTGTATTGTGACGCATCTGCACAGGGTTTGGGAGGTGTGTGGATGCAAAGTGATAAAGTGATTGCTTACGTTTCAAGACAACTACTACCACACGAAAAGAATTACACAACTCATGGCTTGAGTTGTTGAATGACTACGAATTCGCGATTAAGTATCACCCGGGAAAAGCTAATGTGGTAGCTGATGCTTTAAGCAGAAAAGACACTTCAACAAGACGGGTTCGTGCACTTATGATGACGATACATACTGACTTACCTGACAAGGTACGCAGTGCTCAGATCGAAGCTTTGAAAAAGGAAGACTTGGTATAGGAATCCTTACGAGGAATAGAAGAACAACTGGATGTTAAGTCTGATGGAATTCGTTATTTCATTAATCGACTGTGGATACCTTAGTATGGAGGTTTAAGGGAACTTGTGATGGATGAAGCGCACAAGCCCATATATTCAGTCCATCCGGAATCAGACAAGATGTATCATGACTTGAAGGCACTGTATTGGTGGCCTCACATGAAAGCTGATATTGCTAAGTACGTTAGCAAATGTTTGGCTTGTTCGAAAGTGAAAGTTGAATACCAGAAGCCATCTGGTTTACTGCAACAAACAGAGATACCGATGTGGAAGTGAGAACAGATTCCGATGGATTTCATTACTAAATTACCCCGTACACCGAGTGGTTGTGATACGATATGGGTAATTGTCGATCGATTAACGAAATCTGCACACTTCTTAGCAATCAAGGAAACTGATAAGATGGAAAAACTGATTCGTATTTACATCAAGGAAGTGGTAGCACGACATGGCGTGCCAATTTCCATCATAACAGATCGGGATGCCCGATTTACTTCCAACTTTTGGAACTCACACCATAAGTCATTGGGGACTCGCTTGGATATGAGTACCGCCTATCATCCACAGACCGACGGTCAAAGTGAACGTACGATTCAAACGCTCGAGGATATGTACGAGTTTGTGTAATTGACTTTAATGATAGCTGGGAAAACCACTTATCGTTGGTGGGATTCTCTTACAAATCTGGAACCGTATGGTAGAGGTTCGGGATCGACAAAAGAGTTACGCTGACAAACGACAAACAGTTGGAATTTCAAGTAAGGAGACATGATTCTTCTAAAAGTGTCACCTTGGAGGTGACACCATCCATAGGACCTTTTGAGATCCTAAAAAGGATTGGTCCGGTAGTTTATCAATTCAATTACCGAATAAACTCAATGGAGTTCATGATGTACTTCATGTTTCGAACTTGAAGAAACGTCTTTCTGATGAGACATTGGTAGTATCACTTGAAGAAATGCAAGTGGACGAACAATTACGATTTGTTGAGGAATCAATTGAAATCATGGACCAAGAGGTCAAACAACTCAAACAAAGCAAGATTTCGATAGACAAAATTCAGTGGAATTGAAGATGTGATTATGAATTCACAAAGAAAAGGGAAGACCAAATGATGAAAAAGCATCCCCACTTATTCAAAACAACAACAAACAGTAAGAATGCACGTTAAATTTCGGGACGAAATTTCCTTCAACAAGGGGATGACGTGATATTTCACACTATATTTCACACTCTAACATTTTTAGATTTCAAACTGTGAGCACAAACACATGATACTATTTAAAGTAGTAGGAACAATTGTGCTGAACACCAGCTTTGCAGAATGCAAACACAAACATTTCATATTAGTACATACGTGATTGATTTCAAACAATGTACTACATTTCATGTTGGTACAATCATGAGTGATTAAACAATAGTAGTACTACAAATAGAAGGAACCAGAATAATTGTGTAAGGTAAATTGACGAGTACAGGGGCCCATGTAATCGTGAATTTACAGTTACGCATGAATTTTGGAAGTTTCTATTTTGTCGACTACATTCAAACATTTGCTATGTGTGAGATTACATAGTACAGTATACAAACACTTTATTGGTTTTGTTACAAACATTTGTGCTACATTACATTTTTATTTTATGTGCTACATTTCATATGTTACATGTTATGGTAGTACATGCATGATTAGTTACACACATTTTTCTATGTGCGGGGTTGCATAGTACAAACAGTGATAGACACTCACTATGTGTGAGGTTACACAACACAGTAAGATCAAACACAAACAGTCACAGTTAGGTGAACTAACTAGTGTACACACAAACAGTTACATTGAACGATCACATTTAGTTGTGGTGTTGCAAGCATTAAATTTTGTGTGTGAATACACACAAGCACACAGAATGATCAAACCACACTAACACGCACGATTTAAACTCGTAAGTAGTTTCCTAACTACTCCTAACATATACTAATTTTCGGGACGAAAATTCCTTCAACAAGGGGATGATGTAACAATCCGACTTTTCAAATTAATCTTGTTAACTGAGAATAGTGAGAACACAGGCCCAACAAGGCCAAAGTAAGCCCAATAAGGCCAGTGTAGGCCCAATGAAGTCTAGGAAGGCCCAATAAGACCAGTGTAGGCCCAATAAAATCTAGGAAGGCCCAATAGGGCCAAGGTAGGCCCAGGTAGGCCCAATAGTATTTAGGAGGTCCAATTGGGTTAACCGAGCCCAATAATGTTTCAACTAATTTGATTAAGTGACGATTCGGGACTTTTGGTTCGACTTTGTTAATTGAAATGCGATGTTATCGATTAAAAACAACTACAAGGGTTAAAATGGAATAAAATTTATTTAAACAACTCAAAAATTATAAGGATTAAAGTTATAATTTCAAGAAATGAGCAATTTTGACTTATAAAGTCAAAATTCATATGATTTACTAGTTAAAATTCGAAATATTCAATAATTGGTCTTATAACTGAAAAATTTATTGTCATTAATCATTACAATGATGATTATTAACAACAACAATCCGTTACTAGAACATAAAACGTAGGATTAAACTCAATTGATGATATAAATGTTAAAACCGTCCTTAATCACAACCCAATTCGCATACTTCGATCATAGATAAGCAAATTCAGTTCTCAGAGACTTTGATCGGTACCTTTAGGGTCTGAAACATTCACCAATTCGATCTCAGAAGCTGTGAGAAGAAGATTCAATTGTAGGGATTGCCGAAATCAAGCCAAAAGTAGATCTCTTTCAATTGGTTATCAAAACATGTAAGTAATCACTCTGGCACAACCTAAAACCTTCGACTAAACAAAAACCCATGCTAATTCGATGTGATAATCACGAATTATAAGGGTTCGATCATTAGGGTTCATACTATGAACTGATTTGGGGGTTCTAGAGCGAACGGGATTAAAAATCAAATTAACCTATCTAGGAAGTTTCAGAGGGTCCCGATGAAGCTGAAACATAAACCAATT
Source organism: Mikania micrantha (assembly GCA_009363875.1). Classification (NCBI taxonomy): domain Eukaryota; kingdom Viridiplantae; phylum Streptophyta; class Magnoliopsida; order Asterales; family Asteraceae; genus Mikania; species Mikania micrantha. The sequence goes on along the minus strand of CM018682.1, from coordinate 17,904,666 downwards.
TCTTGTAACAACATCGATTTGATAAAGATTTAATTCTAGGGTTCTTGAATAGAAATGTTTTGGGGGTTTTGATTCAAACATGTTTTATAATCGAATTGAATACCACAGAAAGGTTCGAAATCCATAGTTTAATGAAAACCATATGTTGTTTCTAACTAATTTGCACGGATTAAACAATTTTTAATTTGGATTAACATGCTCACGTTCGAAACTATGTTAGTCGCGATTCTGGACTTTTTGTTGATTGAAAATCAAATTAAATCCACCCCTAGATTCGTTTGAATCCATGGAGCAAAAGCCCCATGGTTTGGGGTCCGATTGGGTTTGAATTCCGGGTCAATTGGAACCCACATGGTTCGGTTATAATAAGGGAGCCGGATTTTGAACTGTTAAAACAAATAAGGATGGAAATTTATTGCAAATGTTGAGCAGGGGAGACTGGTTGGGTGTATGCGCGTGGAGTTAGGGGTCATGGGTTCGAACCCATCCCCCGTTGTTTTTGTTAATAGTTAAACCATTTTAATGATTTACTCATAAGTTTCTCGTTTTAACTCCGATTCAATCCGTTCAAGTTGCGTTGGAACCGTAACGAAATCCAGAACAAAATAAAATAATAAAATTTACATTTTAACCCGAAAACGAAATCGCGTATAATTACGTTGGTTTAAATAAATTAATGATGTGATTTATTTAAACGATTTCTAAGTCACGCGTATATACGTATACACATTCTTAACAAATCTAACATACGTGTGTTGACACGTATGTGATTTCAAGCACAAAACGACTAATCGAATAACACAACGTTATTGTTTAAACACAGATCCTTCGTAAGAGGATTTTATACGCAAGTTCACGTATTTGATCATTCTGCAACTATCAAAGGTGCGTACACGGCCCCTTTCTTATTTTAACTGTTTTGGGGGAGAAAACATGTGCAACAAACGCTTTTAGATACATATCACTTGCATGAGTTAGCTGTTTACATTAAGTGCAAACATAGCATTACAAAGCCTTCTCTTTCGAACCGTTTAATTTGCCGGAGCGCAAAGCGTGGTAGTTGAAGATAGATCTATTGGGTTTGACAAACCTCACTTGGTAGATGGGATCTACGCAGGTGTTTGACTGACCAAACACACACATTGCTATTGTTCGTGCTAGACAATAGTGTTAAGGCAACAACATGCTATAGCATGGCAACTCGTCAGCTTCGGTGTCGACCACTTATGTAAATAGTTTATATGACCAGCTATCATGACTGTGCATGTGTGATTATGTTATCTACAAACTTGATATTCAAACTGCTGTTTTGAACATTGTGAATACTTAAACCTGTGTATGCACCAACCATTGTGTTGACTTGATTTACATGTTTTCTCAGGACACTAAGACACAAGCAAGGACAAGCAGGGACTAGGATGTTGAGTCTTATGCATGCATTTCAGTTCAAGTGTTTTAGTTTTGTTCAATTAAGACATGGAATGTTTTGAAATTGTACTTTTCATTTTCAAACCGTTACGTATTGTTATTGGTTTTAAAACGCTTCCGCAAACATTGAAACTTTGATATTACAGTTTTAGACCAACATATGTTTTGAAATTCATATAGAGGTCTTCGTTATGTCTAATGATCTGAGATCCTGGTTTGTCATGTTCCCAAACGGTATAATTCCGTTAGTTGAAAATTTGGGGGTGTGACACCACTACCACGTTTGGGTGGCGATAAAAGACTCGCCAAAATTCCGTGTTCTTTGCCAAGAAGGTAACGAGGTCCAAGGTTCTTCAAAAAGAACCAAAAATTCCGAATCGAACGAGTATTCGCCGGGGGGTTCGACCGCACATACAAATTACGCGGTTAACCTAGAGGATGACGAAGAAGAAGCCGAGTTCGACACCCCACCGGAACCGGTTAGACCGACGGGTCGAGATACAACAAAACGGGCGTCCTCTTCGAGTCGTCAAACCGTATCCTCTAACACGTCAACAACCGAACTCGCTGATCAACTCCAAGCTTTCACAACTTTTCAAAAACTAAAACACGAAGAAAGGAAAAAAATGCACGAAGAGAAAACTCTCCGATCCGACCTCAGAGCACTTGAGTCTTTGCCTCCCGACATGCTCGACGACGAAGATCGTGAAATAATGCAAAAAATGAAAAAGAAACTCTCGGATAAATATCGTTAAATTTTATTTAAATTGTTAGTTTTTTTTGTATGGTTTTTTTTATTTAAATTTGCAATGTAATTTTTATTTTATTTGTATCTTTATTTGAATTGTTTAATTAAATTCTAAGTTTATTATTTTTTGTTTGCAAAAAAAAAAAATTAAATAAATCAATTAAATTTAAAAAATGTTGATGACGTGGAATAGTGGGGAAGGGTTTTCAGTGGGGTGACCATTGTGGGTGATTAAGGTTTTCAGTTGGGTGATGACGTGGCATGAAATTTCAGTGGGCAAGGGTTTTCAGTGGAGTGACCGCTGTGGATAGTCTAAGGGCATGTTTGGGATTGCTTATTAAGTTTAAAAGGACTTTTTGTTAAAAATGCTTATGAACTTATGACTTTTTGAAATGAAGTTTTTAAAAATATGTTTGGATTAACTTTTGTGTATGAAAAGGTCAAAAAATGACTTTTTAGTCATAAAAAGTTAAAAAACCAGAAAAAGTAGCTTCTTAAAAATAACTTTTTAACACTGCTCAAAAAGTTAAAACTAAAAGTCCTTTTTAAATTACCAAACAACTTTTTAACTTAATAACTTTTTCATTAAGTCAATAAATTAAAAAGTTAATTTTGAATGCCCAAACATGCACTAAGAATGCTCTACAAGAAAAACAATCATTCATTCCAAAAACAAGCATGTATTTATTTCACACATACAGATATTCTCATACATTGCACATGTATTATCAGCCATTATATAACTTCAAGATTTTGATTACAATACGGTTACCAACTTAACCAGCGTATTAGGAGATGATCTAAGCAAATGACACAAGAAAATAGTTGCAGTTCATCCTTCTCCTTTAATGTTCGGTTCATGAACTTTTATTAACAGCCATAACATTTGCATGCCATCCACGTCTTGAATTCATTTATAGAGCCGTAGAAATGACCTCATTAATGGAGTTGAAAGTTCTTCGTTTCTTCATAAGATTCTTGGCAAAGTCAAGAGCCCTTCGTTCACAATCTGCCCGTTTGACCAGATCACCGATAGACTCAAAATCCTCAACATGAGCAACCCCAACAATTCGCCTGCAATCCAAATTCCAAAGTCAGAGATACAATACAAAATACTAATTGTTAAAAATTTATAAAATTTCACCTCAAACAACAAAACATATCTGAAAACAGGTGACCATTGTGGTCAAAGTGTCATGTGGTTTGGTTCAACTCATGAACCATCACAATGATGAATTGAAATCCTGCCCAAATCATCATTTAGGAATATGTTCATGTATACATACGCGATAATAAAAATTTGTTTGACCCAAGTATTCTTAAGTAGACTTGACTGATCCAAACCTTAGTCGAAAACTCAAACAAGTTCCTTAAACTAAGTCCTCAAATTCAATCTCACAGTTTCATCTGATGAAATACTTTTTTACATACAATTGCTTAAGCTGTGAATTACCTTATCATTTTGGCAGCACCAAATCCAAGAGAATCATGAAACAAATCCATCATGTATTTCTGTTTAACAAGCTCCCACAACTCCACATCTTTATAAATTTCATAAAGGTATGCCTCACCGGGTCCCTCCTTGTGTATATCCCAAAGAGATGTAAACTTTTTGTAAAACAGATTCCAGGTGTCTGCTATTGTATCAATTATCCATGCTTTATATGCCTGCATTCACAATAGTTGCCCTATAAAAGCCAAGATTTGCTACAAAATGGAGTATTGTAAGTAATAATTTGACATACTTTTCGGTCATTTCCCTGCTCTGCATGCCCATCTTGTGAGAAATAAGCCAAAAACAAGTTTCCAATAAATGCACCAATATCAAACCCCATTGGCCCATAGAAAGCAAATTCTGGATCAATCACTAGAGTTGATTCATGAGTAACCATGATTGAACCCGTATGGAGATCACCATGAATTAAAGCTTGTGTTTTTTCACAGAACCTGTACCATTCGCCCTTGATTATTCAATATTATACACCACATAACAAAAAAAGATTAAAAGCATAATATGTACTTAGACTTCAGCTCAGCAACTTCAAGCTTTAACACTTTGTCATTTCGAACCGCCTCAGCATCACTATCAAGATAAGGCGAAGTCCAACGATTATATTCAGAAATCTTGTATGGGTCTGAAAAAACCACTTGCTCGGTCAGCCTGCATACCTCCACGTTTGCACAAAATTCAGCCACTGCAGGTAAACACATGATACACATGCGTTAATACACAGATGAGTAATTCAAAACCTTAAAAAATACAAAGATAATCACGTATTCACCTGCACTTTTGTGTTGTGTGGTTGTAAGATACAAAAGAGATGTGTAAAACAGAGTGTTAGCCATGAATTCTGCCAAGTGTTCAGCCAATAAGGGATACTCAACTCCAGCAATTAACCCTTTTCTCAAGATTATATGAGGGGGCTCTATATATCGCATCCCGATCAACGACATGGCTCGGTCAAAGTGATAAACTTCTGGAACATGTTTTGGGGACAAAGCGTACTGGCGTTTAAGAGCTGTGACTTCAAAATACGATCTTTCCTTTGTCATTGGCCATGATTCACCGATGAGACGGATATACGGCACAGCCTACCCTCAGGAAAACAGTTTAATTCTTGAGAAATTAAAACATCAAATCAGTATAATAACTACTATTGGCAACTGATAAGCATAAACCCTAGTTCATATAATTTGTTGTTTGGGGCTTATCAATACATCACAAATGTTCGTCAGACAGTATAATAACTACTATTGGCAACTGAAATTGAAGTTAAGGAACTACATCCCGAATGTGACAGCCTGACAGGCGTTGATTCAAACAAAAGACAATAACCAGGTTATGAACAATCAGACTCTTATTAGGGGAAAAACCTGTTTAACGACGATCGAACCAGATGGGGAGATGACGATGTAGACGAAATTAAGATTGCCATCACCGACTTCTTTAATTTTAAGGTTGTCCACTTCATTTCCCAGTTTGGAGGCCAATGATGGTGTGGTTTTTATGTATTCGATTAACGATTTCTCGTCAAGTACCCGGAATCCCTCCGTCGTCATCTTTCCGGCGAGTGGTCCGTTGTCAACGGTAGCACAGGCGGCGGTGATGATAGATTGGTGGCCGTAGAGAAATGGGGGTCTTTTGGGTTTTAGAGTCGAGTATGTTTTTCAAAAAGGCGTGAATCGCGTTAGAAATATAAAGCATGACGAATATTAATTATTAAATAAAATATAAATTATTTGATTCCCAATCAATAAAACGAATAATGATACATTGAACGTGGTCACTAATTTTTCCAATTGGATAAAACGTAATTTTAGTGGAATGAAGTTGTAAACAAGAGTTATCAGGTGGGGCTAGAGCCTAGGGGTGAGCATAATTTAACCATAACCGAAAAATAACCGATAACCGCACCGAACCATAACCGATTTAACCGAAACCGAATTTAACCGACGGTTATGGTTAAGCGAAGCCATTAACCGAACCATTCGGTTATGGTTAAGGCTAATCATTAACCGACTTTTACCGAACTGAACCGAATAATGTATATTTGTTTTTTAATATTTATATGTTTGTATGTTTTTTTTAAAAAATTTATGGTACAATTCAAGTATAGAAGGTGAATCTTCACTTTTTACTATATGCAAATATTATGGATTATATGTGAAACTAAATATAATAGAAAATGAATCCGAGTTCACGTCCTTTTACTTTTTGTTTCACACATCTCAGTCACTAGAAAGTTTTACAAGCTTCACTAAGATTTTCATCATTAATATATCTATAATTCACAAACATATTTACAAGTTTTTCTTAGTTATTCAACAATTCCATTATTAACCGAATTTAACCGAAACCGAGCCGTAACCGGTGGTTAACCGATTAGTGGTTAACCGATCAATTGGTTATGGTTATGGTTAAGGGTTTAGAATTAACCGAAGTAGCGGTTTTGGTTATGGAAATGACCATAACCGCACCAAACCGAACCACGCACACCCCTATGGGCAAAAATACCGGACCCAGAACCGGAACCGATCATACCCGAACCGGCGGGTACAAACGGGTCCGGTTTTTCAGACAAATTAGAACCGAACCGGGAAAACCGGAATTGGTTCCACCTATACCCGCCCAAAAACCGAACCGGAACCGGCCAAAACCCGAACCGGAATCGGTCAAAAACCGGTTGAAACCGGCCGAAACCCGGAACAGGGTATTGACTTTGTTGACCGAAACTGGAACCGGTTGAAATCGGAACCAGTTTCAGAAAAAACCCAATTTGCGCACATCTAGGTGGGGCAGACGGAGTCGTTGCGATAACGGGAAGGGGAACAAAAGAGGCATGGTGAAGGTAGATATTTTCAATTTGTTTAGTTTAATCGGTTTTGAATTTATTTATTTTTATTTATAACTGAAACCTAATCAAACCAAATTCAGAAGATTGTTAACTGAACCGAATTTGGTTTGGTTTTAGTTAAAAACCAAACAAGCCAAATTCAACCGATTAAAACCGAACAAACTGGTTAAAATCGGATAAACTGACTAATTGTAAATAAATAAACCGAATTCAATCTTATATATAATATGATTATTCAACATGAAAGAGATTCGATGCTTATGTGGGAGGGGAGGGGAGGGGAGTGCACTTGGGGTGGTTCGCTGCTTGTGGTTTCTTGCACGTTCTCGAGTTTTAAGTTCTAATTTACAGAAAACAAAACGTCAAGAAACAAAGGAAATATAAATTGTTAATTAATATAGTGTCTTTTCTAAACTGGAAAACGAGATAAAAACAAAAGAAATTTATTAAGTTACTAGGTTATAAACATGTGTATTACACGTGTTTGTAAATAAAAATTATTTAATTTTTTGCTGATGTATTTACAAATTTACATAATTAAAAAAATTATACTAGTTATACGTTTTTAATATTAAAAAAATTTCAAAAAATTAAAAATTAAAAATTAAAAAAAATGTTCTTAAGATGTGTGTATGGATAACATTAAACATAGATGATATTTACTATCATATTATTAATTATTAGTATTAATTTACTATATTTATGTAAACAATGTATATCATTAATAACATTAATTGTGAGTTTCATATTAAATTTTAAAAATAAACATTTATTTTTGAAAAAAATAAGAGAATGACATGTGACATTATTTGGAATCAATTATTACTATAGAAAAATTAAACGTTTTAGAGAAAAAAAAAAATTAAAGTTGGGGTGGATGGTTGGTTCAACTCTAATTAAAATTAAGAACAAAAGGGGTTTTGCTCTAAGACTCTCCACAGCCATTGCCCCGCGTTGCTAGCGGGATCCAACCCTTCGGCGGCTTCCAGCGGGAACACCGCCACTGGCCTCAGCGGGTACCGCCCAAACCCCTCCCACGGCCCCCGCTCCCCGCTTGGTTTCCTGCTTTTTGATTGGCCAAAATAAAAAATCAGTGGGGTGATGTGGAATAGTGGGGAAGAGTTTTCAGTGGGGTGACCATTGTGGGTGTTTAAGGTTTTCAGTGGGGTGATGACGTGGCAGAAAATTTCAGTGGAGAGAATTTTCAGTGGGGTGACCGCTGTGGATAGTCTAACGGTTTCCCTTGACTTTCCAAATGGAAGGTCACGAGTTCAAATCTCTTTCAAAGCGAAATAGAGGTCCTTGGGAGGTCAAGAGATTTTCCAGTGCGGTTTCCTCCTGGGGTGGTGGCGGGGTCTCAACAGAGGTTACGATAACTAGACCTTGGTGACATTGCCTAAAAATCAGTGATTCACACGTTGAGATCAAATGTCGTTCAAAAAATAGTAATAATAATAATAATAAAAATTAAAATTAAGATGTAATTAACTTAGTATTCTTACAGTTAAAAGTACAAACCTCATCAATGATTTAATTAGTGTAAAAAAAATTTGTCGTTTGAAAAAAAAAATTGAAAAACCCTAAAATATAATTATGTATTATTATTAGTAATTTTAAAATATATATAATTAAACCTTACTGATATATATACGTACTTAAAATATTAAAACTTGATCATCTATATACAAAATTCATGCAACTTTATACGTATTAATATACGTAATCCATTTTGAATATATATAAACTAAAAAAAAATTAATAAGATGTTTATTATTGTGATTTTTTTTATAAAATATCAAAACTTGATCATCTAAGGCACTAAGCAACATGCGTAAATACAAAAAAAAATAGTAGTAATATCACATAATCATTCCATTCAATTTAATAATTAACTAGTGGGTTACCCCACGCGTTGCGGCGTGAATTCCTCTGCAGAGGGTAGACAAAATTTGGTGTATCAAAACATATATATTAAAACACGTCATTAACACTTGTCAAGTATTATTTAATTATTAATAATATTTATTATTAGTATTATTTAATAATTATTAATAGTATTTAATTATTAGTATCATTCAATTATGTAATAATATTTAATTATAGTATTATTTAATTATATAACTCTTATTATTTAATTATTAACATTATTAGCATTATTAAATGAATTTATCATGATTTAAATATAAATAAATGATACTATAAAAAGCAAAGAAAAAAAATCCTCAAAGACACAATGGATATGATCGGTGGTAAAAACAAAGAAAAAAACCATAAAAGGACAAAATGGTACTGTTTCCCTCCATATGGTTTAATAAATAACTAGTCGGTTTCTCTCGCGCATTGCGTCAGAGTTCCGCTAAAATAGGAAAAGGATATTGTTCTATCATTGATCAAAGATTTCTCTAATCCGATCATAATAACGGTGATAACGTTACGAAATACCAACCGCATTGATTGTCAGTTTATTTGTCGTACTTCATAATTAATATCATTATATTATATAATTATTATTATCATTTAGTTAATATTATTATTTTATTATAAATATTATCACTAAAATATATGTATCGTTCACCATTTTTTTAAGAAAAGTTAAAGTTAATGTGTCCTCTCACGATAATAACATCACGAATATCATAACAAAAAACAAAACCCGACAACAAAACAAAACCGAAAAAACAATATCATTTAATTATTACCATCATGTAAACAATATTATTAAAATATTATTATTATTATTATTTAGATAGTATTATTTAATTATTATTATTTTTATTAAATCAAAATAATTAATTGTTTTGCAGTTGTAGTCCAAAAAGTTTAAAAAACAAATTGTTTTTGTAGCGGTTCAAAGTTACAAAAACAAATAAACAAATGTTTTCTTAAAAGAGGTCAAAACTCAAAACTGAAACAACACTTGGAGGCCTAAAAAAACACCTCATGTGGTGGAAAATGAAAAACAAAAATATGCACTATTACCCTTCATGCCATTTAATAATATATATAATTAGAAAAATTAAAATTTGATCTTTTTACTCAAATACATTTTTTAAAAATGTTTTAAAATTTATAAAAGCAGGACTGAGGATTTTTAATCCTTCAAACTAAAATTTAATTAGGATCATTTATGATGAAGAGGATGAGCTTCAAGAGAATGATTCAGAGTTCTTGCATTGTGGAACCATGCAGTACCAGACACGAGATAGATCTTTCAAAAAACAAGGCCTTTTTCGAATAAGCCAATTCATTTGAGACCATGCAGATCCACTATTTTTCCTATTCAAAGCTAAGTCCTTTGTCTCTGTGTTTTCACATCGAGAATAATTTGCAGATGAAGAGATGTCGAAGGGGCTTATTACTCCCTAAACAAATCCTCTTACATCTCTATATAAACGTTGTTTATCAAGAAGACGCAAGAAAAACACTTTTACTTTTCGTTCCTTTCCTTGTTTCAACTTTCAAGTAGGGTGTTGTTCAACTTCAAATAGGGTGTTGGTGCGGCTAATGGCATGTATCGGTCTTACATCGACTCCTACCCCAATCGGTTAAACATTCCATTAGGGAGCCTGGTCTTGACTTTTCTTTGTGGTATTCATTCTCGTTCGGTTTGTGCTGTATATGGTATGTGGAATCAGATTACGAGAGAATTCTAGAGGACATTACGATACGTATAGGTCTGTTCGAGCAATATAACACCTTCTTAGACGACCCGTATCGAATTCTACTACTCGTGTACCCTTATAATTGGATAGAAGCCGAGCCTTCGTAAAGCACCCACACACCACTTTATTTGACTAGATCTCACTTTACACTTTTACAGTTTACAAAATTTCAAAATATCTTTGAAGACTTCCAAAATCATGTTCTACAAGTAGATTTGTTGGTGAACCCAACTACCATATCACTTGATACCATTGGTCCACCCTTGATTCACTCCACCAATCGTATGGCGACACCGGTTCTACCACCGTTGCTGTTGGCGGTGGTCTTATCGCTGTGCATCTCCTCCGGCGAGTGTTTGCCCGGAGACTTGATCATCGAACATAGCCAGTCTTACGACGGTGGTTTGTGTCTTAATCTCATCGAACCTTGGGGTTATTATACTTGCGTAGAACACACCGTGAGTTCTCTGCTACTCTTTTGACCTTCTTTCTTTTTGGTACTTTAAAACATGTCCTAGATCCAAATCGAGGATAGTGGAGAACATTGACGTAAGATTGTAATCGAATTGAGCACATTTAGATTGGCAGATGTTGTTTTTAGAAAGAATCAAACAGATGAGCATTAGAAAAGTGAACGTTTGGATATGCGCCAACTGTTTGATATTTTGACTCATAACTCGTGATCATATTTTCAAGTTCTGTCTGCTTGGATAAGCCTGCTATGTTTGATCAGGATTCAGGAAGTTTAGCTTGATGAAGATTGAAGGAAGCTGTAGTTCAAACTTCTGTATAATAGCAATTACTTTTCTTGATTTTAGTATAATTTTGTTGAACTTTTTCATCTGAGATCGACTGAGAATGTTGAATTGATGACCTGTGATCCCAAGACCATGTATTTTTGATGAATGATTATATGGTTACTTGCAATTTTGTTTGTAATGATTTGTTCATTTTGTTTATTAGAAAATATTATATAGAGATTATTCCTATTTAGAATAAGCAAAGTTAAGGAAATCACACATGCTGTGAGTGTAACCTGTTAATGGCTAAAACCAATTTTTTTTTGTTGAAATATGGTATATTTGGCTACTTTTATAGTTATTTGTTGTTTTAGGCAATTGTTTCTTGTTTGTAATTGCAGACTCAAACAAAAGATGGTTTTATGCTAGGCCTTCAACGTGTGTCTTCAGGCATTGCTAATTTGGGTGTAGTAAAAAAACCTCCTGTTTTACTTTTACATGGACTATTTATGGTGAAATTACCAAACTACTATTATTTTACAACTTTATAGTAGTAAAATTGGAGCCAATCAATTGACAACTTTAGCAAATTATGTTAACTTAATCAGGGTGGTGATGCTTGGTTTATGGATTCCCCAAATCAATCATTGGGTTTTATTCTTGCGGACCGTGGTTTTGATGTTTGGGTTGGAAACGTGCGTGGAACAAAATGGAGCCATGGGCATGCATCTTTATCAGATGGAGACAAGGTACACAGATTCTGTAATTATTCCAACTACTTACCATAGTTTTTTATTTATTTTTTATTGTTTTTTGGTTTTGTGAGAGGGGGGTTTAATATATCAGGTTGTAAGAAATTTCATGTAAATGTTAACTTGTTTTTGTATTATACAATAATGCCGCAACTTATTCTTTAGCTTGATTTAGGAATTTTGGGATTGGAGTTGGCAAGAGATGGCTCTTTATGATCTTGAGACAATGCTTACTTACATAAATTCAAAAACAAACTCGAAAGTTTTTGTTGTAGGACATTCGCAGGTTCACACTTATATCACCATTATTTTTCTTATGTTACACTTGCTATTAAAATCTCTAACAAATCTGAATTGCCTTTGTATTCAGGGAACAATAATGTCATTGGCTGCTTTTACTCAACCAGACATTGTTTGTATGGTCGAGGCTGCTGCTCTTCTTTCTCCTATATCATATTTGGATCACATTACATCTAAATTTGTTCTCAATCTTGTTAATTTGCATCTCGAAGAGGTCCCCCCCTTCCCTTTAATTGGATTCAATTTCAAGTTAATTTGGTTTTTGGAAGTTACATACATTATTTTATTTATAGGCACTATCATTACTTGGAATTCACCAACTTAACTTGAAGAGGTTTTTTTTTATCATTATTTTCATTTTATATATTTGTTTTACGGCTTTACCATGATATTGTTGTCCTAATCATGTCAATGATAATATCGACTGTATTCAGTGACATCCTCACCTATATAATTGAGATGGCGTGTGATGGTGGGCGTGTTGATTGCAGTGATTTATTAGCATCCATCACAGGTTTTTTCTAAATTAATCTATCAATAATTTCTTTTTCAAATGTGATTACTTGAATTATGTTATTTCAATAGTAAAGTGATTTACCATTATTGTTTTTACTCGCATCTTGCAGGGGAAAACTGCTGCTTTAACAGTAGCCGTGTTGATTTCTATCTTGAATATGAACCTCATCCATCGTCATTAAAGAACTTGAAGCATCTTTTTCAAAGTATGCTCTCTGCCCACTCATAATTGGTTTCTGTTTTGTTTGTTTTTGTGCAAAACAATATGTTCCTATGGTTGTATTTATGTTGATATGCAGTGATACGCAAAGGTACCTTCGCAAAGTATGACTATGGGACTCTGAAGAATTTACTACAATATGGAAAACTAAAACCACCAACATTTGATCTTAGCCAGATCCCCGAATCATTGCCTATATGGATGGCTTATGGGGGGAATGATGCTTTGGGAGATGTAATCGACGTGCATCACACCCTAAGTGAACTGAGATCAAAACCAAATGCTTTATTTCTTGAGGATTATGGTCATGTAGATTTCCTCTTGAGCACAAGAGCTTATGAAGATCTATATGATAACATGATCAGCTTCTTTAGGTCTTGTCGAAATGAGATTTCCAGCACCTCTTGAGAGATGCAAACATGACAGACAGTAAGTCCTTCAAGAATTTTCATTTACAGGTTGCAATATAGGTGGGTTGGGTTTGGTTTAGTTCATGACTTGTAATCTTTTTTGTAAGTATTGTAAATATAATAAACTTCATTACAACTGTTTTAGTTTGTTGGATTTTCAAAAACTGTAACCAACTTGGACCGTGATAGCTTTATACTGTTCATGAACAACAAAACAAGCAATACTGAATCAGGGTCTTGTTTTATAAATTTCACGAAATTTTTCACTAACTTGTTCAACGAGGCGGTTAAGAGCTGCCTTGGCTGGAGTGTTTAAAGTGTCTGCCACTCAACAAAGGGGCGTGGGTTCAAGTTATAATGTCTATTTAGTATTTATGGGAGATGTGGTTCTTTTTATCAATTACCACCACTTTTTGCATGCAAAGTTCTGGCAAGAGTAGTGTATGCTTGGTATTGTTTTACTGATGTTGTGCAGTGCGTGAACACATGTCAAGCTTGTATGACTTATCATACTTATTTGATTTAATGCCATCCTCTACGAGTCTACGATTTGATTTAATGTCATCATTTTGCTTCTGATATTAGGATACTTTGTTAGAGCCTAAACATAAGAGTTTAATCCGAAAGATTAGTCTAGTTTATAGACCAAATCACTTTTCCACATAAGTGGTGTAGGGCAAGTATTATTTCTGTGTTTGGGTATTCATTAAAATTGGTTTTGATGTTGCTACTCCAGTGTTACCACTCTTATTGCTTACACAAGTTGAACCATGCTAAGTTTTACCTATAACACAAGTTATTGTTTCAAATATTATAGTGTTAAATTAAAGTTTTAGGCTTTGTTTCAAATCATGAGCATTGGTAGGTTCATGAACCCTTGGTTTGTCAATCATAGGGGCAAAAAGAAATTCTCTTAATGCCAACTTCATCTTTGTCAGGTAAGAAGATGTAACCACCATGAGGTTTAGTAACAAACAAACTTAATAAGTATATTTTTACTCTTTATTAAGGTCTGAGGGAAATGAAGTTGACAAAACTTAATAGAGATGTTGATTCGAAGAAATCTCTAGCTCAAAGTTATCGTTTCAAGTTAATTATCAAACGCTTTTGGTTTGGTTTTGTACTTAAAATGAGCTAAGATGCTTGATAATGCACGAGTTCTAATATCATAATCTTTCTTCGTAGGAATGCAAATGGAGCATTAAACATCTTATGATAGTCACTATGAGTTGACTTTGAATCATTTTCTAGTCTGATCTTTACTAGGGGCCAACTCTTTTTTACGTGTTAACTAGTTTGTTCACCGATCCTTAGTGTCAGTTTTTTAATATTTTGATGTATTAGTAGGATTTGTTTTTTTTCCTCTCCACAGATACCAATAATTTGATGTATTAATATTAAAATTTCTTTTTCTTTTCTTATTATATCATTAGAAATATTATAAATTTCCTTTTAAGCACATTTCCTGTATTAGCCGTGTCATTTTATGTCTCCATGTATATCAATGATCCAAGGAGTTTCTAATTGTAGTTTTTTGTGGCTTAATATATTGTTTTTTTTTTTCAATACACTCACTCATTCAGAACAAATATTAGCTTTTATGAATTGCACACTCCTACATTTATAAAACTATATGCTTATATGCATTGAACACTTAGGGTAAGTAACTAAGAAGTAGGGATGCTCACGGTTTTTAGGTTAAAGTGCGAGTCAAACTGTTAGAATTGATATCAAAAGTTCAAAACCAAACCATTAGTATTTGAAACAAACCAAACTAAACCATTAGTAATAGTTTGGTTTTAATGATTTTTGTTTAATGATGCCTTCATTTAATTTATATAATCTATAAAATTAAAAATTGTCCCAAGCAACTCTATATTACAGAAAGACGATAGCAAAATTAAAAAAGATAAACGCATGTTGAATATGTAGTAGGTTTAACAACACATAGCATGCACAACTGTTATAAGTGTTAGGTTATTGGTACATTGGTGTACAAAATAATGTGTATGTGATGTGATTGATTTGACCAAGATATGATATATAGATAATGAGGTGGCATATGAATATTAAGGAGCCATGTTAATCTTACAACCAATTCCCTATTTTTACACCCATTCATATGTCACGTATAAGGCATAGTACAATTCATGTAGATTTATACGGGGCGTATATTTTACCAATCTTTCTCTTACAAGTATTCCGACTAATGATTAGATGTTGTACGCCTATACGTGGTGTATAACGTACAATCATATATAGTGTGATCTGTGTTTACACACCCAACTTCTATATTCTAATATGTTATACAAGGCGTATATGATCAATGAGTGTTAAAATATAACAGTTAGGTGTGTGTAAACACAAACTGTGCTTTATATGATTGTACTTGATATATGCCACATATAGGCTATACCGCATACGATTGGTAAGATATACGCTTTGTACAGGTTCACAGGAAGCGTATTATGCCTTATATGTGGCGTAG
The DNA here is from genome assembly GCA_009363875.1 of Mikania micrantha. Lineage (NCBI taxonomy): Eukaryota > Viridiplantae > Streptophyta > Magnoliopsida > Asterales > Asteraceae > Mikania > Mikania micrantha. The sequence continues at coordinate 17,889,047 of CM018682.1, read as the reverse complement.
AACTCAATTGATGGTCAACTTTAAGGTTTTTATAAAGTCTGGTAAAAAACAAAACTAAACAAACCCAATCATATTATTAAAGTACAATCAAAATTAGCATAACCATAAACCGTCAATATTTAAGTTAATTTATAGACAGAATCAAATTTAACACAAGTTAAATTTTAGTTAACGCAAATATAATAATTAAAATATCTAATATAAAATATTTAAAAAATAGCACATAATCAAATCTAACAGCCTAGTTTGGTTTTTGGCGAAAACACAAATGTTTGTTAGTTTTAAAATATTGAAAATTAATAAGACAAACCAATAATGTAACTGAACCAATGAACAGTTTGAATTATTTGAGGGTTTTTTAATCGAACCGTAACACTTATGTTAAAGAAATGAGTTTGATGCTAGGGTGATTTGTTAGGAAAACATCAAGAGTTGCTGCCCCATGAAAGTGTTTTTGGCTAGAAGAAGATGGTCAAGATAAAGTTAAGGTGTGTGAATAAATAAATAAATAAATAAATAATAATAAAAAGAAAAAACACCGGGCACATCAAAGGTATAACTAGGGCTGTAAACGAACCGAACGAACACGAACGAGCCCTTGTTCATGTTCGTTCGTTTAACTTTTAACTTGTTCACGAACGGTTCACGAACGCTTACCGAAATAAAATTCTTGTTCGTGTTCGTTCAATAAGGAATTTAGCTTGTTCACGAACGGTTCACGAACGCTAACGAACATATATTATTTAAACAAGAAAAATCAACATTTTTAATCTCAAGCAATGGAGATAATCATTTATAAATATTAAATTAAGATATTATAGTATTAAACTAAAAATAACTTAAGTACTATGGTATTAAACTAAAAATTAAATTTAGCAACACATTAAATGAATAAATATAATAAATAAACTTAACCCAACATAAACGAACGTAAACGAACATGTTACCGAACGTTCACGAACACAAATGAACGAACACGACCTCTGTTCATGTTCGTTCCTTTAACTAAACGAACGGAATTTCTTGTTCGTGTTCGTTCGTTTATTAAACGAACGAACATAAACGAATGAACATAAACGAACTTCCCGCCGAACGGTTCACGAACTGTTCGCTGAACGTTCGGTTCGTTTACAATCCTAGGTATAACCACTGGTTTAATTATAATAAGCTGTAAACGAACCGAACGAACACGAACGAGCCCTTGTTCGTGTTCGTTCGTTTAACTTTTAACTTGTTCACGAACGCTAACCGAACGAAAATTCTTGTTCTTGTTCGTTCATTAAGGAATTTAGCTTTTTTACGAACGATAACGAACACATATTATTTAAAAAATAAAAATCAGCATTCTAATCTCAAGCATTGGAGATAATCATTTATAAATATATAAATTAAAATATTATGGTATTAAACTAAAAATAACTTAAATATTATGGTATTAAACTAAAAATTAAAAATGAAAAGTATGCAAATATCTAATGAATAAATATAATAACTGAGCTTAACCGAACATAAACGAACGTAAACGAACGTAAACGAACGTTAACGAACACAAATGAACGAACACGACCTCTGTTCATGTTCGTTCATTTAACTAAACGAACTTCCCGCCGAACGGTTCACGAACTGTTCGCTAAACGTTGTTTACAGCCCTAGGTTTAATAACATTAAGTCTATATACCAATTTTGGTTTGATTTCGAAGCCATTATTAAAAAACTATTTTAAGGATTCAAATTGTGAGAAACAGTCTCTTGCATAAATACATAGGGTAAATCTATATCTATTAGACCCCGAAACGAACCGGCCTCTCTTCAAACTCTCCGCAAAACGAGAGTTAAGTTAAGCAGAATGTATGCCCCTCATGTAGTCTTGTATTTGAGTGTAATTATCTTTTATGATTTTATCCGGATTAGATACTTATAGTTAGTAACTTATGAATTGTAGTCAATACACACATACATAAGTAAGTTGATTTATGGTTTTTATTTGATTTTTTCTTGATTGTTACAATTGTTAATAGATCGTAATTGTGACTATTATGCTAACCCAAATGAGAAAACCTGGAATACAAAACACTTAAATAATCATAGACGGATATTCGGGGTATAAGATTAGTTTTAAAGATATTCACAGGTACGACACAAATATGAAATTTGTTGATACTTGGCCCAATTACTTAAAACTTAAAACCATATACATGCTTATTTAAACCATATACACAAAAATTTTGAATTTTTACTTTTATTTTTCATTAATATTTCTCTACGATATTGATTCTATTATTTTCATTATGTGAAAAACTAACCTTTCTTTTAGGGTATGCATAAATGATGTTGTTTACATTTTGAATGCTATAAAATTATAAAAAGTTATAGTTTTAACATAAAAGATTAATTTGAATATTCTAACAGATATTTTTAACAAACTAACAACCTTTTTTTTGAACGGCCAACAAAATAATTTTATAAAAACAACCCAACAAGTTGCTGGGAAACATAGTACAAAACGTCAGAAAAAAGAAAAAGAAAGCCATTACATATAGAAAAAACTTATTCAAAGCCACTGAAAGAACACCATTGCTCCCATGATATTGATAAATTTTTTGCTCGACTCTTAACCCAATGAAAACCAAATGCTTTGATTTTCTCAATAATCTTCCCAGGAGAAGGCTTTGTCATATTAAAAATTAAATCATTCCTTGCCCTCCATAAGCACCAAACCGTTGTTAGAATAACCGCATGAATTATCTTCTTCCATATCTTTGGGCCACAAGCATATTTATGCCATTCCAAGAGGTCTTGAATGCCAAAAGCGTATACTGGAGGGATCCGACACCAACCAGAAATATAATCCCAAACAGACAAGGCTAAAACACAATTAACTAAAATATAAAAAGCTGTTTCAGGATGGATACCACAAGACGGACACAAATTGGAATTAAGTACATTCCGATCCATTAAGGCGCTAGATGTTGGAAATCGTTCCAACTCAGCCCTCCACGCCAATAAATTAACCTTCTTCGGAACCCAATTATTCCAAAGGAATAAGAAGACCATTGGGGCTTTGACAGAAGACTGAAGTTTTCTTCTAACACTACATAACATTGAAATTACCAATATCTTAGTGAAACACGCCTATCATTATTATTCATTTATTTGTACTAAAAAACGATCCAAACATAATTACACATTTGTAGTATTTTTTTTATTATTTTCTTTTAACAACAATACCTATAATATATAAAATAAAATTAATAACACCTAAATAACTTACAATAATATTGTCACTATCAAAACTAAATACTACCTTTTAGCTGAATGACAACATGTTACTCCTACACCCGACCTTATGCCACGTAATCGTAGTATTGTACTATTGATTGGATACCAGTGACGGCGTGATGTGTTAATTTGAAAAATCAAGAATCACTCATATGTACAAAATTAATGTGGTTCCAGTTTGCCGTCGTACCTGTCTTAATTTCTTAAAATAATTATTGTCGTAATCTTATCCAAAAATTATTGGATATTTCCTTCTGTAACACAAACACCATAGGAATTCAAGTGGTATTGCTCATCTTTAATATTAATAATTCAAAGATATTACAAACAATGGGAAAATAATTACAAACTTAAACAAATTACATGATTATTTTTCAAATAACACTCTTTTACACATCGATCTATCTGTCTTCTCAAATTATTAACCTCAAGAAAAACATCTAAAATCTTAACTAAATAGCATTACTTTTCTTAAACAATAGAGATCCTGTTGTGCTACCTTCAGTTATCCTTATGGTTGGTAACTAAGATCGATTCCTTGATCGACGATCATGAGATCGTACCCATCTGATGCGCGGGAACATTCGTCCTCCATTGGTTCAGAAACCAAGATTAAGCTCCAGATTCCTCGTCTCTGTATTTATTAAAGTGTCACTAGTGAATTTGAACCATGTTCTCTAAGGAGAAAAGACCAAGTCTTAAGTACTATGCTAACTTAAAACTACCTAACAAACATGATCATTAATTAAAGAGAAACAGACAGTTTTCGATCAAGAATTCAAATGTTTTTAAGGTTTTGTAAAGCTTATGTTCCTAATCTCATCCACAAAGTTTTGGATGTTTCGATCAGACGATCCACCTTCTGCAACCGCAGCCTCTGCTGCTTTCTTCCATTTCATTGCATTCATCTTCATTTCCGCCTGGTTTACACCGCCCGTAGCCTCCCGTATGCACGCCTCCACCTCCGTCCTTCCGATCACCCGGTGCTCAGCCTCACCCCGACACATCCTGATCCCAACCTTCCATTCATCAACCAAGTATTTAGCATCAGTGACCTGATCCCCCCACTGCGGGAACGCCACCACCGGGACACCGCTAGACAACGCCTCCATCGTCGAGTTCCACCCACAGTGAGTCACGAAACAAGACACCGCCGGGTGGGCCAACACTTGTGCTTGCGGGCTCCATTGGACCACCATCCCCCTCTCACCCGCCTCCTCCATGAACCCCACCGGTAACCGGCCAGGTTCCCCGGTACTAATCGCATCTGTCCTCATGACCCACAAAAACGACACGCCGGAGTTCAAAACACCATAAGCCATCTCACCCACCTGTTCTTCGTTCAAGCTCACAATGCTTCCGAACGAGATGTAAACCACCGACGAAGGCTGCTTTGAGTCGAGCCACTCGAGACAATCGTCAGCCTTTATCAGGTCACCGGAGATGCTGTTATCGAGCATTGGGTTCTTGAACAACGGACCCACGGCTCGGATCTGACATATTTGAGACATGTACTTAATCAGATCCCCTTCAAGCTCTTCAAACGTTTCCATCAAGACACAAAAGTTATTTGACAAGTTCTTGAACTGCCCCAAAATGGCTCTTCTTAGAAACGGGTACGGTGTTGAAGGATGTAGAAAACTGGGAATCTCATCGGATTTCAGCACCGGCATGTTTGGCAGCTGAACGTCAATGTCCGGCTGTTCTTCACTTGGAAACGTAACTAACGAATTCTGGTAATGATAATACGCTGAGAAACAAGAACAAGACTGCACCCACAGCATTGCACAAGGGATGTTCAGATCTTTAGCCAAATCCGAAACCCATGGCACAAACGGGTTGTTGATTAGACACGAAACCGGCTGACCATTTTCTGCATGGTGGCTGATGATTTCAGTGAGTGCTGTCTTTCCGTACGCCTCAAGCTTAGGCAAGTATGCGACAAAGTCATTCCGTTCGTCATCATTATGTTCAGAGCATCCGTCATCAAAGAATTCAAACCGGAGCATGCCACCACGGTTCCCTACCGGAACTGGTTCACCGGAGACTGGGGCTCCGGCATTCTTCATTCTCTTTCCGATGGATTTGGTGGCAGAGAAGGTGACCAGAACGTTGCCCTTAGAAGCTATGAGCTTGCCTAGCCTTAGAAGTGGGTTGACATGGCCTTGTGCCGGAAACGTAACAAGAAACACATGTACAAGATCGTGTTTGGTTTCCATTTATGGTCGCAATAAATAAATTAATTCGACGAATAAATTGTTTGTGTGAGCGAGTTGTTTTTTATGTTTGGTTGTTTTATGAGTTGTTCATGTGTGTGTATAAATAGATGGAGAGATGAAGTTGAAAATTTGAATATGTGCTTGTTTTTAAGGCATGTTTCATTGAATTTAAAGTAGCAGGTGCAAACATATAATTGAACACAAAAACCAAAAAACGGGTGTGTAATTGATGACGTAAATATTTTCCAAACTAATTAATGGCTGAATTATTGACTTTCATGTGTAAGATTTTTGTTTGAATCTACGCCAATAAATATTCGATAAGATTAAATGGTTTAAACAGTTATGAGATTTCTTTCAGAGTAGGTTCTGACGTATACCTCAGAGCGTTAAATTTAAGAGGAAAGTTGAGAACATATCTTAAATATCTCGTTTCAACCAAGGGCTTCTAGCCTAATGATTACCCCCTTGACTTCCCTATGGGAGGTCTTGGGTTCGAATCCGGGCTGAGGCATATTTGCTGAAGCAAGGTCAGGGGGTTTACCCAGTTGTGGGGTTCCTCCTGGGGTGGGCTCGGGCATACGCTCCAGAGCGTCAAATCCGAGGGAACGGTTGAAATCCTGTCTTGGGTGTCGTTGTACCAAGCCGTTCAAAAAAAAATCTCGTTTCAAGCCGTTCAAAATATATACATATTTCTCCGTATATTACATAATCAACCAATTAAATTACACTTAATTATTGACTCTAACCTTTTACTATATATAAAAACATAGGTATTACATAATAATTAAAAAAAAAAATAGTATTATTTGCGTCACAACTAGATTGCTTCATACGCAATCCGTGAAGTGTCAACTACAACCTTTTATGCGTACGTAATTTGCTTCTTACTGCCTTTGCTCGTGTGTACTTCTCAGAAGAAAGATAAAGCAGAAATTTATTGTCTTGTATAAAACAACTAAGAAGTGTCTTAAAAACATATACTTAAAAAAAAAATGCTCAGATTAAAGTTTTAAAAAAAGGTTAAAGAGTATTACCACTACATCAGTCTCGATCTATTCCAACGAAAAAAGGAAGGTTTTTCCTGACGACCTTTAGTTGGTATAGGCCATTTAGGGCTGTCCAGACGACAAGTCGTGCCTAAAACTGTCGTCGGCATAGATTGGCACCGATAGATGATTTATGTCGTTGGTGTAGGTCTCATTGGCATAGGTGAAGCTGTCCCCACGACATGTCGGGATAGCCCTTAGCAAAAATTCGACGTTTAGGCGATTGGTACTTTTTTCTAATCAGACCTGTGCCGATGACTTGTCGGTGGGACAAACCGAAGACATCTTGAACGGATTCTTAATATAATTGAAGAAAATTGGGGGGGGGGGGTGTTTTTGGACAAAATCTGTGCTGGATAGACTTCTAGTTGGCATAGGTAAAATATTATGGCGCCAAAAGGCCCGCTTTTTTTTTTCTAAGGTTGTAAGGTTAGGGAAAAATTCAAGGAAGCCAGTACCGACTACCTTGGCATCGGTCATTCTATAACAATGACTTATGATCAGGATAGGGTTAGTCGGTAGAGGCTCCGTTTCTTATACTGTATAGGGATAAAAATATATTTTTTTAATTCCTTTATATACTATTTCACAAGATAACATATTTAAGAAAAATTGTACTATTAAATTGAATGTTTTTTCTTTTTCTATTTTCAGTATAGTGTTGATATATTTTTTTTTGAAAAATCTATTATGTTAACGTATTGTACTGTATTTTTATACGCTATATTTTTCTCTATATTTTTTCATTGAATTTTCTATTTTTTATTTTGATGCAAAAATCCAATAAAATTTTTACAAAATCTAGTACATATTTTAAAAACATAGTATGTATGCCACAATCTAATTTTTTATATATTGATTCTATAATTATATTAAAGATAAAAATGCTCGATTTTGTAATGTAATTTTTAAGAAAAATAATATTGTAAGAGAAAGATGAAATATAAGAAAGTGGTAGAAACCAAACAAAATTCAAAAAAATTATATATATCAAAATTACCATTCTTTACTTTTCCTATTTTCAATATCATAATATATTTCTTTTTAGTCTTCGGAAAAGTTTAACTTTTTATTTTAATCCCCTATGCAACTCACACTATGTGTGTGTGTGTGTGTATATATACACACATGCATGTATCTACGAGTGAGAAAGAATTAACAACTTTCTTTGAATGACTTGGAACGATAATGTTCAAGATTAGGTTTCAATCGTCCCCACATATTTGATGCTCGAAAGTGTATGCTTGAACCCACACATAAGAAACTTACAACTAAGTAAACTCGTGACCTTACTTCAATAAATAAGCTTGGTCCATATTCAAACTAAGGCCTCCCATAAAACAATCAATAGGGTAAACATCATGCTAAAAGCCCTTAGTTGTGACAGATTAACAATTGAAGTTGTGACGTTGTGGGATTGTAGGTGACTTCTTTTCATACATGTGACTGGTTCGATCCTGCAAAACGACCTTCTCTCACTGGTTTCATGTATTCGGAACAATTTTTTGATGCTCATTTTATTTATTTAGAATAAATATAATAAATGAACATAAAAAATGTAAACGAATATAAACGAACACATTACCAAACGTTCATGAACACAAATAAACAAATACGGTATCTACTAATGTTCGTTCACTTTACTAAATGAACATAATTTCTTGTTCGTGTTTGTTCCTTTATTAAACGAACGAGCACAAGTGAACTTCTTTCCGCCGATCAGTTTACAAATTGTTCGCTGAACGTTCGGTTCGTTTACGGCACTAAGCACAATCATACTACCAACACAACCATATATACTACCTACCAACCATCTTAAACACACAATCATACTATTGTTCAAAGATTCAACATAACCACAATCTTTTCTAGCCTATACTAACCAATAACCACTGCTTATAGGGGAACCACAAAGAAGCATGAGAAATTAACTTAAAACTAACAAAATCACTTACCATATCCAAAGGATCAACTTAGGAATGCTTTCTTCAAATACCTAAGGAGTTTCTTTAATACGAAAGTATTGATGGCAACTCTCTTCTTAAGGTCAAGGTAATGGGACAGCCACGATCTACATTACTTGGTTAACCTTTTCATTTTTTCATGAGCCCTCTTGATTGCTAAGAATAAAATCATCCTCCACTTTAAAATTTAAGTCATCTCTTGGCGTTTTTGATATATGTAGATCGACGTATGCTTAGTGGCATTACATGATTTGCACTTTGGAACCATAGGATTGGTAAGTTGAACACCAATAGCCAAAAACAACGATTAATTAATATGGAGATCAACCATAGGGCGTCTACCTCAGTGGTTACTCCTTTGACTTTCTTATGGGGGGTCTTGAGATCGAATTTGAACCAAGATATATTTGTTAAGACAAGGTCAGAAGGTTGTTAGAAATCCATTAAATGACTTTGACCATTTGACACTTATGGTCCTTGTACTAAAGATATCTAATTTGATGGAAGTTAATATCTTGAGGGACCAAAGTGTAACTTATGATGGTTAAATGATCTCAAGTCAATTTGCCCCAAAAGATATACACACATTATTATCTCTCTGCGTATTCTTCTTCATCAGATTCTACAAGAAGAAGATTAACACCATAATCAAGAATTGCAATCTATCATTAACAAGGCAAATTGGACTTGAATCAAGAATCATCATGACATCATCCTCTTCTACTAACAAGATTGAATCATCTTCTACAAGTAAGTTTTATCAATCTCATGTTTTGATTGAACAATATGATTAGGGTTCTTAGATTAATCCTCAATTGTTGATATAATTTAATATGTGGCATCAGAGCCACGGTTTACAATACTAACAATTGATTGCTTAAATATGGATTCTGCGATTCACTAAATTAACGATGAAACCCTCATGAAATTATATATATATATATATATATATATATATATATATATATATATATAGACGCCGGTCTATTCAACTACCCTGAGGAGAAATCTTGACCGTTTAAAATGCCTGAGATTAAATCTCAGCCATTTAAATTCATTTTTAAGGGCAGTTAGAAAGCAGTTTTCAATACTACCACGTTAGAGAAGGGTGTCGATCATGGCATGTGTTACCGGCGGTTTCTTTGGAAGACGCTAGTTAAATTTGTTCTATCACCAAGGTCTCCCTGATCCCCTCTTCGTATATGAATCACTCTCTCACCCTTTATCCCAAATTCTCCATCCATCTCCCCACTTTGTCTCTTTGTATTGCTGATCTCATCAATTGCAAAACCCTATTTACACTCGAAATCTTCTATTCAGGTAACAATTTTTATTAGCAGCTTATCTTTCAAATTTTCTACCCATCAGTTAGATATAAGCAATGTGTTGGTGTCAATTGAAGCCCTAACTGGCGCCTAAGGAGATGGGATTCATTGCTCTCTTATCACAAAAAAATAATAATAATAATAATCAAGGTCAAATAATGTGATTTTAATTCCCAGTTGTTTAATGTGATTTAATTATACATTACGGGTTACATAAGTGGATGTGATGATGTTCTTGCTTCCATTTTTTCAATCTGGTATCTACTTTATGCTTTGCACTTTATGTTTCAACTATGAATGCATCACATTTCAGATTTAGATTAGTGTGATGATCATAATATATACAAATTTACAAGGTAAAAAATTGTTATTGTTGTTTATTTTAGATTAGTGTTTCTTTATATCATAATTCCTATCATGTGGAACCTAGATTTCCAAATTGGTAACACTTTTTTTGTTTTTTTTTATTTTTCAGGTTCGGGAATGCTTTTGATGCTTATGGGTTGTTTGGATGTCTGATTATCAACATTCGATTTTCCAATTATCAATTATTAATCATTAGTGCTCTGTAAATGTGTTCAATTTGGGTCAAATAACTAAATTTAAGGAACTAGTTGTTAAATTTTGATTGTATGCAGACTCTGGCTATGGGAAATCTACTGAAAAGGTTTGCTACCTACCTTCATATATATTGGCTATTATTTGTATAATTTGGTGTAATCCTTTTCTTTTTTAGTAATTATTTAAAAATCATGTTGTCATACTGTCTGTTATGTTCATGCTTTGTATCCTTATTCTATTTCTTTCCCACATCAAAAGAGGGATGCAACTTTGGTCAACCTTCATTCAATTGATGTATTCTTTCTGCAACTGTTGTTATGTAAGCATAAAATTTATCTATTTCTTTGTGATGCATGTTTTATTTTTTATTTTTTTAACATTTTTATATGGACCAGCAGCACCTACCACCATCATATGTTGGATTGATGTCATCACTTACATGTGTGCTTTTATTTGTAAATCCCTGCAGAAATTAGTGTGCCTATTTCTCGAATCAAGATTAAATTTAAAATTAATTGAAGAGCTTGATGCAAAAGAGAAGTCAATACTACCCACATTTTCACCATTTAATTTATATAACCCACTATCAGGCATGAGATGATTTTTTATATATAAATTGTTTTATACCGAACATCTTTTTATTCAAGCAGAAAGTCTTTAGTGGTGGACATCTCAATCCAAACCTTACCTATGTAAAAGAGGTGGTTGTAAGAATGAGACCTGTGTAAACACCCTGATAGTAAGTACCCCACACAAATTTAAATTTGATGCTTCTGTTGATGGTGATGTTGATAATAAAATCTACCTTGGTGAAAGGTAAAACCTTATTTAATTCAAATGTTAACAAGCGGATTTACCACTGGTATTCAAATGTGCCAAATTCAATTATATAGATTATATAATAATTGTGTTTTTTTCCACTGCTATCTATTATTATAGGATAAAAATGTGAAGAAGTATTTGATGATTGTTTACCATATTAAATAAAATTGTATTTTCATTTACAATTGCTGATACTTTCAATTCTTGAGTCAAGATATTTCAAAGTCCCTTGCAAATGCTGGGTTTCGTAGACTACAAGTGCAAATCAGATATTTGTTCAATAAACTCAACTACAACAATAACATAATTTATTAAGTTTTTACCGTCCTAAATATAATTATCAGACTACCCTTCTCTCTAACTAGGATAGCATTCCCTTCAATTGACTTATTTTAAATTTCAAACTACTTAGCAAACAAAAGTCAATTACCTAAAATTACTTTGTAGTAAACTTAAATAAAACCAATACTTATGACTTAATAGTTAAAAATATAACTTAATTTGGTGTCATTATGACATTTAATTACCCGGCCACCGGACGGGTATAAAACTAGTTATTTTAGTCTCTAATCCATTATGTGAATTCTTTTAGTCCGACGCAATCAATGAATATCAGTAAGTTTTATAATCAACAAATCATTTTGTTCAATTTCAATTCAACGAGATTCATGTGAAATCTTTATGCAACCGACTTGGCTTTATTGGATTAATATACATAATGATTTCACCAATAAAGTCAGATCCTTGACAATCTAAAAAGGGGATTCTTATAAATATGTTTCAATATGAGTGGATTACAATTGGATACATAACGATGGGTTTTATGACCGATCAATTACTAAATTGTTTTTCTTCTTTTAATCCATTTTAATATATTGCGGTAATTTTATATCATGACAAGATCATCAATCTTTTATTATAATCCACATGAATTGTAATTGATTATGTGCACCATAAACTATAAACACATGATTTTGTTCAACCCCAATAATTATATAGGGCTTCAACGTACTGTGCAATTGATTTTATTATATTACTTAATCTATCATTTTGATAATTTTGTTTGACCCAATTTATGTTAACTCTGTTAAAAGCACATAATCATTAGTAATAGTAGATGCATGCTAAAATCAAAGAGGAACATTTTCCTCAAGCATTTAATATTTAATTATCTAAGTTGATGTTCACAATTGAAACTGCATTGCCAGTTTTCGAAGTTGGTTTTGAATTATAGAAAACCTGGAATTCAAGATTTTACAGAAAACCTTGAATTACAATCAGCAACATAATGATTTGCTAGTGTATTAAAGATTTTACATACTTATGTACTTCTATATTCACAACTGGAAAAACTTAAAAAGAACTTGCTTTAGTCTTTTTCCCATTTTATTTTAGTGACATATGCTTTACTAACTTGAATGGCTGACCCAACGAGAAGCCATTCGAATAATATAAGCATTAATATTGAGTCACATAATGTACATTGTTTAAATTACTAATTCATGAACCCAACGAGAATTGTTTTAATAATTTAGATAATGGTAATATATATATTTATTGTATCTTATCCAACGATGTTATGCAATAAGTATATTTAATAGAATTATTAATATAACATTTTAAGTTCAATTGTTAACCGAACCAACGGGATGTTGATAATTGAGCAGGATGTGCATTCTTACCTATTATTTGGTGTTAGTAATAGGTTTTATTTTATATCTGACATGTTTTATATTTGTATCCAAATTATTTTTCTGTATAGTCATAACTGAGCATAATGTTTCTTCTTTAAATGCATCAGCATCTACTTTAAGAGCAGGTTCCGGTTATTTGCACGGAATCGAACCTTTAAACGGGAATAACTTTAGTACTTGGTTGGAACAAGTTAAGTTAACTTTGGGATTTATGGATCTTGATTATTCACTAAGACATGATGCTACCCCTCCTCTTGACACTGATTTTACGGTAGAACAAAAGAAAGTTCATGATCAGTGGGAGCATTCTAATAGAATGTCACTTATGGTAATCAAAAATTCAATCTCTCCTACCATTAGGGGATCCATCCCAAATTCTGAAAATGCAAAGGTTTACTTAGACTTGGTTGAGGAACAATTCAAAGGTACTTCAAAAACCAATTCTGGTATCTTAATCCTCAGAATGCTTACAACCAAGTACAGTGGGATGGTGGTGTGCGTGGGCACATCATGATGATGAATGACATGGCTAATCAACTAAAACATTAGACATGGAAATCAGCGAAGGATTTCTGGTTCACTTCAAAATGACATCTCTCTCTTCTCAGTTTGATCTTTTCAAGATCAACTATAACACTCAAAAGGAGAAATGGAAGATGAGCGAGCTGATTGCCATGTGCGTTCAGGAAGAAGAACGCTTAAAACTTGAGAAGCCTAATGTTGCTCACTTAACCACTTCTAATCTCAACAAGAAAAAGGGCTCATTTAAAAACAAGGGTCAGTAGGGAGATAAGTCAAAACCCAATAAGTTCTCTACTCTTGGAGCAAGTACTAGCACATTCAAAGGCACCTCTAAATGTCGTTTCTGCCATAAAAAGGGGCACATTCAAAGGTGTGACAACTAGTACTAAACCGTACGACAAGTCCGTACGGTGTGTGTACTTTCACCATTTACTGTGTGTAAATACAGTACGTAATCAGTTGTGTGACAACAGAACTCGGAAAACAAATCACAGTTGTATGTGTTTAAGTGAAAACTTAAATACAATAAATACAACAACTCAAGAGAAACAACAGTGTTCAAACGAATAACAATAACGAATCGGTTGCAATCTGATATCCATAAATGACAGGAATCAGATGACCGACAATCCAATACGAAAACCAAGTGATAACAGGGGGTTCAGTTGAGTCTGACGGTGAGGAAACACAATTCAAATCAGATTTGCAGTGTCGTTTCTAAATAATAAACTGACAGCGTGTTTGCGTGGGTGACGATTCACACAAACATATCTGTGAGTTTAACGTTCTGAACGATAACTGATAATTAGAAAACCAAATCAGAAAGTGAAACGTACGATCGTGTTCGTACAGTTAGCGCTCAGTACGAAGACGCGCGTAAGTGACGCGATCTGACGAAACGAAAACGAAACCCGACACGAACGATAATAAATTTAATAAAATAAAATATTTAACATTTTACAATTTTGAAACTCATCAGATAATTAAAATAACTTTCTTTTATGTATTACGAATTAATTACGCGTAAAAATCCGGATACGCGACTAAATTACGAACCGAGCAACAAAAACGAACCCGAACTCACTCGGGGTATAAATACCCACCATGAGTTCATTTTTACACATTTAACACATCTTCTTCCTCCCACTAAACCCTAAATCCGGCCACCACCACACCACCACCAAAAACCACCTTCTCTCCTCTATATCTCTCTCATTTCTCAACGAAATCGAGCCATTTTTGAACCCACATGAAGCTCTCATCACCCTCTACATGAAAGTACAACCGATCTAGAACGAGAACCACTGGAAACGAGGTAATCTGAGCTTGAAAGTGACGATTTCTAGGGTTTTTACTCCACTTGTTCGAACCCCATGCAAAGCTGATCTTTAACCCACATCAGCCTTAGGAAAAACCCTTAGAAGGACAAACCAGCAAAGGCCATCATGTTCAGGGTTAGTCAGCTTGAAAACCAGGATGAGCACACCCCATGGTTCGCGCGGCCGAATGAAGAACCCAGCTGGGCCGCATGGCTGAGGTCGAATGGCCAACGCCGAAAGGCTCCATTCGCCACCCAGCCACCACCTTCGGACACCCCCTTTCGCCACTCATACTCCACCCTCATTCGACCATGCTTCCTTCGCCAGTCAACTCATTCGCCCAACCTATACATTCGGTCAGCAACAGTACTCGAACAAGCCTACTCATTCGACCATAAACAACAGGTTTAGAACCACCCCCATGTTGAGACTCCGACTGGTTGTACAGCCAAGGCAGGCCCCGCTTGAATCAAACCAGTAGGCCTAGGCCCATAGTGTAATCAACCCACGCTGTGCGGCCCAAGAGACTTGATTTGGTCCAAACCCTTCGGCCCAAATGCCAACATTAGAACCGAGGCCCATTTATGAGGCCCAAGTGATTGACCTAGCCACACTACTGTTTTGGCAGTGGACTTAGGGAGTTCTTAGCCCAGTCCTACGGCCCAACTCTGTTGTGCAGAAGCCCAAGGAATAAGCCCACACTCCACTTGAACAAATACAAAACCTTTGGCCACGAAGGCTGCTTTGGGCTCAGACCCATCCGGCCAAGCAGTGGCCCACACTCTACTTGACCCAAGAATACGGCCCAAATCTAGTCCCTAACTGTCCCAAAAGAAACAGATTCGGCCCATGGACCCTGCGTTGGCCCATCATGGCCTAATCGGCCCATGATGATTTGTAACCATGTTATCTTTGCTGCCCAACCGATTGGCCCAAGAATCTGGTCAGGCCCACCGAATCAAGACCAAACAGTTGGCCCATTTCTTTTAAGGCTGGCCCAACAGGCCCATATATTCAATATATAAAATCATTCGGCTCAAGGTCCATTAATTCGATCCAAGTGACACTATGATGTAAACTATTAATTAGGTGGAAATCATGTCAAGGTTGACAAAGACAACATGTGTAAACTTAAACTATAAATCTAAGTTTATACTTATGTAGACTTACAAGGTTCTATCAACACAAAACTCAAGTGATGTTATAAATTAAGATGATTTTTAAAACCACACACTTTAACAAGATTCACTTTGAGTACAAACTGAGTCTAAAAGCAAAGTATGCAAATCTTAACTAAAGGGAAGTAAGTGTTAGCAAGATTTCTAGTAAATAATCAAGGCCGAATGATGACCAAGACCGGGACTTGCGAGTGTTAGCCAAATTTGATGGCTAACACATACACACACGAATTCATACGAACTTATACCTACGACTTACAAATTACAAACAACATGAAATCAATACAGGATCGTGAACGCAACAACAAGTACAATCAAGAGCGCGTGCATCCTTATTTAAGCTAAGTCAACCATTACAACAAGGTGAGTTCATATGCCCCTTTTCTTTAATCTTAACTGATTTTAAACACTCGGGGCTGAGAAACATGCTTAACTTTTAATTATTTAAAAGTTTTATGTTTATCATATTGCTTACACTTTAATTAGATAATATTAATTGAATTATTATTATTTATCATTGTATGCATGCGTGCTTGATCATGATATGACAGAGATAACCCAGATGAATATGATAATATAATTTCATAACTCATCAACACAATATAATAAACTAGTTGTAAGATTATATCACACAACACATAGTTATTCTTACAAGGATAAACATTGAGATGAACATAGATGAACATGATGACAAGGAACAAAACACATGAATGATGTGAAGATGACACATCTTTATAACATCATTCAGCACTAGAATTAACTAAGTGTAATAAGTCAAGTGCTTACAACACTTAGCTTACAACTCGAAACATATTACAAGATAACATGGAACGACTAACAACTACCACCTGAGCCGATTAAGTGAAGTAAGGCTATCTCTTACAATAGCTTAGAGGCAACATGGTGACCCTATGGAATGACAAGGAATGATAATCATGATAATGCAACTTCATGATAACAACATCATTCACCACTAATACTAACGATGTGTGATAAGACTAGTTCTTATCATACATGGTTAAACACGAAAACATTTATCACTGAGAGCAGATGACTTATGAGACTACTACTTGTGACATCAAGGATGACATCAGGAAAACCTAATTCCAAGATGTCATTCCCCATACAGGCTAACATTATATTATAAGACTTGATCTTATAACGCCATGTTTGTACTGTAGTGAAACCTATGACACTATACCGGTAATACCTATAAACAAAAAGGTGACAGTGTTAGGGTTAGATTAGATCCGATTTGTGTGAGACCATGAACTTGTGACTATGTAACTAAGAGGTGATATCTATGTGAATTTATGCAATATGATTCTATATGTGCCTATGTGATGTGACTATATGAGCCTATGTGATGCGACTATATGAGACTATATGAGACTATATGAGACTAATGAGACTATATGAGACTATATGAGACTATATGAGACTAATGAGACTATATGAGACTAATGAGACTATATGAGACTATATGAGACTAATGAGACTATATGAGACTATGTGATGAGACGATATGAGACTAGGGAATGAGACTATGTGATGAGACGATATGAGACTATGTGATGAGACTATATGAGACTAAATGAGACTATATGAGACTATGTAATGAGACTATGTGATGAGACTATATGAGACTATATGGGACTATATGAGACTAGGGAATGAGACTATATGAGACTACGCGATGAAACTAGGTGAAATCACGTGGAACAAAAGGGAAATGGATATCTCTAGTTGTACCGCAAGTGGTGTGAAACTTGATTGAGTATGTGGTGGGATAGCGTCTGGGCTCGACCCTTTCTTGATTCCCTATATATAAGCATGCTTGATCAGGTGATACTCTACTTGTACGTATAACTAGGGAAAGGCCATTGGGTGGAACAGGCGAATCAATCATTACAAGTAATCAGTATGACATTGTGACTGTGTGCATGAACATTTCAAGGTTTTCAATTACTTACTTATGAACTCACCAACCTAGTGTTGACTTTGTTTTAAATGCATGTTTTCTCAGGTGACGGACAGGTCTAGATAACCAGCATCAGTGATTAAGCTAGAGGACTCTTAGAAGACCTAGCTTATTTTTGGATGCATACATTTTGATGACATTGTGAATCTATTTTGCATATCTTGTACAGCTACAAGATAGAAATTACACGATTCTTTTGGATTAGATTTACTTAGTTAAATTATGAACACATACTGTGTGATTTAACTTTGTAATTCTATGTTACATGTCATGATTAGCATTTCTCATTATACATCATGTGCCATGCAAACAATCTGATCATCTCGATTATCACCCAATGATATCGCGCCCCGGGAACCTTCCGCCCGACGGGAAAACCCGATCCGTTCCCGCCGGCCTGGGGTGTGACAAAAGGGACTGCCCGAAGTTTAAAGAATGGCTTGCGAAGAAAGGTATTGCCTTAAACCTAATGATTTATGAATCATTTAATGTTAATGTTCCTTCTAATACATGGTGGTTTGATTATGGTTCCACTATGCACATTTCTAATTCCTTACAGGGATTCCGTACAATAAGGAAGCTGGCAAGAAACCAGCAAACGGTTCAAGTGGGAAATGGATCAGAAGCTGAAGTTGAAGCAATAGGGACTCTTTCATTAGTTCTAGAAGGATGCTTCATTCTAAATTTATCTGAAACATTATATGTACCAACTATTACTAGAAACTTAATTTCTTGTCCAAAACTTGATCGTGATGGATATGTTGTTACACTTGGTAATGGTAAATGTATTATTATTTTCGATTCTCGTACCGTTGGTTATGGCCTATTGGATGGTGATCTTTATAAGTTAAGTTTAGATCATGTATTTTCGGAATCCTTATTGTCTTATAATGTAGAAGACAACTTAGTTAAAAATAAAAGGAAAAGAAATATGGAGAATTCATCAAAATTATGGCATAAAAGATTATGTCATATTTCACAAGAAAGAATGAATAGACTTGTGAAAGATGGAGTACTCCCAAAACTTGATTTTTCTGATTTTGAAAAATGTTTTCAATGTATAAAAGGAAAAATGATCAAAACAAATAAGAAAGGTTCCACTCGAAGTATGGGATTACTTGAACTAATCCATACTGACATATGTGGTCCTTTTTCAGCAGGTATTGGAGGGCAAAAGTCATTTATTACCTTTATAGACGATTATTCACGTTATATGTACTTATATTTAATCCATGAGAAATCTGAATCTTTAGAAACTTTTAAAAACTTTAAGGCTGAAGTTGAGAATCAACTTGACCGAAAAATTAAGGTTGTGAGATCGGATAGGGGTGGAGAATACTACGGTCGACACACTGATGTAGGACAAAGTCCGGGCTCGTTTTATGAATTTTGTAAAAGTCATGGTAAAGTAAATCAATATACCATGCCCGGAACTCCTCAACAAAACGGTGTAGCTGAAAGGCGTAATCGTACCCTTATGGACATGGTACGTAGTATGTTGGCCAATTGTAATTTTCCTGACTTTCTTTGGACTGAGGCATTAAAAACAGCCGTCCACATCCTCAATCGAGTTCCTTCAAAATCTGTTCCAAAAACTCCTTTTGAAATATGGACAGGAAGGAAACCTAATCTAAATTATCTCAAAGTATGGGGATGTTCGGCTGAAGCTAAACTGTATAATCCACAGTCCAAGAAATTAGATATGAAAACCGTAAGTTGTTTTTTCATCGGGTATCCTGAGCGTTCTAAGGGATACCGATTTTATTGCCCTTCACATACTACAAGAATTGTTGAGACTATACATGCTGAATTTCTTGAGATGACTGATTTGAGTGGGAGTGTTGATGGTAGGCGAATAGATTTTCAAGAGGGTACTGAAGAGGCACCTATTACTTATGTGCCTATGCCCATTAATCAACCATTTGAATCATCGCTTGATTCCCCAATTCCTCATAATGTAACTAATACCGAGGAACCATCTACTACAAATCCCGTCACATCTCAAGAACTTAATGAGCAACAACCTCAAGAACTTCCACCACCATTAAGAAGGTCTTCTCGACCTAGGCGACCCATAACTTATGATGACTTCGTGACTTACCTTCATGAGACTGACTTTGATTTGGGTAAAGTTGACGACCCTACTACATTGAAAGATGCCATGAATTGTGACCAATCAACTCTATCACACCCCCAATTTTCAACTAACGGAATCATACCGTTTGGGAACGTGACAAACCAGGATCTCAGATCATTAGACATAGCGAAGACCTCTATATGATTTTCAAAACATACTTTGGTCTTTAAAACATAACGTCAGAGTTTTCAAAAGTTGCGGAAGCGTTATAAAACCAGTAACAGTTGTAATGTGTAAAATACAATACAAAGTTTCAAATGTTCAAATCCAAATATGCTAAAATGTTTAAAATGCATGCGACTCTATCTCCTAGTCCATGCCAGCTTTAATGCGCGCCTTAGCGTCCTGAGAAAACATGTAAATCAAGTCAACACAAAGGTTGGTGCATAACACAGGTTTTAATCATTCACAATGTTCAAAACAGCAGTTTGAATATCAAGTTTGTAGATAACATAATCACACATGCACAGTCATGATAGCTAGTCATATAAACTATTTACACAAGTGGTCGACACCGAAGCTGACGAGTTGCCATGCTATAGCATGTTTTTGCCTTAACACTATTGTCTAGCATGAACAATAGCAATGTGTGTGTTTGGTCAGTCAAACACCTGCGTAGATCCCATCTACCAAGTGAGGTTTGTCAAACCCAATAGATCTATCTTCAACTACCACGCTTTGCACTCTGGCAAATTAAACGGTTCGAAAGAGAAGGCTTTGTAATGCTATGTTTGCACTTATTGTAAACAGCTAACTCATGCAAGTGATATGTATCTAAAAGCGTTTGTTGCACATGTTTTCTCCCCCAAAACAGTTAAAATAAGAAAGGGGCCGTGTACGCACCTTTGAGTATTGCAGCAGAATGATCAAACACTCGTGAACTCACGTAGAAATCCTCTACGAAAAATCTGTGGTTTAACAATAATCTAGTGTTATTCGGAATGTCGTTTTATGCTTGAAATCACATACGTGTCAACACACGTATGTTAAAGTGTGAGAATTTTGCATACGGAAGTACGCGTGCTTTTGAAATCGTTTAAATAAAATCCTATACGATTTTATTTAAATAAACGTACATATACGCGATTTCGTTTTCGGATTAAAATATGAATTTTATTATTCTAATGCGTTCATAATCTCGTTACGTTTCCAACGCAACTCGAACCGATCAAATCGGAGTTTAAACGAATAAGTTATGGGCAAAATACTAAAAATAATATTAAAATCCTAAAAATTGTTGGGGCCGGGTTCGAACCCGTGACCCCCCATCCACCGCACTCACCACCTACCAACTCAACTGCTTCAATTTTTGTTAACATACTGATTTCTAATTTGTCTTAACTATCAGGAACACTGAATCCCTTTGCTTAATCATAGCCGAAGCATACAAGTTCTAATTGACTACGAATTCGAATCCAATCAGTTCCAACCCCGTAGGGTTTTTATCATTTAACCTATTTCGAACCTCCCAACCTGGCTTAATTCGATTATTAACTCGTTCAAAGCAAAATCCCCAAAACGTTTCTATTAAAGAACCCTAAAAATCAAAATATTACAATTCGCATTTGTTTGTTAAAATTATCATATGAGTTTCATTACATTGATGATTTCGAAGTTCTCTGCATCGTTTAATTGTTGTTTTAAACATGTGTGATATGAAACCCCCAACTTGTTTTTTGTGATGAACCCTAGGATTAGATATTGCATCATTTGTTGTTACAACTTCGAATTAACGTGGGGATTAGCTTTATCGGCAATTTTAGAAAGTGTGGGAATGATTTATTACCTGGTTTGTTGTCTAATTGATGGAGCTCGATCGTGAACCCTAGTTTTTGGCCACCCCGAATCGAAATCTTCTCTCCGAAAATGTTGGGATCCAATTTACTCTTGCAAAAGCCTCTAATGATGCCGACTAAGATGTTTAGATGCCCAATTTTGTGAAATGTAATCGAATTGATATAGAACGACTATCCTCTTGTGTTTCGGCCCACCCTCTAACGAATTTCTCAACTCGTTGCTTCAGAGACTGAATTGGTGTTTACAGAACTCTCTAAAGATGTCGATTAATGTTTAGGAAGCTTTAATTTGATGGATTGTAGTCGAATTATACTGATTCGATCAAAAACGCCTACGGTTACACTATCACTCAATCATTACTCAACTTAATTTGCTAATCATGGTGATAATTGTGATGATAACTGATTATTATCATTATTAGGAGTTAATGGAATGTTTAATTGGATTAATTACGGCTGATTATCATAAATTTTGATTTTTAACTTATCATTTGTCCGAATTTTGACTTTTACAAGTCAAAATCCCCAATTTGGCCAATTCCAAATGTAATTATTGTAAATTAGATGTTTCTAAACTTAATTAGATTAATTATAAACTTTCTAGTTCAATTTTGTTTGATTTCGTATCGTTTCGGTTAGTACCAGATTTAACGGAGTTAATCCGGATTGCCGAATCGTCACTAATTGAGTCAATTGAAACATTATTGGGCTTGATTAACCCAATTGGGCCTCCTAAATATTATTGGGCCTACCTGGCCTACCTTGGCCTTATTGGGCCTATCTAAACTTCATTGGGCCTATCCTGACCCTATTGGGCCTTCCTAGACTTTATTGGGCCTACACTGGCCTTATTGGGCCTAGCTTTTATTCATTGGGCCTAACTTGTCTTGTTGAGCCCGTGATCTCACCATTTTCAGTTAACAAAGTTAATCCGAAAAGTCGGATTGTCACAAACTCAATGGTTAGATGCCATGAAAGATGAGTTGAAATCAATGAAAACAAACAATGTTTGGACACTTATTGAATTACCAAGAGGTGCCAAAGCTGTTAGTTGTAAGTGGGTCTATAAAACTAAATTAGATCCAAATGGAAACATTGAACGTTACAAGGCACGTTTGGTTGCAAAAGGGTATACCCAAAGGGAGGGAATTGATTATCAGGAGACTTTTTCTCCAGTATCAAGAAAATATTCCCTAAGAATAGTCATGGCCTTAGTAGCACATTTTGACTTAGAATTACATCAAATGGACGTTAAAACTGCGTTCCTAAATGGTGATTTACATGAAGATGTGTTCATGAAACAACCGGAAGGTTTTGAGCCTAAAGGTAAAGAACACATGGTTTGCAAATTAAATAAGTCAATCTGTGGGTTGAAGCAAGCATCCCGACAATGGTACATTAAATTTGATGAAGTAATGAAAAAGCATAACTTCATTAAAAATCAGGTAGATCAATGCATTTATCTTAAAATGAGTGGGAGTAAATTTGTCATACTTGTGTTATATGTCAATGACATCTTACTAGCAAGTAATAACTTAGGCATGTTGTATGATTCTAAAAGATTATTATCTGCTAACTTTGATATGAAAGATCTCGGTGAAGCCTCTTATGTTATTGGCATAGAAATACACCGTAATCGAAGCATTGGGACATTAGGTTTGTCTCAAAAGGCATATATTGAGCGGATACTTAAAAGATTTAATATGCAGCAATGCTCCCCATCTATAGCTCCCGTAGTTAAGGGTGATAGTTTTGGGTCTTTTCAATGTCCTAAATCAGAGGCAGAAATTGATCAAATGAGACTCATACCATATGCTTCTGTTGTTGGAAGCTTAATGTATGCTCAAGTTTGTACTCGTCCTGATATTGCTTATATAACTGGCATGCTAGGCAGGTATCAATCAAACCCTGGCCTAGATCATTGGAAAGCTGCCAAAATGGTATTGCGATATTTACAAGGGACAAAAGAGTATAAGTTAACTTATAGGAGATCAGATGATCTTGAAGTTATCGGCTATACTGATTCTGATTTTGTGAAGTGCAAAGACGATAAAAAGTCTACTTCGGGATACATTTTCATGCTATCAGGTGGGCCCATTTCTTGGAAGAGTCATAAACAACAGTTGACTACCACATCGACAATGATGGCTGAATATGTTGTGTGTTACAATGCCACATGGTAAGATGAATGTATGGAGGAAGTGATAGAAGACCCAGGTCATGGGTTCGATTCTTGATCCCACCTGGTTTTACCGGCCTTTCATCGTCTTGCCTTTGGGCGGGTGCTTGGGTCGGGTTTTCCCCAGGAATTGGTGGCTGGTGGCTGGTGGGCTAGGGGCTCCGTTCGTCTGGACCAGTGGCCAGCTTAAGCATCCTTTAGCCATTGGGGGCCGCTTATGAAGTACTCGGCAGTTGATTAGTTGGCCGTTCAAAAAAAAAAAAGAACAATCATTCTAAAAAGTAGTTGGGATATTAAAGGTTTTTAAGGAACAAAATAAGAAAGAAGAGGTGTCTAGTAAATTGCTATTCTTTTTTTTTTTTTTGAACGAAGAAGGTATCAATCGTGTGAACCAACTATGTCCATGTCCTGTCACCCAGGTCTAGTTACCTGGACTTCCCATGAGCCACCACAACCACCCCAAGAGGAAACCTCACTTGGAAAACCCCCTAGCCCCCTTAGACCCCTATTTCGATACGGGAAAGATTTGAACCCAAGACCTTCCATTTGGAAGACTCTTGGGGTACCATTGAGGCAATGCCTGATTGGTGTGAGCACTACCGTTATGAGAACTCAAATCAGGAGGACTTTGGACATGGTTAAGAAAGAAGTCTGGTGTCTAAGAAAGGTTAAGACGACGGTCAAGTACCACACAAAAGCCACTTAAGGTGTCTTAAGGATAATAAACTAGGACATTACAATGAATGTTCAAATTGAAAGAAAAAAGATAGAAGTAGGATGGAGACGACAAACAACCATTACTATGATGGTGAAACAAGATCATGAAGAAAAGTGAACACACCACTTATGGAAGAGTGTTGAAAAATAAACAACATTTATTTATTACTAGTACAAAGGTCTTAGTGTCGTTTGTCTACAATTGTGTATTAGAATCATTTATATAAATATAGGAAGTCCAAAGGCCCTAGTGTATAAATAGTTAAATACAAAGTTAAAAAATCATTTGTGGTGTATAAACAACCAAAGGGTGGATGTCTGTGTAGTGAGTAGAACAGATATCGTATAACTAGTTTGTATAATTAAAATTCAAGCGTGTGAATTACTCTTTATTCTTTCAATCTAAACTTTGCTTACAAACATGATCTTCAGGACTAATGTTATAAAACCCACTAATTCTTGTTTTCACTAATAGTGAAGTAAATGTTGATGACAAGTTCCTAACAAGGGATAACTTAAAGGTCAACATAGATAAGATTTCATGTGTGGATGACGAGGACACACTAAATTCAATATTAGATTATAGTTTAAGTAGTTTTTTTTTTAATGTTGTAGAAATCGCTAGTCGTTAGTCGGCCGGTGGGGTGGGGAATATGGATTAATCAGGATTAGTTTAAGTAGTTTTTTAACTTTAGTTGTTTATATAATTTTTTTTTAGTTTTCGTTTTAATTTATGTAATTTTTTAATTTAAATATAGCTTAATTATTATTTATGTTTATATTCATTTTTATATTATAAAATTTATTATTTTATTTATACCAAATGAATGCGAAAGTATGCTATGGACGCGAAAAATATGGTATTTGAAAGAAAAATATTATATATTATAAATATTAATAATTATATAATATGCAAGATTTGGTCAAAAAAAATGGCGTACAGCCGTAATAATTAGGGGTGTCAATCGTGTCGGGTTGGCGGGTTAGCGGGTTAACAGGTTACGGGTTGGCGGGTTGGTGGGTTGAATTTTGCAACCCGAACCTGACCCATATATTTATTCGTGTCAAAGTTTTCAACCCTAACCCGGATTGACATAAATCAGGTCAACCCGAACCTGACCCGTTTAACCCGTTTATATAAATAAATCAAACTAATTTAAATATTGTAACTTGGTTGTTGCTTAAAAGTACATCAATAATAAAGTGCTTAATATTTGTGCAGGAGTAAAAAATAGTTAGTATAGTATTTTAACAAAAAATTAATATTATTATAACTAAAAATATAATTATGTAATCATAATTATAAAGTATGAAATTTAAAATAAAATGGTTTGTTAATAAATCAATTAAAGTATGGTAAATAATAAAAAAAAACAACTAAATATACGTTATAAGAAAGAAAAAAATAAAAAATAATAATTTTGAAACCTTAAACGGGTTAACGGGTCAACCCGTTTATAAATGTGTCAACCCGAACCCGACCTGTTTTATAAACGGGTCAACCCGAACATGACCCGTTTTTTTAAACGGGTTATACTTGCCAACCCAAAACTTGGTTATTTTCGTGTCGTGTTCGGGTCGTGTTTCAGGTCGTGTCAAGAATTGCCACCCATAGCCGTAATAATAATTTTTAATAAAAAATATTTATTTTATAATATTAATAATAATTAAATAATTTATTATTTAACACTAATATACTAATCAAAGGCTTATAGCCTAATGGTAGAATTCTATATAAGAGGTCTTAATTCAAATCCGGACAGAAGCATATTTGCTGAGGCAAGTTCAGTTTTACCTAGTTGTGAGGTTCCTCTTGGGGTGGGCTCGGACGTACACCCCCTGAGCGTCAAATTCGAAGGGACGATTGAAATTCCGTCTTGAGTGTGGTCGTACCAGGCCATTCAAAGAAAAAAATATACTAATATATTAATTGCTTTATAATAATTAAATAATAATTATTAATTAACTAATAGTCAAAACTTTTGCATGCATTTTGATTTATTGTTTTAGGATTAACTAACAGCCGTTACAATTAGTTTTTTGTTTATGTTTAGATATTCGTGGTTCTATCACCACGGCAGGATCAGTCTAAAAGACGACTACTTATAATTAATTAGATATCAATTAGAGGTGACAATTTTTACCAATGTCAAAGGAAATGAGTTGTTTTGGGTAAACAATTGTAATATAATGGGTTGAAATTGGTAACATCATAATATTGAATGGGTTGAGATGAGTAGCACTTGAACACAATACGGGTCAAGACGGGAAACAAAAAAAGTATGTAAATACAATGAATTCAAACATTTAAGAATGATTAATAACATATTTAAAAAGAAAATCACTAAAAACTATCCAAATGAACTATTTGTTTACTTATAACAAATCTAAAGTTAAATTAAATTGATGTTTTTTAAGAACGATACATTTAGACGCGAACTGATTTTGCCTAAAACTCGTTCTGATCCATTACCCAACCCAACCGTTTACCAGACATAATATCAATATCTATATTGATAGATTGGTATGACTTAATATATTTTTTGACATAACTTTAATCGATTAAATACCGTTTTTTATACTAATATGGGGTAACCGCGTTAACCCCTAGTTTGAAAGAAAAATGAAATATACAAGTGAAGATTAACAATGTAATGCGACACTCGAGTAATAACGAAATATATGGTCGTCCGATTGCTTTATTCTTTTTCAGAACGTGACAAGCAAGAAGCGACGATTTCATTTACAAATCTCTGAATATTATAGTCCGATGAACCACCGGCGATGAGTGCCTCACGCGCCGCCGTCTTCAACGCCAACGCATTCTTCCTGAACTCCTCAGATCTCGGCCCACTCATAACCTCTTCCACGCATCTTCCAACATCCTCCCAACTAACACCACCGCCAGAATCCTTCTTATTCAACTTCACACCAACACCCCAAACATCCGTCACGAGCTTAGCGTTTGTCGGCTGATCGGTCCACTGCGGACAGGCAACAACCGGTACACCTGCGGCTATGCTTTCCAGCAATGAGTTCCACCCACAATGGCTCAAGAAACACCCGACCGACGGGTGCGATAACACCGCGGCTTGCGGGCTCCAGTTCACAAATAACCCTTGTTCCTTGATCTCCTTCAGAAACCCCAATTCAAGCGGTTCTTGATTTTCCGGTGACCTTATTACCCATAGAAACGGCCGTTTTGTTTGTTTCAGGCCAGCTGCTATGCTCTCGATTTCTTTTTCCGACGAAGAGATTAGAGACCCGAATGAGATGTAAACAACCGATGAGAGATTTTGTTTGTTTAGCCAATCGATACAAATACTCCCGTCATTCGATTCAACAAGATCGAAACCGGCGTCTTTCTCCTCACCCAAAATCGTCGCCGGAACTATCGGTCCGACCGGCCAAAAC
This sequence comes from Mikania micrantha, assembly GCA_009363875.1. NCBI lineage: Eukaryota > Viridiplantae > Streptophyta > Magnoliopsida > Asterales > Asteraceae > Mikania > Mikania micrantha. The sequence continues at coordinate 17,860,891 of CM018682.1, read as the reverse complement.
ACATGGCCGGCATTATTTAGCGACGTGATCACATCTTTCTCGAGCTCCATGAACGAATTCCCAAGCACCCACTTCACCTTATGCATGTTGGAAAACATAAACACTTTGTTTAGTATGCTATCAAAGCTACGGAACGTATTTGACGGAAGAACAAACGACGGTAACTCATCCGGGCCAAAAACGGGCAGTCCGGGCAACTTAACGCTCCTGTTCGGGTCACTTTCGGTCGGGAACTCATTGAGTCGATTGTAATAACGATGATATATCTGGTACAACGCGCATGGTTGGATCCAAAGCATGGCGTTTGGTACATCCAACTCAGCTGCCACGTCAGCGACCCACGGAACGAAAGGCGTGTGGATGATGCATGCGAGTTTACATTGATGTGATCGGATTAGGGTCAAGAGGTTAATGGGTCCAAACTCGCTAAGGGTGTCCATGTAGTGGTCCATGTTAGCCTTTCGGTTGTAGTCGATTGGTAGACCGTCTGAGAAGAACTCGAGGCGGACCCCGCCTACGAGGGTTGGGACGGATGAGATGTTTTTGTGGGCGTAACTGGTGGTTGCTAGCGTGACATTGAGCCCCTTAGCGACAAGACTTTTGCCTAGTCGTAGGATGGGGTTTATGTGACCTTGAGCAGAAACAGTAACAAGAAGAACGTTTGTGTGTTGATTGATTTGGTCACTAAAATTAGGATTCATTTTTGAGGTTGAGAAAGATTTGGGTGGTGTGAATGAGGGTGTCATACTGTCATACATGCATTTATTTATAGTGTGTTGCGGCCAATGTGGGACTAGCCCACTTGGTAGAGGCTTGCCTCTTAGAATGGAAGGTCATGGGTTCAATCCCATGCAATGGTATAATTAAAAGTGTAAGGTGTAATTTAGGTGGGAGTAAGCTTAGCCGTTAAAAAAAAATAAATTATAGTGTGTTGCGTAACATGAAAAGTGTACCAGTCAATTACGTTGACCAAATATTGTTCTTTCAAATTAAAAAAATAACCACCAATAAGGTTTTGCCACGGTGGTACCTTATGGCTTTCCAAATAAAAGGTCATGGGTTCAAATCCATCTCAAGACGAAATATGGGTAATTGAGAGGTCAGAGGGTTTTCCGGTGCGGTTTCCTCCAGTGGTGGTGGTGGGGGGTCTCAACGGAGGTTATGGTAACTAAATCTTGGTGACATAGCTTGAAAATCAGTAGTTCACACGTTGAGATCAAATGTCGTTCAAAAATAATGTGACCACCAATAAACTTCAATTCCTGTTTAGCAAAAACATGTTTTATTGAGGATAAGATAAATAGTTTTTTTTTTTAACGGCATTTGATCTCAACGTGTGAACCACTGATTTCCAGGCCACGTCACCAAGGTCTAGTTACCATGACCTCCATTGAGACCCCACCACCACCCCAGGAGGAAACCGCACCGGAAAACCCCTGACCTCTCAAGGACCCCTATTTCGCCTTGTGAGGGATTTGAACCTGTGACCTCCCACAGGAAAGTCAAGGCGGTAACCATTAGGCTAGAAACCCTTGGTTATAAGATAAATAGTTAAAACAAGCATCTTTGGTATGTTTTTAAGTTATACTTTCCTTTAATATATAACTTGTCTCATTAAAAATAAACATTAAAATTTCCAATATATGTTATGCACCGTTACTAAAAAATAAACAATTTTTTCCTACCCAAAAAGTCATTAATGACGTTTTTTTTAATCTTGCATCCAAATCATTTAAATATGATATGATACGTCCAGAATTGTTTATTAAATAAGTCAAGAAATGGAGCCTCCGTTAAAAAGGTAATACCTAAGAGAATTAATTTATTCGTCGCCCCTGTATGTATGTGTATATATATAATATAGTGGTTGGATTCAATAAAAATATATTATTTAAAAAGAGTAACAACCAATAGAAATTTAAATGTGACATGTTAAAGTGTTAAACACAAATGCAATATAAAAAATATTTAGTGCAAAAAATCAAAAATTCAGTAAAAATCAAAAATTCCGTAAAAAATAAAAAAATAAATGACAAAAAAACAAAAATACAAGAAAAATTCAGTACAAAAAATAAAATTATAGTATAAAAATAAGATTTTATACATAGATTATTGTTAATTTATTTTTTTTCACATGTCAAATGTCAAACTGATATTGGTTCTAACCATTTTTAAGCAAAAATATTTTTTTATTTGATTATTCTCCTATGTATATGTGTATACATTTTTTCCCAACTTTGAGAATAAAAGTATCTTTTGGATTTGCTTCGTTTAGTTCACAAATAAAAGAAAAATTAAACAAGTTTTTCTTTCTAACGAGAAAGTGACAAATATTGTTATTTTGTTTTTTTCATATATATAATGGAAATACATTAATATATGCACAAAATAACTTTTCAAAAGCTATTAATTTCTGAATCAAGATCGTTTTGTCTACCACATCACTTACACATACGAGTACGACATTTTGGGACCGAGTCACGTTATTGCAACACACATGCTTTGTTGTTGACGTTTTCTTTCTGTTGTCAAAATGTCTACTAAATGGTCAATATGCCATTTGATACCGAAGGAGTTGGGTTTACAGTTTTATTATAAAACAATAATCAAATATAAATAATAACGATTCTTTCGTTACTAGTAAGAAATAATCTAGTACATTACCGGTTACAAGACTAAAATAAAAGAATATAAATTACTAATTTATATACCAAACTTGTTTTGATCCATGTCTTCGTTGGGTACTCTAAATAGTCTCCTTGATTAGAGAAAGATTAACGCTGAGTCTTCAATCAAGCATCTTGACGAGCCGGCAACAAATGCTTCAATACGTTTATGTCTTCCACCTATTCTTCATTAACATAGAATAAGCATGTTGATGATTATGGTTGAGACACATATTCAATTCGCTTCCCTTAAAACAGATTTCGCGACTCTTCTCAAGACGAACGCGTCTGTCTCCCAGGGTACAACAACCGAAACAATATGTGTACTGCCGAAGATGGTTCTCACACTCCAGATAGCTCAAAGTATAGTTGTGTCTAATATATGTGGAAAAAGAATAAGTTGTTGATAGAAATTGTGAGTAATCATCTCAAGATTTGTCATGTGAATGTGTGTATTGTTAAATTCCTTCTCATACCAAAATGAACTACTAAAGTTCATATATATACACACAAAGATGAAACTTATTCACCCCAATTTATTATTGTCATAAACATGATAATAATATGTCATAAACATGACAATTAACATGTCATAAACAACATAATAATATGTCATAAACATGACAATTTACTTGTCATAATTCTCACATTCATCTTAGCTATATTTTGGATATGGTTTGGTTCATTGTGATACTTTCATATGAACACAAACCTATAGATAAATACTTATATAACACGTATATAAATATAATTATTTTGGTCTAAAGTCAGTGAAAATACATTTTACAAATAATTTTCCAACAGATACATGGCACATGACAATTGATATTTATTTATTCATTTATTTTCTTGCTAAAATTAATGATAAAAAACGGATTTTGGGCTATGATAGATATTTCGTTTTTTCTTTTTGAATGACAAATATATTTAACACCTAAATTACTTCAAACTAAATTATATCATTGTATGTAATTGAGCCTATGATCACCCATTTTAAGAGACAAAGTCTCTACCAAAATATGTCAGATTTTTTGCAATATAAATTAAACACTATGAATGGATTAAATACGTTACATGCGTAGTTACCTATTGTCTCTAAACTTGCATGCAACAAATTTTCAGATATAATAGCACATGAAAAACCAAAAATTAAATGTCTTTTTTCATTAAACGGATAAATAAAGCTTTGTGGATTGTTTGTGTTAAAACTTGCAATTTCAAATCATCAAAGCGAATTCGACTTTTGGTTGATATTTTTGACCAAATATTGTTGCAATGTAGAGTGATGTCTAATTAAATGCTTAAAAATCAACAACGTTAGGTGATGTCTAGTTATTAATGCTTTAGAACATTCATTTTTAGAAGAGAGGAAAATTCTTTAATTATTACTTATTTAAAACGTTTATATATTTGTGATTTTTCTTTAACATCATCTATCTTTATCTGTGTCTGTGTCTTTCATTTTCCTTTATTTATCTACACAACAAACTCGAGTACCATGTATGATGTCAAAACGCAAAAATGTTTCATATACACCTTTATAATAAAAAAAAAATACTTTGAACAAGTCGAGCCATGGGCGAAGGATACAAGAGACCGGGGGGGGCGACCGCCCCCCTGTTTTTTCGCGTAGTATTGTATATTTCCCGATGCGTAGTGTAAAATTTTTTAAAAACCTTTACTTCGCCCCCCCTGGGAAATTTTTTTTTTATTTCCCCCCCCCCCCCCCCCCCGGGATCCTCGTCAAGCTTCGCCGCTGAGTCGAGCATCATGTCAGATGATGCCATCTGGGAAAAAAATCAGGGAATTCCACAAGTAATTTTGTATGATATCAAAAGACAAAAAGAAAATTAAGTCTATAATGCCACTATCTATTATAGAAAAATTGAAGACTTTTAGAAAACGTTAATTTAATTGTAAGAATTTGAGTGTAATTAAAGAAAAGTTATTATTTAAATATTATATAAATATATATATATATATATATATATATCTGTGTGTGTGTTCACTACAATGCTCATTTCAATATACAACATTTTTTTTATATTAATATATTTTTAATATATTAAAAATATGTAAAAAGTGTATTTAATATGAGTTTTTTTTAATATGAGAGAAACATGAAAAATCAAAGTTGATGTACTTTATAAAAATATGACGTGTTTATAAAATTTTGATTTATTAGAATAGCTAGATTAACTTGGATTAGAATAGATTAGATAGATATGTATACATAATGTAAAATACATAAAGAGGAAAGATAAGTTAAAAATTCATTTGAGTTGAAAAAATTCATGAAAATCTAGCTACGTATATAAATGCAAAAAATGTGTATTTTTTAATTTTAATATATTATTTTTATATTAAAAATTTTTTTTATTAGAAAAATATGCAAAAAGTATATTTAATATGAGATGTCGATAATTATTGTATATAAAGCTCAATTTTTTTTTTGTGTTTATGACTTTATGTATGTATTACATGTTGTTATAAGACAATATAAAATATAAAATAAAAATATATTTGTTTGTTACAAATGTGTTATATATTTAATTTTTAGTGTTACACATTGAAAAAAAAAAGTCATTTTGTAATATATTTGTTACAAATACTTATAGTTTTTTTTTTACTTTTTTAATTTTATTATATTAAAATATATTTAATTCTTAAATATAAAAAAGAAAAAACTTTCAATAATATACATAGTTTTCATAGGTTTTCTTCATTTAAGCGAGTTTTTCAAATTATATTTTCTTAGCAAGTGTATAACACAACCTACAAAATGTGAGTAACCTATTTTACGAGGCATTGGCCCTTAAATAGGACATCCTAAGCTAAAATCCACAAAAGGTTTTTTATTCAAGAGTAATTTATAAGTATATGGATGTATCGTTTTAAATTTTAATACACACACACGTGTGTATATATATAACAAAACCAACAGCACGACTTTCAAGTCAAGGAAATTAATTGTAAAATGAGGCATTAAAATAATAAAATAACAACGTATGCAATGACGCAACTTTGGGTCTTATGTCGTCTTTCAATTCATTGCACGAATGGCGAATATTTTTATTTCATAATTAAACTATAACTTACTATGTTACCTGCGCGTTGCGGCTAGTATTCCGTTACGATTCCGTATATCAAAATGAATATATGTGTTTCTATTGTAAACATGTTCGTTATGCCGATATGAATATTTGAACATGACAGCTTTAATAACATCATTGATATTAAAATGCATACAAAGCAACCGGCTACAAATAAATATAATCATAACTATTATTCGACAACGTAAGAATATGTTAAAAACTTATATAACATTAAGAATATGTGTGTAATGTTAAAAGGATAATTTAAAGTAAGTTCAAATTTCAGAGTGAAAACTGAATTTTATATTAATTGCAAAGCATATAGTTGGACATAGTGTTGCAAGTTGTGTACCAAGATAAATAGTGCTCATGTGAGTGAATACCGACTTTACTTTTTAATATATATACTAATATATTTTGCTTTTAACGAAATTACATGTTTTGTCTTTGCGCACTACTTAATATACCTCAACTAAAATTTTTAATCGTTAATTTTTTGGACGGGTAACAGTGTAACACAACCCAAACAAAATTCTTAAATCTATAGCAAAATGCACCATAAATAACAAAATTAGGAACTCTATTGTTTTTAACTCAACGAGCAATGATCAAATAAAAAGTTTATTTTGCCTAAGAATGCTAAAAATGATTTTTAAAATCTCTAAAACTGACACAAAAGAACTCCGATTGAAATCATTTCGATGACATTGGAATTGTTTCATCGAATCTTACAATATTTGTCAATAAAACAATCACGCCAATAAAAAAGTCACTAAATTTCAGTAAATAATTTGACAAAGTTAGCCTAGCATTAATAGTATTAGCAAGATAATACGTGTTTGTACTTCGTTGTATCAAAGTAAACCAAATACTCGAGGGCGACTTCGTCTATGATATCGTCAAAATTAGGCGATTATTAAAAACATTGTTTGATCCCACAATGCAAAAAATCATGTCAAATCCAAAGAGTATGGAATGACATGGCTTCAAGCATTATGCTTGGGTATGGATATTCACCCTTGTTGGTGCTGACCTTGGCAATGAGACAATTTAGCTCCTCTCAATGTACTCAATAGTTGCTAGATAGTCGATCTAATAGACAAAGTAACTCAAGTAAGGGATTAAAGCTCCTAAAAATATAAGGGCCTTCAATTTTTTCAAAATTTTATATTTGTAGTGGGATTTTTTTTAACTTGTGGACTCTGAATGTGACATCCAGTATCTGATCGTCCGGCCAGTCCGTACGGTATGTGTACTTTCACTATTTACTGTGTGTAAATACAATGCACGAACAGTGTGTATGATAACATAACTCTGAAAATAAGAAACAGTTGTACTTGGTTAAGTGAAAACTTAAACACCGTAAGTACAACAACTCACGATAAACAATAGTTGTATGTATTTAGGTGAAAACCTAAGTACAAATTAATACAACGAATCAAGAGAAACAACAATGTACAGGTAAACAACAAGAACATGTCGGTTGCGATCTGATATCCATAGATGGCAGGAATCAGATGGCCGATAATTCATTTTGAAAACAATGAGAAAACAGGAAGTTTAGTTGAGTCCGTCAGTGAGGAAACACAATTCAGAACGTAAATGCAGTGTTATTTCAGAATAACGAACTGACAGTGTGCTTGCGTGGGTGACGATTCACACAAACATATCTGTGAGTTTCGAGTTATGAAATGATGACTGAAAAGTAGAAAACAAAAGTCAGAAAGCAAAACCATCGTCGTGTTCATTTGGGTGACGATTCGAACGAATACGCGCGAAAGTGACGCGATCTGATGAAACGTTTAAAATAATCGGTTTCGAAAAAAATAATTCAAGAAAATAAAATGCAAAAGATTTACTAGGAATAACCACCTTTTAAATAATTAAATAAAACCTTTTTATTTTAAAACACGAAAATAACGCGCGTAATGTGCCGAAAAAGCGATGAAACCGAGAAACGAGCAACGAAAACGAACCCGAACACGCACGGAGTATATATACTCTAAATGAGGCAACCACCTCATTTATTTCACCCTCTCTCTCTCTCTAAACCCTTAAACCCGGTTTTCTCTCTCTCTAGAAAAACAAACCTTCAAATCTTCATATCTTGCTCATTTGTGGATGAAATCAAGTGTTCTTGGAGTCCAAACGTAGCTACAATCATCCTCTACCTAGAAGTACAACCGATCTGAGGATTTATCCACTAAAAATCGAGGTAATCAGCTGTTAAGGTCACGAAAAGTTAGGGTTTTTCTCCCTTGTTCGACCCAAACATCCAATCGGCTTAGAACTCTTATACACACACCCTACACCTTCGAGAACTCTTTATCACTTAACACTACCATGTAAACAACCTTAGGACAAGAGATGTTCGATGGTGATGATGATGAAGGATAACCGAAATGCAGGGTTCGTGGGACAGCAGGTGACCGAACCTGTGCATCCTGGCCGAACCTTCATTGTCACGAACCAGGGAGGAACGAACCTTGTACCTAGCCGAACCCCTGCTCCACCGAACCTATGCTCGGCCGAATCTCTTGCATGGCCGAACCTCAGGAGCCACGAACATGGGGTGATCACCGAACTAGGGGTGTTCACGAGCCGAACCGAGTCGAGCCAGGGGTCAGCTCGGACTCGGCTCCTTTTTAAACCGAGCCTGGCTCGGATTGTAAACCGAGCCTGAAATCTCGGCTCGGACTCGGCTCGGCTCGTTTTTGGCTCGGTTTTTACATAGCAAATTTAATATTTGAATCGCATTCACATCAACTCGGCTCGTTTCTCCATTGAGTCCTGACTTCTACAAAGGCTACATGCGAGAGATGTCTGGCTGTGACCATGTTAGATCCGACCTGCATGTGGCTGAGACCAACCGTCATATGGTTGTAACCGCACGTGAAACGTCTGGTATGAGGACTGTGGCTCCAATATATTTGGGAATTATGGTTTGAGAAGTAAGAGTAAAAAGACGTGAATATGTAGAATTGAGAATTAAGAATATGATTTAGGAATGAGGGATTAGTGAAACACGTGATAATTGAGATTCATTCCATATTTCTATCCTCTTTTCTTTTATTTTTTTTTTCTTTTTTCTTTTTTTATCATACTTACAAAATAACACTAAAGTATATTTATTATTGAAAGTAACTCTATAATTTTATATTTTAGTATATAGCATGTTGTACAAACGAGCCGAGCCACGAGCCGAGCATACGAGCCGAGCAACGAGCGAGCTACGAGCCGAGCCAGCGTTGGCTCGGACTCGGCTCGTTTATAAAACGAGCTGGCTTGGTTCGGCTCGGTTACAAACGAGTTTTATCCGAGCCGAGCTTTATCCGAGATTTTTCCGAACGAGTTACGAGCCGAATCCGAGCTTCGAGCTTTTTGGACAGCCCTACACCGAACCCAAAGGGAGCAGCGAACCTTCCCCTCCATGCAAACCTTTATGTTAGCCGAACCTGCATGGACGAACCCTTCATGAATGAACCTGTGGGGCTGTTTGATCCAGCCATGGCCAGCGAACCTAGGACCAACACCAACCGGCCCCGCCCAAGAACCAACCAGTCGGCAAACCCAAGGCCCACTGATTTGGCCCAATTATTCAGCCCATGGACATATTATTCGACCCACAACTTAGTCGACCCATGATCAATTAGTCAGCCCATGTCACTAAAATGGAAGCTACACACTTGAAAGCAATCATAAAGAAACATGCATGGGAAGATTATAATTTTACTACAAAGTTGGTAGATAGGATTAAATTACAAGGTTCTATTAACACAAAACCCAAGTGAATGTTTATTAACTAAAATGGTTTTCAAGACTACACATTATAACAAGGTTCACATAGAGTACAACATGAGATCAAAAACAAAGTATACTAACCTTATCTAAATTGAATAAGTGCTAGTAATATCTCTCGCAAGCGAATCAGGGCTGAATGAAGACCAAGACTCACAAGTGTAAGCCAACTCTAGGGCTAACACATACACGCACATAAATCACTACAACTTATACTTATAAATTACATACAACGTGAAATTAATACAGGATCGTGAAAACAACAAGTACAACAATGAGCGCGTGCATTCTTGTTTATACTTAGTCAACCACATCAACAACAAGGTGAGTTCATACGCCCCTTTTTTTAATCTTAATTGATTTTAAACTCTCGGGGCTAATAAACATGCTAAACCTTCTATTTATTTAAAAGTTTTAGTTTAATATATTGCTTATACTTTGATTAGATAATATTGCTTGATTTATTATCATTTATCATTGTATGCATGCTTGTATGATCATATTATGACAGTGACAACTAAGATGAATATGATAATATAACTTCATAAATCATCAACACAATAGAATAACATAGTTGTGAGATTCTATCTTATAACGTTTAATTATTCTTACAAGAACAGACATTGAGATTATCATAGGTGAACATGATGACAACAACAACAACACACCTGAATGATATGAAGATAATATATCTTCATAATATCATTCAACACCGGAGTTAGCTAAGTGTAATAATACAAGTTCTTATAACACCCAGCTTATAACTCAGTGCATACTATAAGATAACACGAAACAAGTTTCATCCACCACCTGAGTCGACTAAGTGTAGTAAGACTAGCTCTTACCACGCCTTAGTGACAACAGGGTGACCATATGGAACAACAAGGAATTATAATCATGATAACAACATCATTCACACAACAATTAACATCATATAATAAGACAAGATCTTATATAACTTTGTTAACAACAACGAGAACACACAACATTGAGAACGAACAACATTGGTGAACACAATACAATTGATTACTATTGAACTGTCTGTATTATACCATTTCAATCATGTGCCATGTATTCAAGTTTGATCATTGTAAGTCCCTTCACAAATCGCTGACCAGTTAATTTGACGTGACTAAACCGACGATAGCATAGTGGTACCATAGGTCTGACAAACCTCCAGCTTGTAGGGCAGGTATGTTGATCGTATTACCATTTGGCCGGTAACGTATGATCGGTGACAGGGCGACGAACAGTCAGGGTCTGGTAAGCGACACATGGTGATATTAATCTGCAGTTATAATTGTAATTAATCCATCGTTTCCTGTTGACTAGTAGACTGGGGAATGTATTTTCTCTCAAGTTATATTACCAGTAACCGATTCGATGAGGCCTATGGAAACACAAAGTGGTAGAGGTAAATCGGATGCATTGTAATCTGATTAAGTGAGGATTACAACGGATTCCTTTTAGGCTCTATGCACTCCAAGTTGAGAACAAATATCAATTTGTTAACTAACACTCTTATTATTTAAAAGTGATTAACAGTTAACCCACAAGAATAGAATAATAACAAGGATCAGATTAAATTAATCTAACTTCCTTAATACATTGAGGGTATCAATACTTCGATTTGATAACTAAACCCCTTTCGACATATTATTCTACAAATGATACAATGGGTGATGAACATAACAGACAGGGGAATATCAACGGGTTGAACACGTGAAATGAAAATGGGTATCTATAGTTGTATTGCAAATGGTGTTAAGTTTTATTAGGTATGTGGTGGGACGGTGGCTTGGGCTTGTTCCCCTACATATGCCCTATATATAAGCATAGCTAATAGGATGAGACACTACTTGTAAATATAACTATGGAGAGACCATTGTGTGAACAGGCGAAGCAAACTATTTACAAGTAACATGTATGACATTTTGACTGTGCATGTGAACAATTCAAGGTTTTCAATTATCAAACTTATGAACTCACCGATCTAGTGTTGACTTTGTTTAAATGCATGTTTTTCTCAGGTGACGAACATGTTTAGTCATCAGACATTCAGGGATATAGCTAGTGGACTTTTAGAAGACCTAGCTACATTTTGTGTCGTGCATATTTTGGATTGACAAAACAATGAATCATCTTTTGTGAATCTTGTACAATTACAAGATATAAACTTATTAATTCTTTTGATTAGATTTACTTAGTTAAATTATGAAGAAACAATGTAATTTAACTTTGTAATTCTATTTCATTGTCATGTTAGCATTTCTCATTTATATATCATGTGTTATGCAAACAATCTGATCATTTCGATTATTAAACGACATCGCTCTCCGAGAACTTTCCGCTCGACGGGAAAGTCGATCCAGCCTTCCGACTCGGGGTGTGACACTGAAGACAATAGAAGATTTAACAAAGACCCACATAAAAAGCCTTCTAATATTCAATTGGTGAAGTTTTTTTTTAAAAAAAATTGATTATGAACATTTTATTAGAGAATTTACATTTAAAAAAACTAGAAAAGTATTTAAATGTTTTATACATTTAAATATAAACAATTTTTTTTAACTCCACCAGATATAAACTTTTGGTTTATTTTTGTTGGTCCCAAGCCTAAATAAAAAGGATGAAGGTTTTTAACGTAACCATACTAGTTATAAACTTTATTTTTGATGGGCCTAAACCAGATATAAACTTTTAGCCTATGGAACGGTTGAGCCGGCGTTTGATGCTACTAGACATCCTGAGAAAGCCATGCATGACATTATGCCCCTAGTATATTTGTTGAATACCACTATGTCGGCATTCTCAAATATCTTTTGTTCTAGAGCACAATCACAATTTTACAAAAATAATAAGTGAAATGGTAAGGCTGTAACAACTGTTGAATAAATAAAAATAATTCATTTAGTGAAAATAATAATTATAAACATAATAATATCATACCTTCACAGTAACTTCATATATTCACCTCATCAATTGCAACTAGTTTTGGACACTATTTGATGAATTGTAGATTTATACTTCTATAAAACAGTGAAACTTTGTTTACCTCTTTTGTTGAAAAAATTCAAACTCTTGCTACAAAGCATAGTTGATCAACTCATACGAAAATGAAGCCTAGAACATTTTCAATGGCATCATCTAGAAAAATAATCAAATACCAGACGTTCGTTAGCAGCCACATGATCCTGGTTAAATTATAAAAAGTTAGTTTTTAACATAAACGAACTAAAATTATTAATATCATTTTGTTCAAAGATATCAAAAATTACAAATCAAAAAGATAATGTGTGTTTTATGTAGTTATTAAAGTTTTTAATTATTGGTTTATCATTAAAGTACTTATTAATATTTAACTAAACATTTTGTATAAAAACGTCATTTTACAACTCTTAAATTTGTATTACTAACTATTTAATATTTTATATTTAGTATATCTGATATACAAGTAATATCCTGGTTAAACCATATATGACATTTGATATATGTGATTGTTACTCAAAGACTTTCACACATTTACACCCATGGACGAATCTTTGAAGGAACTGGAAGCCTTTTTTTTGTGTTAGTAGAGTTAATTTGTTCAATAGTGTTAATTTTTTTTCAGGCATTGAATCTGCTTTCGCTTCTCCTCTCTCTTTATCTAAAAGTATTCAAGCTCCGACACAAGGGGTGTAATTGAGTCGATCTGAGAATTGTTTGAACTCGGCTCGTGAGATTCTTTTGAAGCTCAAGATTGAGCTCAACTCGGATCGAGCTTTGTTTGAAGAAAGAGTTTTTCTAAGACTGAATTTTTTTAAAGATCGGACTCGATACCTAAACAAGCCATTAGGGGTGTTCACGGTCCGGTTTTTACGGTTTTAAGGTTAAACCATAAACCGAACCGTTAATAACGGTTTTTGAATATTGAAAACCAAAACCGAACCGTTGGAAATAAAAACCGAACCGTTATAAACGGTTTGGTTCCGGTTTGGTTTGCGGTATGGACCTGTTAAAAAATAAAAAGAAAACCTTCTTCTCTAAAAAAACCTTACGTCACTAACTTGTCATAAACTACATGTAAAAAAATTACAAAACTGTATAAAATACAAGTAGTAAAAAATATCTAATATCAAAAAACATTACAAAACCATCAAATATACAACCTACTATTCAAAAATACCATATATATGACATGCTGTAAAAAACATAATGAAAATTGTTGTTCAAATGAGAGTACATAATGTCAAAAAAATACATGCCCAAGAAACATGCACTCCAAAAACAAACAAGGAGGTCCAAAAACAACAACTTACTTTCAAAGTTATAAAATTTCAAGTACTAACCAAACAACTAACATCTTAATTAAATAGTATATACAATTACACACATCAAAATACATATGTAAATCAAAATAAAAAAACAGTAACAGTTGTCAAAATTCCAATTTTTAAATACTAGTTAAGGTTTCCACTCGTCCAGCCCAATTGTTAACTTTTTTTTTTAATGCTACATAGTGCATACATCAGCCATACACACACACAGTCCGGTCCGGTTTTTTACAACCGGTTTTTTTTTGTGAAAACCGTAAACCAAACCGTTCATTACGGTTTTGAACTTTTGAACCGACCGACCAAATGTTTGAATAAAAAACCGACCGTGAAACCGAACCGATAACCGGTTTGGGCGGTTTCGCGGTTTGGAACCGAACCGTGAACACCCCTACAAGCCATAATTCAATGCTTGAGCTCGAGCTTGAGCCGAACTAATTTATTGTATGCGTATTTTATTGACCCGATCTTGGTATTTTACGAGCTGATTTGATTCGTTTACACTCTTATCCACCGTCGTTTATAATTGTCAAGTTGCTTGACGAAAGATAGAAAAATATTTGTGTTTACTTGATTTGTTAAATGATATAAAAGTATTTACCCAATCCGTACATACATACATCTATACTGCTATATATGACATATAGGAATAACACAATGGTCTTTTACCAAAAACTCTTAAAATTAAGAGTTTTATAACTTTTAAAACATAAAGTAATACAAACAAAGCTTTAAAAGCCATAAACTAAATGGTTTCATTTACTTTTTATTTTGTTTCACATTGATACATTTAAAAAATAAAGTGTCATATAATACATATAATAGAAATCTCTTTCAAATTAAATAAATTACTTTTTCACACTTTTGTCTTATCATATTTGGCATTTTGAATTATGAATTTTAATTTTAATAATTTTTTTTAGTTAAAAGAGTTGATTTGACAAAAATTACGTGATTTAAACTTTTTACGAGCTAAAATCAGTAGCCTAACTGTTTTTGTTTTCCTCTGCATCGCACACGCATTTTACTAGTACATACATACATACATACATACATACATACATACATACATACATACATACATACATACATACATATAACTAATAGAATTTTGACATGTGTCATGATCATTTATATATAATATTTTATTTTTTGTACTAGATTTTTGTGTTTTTTGTATTATATCTTTGTTTTTGTACTACATTTTCATTTTTTTGTACTGTAATTTTATTATTGTGTTGGATATTTTGATTTTTGTACTGGATTTTTTTTGTACTGAATTTTTGTTTTTATTATTTTTCTCATGCCACATGTCAAATTTTTATTGGTTCTCTCTTTTTAGGTAAAAATTTCTTATTAGTAGATCAAAGTATCCAACCCCTATATATATACACATATATTATAAAGAGTATTGATATTGGTACGCTGGTGTAGGGATAACAACACTTTTAATATTTTTTAATGTTAAAAAATATTAAAAAAAATATTTTTTAAAACTTTCAACTTGTCAGTCCGGATTAAATAAAATTGCTTTAAAGAGCGGATGACAACCATTTATTTATTTATTTTTAAATGGCAGAAAGAACCGCATGACCTTCAAACCCTTTGAAGCTCTAAAGTAAAGGGCTTTCAATCATTTTAAAGGGAATCCTTTAATGAAGGAACATAGTTCATCTATATAAATATTAATAGCAACCTAATTATATCGTTACAAAAATAAAACCACACAAGTTAAATAATCTCAAGTTTCACAAATATGAGTGTTGCATTTATCGATAGTCATATGGTGGAAAAGTTTGTCGAAAATTCACAAGCTTTTGATAAATGCATCGAAGAACGGTTTAACATGTTAGACATGAATCAAGACGGAGTTTTGTCTCGTGATGAACTCCAAAATGATGCCAATGACTCTTCTTTTGTGGAATTGGCATTGCAATCAAAAGAAGAGGTTGATAGTCTATACGACGTGTTATTTGAGAAATTTGACACCGAAAAGAAAGGTGGACTCAACCGCAATGAGTTTGGTTTGTTAATGAAGGAAGTCATGTTAGCCAAGGCTCATGGTTTTGGTGAAACGCCCGTTTGTGTTATTTTTCAAGAGGATAGCTTGCTTCGACGGGTCGTTTAACCATGATCCATGAAGCAAAATCGACGGTTTAATTAGCATTCCTTAAAACCGGTGTTGTATAATTTAATCTTTGTTTTGAATTTGTCTGATTTATAATATACAAAGTTGTGCATCTTTCTTGTCATACTTCAAAACTTGTTTAAATGATAGCTAAATACAAAAGTTAGAAAGTTATGTAACAAAATTTTAGTGCATGGAATGGTTCTAGAATTTGTTTATATTGAACGAGAAGTTGGTGGATTAGTTTTTAAGCCATTAGTTTTTAATAAGTTATAAGTCATTAGTTTTTATTAGACGCTTTAAAATGACTAAAATGTTTAACAAATCTAATGCAAATGTGTAACTGTATATATGGTTAAAGTTCCAAGTTTTAAATCGTCAGCGCCCGACCCTAAGGAGATGTCGAAGGTGCGATTACACTTGGTCTGATTTTTGGAAAGACCCAAAATTTCAAATTTTTCATACGTATTTTATATTTTTAAACAAACTATGTTTTTGTTTTGTAAAAAACATGATTTTGCTACAAAAATTTTATTTTATTATATATATATATTGGCTTAGTTTTTACATCAAATATCATCGATTTATAAATTTTTTAAAAATGCATAAAGGTTCATTTTATTACTCGCACATGGTATTCAAAATCTAGGAGTCAGGCTTTTAAAACGTTTACTAAACTGTTAAACCATTAAATCAAAATTTATAAATATCAAATGTGCACATTGTCACTAGATTACAATGATATTGAGCACCCCCTAAGTTTTACTAACACCAACTTTTTAGATAGATTTGCTCTAGCCCTTGTTTCATGGATTTTCGAACCTAATACGTTAATACACACTTTAAAAGCTCCCCCTAATTTGTATTATAGTCATTTTTTATAATATTTTTAAATCAACATTTTATTTTTTAATTGATTTGATATTTTCACCAATTCTTTGGGCTCGGTCCAAAGTCCAGGGAACAAACTAGTCATTTGGCCCAAGCGTGAAAATTTTTTTTGTATATTATTTTCTGAAATAATGCTAGAAAAATATAATTAGAAGTTTAGATCAGTGAGGAGCCTAAAACAAAGACGCATTCCTCTGTTCGCTTCTGTATATAGATGATGGAATCATGATTATCATTAGAGTGTTTTTCATGTTGATGCGATTTCACGACCCCAATTTTTAGCATATGAATGAACTCGGGAATAACACGAATGTTGAGAATAATAATCACAAATTCACAATCATAAATATATGTATATCAAAATGATAGTGTCAAATTTTTAATTCCAAATGAATAAATTTTAACAAAATGCAAGATTCAAATGACATGATTTTTAATTTGAATATTGATGTAATAAAATAAAACATATTTAATGAATGAATATAAGCAAATGAGAATTAACAAACATATTACCGAAAATTATGAACACAATGAATGAATTTGACTTTCGTTTAGTTAATTAATTAAATAAACGAAATTTCTTGTTCATAGCCTTTTGTTTAGTTAATTAATAATACGTTGAACATTCAATTCATTCACAGCAATAAATACAAAGATACTTGCACTACTTTTGGTGAGTAGCACAAATAAAGCTTTTTTGCGAGAAAGTGTATTTAACATCCATTTGTTGCTACTACAATGTACCAGACTGAAAATAGCGTCGAAGACATGGGATGCTAAACACATGTGAAGACGTAACATACGTCCGCGCGACTTTATACACGAAATAAAAGCGTGACATATGTTTGGGCAAATACGCCTGTATACATACACAAATATAAACACAAATTTACAGTAAAAGAAAAAGACAAAAGGAATAATGAAACAGATATGGTGGGGTCCACAATAAGGAACGACCCTCATTTTCCTCAACATACAGGAGTGAGTGGCCCACTGAAACTTATAAAAAGCTAAGGAAAGGTGAAAAAATTCTCTCATTCCGATTCAAGTCACAATATTCACATACATACACAAAATACCTTGAAAACCTTAACTCATCTTTCCTGCAAAAGAGAAAGTACATTGACATTGCTGAGCTCAACACAGGATGATGACATAGAGATCAGTTAATTAAGATATCATCATTGATAGTTCCGGTTAATACATCTTCAACATGCAAGAAAACATCTTAGTGCCTTGAGGTGGCGTCTCGTGCCCATTTGGGTCTATTTGATCAACATTAGTCAAGATCATGGAATATAGAAGGGTAATGTCGATAAACAACCATGTGATTAAGAGATTATGAATGATTTATATGATAAACAGTACAATATGTTAAATGATGAGATAAATGCAAGGACTAAACACTTCGGAGTGTCTCTCACTCTTTAAAACCAATATTTTCATACCAGGTTTATTATTTTGAACCCATAGACCTATTTAGATTTCTAGGATTCTTTATGGTCTATGTTAGATATTTTAGTGGAATTGTGTTAATTTCATCAATCAACATGAAATTCATTAAATAAGTTGGTGTAGAGGACACGCTTGTTTAAGGTTTTATGATTCAATAAGGGTTTCAAGGGGACAAGGCCCTTGGCAGGAGTCCAAGAGGCGGTAGCCCCTGGTAGGGCCAAAGAGCAGTTTCTAATAGAATATTTGATTTTACGAATTTTGACATGAAATTCGTCTTATAACTTTAGTTGCAATTTTAGGAAATAGAAAACTTGAAAACAGCCTGAAGGCAGTTTCCAAAAACCTGCGAATAATAAATTGAAGTTGATCGATGTTTTTCCTCTGGTTCATTTAAACATATACGATTTCATATTTGTTCTTGAATTACAAATTGAACTTTATTATATCAAACATTTGTGTGAACCACAAATATCTTAATCTACCTTCTATATATTGTAAGCTGAACATTTTGATTATTTCATCATTATATATCTATTCATTTAACAAAGTCATGATTACGGTGAATAGCAATACTATTTTTTTTATAAAGCCACATCTCTACGTATACTTTGAGGAGAAGGCAAAAGCGTGTGTTGCTCCAGTTGCCTAACGCATGTCTCATAGAGCTTTCCCTTCAATTGGTGTAGGTTCGAAACCTGCCCCCATAACAATACATTTTCGTTATATTGGCAGTCGCGGATCGTTTAATTCGAATAAAATTTGGAATGGGTACACTTGATGATATGAATCTGATTTTCTATTCGAAATGTCTAGTGATATTCAACCAATTATGAGCTTTAATATAATTAACAGTAGTAAGTGATATAGCCTGTTCAGATCTTTCTATATATAGAAAAAGAAAAGGATTTCAGGACTCCATTTGGCAGCCTTACAGATAATTCTGCATGCGCAGCAGCACTAACTATGATAAATCCACCAATCCACATATGATGTGGAAATTATTAAGACAATTAACCTTTTTATCGAAGGATCAGAAAAATAAAGTATATATATATTTTTTGTTTTCTTAATAAATAAATCACTTAGCAATTGTTTCATAATTCTTTTTTCTTTTGGACTCGCAAAATAAGAGTATTAAATTGATGTAGTAGTGCGCAAGTAGTTTATTTTTTTCCTTCTTGATCCATAATAGTTTGTTTTATAGTTGTCATGTTTATTTATCAATTTTTTTTTGTTATCTTTTAAGTTTGTTCTTGATAAGAACTTTGTCTCGCTTGGCCCATTTACGAACTTTCTTAGTTCATATTTTTTTAATGGTGATAAAAACATTTTTTTTTGTTACTTAAATTTTTATTATTATTTTAAAAATCTTTTGATTTAATTAGGATTGGTTTTGAGTGCAGTCATATCCGAATTGGCGACTGTTGTCATAATTTTTTTTGCCGTTAGTTGTTGTGATTAAGGTTGACATAACATTTATATACCACACAATAAAACACGAACATGACATATGCTAAACACGAACACTACACGATAACGAATCATGTTATTTTTCCAAACATGAATACGAACCATCTTATAATTGTATTACACGATAAGATATTTAAATTAAATTAAAGTACCTTTTGTTTTAGCTAATATTACTTTTGAGATGGAGTATAATATGCTATTTAGATTGAATGGCAAAACATGAACTCTTAAGAGTCTTGCCCAGGTAGACCATGTTCGAACCTTTGGGACGTTTTATTTTTTTCTGGAACACCGCTCACATATATATTCACGATACTATTTAAATATCGTTTTCTTAAATTAAATATTTAAATAACGATCCTAATTAAAAAAATAGTAATAATTATATATTTATTTACTTTATGTTCGTATTTGTTTACTTTGTGTTCGTATACCTTGATGGTAGATTTTACGGCCGCGAACGTATTTTTTTGTTCTTTTAATTATATGATTTTTAACATTGTAATCTTATATTTGGATTCGTATTCCCTACAATTGGTATTTGCTTTTGTGACAGCTCAATTTATTGTTTCAAGACAGATTAATAGCCATTGCGGCCGGTTTTTTCGTCTTATTAGTGATGTTGTAACCGTCTTCGTGATTGAATACCCATATCGGCATAACGAATTTTTAACATTGTGCACTTGTGGGTTTGTAGTCCTTGCGATTGATCCTTACTTTTAGGACGGTTCAATTTATTGTTTTAGGACATATTAACAATCGTTACGGATGATTTTTTTAGTCTGCATTTGATATTTTTGTTGTTGTCACCATCGTCATGATCGGATACCCATATCAACAGAGTTGTATGGTTAAATATTCTTTTTAGTAGAATTATAATTTGATAGACATCATTTTTTTATGTTTTATACGGGTTTACCGCCGCAACGCGCGGGGTAAACCCATAGTTTTACATGATACTAGAATCTTAAGGATTACTTAAGTCTTTCGTGAAAAACACAAAAATAAATAAATAAATAAAAACACGAGCAAGTTGCTAAGATGGTTCATGTGGTTTGCTACTATTTCACTCTTAATACCTGAATTTCATAAATTACCCACATGGTCTTAAATTTTAAACATTTGTAACACATACAATCTGTCTTTATGTGAGGATAATTTGGTCACGTAAGGACTATATGCGTTACAAATGTTCAAAGTTTGTGAGCATATAGGTAACTTATGAAACCTAGTGATCAAGAATGAAATACTAGCTATTGGTAATTTAATCTAAAAACAAAAACAAAAACCCAAATAGAGTCCAATTTAAATATTCGAATGAAATGCAATTCAAGTGACATCAAATATTCAACTAGTCATTTGAAATCATTGTATAAATCTTTTTCATCCATTCAGCAATCTTGTTTTTTATTGCCGTCCAACGTTATCTATGCAGAGTTTGATAGTATTTATGACCAAGTCACCAAGATGCTACTTGTTGGCAGTAACTTATTAGTGATAATTAACTAATGGGTTATGGGTCAATCTACCATGACACTTTTCATTATTAAGCATACTAACTTAAAACAATTTTGCACCAACATGCTAGTTTACCATGCCACTGGCTACCAAATACCAATGATCATCAAGACTGTATCGTTTTATTTTTTTATTGTTGAAAAGTGCTTCTCATATATAGATCATGGGTAGGGATATTCTAAAAAGGGAAAAATTCTTAAAAAGTATAAGAAGGAACGTGGGTTGTCGATCTTTGGTGTTTAACGGCTGTGATTTTGACGATGGCAATGTTGTAATTATTATGATGTTTTATATAAACACCAATTAAAAACAAGGGTAAATAAGTAAATTTGGTGTTTTTAAAATGCTTCACCTGCATAGAAAAAAAACGGAGCCATAATTCCTTCAATTAAGCCGTAAAAATTGGGGAAAACAACCTAATTTTGAAGAAGAATATTACAAGTATCCATGGCGTCTAGTAATCGTTCCAACATAAAAGATGAAAGTAAGATGTTCTTGCTTACGAAAAATTAATTTTGAAGTGTTTTTATTGTTTTTAAAAGTTCTTAACCTTTTGTTCAGGAATTAGCAAAAAACGAAAGCTGAAATCGACGAACAAATCCGAAGCGTTGTCTCCTATCAAATTCGAAGCATCCAAACGAGGTGTATTGCATGCACATTATGGTTTTTCCTGTATATGTTTTTGTTATGTTAATCATGTGTATGGTGTTTAAGTTTTTTATGGTGTTTATGTCTTAGAATGTAGTGTTTTTTATGGTGTTTATATTAAATTATATTGTTTAGTGGGTTTATGTTGTTTCGTCTAATGTAATTCAAAACTAGAAGTTTGGTGAGCAAAAAATTGAATGGCTTATTGTTTATGGCGTTTTTGCGGTTTATGGCTTTTTTGCGGTTTATTTCCCTATATGAAAGCTGTCTCATCATATATCATATTGGAAATTGTTGAAGACAATTCATTATGTCTAACAATAATGGCATGTTACTTGACTTGTAGCAAAAAACGAATTTTTACATAGTTTGCTGAAGACAATTTTACCAATAGTGTTTAATATAAAACATTTCTAAACACCTTAATCATGTCGGTTACTTTTCTATAACAATATATGAGGTGAAGACAATTTTATCATACCTGCCAATGTCAAATAGTTGAAGACAATTCATTTATATGGTGTTTAATTTTTATATGGTTTGTATTTTTTAAAATATGGTGTTTTTTTCGTTTGTGGTGTTTTTTATACGTTTGTGGTGTTTTTTATAATGGGTGGGCTGTTAAGTTATGGTGTTTAATCTTATGTTAAATGTTGATGTGTATATTGTTTAAGATTTATTATGGTGTTTATAATATATGGTTATGAGTTGTATGTTTTATGGTGTTTATATTAAAGTTGTATGCTCTTTTTAAATTGATGTTGTTGTATATTTTACAGTTAGAAAAAGTGAGAGAATTTCTATGAAAGTATCTTTCAGCAAATTCAAGAACATCAAAACAACTCCATTAATTATAGATTGTGAAGGTGATTTAGAAGTTCATACTGAACATCAGAAAATGAGTGAAGGAGTGAACAAAATGAATGGCAATAAAGCTCATATTGACCATGATTCTGACTTTGTTTCTTCAGATGATCAATATGTTATACTACCAGGTAGAAAAACACCAACAAGAAGAAAAATGTAAACACCACCAATGATAATAAAAAGTCAAAGCAACAGTCTAGTGGGCATACTGAAAATGAAAATCAACCATATTACCATTTTGATGGTAAAAAGATATTGCAAAGAATATCACCGTCAAACCTAATTACTTGGTTTTCTACATTCAGTGATTCCCAAAGGAAAACAATCAATGAAATTGGTTTTGGAAAGGTGTTAAATTTAAAATTGGAGAGTATCCCAACTTCTTTGGCATTCTGGTTAGTACATAACTACAATCATCACACAAGCACTCTTAACGTTGGAAGCCGATTGAAAACACTATTATCATACCATCCTATTAAGATCGAAGATGCCATATATACTTGTAAAACACCATGCTAATGTAAAATACACTAAAACAAAATAAAATATGATATGTTAAAAAACCAAATATTCATGTGGTTCCATTTAGCTCAAACACATCGTACATACTTGTAAAACACCATCTGTTAAACAAACTCGTATTCATATGTTTTCATTTTTAGCTCAAACACACCATACATACTTGTAAAACACCCGCTGATGTAAAATACATATAAAGAAAACAAATGATCTGTTAACAACCCATATTCATAATTTTCCATTTAGATCAAACACACCATACATATTTGTAAAACACCATACTAATGTAAAATACAAAGAAACAAAATAAAACATGTTCTTGTAAAACACCATACTAATGTAAACTACATAGAAATAAAATAAAACACCATCTGTTAATCAAACCCATATTCATATTTTTCCATTTAGCTCAAACACACCATACATACTTGTAAAACACAATTCTAATGTAAAATACATAGGAACAAAACAATGCTCTGTTAAACAACCCATATTCGTGTGGTTCCAATTATCTCAAAAAACACACAGTATATACTTGTCAAACACCATATGTTAAATAAACCCATATTTATATGTTCCCATTTAGCTCAAACACACCATACATACTTGTAAAACTCCATACTAATGTAAAATACAAAGAAACAAAATAAAACATGTTATGTTAAAACACCATAGTAATGTAAAATATAAAGAAACCAAAAAAACAAAAAAAGAATGTCACACCAATAAAATTATAAAAAAAATTACGACTGTGATGTTCCTTTGGATGATTTTTCCTTCATGTTGACTTTACATGTCGAGCATAATGACCATATTCTTTGCAATAACGCCATTATGGTGTTTTACCTTAAAAACACCATACAACTCCATGCTTACTGTAAAATAGGTAATCGATATGAATTGTAATTGGGAGATCAAATAATTAACGCCATAATGGGGATTTTTAGACTCAATGTTGACCATAAAAACACCATACAACTACATGCTTACTGTAAAAAAATGTAATCAGTGTGAATTGCAATTGGGAGATCAACTAATTAACGCCATAATGGTGTTTTACCTTAAAAACACCATACAACTCCATGTTTACTGTAAAATGTAAAATATGTGGGAAATCAAATTATTAACGCCATAATGGATGACTGTAATCGTAAAATACCTTCAACATCATTTGTATTTATATGATCCATGTGTCTTTGCCGATGTGGATGACTGTAATCGTAAAACTGATTTGAACTACACAGAACAGAGCGTCAAAAAGCGTCAAAACCTAAACAAAAATTAGATCACTATTTCATTTTGATCATGATTTTCATTGTTATGAGAAATTAGAAAAAGGAAACAAAATATTATGGCGAATATCATGTGAAATTGTTTCAGTTTAATCTTTTCAAAATAACCCGCTAACTATAAAATTACTTAATTATCCTTTTTATTTGTAATTAGCATTTGCCACGTGTCAAACTAGGAATTCTTCTTATACTTTTTAAAGTTTCTGGCCTTTGTAGAGTAACTCGAATCTATAGATCATATATTTGTTAGCGCATCATGATCACTATCTATTAAATATGGAGTCGGTTGACTGTGGTTGATGGGCATTAGTCATTTAAGGTGTGATGGAAACCTCTGCTTGATCAATGGATCTACACATAAGTTGTTGGCGTGGGCCTTTGTGTCACGGCATGCGAAAAATCACACATACATGTAATAAAACCGTCCTTTAAAAGAATAAAAGAATATTTAGGTGGTTAAGGAGTTTATCATCTGTTCTAATTGTGTAAAATGCTGACATGGAATAAATTAGATTCGTGTATGTTTTAGATTCTTAAATATATAAAAAAAAGAAGTTATAACATAAGTTTTGTTCAAATTTTCATAATGCGATTA
Source organism: Mikania micrantha (assembly GCA_009363875.1). Classification (NCBI taxonomy): domain Eukaryota; kingdom Viridiplantae; phylum Streptophyta; class Magnoliopsida; order Asterales; family Asteraceae; genus Mikania; species Mikania micrantha. The sequence goes on along the minus strand of CM018682.1, from coordinate 17,835,633 downwards.
GTCGGGTATTATGAGACCTGAAGATTTACCACGTAGGTAATAACTATTAAGTTTTAAGCATTCGAGCTATAAATTATTTATTATGCACGAGATGAAACGCCATCTGATTTAACGTCATACGTTACGATTTATCATTTATGCGTAAACTTTTTGAAACTCTTTACACACCAACTTACCAACCCCCTTCAAAAATCTCCCTCCCTCCCCATTTTTCACTAAAAAAAAAACAAACCCTAATCGTCATGGGCGAATTCGATCGAATTTCTGTCTACGACGCTCTCGGAGGTGGAACAGGTATCCCCTAATATCTCTCACTTTGCATCTGATCGTATATGTATATGTTTATTTCATTTATTGAATCCACTTAATTTCGAATTTAATTGCAAGCCAATCTCGAACAACGATCTAATCAAATTACAGCTTTGGGTGATCTTGATCTAGTTAATCTCGTTTTGATTCTGTTCTATGGTTTGATTGATTTATTGATGATCGCTTCATTCACTTTCTGATTTAAGTTGTGGTTTGATTGATCGGTGATCTTTGATGCTGCAGTTGCGGATACATTGCTATGGCGGAAATGTTACGGCGGAGTTATGATGTTAACTGGTTCCACCGTCATGTGGTTGCTCTTCGAAAGAGCAGGATATAATTTTTTAGCATTCATCGCTAATACTCTATTGCTTTTGGTTGTGATCCTCTTTTTCTGGGCTAAATCTGCGTCCCTTCTCAATAGGTGTGTGTGTATGTGCTTTTGGTGCAATTTGTGTTGTTTTTTAGTTTAGTTTGATTATATGTGTGTAATTGTAGGCCTTTGCCTCCAATTCCTGATATGGATATATCTGAAGAATCTGTTCTTATTGTTGCTGATGAGATGCGAGCATGGGCTAATAGAGTTTTATCAACCATGCATGAAATTGCGGTTGATGGGAACTTGAGAACTTTAACATTGGTATATTTTCTTGAATTTTCGGTTTGTTTTTCAAGATTTGTGTTTTTGGTTTCAATTTGCAAGCATTTGTTGTGTGACTGTGTAATGTGTTTTTTCCCCCTTTTCAGGTTGCTGTTGGATTGTGGTTGGTTTCTTATGTTGGTAGTTTCTTTAACTTTCTTACACTGATCTATATTGGTGAGAACCATTTTTTTATATTTCTTTTAGAAATTGTGTGCCATCTGCCGATCTGCGTTACATATGATTTTTTTTTTTTGTGTGCTGACTTGATGGTTTATTTTGATTTCACTTCAGGGGTCCTTCTTAGTTTGTCAGTTCCTCTTCTATATGACACATTCCAGGCTCAAATAGATGAAAAGTTGATAGTGTTGCTCAAGAATACGAGGACAGTATTCAAGAAAGCTGATCTCATCTTACAAAGAGTTTCAATGTCCCAAAAGAAGCAAAAGAAGACCGAATAGGCTAAAGGTAGACCTGACAATCGTGATCTATAGCAGGATAAAATATTGTATTTTGAGTTGAAACGGGTAACATCATGACATAAAATGGGTTGAGATGAGTAACATCTTAACACAGTGCGGGTCAAAATGAGTAACTTAAAAACTATGTGAATATAATGGATTCAAACGGGTAAGAATGATCAATTATGTATTTAATGATGAAAAATTATTTAAATAAATTATTTGTTTAGTTACAACTCATTTTAACTTGTACGAAATTGATGTTTTTTAAAATGACACATCTAATCCTAAGCTGATTTTTGCTTAAAACACCTCCTGACCCGCACTTGTTTTGACCCGTTACCCATTCCATCTTGTTTATTTTACCAGGCATAGCTAAAGGTAAGGATGCAACCACCTTCCTTAAAGTAAAAGAGTTTGTTTTGTGTTTAAATGGTTCGTAATATTCTGAAACAAACATTGTAGTTATAGATGCCTTTGTTGTGAGTTGCTCATGCTTGTTCTTACTTACCTTTAAGTTAAATTTATGTAAGTTGAACTTTAACTTTACCTTTTGGATATAAAAAGTTTTATCATTCTTTCCAAAATCGTAAGCTCATGTTTCACATAACAAAGTTACCTAGTGTATTCCCACTTTTTAGTAGGGTCTGGGGGAAGGATGGACACAAACCTTACCCCTATCCAGTTAGAATAGAGAGGCTGCTCCGAAGAAGTCGTTCGGCTCAAAGTTATCGTTTGAAGTTAATCATCTAAACGATTTTAACGTTATTTTCACAAATTAAGTAAAATAACGTAAAATTAGTGCACTTTTACTTTTGTCCCTTGAGGGCCCACACATATATACATTATATACGTGCACCGCAAATAGGGCGTTTTATGTTTCACATGATATACCCTTTTAAATGTTTTTTTAACTGTATTTTTTTCACAATATCAGTTGATTTGGTAATCATTCCTGTGCTTAAGATTAAATTGTTATCATTATTAGAAACTCACTTTCATATATATTTTTATAACTGTATTTTAATGGTTTTTTATTCTTAGAATAACTGTTGTTTGCAGAAGATTAGCAATTTGTTGTATAAGTTACATTTGTCATTTAGGATGTGTTTTTATGTTGCTGTATAACCTACTAATTTATTTCAGCTCTTAAAATAACAGACTATGGTTTGTGGTTCTCAATCTTCTCTTCTTTAAAGCTAATATTGTTGTATACTGTCATCTAACTGTATGTCTTCTAACAGAATTGGGTAGTCAAAATCTTTCGAATCATTAAAATTCGGTTTAAAAAATTGTGACACATTTATAAATTATTGATTACTTGTTAATTGATGCTTATTTTAATCTATCTTTTTTTTTTTAGGTTTTTTTTTTGTCAGCTGCTCAAGATCAAAACCCTGATATATGTTTAGTGAAATGTATCTAGAAAACTGACAGACCAACGGATCCTAAGAGCCAACACTTTTGGTTTTGACTTTGCCAATGTGGCTACTAGATTTCTAGTTGCTACCAGTTTCTTGAAATGTTTGTTATGTTGGAAGGTATAAGTTTTGAGTAGTAATGTGAAATACTTGTGAGTGTTATTATGGTGTGGTGTTGACTTTTGACCTTTTAATGGTTGGAATGAGGTACTATCATTGTTTGCTCTCTCTCTATATATATACCGGGATTTATTCTATTAAGAACTAACAAGTTTTAAAGAAGTAAAAGAATCACATTTATAGGCATAAGATTTAAGGGGTATAAAGTTAAAAATATATAAAAGTTTGATTTTGATATAAGCTAGTTTGATTATCGATACGACAATACATTAAACCTATCTTTAGAGGTGGTAAAATGTAAGAGTAGTGAATCACTAGTGTTTGGATACTCTCTTGAATAAAAGAGATGTTTAATATTGTGATAACTACAAAAGGATTAACTTACTAGGTAATATTATTAAATTACAAGAAAAGATAATCGAGACTAAGATTATAAAAGAAACTCATGTGATGTTAATAAATTTGGATTATGCCAGAGCGGTTAACTAGAGATGATATTCATCCTACCAAGATTGATGAAACATATATAAACAACAAGTATGCCTAGTAAAAGTCCAACTTAGAGTGGGGTCTGTGGGAAAAAAGATAATAACACATCTTACTTCTATCCACAAGTAGAATAAAGATGCTGCTTCGTTAAAGTCCCCTGACTCAAAGGATGTTTTTTTTTTTACAAGATTATGAAACACAAAATATAACCACAACCAAAAGTTGTTAAAGGTGATCCAAGAGACAATTATATGGTGCATGCTTTTTGCAAATGTCATTGTAGTAGCTGCCAACAGTGAACAAATCCTAAACACGTGGTTAGAGGAGTGACAAACATTCTTAAAAATTAAAGGTTTAACGATTAATCGCTAAACGCCCGAGTACCTCTATTGTAACTTAAGTGGTGCAGGAGACGACGATCACATCTATTTCACCATTGGAGATCAAGTAGCCCTATATGTGACTAAGTTTAAGTATTTAGGCTATTTTATACAGAGTAATAGAAACATAGATAGTAACATTGCACACCAAGTGCAAGCAGACTGTTGTAGATGAAAGGCACATTAGAGGTATCATGTGATAAAAACAAAGAAGCTGCTGGATGAAAGCATAATGTGACACAAGTAATGGCTACCTTTGAGACTTGAGTTGTGTGATGGGGGATGACCATTCATCATGGTCTTAGATTTACCCCATTTTATTTTTGAAGTTTCCACATTTAATATAATTTACCATAAGAAAGATGAATTTATACATTGAGAAATTTTTATTTATTGTAAAAAAAATGTGAAAGTAATGAAAATGAAAGTCTCATCATCACATGTGTGAGAGTGCATGGAATCACGGGGAGTAATTGATCATATAATCTAAGATTTTAATGTACCAATTTTTTATCGTATGATTTTGCCCACTCCTACATTACATTTTGGTTCCCTATATTTGGTGGCAACACTTTTGCCCTTATCCCTCCAAACAAAATATACTCGATAAATATTAGAATTTTCTTATTATTATGTTGTACAATTATTTTTTTTAAGGATGCTAGGGTGCGGCATAAAGTTGATTGTGATTACAATGTTTTCATTATTTATGACCAAATTGATACAATATATGACGAAATATATGTATATAGACATTCAAAATATGTCGACTACATAAAAAGTCGTTTTAAAAATGGAATTATATATTTTAATAACCGTAGCAATCAAGTCAAGTAGTAGATTACCACAAACGTTACCCAAAGGACAAGTATACTAGAACGTGAGGAATAATTAGTTGATTTCATTCTGGACTAGTTATTCATACACACAACTTTTTTAATTTAACATCATGTCGATGTTATATGTCTTGCATATGCTTATGCGTGTCATATAGCCGCATTTGATACCTAGTGATTTGATAATGATTGGTCACGTAATATAGGACATATACGACACGTATATGAGTAGAATAACACTAACAAATTATGATAAACAACCCTATACGTCTCGTATAAGGCAAAAACTTCCCTTACAAATTGCGAGGAAAACAACCAAGATCATCGCTAAGTCCTTTAAATAACTGCTCACTGATAAAAGAAGCATCAACTGAACAAGAAAGTGAACACATTACAATTCTTTTCATCAAACCACTATGGTGAAAAATCTTACAATTACAACTCAAGATTATAAACTTGATTTTTATTCTTTGAAAAAACTTCGTTCAAATGATGTTATAATTATGTAGAAAATATGAGGTAGGAATATTTAATATGTATTTATAAAGAGAAGCAAGCAAAAATTGGAAAATCCGGCTACAACATTTACAGTCCATCATCTTTACAGATGGTCGATCGTGAAGGTCTTGTTAGACTCTTTAATTTCTTTTTAAATGTCAGATGTTATTAAAGATCATAATTTAATATCGTTTCCCCATTAGTTTATCTGATTAAGCTTTGAAAATTGATCAAACCAACTCAATGCTTGTCAAATTTAAATTTTGAATTTAGAAATTATTTTTATAAATATATAGATTTTCTAAACTTTGTTGTATTTGTTGTTTTAATAAATTGTTTTTGAGAAATGACTTTTAATATAAAAAAATGTTTTTATAAAAATTATTTCATATAACTTTTTAGATCTTTTGTATTTTACAGCGTAATTATGTTGTTGTCTTCTTCTATTTTGATTCTTTTTGTATGTTTTATGTAAGTTGGTTCTAGTCTTCTTGATTTTAAGTTGTTGTTTGATCAAATATATATGGACTTAAGCATATCATAGACACGTATATTTTTTTGAGCGGCAACAATCAATGGCTGGTACGTCTTCGAATGGATGCTCGTACTTCAACCACATCACATATATATCATCAATTTAGGAGGAAACCACCATTATGGTAAACCTTCATGAGTCAGTATTAGAACATGAGATCTTAAGAAGGCTAAATATAACCCGTTTTTCGTACCATTAAACTACAAGATCATTGGTCAAAAACACATGTATAACACATGTATACGATACATTATTATATATTGTTTTATTCATTCCCAGAGAACCAAGAGACATTAAGGGTTAAATGATTGTTTATAAGTGGAGTACGTGTTAGATCATGTTGGGGTTGCGTGGGGATTCCTAGCCATCATATCGTTCGCCCCCTTTTGACAAATTACTAATATTCCATTCCTTTCTCAATTTTGTTTATTATATGTTTATATTAATTAAACTATTTTATTGAGATGTGTATTACAGACAATTGTATAACAAATAATAATTACTAAACAATAACTAATAAATATAGATACATACAAATAAAGTAAAATTTATAACATTTTTTTAAAAGTCAAGTTTATAAATATTTAACCACTTTTTAAAACAATACAAATAAGATTTAAAATTTTTTGAATTTTTAAAATTATTAATTGAAAATATAAAGTTTGAAATGATTGAATTTTCATTAATATCTAAACAATATGAATATTAATTTTTATTTTAAATTTAAAAATTTGACTTGATTGCATTAAATGAAATTGATCTAAAAATTTATCAAATATGCCATGTGTATAGCCTATAAAGACGTCACGTGACAAATATGACGTGGATATACTAAAAAAATGACTTGTTGCATATTTTTATTCTTTTATTAGATAATATAAATTTATATACATGTTACATTACCATACATGATCGAGCGGTGTTTTTTAATTTTATTTCTATCAATATAGATTGAGAAGTGTGTATTATTTCGAATAACCTCCATGTGATTGACTTATTTGATAAATTTTGAGACATTAACGGGCCAAAGGAATTCACGGTCAATGTTGAAGTATGCTAGTTTTTATGGTTACGTCCACAGACAAATCTTCATGTAACTATGAAAGTATATATATGTGGGATTAGGTTCAAGTAAAAATGGTGAGATTGGTGAGAAATGTGAGAATGATTGTGGCTTTGACAAGTGACATTACTCTAATTTTATTAAAAGGGTATTTTAGTCATTGTATTTAATGCTTCATATCATTGTGTTTAATATTTTTATTATTTTGTTTTATTTTTATATCATATTGTCTTATTTTGTTATTGTTTTTTATGCATTAAATAAATTGTTCTTATTTATTTTTTATGTTTTATGTATTAAAAGTACATAATTGTGTTATTTTATCATTATGTTTATAAAACTTATAATTTTAAAAAACATAAATTGTTTTTATTTTTTGAAAAATAAATTTCCATCATTGTATATATGTTTATGTCATTGTGTTTTATCGTCATAATATTGTGTAATATAATCATCATTGTGTGTTATTTTCAGGTCATTGTGTAATATATTTATCATTGTTTTTTATCTTCAGATGATTGTGTAATATAACATCACTGTGTCTTACGTTCTGTTCATTGTGTAATAGTCATTATTTTGTTTTACGTTAAGGTCATTGTGTAATCTACGTGTTATTGTGTTTTAAGTTCATGCTATTGTGTAATATACACATTGTGTAATATATTCATCATTGTTTTTATCTTCAAATGAATGTGTAATATAACATCATTGTGTCTTACATTCAGGTCATTGTGTAATAGTCATTATTTTGTTTTATGTTAAGATCATTGTGTAATCTATGCGTCATCGTGTTTTACGTTCAGGTTATTGTGTAATATAGACATTGTTGTATTAAATGAATTTGTTATGTTTTATCATTATGATTTACATATAAAAAGTACGTGATTTTGTTGTTTCATCAATATTATTTTTAAAGCTCATGAATTTATAAAAAAAAATAGTTAGACACTACAACGACAAAAAGAAACACTTACAAACAAAAAGACACAATAATAGACAATTAGACACAATGACGCATTATAAATATAATAGGTAGAGGAAAGCGATTTTTTTTTAATTTTTTTATATAACAATACTATACACGTTTTAAAGATAAAAAATGCTCGTTTTTTTGGTGTAATTTTTTTTAAAAAATAATATTGTATATAAAAGTTATGACCGTTTAAAAAAATGGGGGGAACATGATAAAAAGTCAACAAAAGTGTCTATGACTAAAATACCCTTCCACTAACTTTTTAATACAACTTTGATCTCAACCATTAAATTATATATCTAATGGCCCACAATCCTTCTCACACTTCTCACCAATCTAAGCATTTTTATTATAACCTTACCCTATATATGTGTGCATAAACAAATATAATAAATTTTAGTTATCCATGTAAATAAATAGAGGAAAAATTACACATTTGAACCTTTATGTTTGTAAGAAATAACAAATATGAACCTTTAACTAACTTAATTACGCTAAACAACCTTTAAGTATTTAAGTTGTTTCAACTTTCAACCTTTACATTAACCACGGTTAGATTTACCAGTTAAATCTAGTCATGTGCAAAAAATATGATGGGTATTCTAGGTATTTTGATATTTTGTTATTTTTAAATATAAAACCCACTATTCACGTATTATCGTATCTTATACAATAATTTACTCCAAATTGGGGAGTTCGAAAATTAGGGCTAAAACCCACCGAGAAGTTCACGTGATTCCTCCCTCTTCGGTTAGTGTTCACCCAGAAATTCACGTGGTTCATCCATCTTCAGTTAGTGTTCGAAACCTAAGGTTGTAGTTGGATATAATTTATTATTTTTCTTTTTATCATTATGTAACAATGACAGTAGTAACAATGATAAATCCTATTCAATTACAACACTAGGTTTCGAACACTAATTGAAGATGGAGGAACCACGTGAACTTCTGGGTGAACACTAACCGAAGACGGAGGAACCACGTGAACTTCTGGGTGGGATTTGGCCCTAATTTTCGAACACCCCCGTTTGGAGTAAATTATTGAATAGTGGGTTTTAGGTTTAAAAATAACAAAAGATCAAAATACCTAGAATACCCATCACATGTTGTGCACATGACTAGATTTAACTGGTAATCTAACCGAGGTTAATGTAAATGTTAAAAGTTGAAACAAATTAAATACTTAAAGGTTGTTTAGCGTAATTAAGATAGTTAAAGGTTCATATTTGTTATTTCTTACAAACATAAATGTTCAAATATGTAATTTTGTCATAAATAAATAACTAGTGTCATCCTTTTTATTATAACCTTACCCTATATATGTGTGCATAAACAAATATAATAAATTTTAGTTATCCATGTAAATAAATAAATAAATAACTAGTGTCATCCTATTTTGTAATTTAACATTTTTTCTTGTATCACTTCTTTTACGTGCTATTCTCTCATGTCTCTTTACTCTTATTTTCAACTTCTTTCACATTAAATTATAATAATATTAATATATATATATATTTGCAAATATAGCTAATGATTGTTACTAGGGGTGTGCATGGGTCGGTTTGGGTCGGTTTTTGACTTAGTCCAAACCCAAAACCGAAATTTCGGTTTTTTCGGTTTTTAAACCCGTTTGGGTTCGGTTTTTTCGGTTTTTATCTTTTCAAAACCCATTTGGGTTCGGTTTGGGTTTCGGTTTTTTCGGTTTTTCAACTTTGGTCTTAAATTATGCTTATAAAAAAATAAACTAAAATATTATATTTCTACTAAAAATATTTTAAGTACTAACACTACTTAATATTTAAAAATATATACAAAAATATTTAAATTTAGTAAAATTATACGTGTTTTTGGTATCTTAAGCTAATAATAATAATAAAATATACGATTCTTATTTGACATTTGATATTAATAACTAAGAAAATAAAAATAAACGATTCATAAATTGTTAAAATTTTTCAAATGTAATATATATATGCATATATACTATGTATTCGGTTTTTTCGGTTTTTTCGGTTTTTCTATAAGGTAAAACCAAACCCAAACCCAAACTTTCGGTTTTTGAAAAACTTACACCAAACCCGTCGGTTTCTATTTGGGTTCGGTTTTTTCGGGTTGGATCTTTCGGTTTTTGGGTTTTGGGTCGGTTTTTTCGGTTTTATGCACACCCCTAATTGTTACTATACATCACTAAATAAATGAATATACTATGAAATCAGATACAAATCTTTATTTATCAATTTTGAAAAATTAAATTTACATAATAGATAAGTATTATATAAATAAGACTATATTTATATGTTTTAATTCCTATTTCAAAAATTTTAAATTCAAAAATTTCATCTGAAATTAATAAATCATTTAATTGTTTAATAATTTTTAACTAATAATTATTAATTACTATTAAGTTGTTTTATATTTAACTGTATAATTCAGAGATTTTCTAAATTAGTCAGCTAAAAGAAAGTGAAATAATTGACCACAAATCACGATTAGAGTAAAGTTGAACGGACTCTTCACTTACTCCTTTAATGCATCTATCACATACTTAATAAAAAATAATTTAAAAGTTATAAAGGTAAAATTGAAACTGCATTAACTAATAAAGTTGTAATATATTGTAGAAGTAGATAAAATATATAATACACGCTTATGATACACAATGTAGTAAGCTTTCGATCAGTCGCTAAGTCTGGGTGTAATTAGAGATGGGCATCGAAACCGGTTTCAAACCCGAACCCGCGGTTCAACCCGAACCCGGACCCGGACCCGGTTCCAACCTGGTCCACCTCCAACCCGGTAGAACCCACCGGGTCCTAACCGGGTCTTAATTTAAGTTCCTCAGGCGGGTCCAACCCGGGTTCAACCCGAACCGGTTCGGACCCGGTTCACCCAAACCGGTTCCAACCCGGTTTTGACCGTTTGGACCAAAAAATCGATTTCTAGACGTTGAACTAGCCGTTTGACCGATTTTTAGCCCTTTTTTTGATGTTTTTTGGTCCAAAACTTAGTATAAATTGTTGTGGTTTGGTTTAGTTTGATTCCACACTTGAAAACGAACATTTTAAGCCAAAAACGCTATCGTTTCGTATACCCGACTGTTTTACTCTTTTTGTTTCGCGATACATTTTTATTACACTCGTATTTTAAACAAGTATAACCTTGTTAACGCAATGGCTCATTCTACATCTTCTGTCGGTCAAGGTTCTAACGCCGAAGTTACAGTTGTTCGTGTTCTTACGCATAGTAGGAACATGGAAATATGGTGTAACTGGGATTTAGTTGAGATGAGTGCTGAGTCTCAAAAGGCTCGTTGCAAGTATTGTGGTATGCTTCTTGCAAAAGAATCAAATACGAGTTTGAAGAAACATATTACCAAACCATTTTGCAAGGCGTTGAAGAATGATCCGGAAAGTCAACAAACACAAATCAGTAATGATGGTGGAATTTTTCACTATAACGTAGATGATGTTCGTGATAGAATGGCGAAGTTCGTGATAGAATGGCGAAGTTCGTGATTCAAGAGGCGTTGCCGTTTGGACATTTCGACAACCCTCGTTTAACAAACATGATTCGAGATACGCTTCAGCCTCGTTATAATCATGTAAGTCGAAGGACGCTAAGGCGTCATTGTTTAAAAATGTGGAACAACGCAAAAAAAGATTTGATCTTATTTTTTGAAAAACTAAACACTGGTGTAAACTTAATTACAGACGTTTGGTCTATACCACATGGTTTACCGAAATCGTATATTTGCGTCACCGACCATTGGGTAGATCCCGGTTCGTGGCAAATGATGAAACATACGATTGCTTTTGAACTTTTCCCGTATCCACATGCGTCCGAATATTTGTTTCAACTATTAGATTTCGCAATAACACAATTTAATTTGGAAAAGAAACTATTTTCAATAGCATTTGATAATGCTTCAAACAACATTGCTGCAGTGGAAAAATTAAAATTAAAATACACACCATTTTGCAACGGTATATTTTTCCACAGTCGATGTGTAGCACATATTATTAACTTAGCGGTGCAAGACGGTCTTTCTTCACCAAATCTTGAAGCTTTCAAAAATGGTTTTAGAAATATGATACATGATGTTTTTAAAAAAAGTAGAAGAATATTTATCGAATACAAAAAATTTTGTAAAGATACGAACAGACCTTGTTATGCTCCTAATTGGGATGTTCCTACTCGGTGGAACTCAACTTTTAAAATGTTTGAAAGTGCTTTAAAACAAAGAGCAACTTTACAATCATATCATACGAGTCCTGAAGGTGGTTACGCCGAACAATTTTCGGACTTGGCTTGGGATAATATTCAAGATTTAACTGATTTTCTTGAAGCTTTTAAAACCGCCACTACAAAATTATCAGGGGTTTATTATCCTACTAGCCCATTGGTGTTACCAGAATTGTATTTGATGATGTCAAATTTAAAAAATTTTGAAATGAAAAACCAAATGTTTGAAGAAATGATAAAACCAATGAAAGTTAAATTAAAGAAATATTTTAAAGATTTACCACTCGTGTTTACTTGTACTGTTATTTTAAACCCAATTTTGAATGTTACGGGGGTTGAATGTTTGATAGACGAAATAAATGATAATTTGGATATCCATGAAAAAGATCCAAATTTTTCAATGATGCAAAAAAAAGTTTTCAACATAGTTTACAAAGTATGTATGAATTTTATATAATTAAATATGGTCCCAATATAAACATACGTACGAGTGCGAGCGCATCAAGCTCGACTAGTAAACCTCGCGATCCGCTTCTTAGTTTATTTAACATCGTTCGTAATAAAACGGCGAAACTACAAAGGGGTAACACTCCTTCAAGTGAGCTCGGAAGGTATAGTGGAACATATTTTGTGTCCACTTTTCAATCCGAGGATTATCACAATTTAGACCTTTTGTCATGGTGGAAAGGAAAGGAATCCGATTATCCGATTCTAGCCACTATGGCACGTGATTTACTAACCGTCTAAGCTTCTACGGTAGCTTCGGAATCTGCATTTTCTCTTAGTGGCAGGGTATTATCTTTACGAAGAACAAGACTTACTTCGAAACCAGTAGAGACGTGTAATTGCTTAAAGGATCACTTGGACGCGATCGATCGAATTCAAAACATAACAAACCTCGAAGATGAAATCGAACTTGAAACAAGGGTACACGAAGAGGAGGTGGAGGAAGGATTATCTCCCGACATATCTGATGAAGAACTTGCACAAGAAGCTCGTACTCGTAAACGTACGCAAACGCAAACGCAAACGCAATAAAACACATGTTCTTAAGTTATTGTATTTTTATTTATCTTCTTAAGTTATGTATGTCTTTTTTTTAAATAATTAAAAGAGAAATAAATGTTAAATATGTTATTTTTATTTGTTGTAAAATTATTAGAAATACTAATGAATTTTTTTAATAGTATTATTTTTTTATTCATGTTCTTAAATCAAGTATTTTTTTTATTATTTATGTATCTCTTTTTTGTAAATAATTGAAATATAAATAAATGTATTAAAAGTTATTTTTATTTTTAAGTTATGTATATAATTTATTGTAAATTATTAGAAATAATAATGAATTTTTTTAATATTATTTTCTTTTTATTTATGTTCTTAAGAATTTTTTTTTATTTATGTATGCATATTAAAAACAAAAAAAATAAACCGAACCCGGTTTGAACCCGGTAGGTGTACCCGGTTCCGGACCCGACCCTACCCGGTTCTACTGGTTTGAGATCTAGAATGATGAAACCTGTTCCAAACCGGTTCGGTCACCTCAAAACCGGTTCCATCTAACACGGTCCACTTTTGACCCCGTTTTGAACCCGGTTCGGGTTTAATTTTGAACTCGGTTTGCCCATGCCTAGGTGTAATACCCACCCCGCGCCTCAGCGGGATCTCTCCACTCGGCGGCCTTCGACGGACGCACCACCTCCCAACCCCGACGGCCTCCATTTTGAGCCCCCAATGCCCCCCCCCCCTCACGTCACTCCACCTCTTTCTCCTCTTGATCGTGATTGGCCACCCCATGCCCCCCCCAAGTGGCCTTCATTTAGAATTAACTCATAAATATTTATGAATTATAAACAAATTCTTAGAAATCCAAAAATATAAGTTATTACTTAAAACACCAAATAATTAGAATTATACATAAGTATTGTTTATTTAAATATGAAAATAATTTTGTAAGATAAGAAAATGTTTTAAAGTTTATTGAAAAAAAAAATAACAATTTTTGGAATTTTTGTAGTCTTTAATAAAAGAATAATGGTTAAAACAAGGAAAAAAAACCCAAAAACCGATATAAGGGTGCCTGGCTCGTATTTGAACCCTCGCCCCTCCACCCACACAAGCCGCGGCTTATCGCTAGGTGTGACAGTTGCGTACGAAGAATTCAGCATTAAAGACGTGAGCACATTTGGTCGTGCTTGAAATCCACGAGGATTTAGTAACTTTTGTTATTGGGGATTGATAGTATGTGAAAAATGATGAACGTGGGCGAAAACCGTGCGCAAAACGGAGTTCGTATGCTCCCGGAATCGCGAAACGAAGTTTAAATCAAATATTGGAAGAAAAACACGTTAGGCGGTACGCCTAACCCCCAACTCTCCAGTTCAGGCGATGCGCCCAGGGACTATGTCGGTTAAAAATTGTTTAAGTCGATCAGAACGCATAGAAACTCTCAAAATCGTAAATTTTCGATTGTAAGCAACCTGAAGACGAAGAACCTTCATTCTAACACCTTTATACATCAAATCAAAGCCCCTTAAACATCCGGATCATCCCAGGAATCATATATACAAGTCCTGATCGTCGTTCTAACCGCAGAAATTTGTCAGAACAGGTAACGGTTCGTTTTAACCTTCTAGTTTGATTTTGATTGATTAGATCTTGATTTTGAACGTAATGAGATAGTTAGGATTGTTGATTATTGCCTAGATGATGGCTAGGATTGATTATAAACGAAGAACACGAAGTTCTAACGGTTAAATTCTTGTTTTGATCCGTTGTAATGCCCGATTTTCATGAAATCATACCCATGATTATAATGGTTTAAACCATTTGATTATGACAATGTAGGTGATTAGTTTGATTAATCTTTGAAATGCAAAGGTTAAATCCAGGTGTTTCAAACTAATCATAATCATTAACATACTCATTGGAATGCTTATCTGATGATTGTGATAACAGTCAGATTAGTATGTTAAATCTGGTTATTTCACCTATTCTGATGCTACATTGTGATATTTCATTATATTTGGGTAATCAATAATAAGGATTAATCACTCCTAAGCCATTAAATCATCTAGAAACTGTTTTAGCATTATAATCAACAACATTAACTATTTGAGTAATCTGAGATTATTCTGATTAATCAAGAGTGTCATCAACTTGTATTAGGAATCCGAATCAGTATAGGTTCCTACATTATCATACATTGTATGATATAACCTTAAATTAATTAATTATATAATTAATATCGAGTTGATGATTTACTAAGCAATGTCTTTGACATTGAACGTTCAGAAGGATCTAATCAGTAAACTAGAACATAAATAACTTATTAAAGATAACCAAATGCAGAATCATCTCTATACTATCAGTTTGGTGATACTCTGCTATCTATTATCATCAGGTGAGTTTCGTACAACCCCTTTTATTTTTAATCTTTTACAAACATCGGGGAAACTCTGCAAACTGTTGTCTGAACATATGATATGCATCAATGATATCTGTGTGATTTCATGTGATTTTGTGGGATTTCATGGGATTTGGCCTGTAGACTGAACTCTATCATGGAACTGAAAGTCCTCATTTTTGAACTGTATCTAGTGAACCCATGTGTGGCCGAGCAGAAAACATTGATAGTACTATTGGTTGACACCCCATTCGCTGGAAGGATTGCATCTCCCCTTGTGTGAATGTTTGTTATCTGTTTCTTGAACTTCTTAATGGTATGATAGACATTAAGATAATGAGGCATTAAGATATGTACCGACGGGTAATATCTTGAGACAGACTAGACGTCCGAAAGGAACTAGATACAGGTCCCATGGTTATCCGGAACTGAACTTTTGAGAACGTGCTTATCATATCATATTGTTTTAAAATGAACTGTCGATCTCACCAGCTTTGTGCTGACGTTTCAAACTCAAAACTTTTTGCAGGTAAACAGTAATCGCCGGTGAGGATGCACTTTTGGGATATTTGCACTTGTATAATTAATATTGTAATTAAATAAATATAGCTGTAATGTAATTGTGATTGCGACATCCATGTAATGAGTTTACTTTAAGTTAATCTGTGTGCTTATGATATCGGTTCAAGTAAGTCACCCCTCACCTCGGAGACATCACCACTATGCTTCCGCAACCGGTTCAGTGACGTCAGGCTAGACACGAGGTGACGAGGGGTGGGGGTGTGACAGGGTGGTATCA
Organism: Mikania micrantha; assembly: GCA_009363875.1. NCBI lineage: Eukaryota > Viridiplantae > Streptophyta > Magnoliopsida > Asterales > Asteraceae > Mikania > Mikania micrantha. The sequence continues at coordinate 17,819,462 of CM018682.1, read as the reverse complement.
GAGCCACAGGTTATAGAGAATTAGGTTGACTTAGAGACCTAGACTATAACCATAGGCTCGTATAGTAACACAGAGAGCACCGAACATTAATATTGAACAAAACTTGTTTTGAATTAAGCCAGGATAATCAGGTGGTACAAATTCCAGTTATGAGTGGCCAGCATAACTGAAATTTGTAACACGTGTGCATTCTAGTTTGATTTAATTCAAGCAAAACACTAACAATAGTAATGACGAATAGTTGCGTTAAGATAGGAGGACGTCTCATATCATGTGTACGTTGAATGTTATTATTCAATATATTTTTTCATGGTACTGATTCGAGTATTCTGTTTATACAGCAATGGCAGAGCAAGGAGAGAGATACATTTATCAGCGGTTTCCTTACGTGATACTAGACGATACCCCGAGCTCAAGTTCGGGTTCTGACTCCGATCCATCAGAGGCATCTGCAGCTGCTTCTCAGGCTGATGCACTTGTACCACAGACACCACCAGCACCAGCACCAGCACCTGAACCAGCACCTATGCCATCTCCACCGAGAGTTCCAGCATGGGATGGACTCAGACGTATGCGAGGCCAAGCTCGCAAGACGACAGGTCTTCCTATTAGACGTCAGATGGCGCCTGACACTGTACATGAGATAGGAGAGTCCTCACAGCAGGCGGAGTTTAGGGCACAGCTTCGCCAGGTGACTTTAGATCTTCAGGGGACTCGACTAGAGCTACAGGAGTCTCGTGCTATTGGGGAAGATACACGTACCACTGTGTTTGAGTTACTCACATCTCATCTGTTGTTGATGGAACAGATGAATGCACTGGATGCTGGCTCGCAAGCTTGGCGGGCTATGATCGAGGAGAGGATGAGGAGAACCATGATTCAGGGGATGATAGCTGCATTCTGGCAGCGAGTGATAGTGATGAGAGGAGTGATGATGGGAGTGCTAGAGGGCATGAGCTTAGAGGCTAGGCTATTATGTGTGGCTATAGGGTTGGTCATTATAGCCATGGTGTTGGACGGGTTATGGTATTTTCTGCGGTGAGGGCTGATCAGGGGACCGAGCAGTTATGATCTTGTTGTACATATGATGTGATATAGAGTGATCAGTAGTTATGAGAGCGGGATATTTTGGTATGAACAGATCCCGAGTTTGTGAGTTGTAGTGTATGATGTTGTTAGGTTGGTATATTATGACTTTTGGTTGTATTAAAACTATGTATGTATGAAACTATGGTATTGTAATAATATGGGTGTTTTTGTATATCTGTTTGTACAATGAACTTTGTGTGTGAACTATAATTAATTTTTCTGTGTGAAAACATAACCGTATGCGAACGAATTAATATGAGAACATGTCAAACTAATATATATATTTCGCTGAAATACAGTACGGGAGCAATACTGTATGCGAATATATCGAACTAAAACATATATTTTGCTGGAATACAGTACGGTGCAATACTGTATGCAAATATATCTGTAACTAAAGTACAGTACGAGAGCCATACTGTACGAGAACATGTCTGAATTGTGAACGTATCTAATAGTGAACATGTCTGTAACTAAAGTACAGTACGAGAGCCATACTGTACGAGAACATATCTATGGTTTGTATGAGAACTTAATGTATGAACTGAGAACATATTAGAGAACTTGTCTGAGAACATGTCCTAGTTCTGTATGAACATATTTCTAAAAACATGTGTTGCAATGCAAGGAGCTGGGTAAGACTCTAACATGTTTTTGAAATAACAGGACTAAGTATAACTACGAACAATTGTGTGATCTGTGTATAGTACAAACATGTCTGGGCTGAATTCATGTAGTTATACTATATTCTTTATAATCACATTTCAATATAAATTTTCAGTGTAACTGAATATGATTGAATTTACGTGATAGAACGGGCTATATCTTTAATGCTTTTAAACTGACCTGAATTGTCTGCTTGTGAGCAGATTAATGGCTCCTAAAAGAGGTCGACCAGCTAAGAAAGCTGCTAAGAACATTACAAACCCTGAACCGAATCAAATTCCACCTGTGAATGTTGAATCGAATCCGGATCCGCGGGTTAATCCGGAAGTGAACGTAGTTCCACCTGGGAACTTGGAAACGAATACTACTCCACCAGTGAACTCTGGAGCAGGCATTGTTCCACCTGCTGGTACAAGCAGATCTGAAACAAATGAAGCTATGATAGCTCGTATTGTGCGTGAACAATTATCTGCTTGTGGTGTTCTGACACAACACCAACCACATATCACCGCAGGTTCTGGTAGAGATCACGATCATGCTGAACATAATGCGACAGGTGGTCACGTGGAAACTCATACCACTACCGGTACAACTACCATTATTCCTAATCCACCCCGACAGGGATGTACTTACAAGTATTTTGCTTCCTGTAACCCTCCTACTTTTACTGGCAAAGAAGGAGCGGCTGGTCTTTTAAGGTGGATTGAGGAAATGGAAACTAAGCTTAAAATTAGTCAGTGTTTGGAGGAGCATAAGGTGTCTTATGCTGCCTGTTCTTTGAAAGACTCGGCTTTGACCTGGTGGAATACTCAGGCCAAGACTTTGGGTTCAGCCACAGTCGACTCAATGGGCTGGAATGATTTCAAAACTCTGATTAGATCAGAGTACTGTCCCATTACTGAAATTCAAAAACTCCAGGAGGAATTCTGGAATCACTCGATGATCGGTGCTGACTGTCTTGCTTACACCGATCGTTTTCATGAACTCACTTGTTTACTTCCTGACATGTTTCCTACGGAAGCAGCCTTGATCGAAAAGTACATTAAAGGTTTGATTCCCAGATCCGGGGAATGGTGACTGCTGCTGAACCTACAACCCTGAAACATACGATTCTTTTGACCACTAAGCTTACCAATGAGGCGGTAAGGAGTGGTACTCTGTCTTTGAAACCTCAGACGGCTCATGGTCGTAGTGATGTCGGTACCTCGAATGTGTCGAAAGGTACCAAACGGAAGTGGTTTGGCAAAACCAAAGCGAAGGCTCCGGCTGAGATCACCCAGAGCAAGCCAACTGTGAAAAACTATGGTGCAAATGTTCCTGAGAGGAAAACTTATACTGGGCAGGCGCCCAAATGCAATAAGTGTCCACTCCATCACACGGGACCATGTCCTGTTTGTCTGAACTGTAACCGAGTTGGACATTATGCTAAATATTGCAACTTTCCTGCTCAGACACCAAACCAAACACCACGACAAACCACTCAAACCAACCGGTCATGTTACAAATGTGGAAGTCCTGATCATCTCATACGAAACTGTCCGAACAATAACACCAATCCGGGAACTGAAGCTAGGGGGAGAGCTTTTCAGATTGGTGCGACCGAAGCGAGACATGATGCAAATATTGTTACTGGTACGTTTCTCCTTAACAATCTATACGCATCAGTTTTGTTTGACACAGGAGCGGATAAGAGCTTTATCTCTCCTGAATTTGCATCATTAATTTCATTGCCTACGGTAGATCTAGAAACTCCTTATGTTATTGAACTTGCTAACGGCAAGTTGATCAAAACAAACAATGTTATTCAAGGATGTTCCTTGAATTTGAATGATCATCTTTTCGATATTGATTTACTTCCTATTGAGCTTGGGAGCTTTGATGTCGTTGTTGGTATGGACTGGCTTTCTGATAACCAAGCGGAAGTTGTCTGTCAAAACAAGGTGATCCGTATTCCATTACCTAACGGTAATACACTGATAGTTCAAGGAGAACGAGCAGGTAGAAAACTTGGTATCATATCTTGTATGCAAGCTCAGAAGTTCTTAAGGAAATGCTGTTATGCTTTCCTAGCACATGTGACTGAGCACAGTTCTTCACCCAAACAAATCACAGATATCCCAGTAGTCAAGGATTTTCCTGAAGTTTTTCCTGAGGACATATCAGGATTACCCCCAGTGAGACAAGTTGAATTTCGAATTGACTTGATTCCAGGTGCAGCACCTGTTGCTAAAGCCCCGTATCGGCTTGCACCATCCGAAATGCAAGAACTTTCAGGTCAATTGCAAGAACTGTTAGACAAAGGTTTTATCAGACCTAGTTTCTCACCCTGGGAAGCACCTATTCTTTTTGTGAAAAAGAAGGATGGTTCATTCAGAATGTGTATTGACTACAGGGAACTCAATAAACTGACAATCAAGAACCGTTATCCACTACCTCGTATCGATGATCTGTTTGATCAACTACAAGGTGCTACTTATTTTTCAAAAATCGATTTAAGATCTGGATATCATCAGTTACGTATTCATGATGATGACATTCCTAAAACTGCTTTCAGAACTCGATACGGACATTTCGAATTTCTAGTAATGCCGTTTGGTTTAACAAATGCACCAACAGTTTTCATGGATCTGATGAATCGAGTATGTAGACCTTATCTGGATAAATTTGTGATTGTGTTTATTGATGATATTCTTATTTATTCTCGAAATCAACAAGAGCATGCTCAACACTTGAAATTAATCTTAGAACTTTTGGCACGTGAAAAATTATATGCCAAATTCTCCAAGTGTGAGTTCTGGTTACGAGAAGTTCAATTTCTTGGTCATGTAGTAAATCAAAACGGTATTCAAGTGGATCCCAGTAAGATTCAGGCGGTGAAACAATGGGAGACACCACGAACCCCGACTGAAATACGCCAATTTTTGGGGTTGGCAGGTTATTATCGCCGGTTTATCAAGAACTTTTCAAAGATAGCCTTACCACTGACTACATTGACACAGAAAAATCAACCGTTTATATGGAGTTCTCAACAGGAGGAGGCGTTCCAACTATTGAAACACAAACTCTGTAATGCACCTATATTGGCACTACCGGAAGGTACGGATAACTTCACAGTGTATTGTGATGCTTCACGTCAAGGTCTTGGGTGTGTTCTAATGCAGAAGGATAAGGTAATTGCTTATGCTTCTCGGCAGTTGAAAGTACATGAGAAGAACTATACCACACATGATCTAGAACTTGGTACAGTAGTGTTTGCACTCAAGATTTGGAGACATTATCTATACGGAACTAGGTGTATTATATACACTGATCACAAAAGTCTCCAACACATTCTAGATCAGAAAATGTTAAACATGCGACAGAGGCGATGGGTTGAACTTTTGAATGACTATGACTGTGAAATTCGTTATCACCCAGGTAAAGCGAATGTTGTAGCTGATGCCTTAAGTCGCAAGGAACGAGTCAAACCTTTACGTGTAAAAGCGTTAGGTATGACTATTCAAACCAGTCTAATTCCTCAAATCAAAGACGCTCAGCAACAAGCTTTACAAGCAACGAACTATTCTGCTGAAGGACTGAGAGGATTAGATAAGAAACTCGATACCAAAGACGATGGACTATTGTATTTCAAAGACCGAATGTGGATTCCTTTATTCGGTAACTCTCGAACTATTATCTTGGATGAGGCGCATAAATCCAGGTATTCTATTCATCCAGGTGCTGATAAAATGTATAAAGATCTTAAGGACTTTTACTGGTGGCCTGGAATGAAGAAACACATAGCTGAATACGTGGATCGATGTTTAACATGTCTCAAAGTTAAGGCTGAACATCAACGACCTTCTGGGTTATTGCAACAACCTGAGATTCCCATGTGGAAATGGGATCATATCTCTATGGATTTCATTACTAAATTACCCAGAACATCACGTAATCTTGACTCTATATGGGTTATTGTTGATCGCCTTACGAAATCTGCGCATTTCTTACCCATCCGAGAAGATTATTCTATGGATCGACTCGCTAAACTTTATGTTAATGAGATTGTATCTCGACATGGAGTACCGATCTCTATCATTTCCGACAGAGATAGTCGATTTATGTCACGATTTTGGCAAACTCTTCAGAATGCTCTGGGCACGCAAATCAATATGAGCACAGCTTATCATCCACAAACTGACGGGCAGACTGAACGAACAAATCAAACTCTTGAAGACATGCTCAGAAGCTGTGTGATTGATTTTGGAGGTAGCTGGGATATTCATCTTCCACTTGTTGAATTCTCATACAATAACAGCTACCATACCAGTATTCAATGCGCTCCATTCGAAGCACTTTATGGACGGAAATGTAGATCACCTATCTGTTGGTCAGAGGTAGGTGAAAGTCAAATCATAGGCCCAGAATTCATTCAGGAAACAACTGATAAGATCGCACTCATTCAAGAACGAATCAAAGCTGCTCGCGATCGTCAAAAGAGTTACGCTGATAATCGCCGTAGACCACTCGAATTTCAAGTAGGTGATCGAGTAATGTTGAAAGTGTCACCTTGGAAAGGCATTTTCAGATTGGGAAAGAGAGGTAAACTTTCGCCAAGATTTGTAGGGCCGTTTAAAATTTTTGAACGAATTGGACCAGTAGCCTACAGACTTGAATTACCTCTTGAACTCAGTAACATTCATGATGTCTTTCATGTGTCTAATCTGAAAAAGTGCTTAATTGATGAATCATTGATCATACCTCTAGAAGAAATTCATATTGATGAAAAACTTCAATTCAGTGAAGAACCAGTAGAGGTAATGGATCGAGAAATGAAAGTGTTAAAACGTAGTCGCATACCGATCGTTAAAGTGCGATGGAACTCGCAGCGAGGACCCGAATATACGTGGGAACGTGAAGATCAAATGAAAGCAAAGTACCCATATCTATTCTCATAAACAATTGTCTTAATGTAAGTCTTCATTAAATTTCGGGACGAAATTCCTCTAACAGGAGGAGACTGTGACAGTTGCGTACGAAGAATTCGGCATTAAAGACGTGAGCACATTTGGTCGTGCTTGAAATCCACGAGGATTTAGTAACTTTTGTTATTGGGGATTGATAGTATGTGAAAAATGATGAACGTGGGCGAAAACCGTGCGCAAAACGGAGTTCGTATGCTCCCGGAATCGCGAAACGAAGTTTAAATCAAATATTGGAAGAAAAACACGTTAGGCGGTACGCCTAACCCCCAACTCTCCAGTTCAGGCGATGCGCCCAGGGACTATGTCGGTTAAAAATTGTTTAAGTCGATCAGAACGCATAGAAACTCTCAAAATCGTAAATTTTCGATTGTAAGCAACCTGAAGACGAAGAACCTTCATTCTAACACCTTTATACATCAAATCAAAGCCCCTTAAACATCCGGATCATCCCAGGAATCATATATACAAGTCCTGATCGTCGTTCTAACCGCAGAAATTTGTCAGAACAGGTAACGGTTCGTTTTAACCTTCTAGTTTGATTTTGATTGATTAGATCTTGATTTTGAACGTAATGAGATAGTTAGGATTGTTGATTATTGCCTAGAAGATGGCTAGGATTGATTATAAACGAAGAACACGAAGTTCTAACGGTTAAATTCTTGTTTTGATCCGTTGTAATGCCCGATTTTCATGAAATCATACCCATGATTATAATGGTTTAAACCATTTGATTATGACAATGTAGGTGATTAGTTTGATTAATCTTTGAAATGCAAAGGTTAAATCCAGGTGTTTCAAACTAATCATAATCATTAACATACTCATTGGAATGCTTATCTGATGATTGTGATAACAGTCAGATTAGTATGTTAAATCTGGTTATTTCACCTATTCTGATGCTACATTGTGATATTTCATGATATTTGGGTAATCAATAATAAGGATTAATCACTCCTAAGCCATTAAATCATCTAGAAACTGTTTTAGCATTATAATCAACAACATTAACTATTTGAGTAATCTGAGATTATTCTGATTAATCAAGAGTGTCATCAACTTGTATTAGGAATCCGAATCAGTATAGGTTCCTACATTATCATACATTGTATGATATAACCTTAAATTAATTAATTATATAATTAATATCGAGTTGATGATTTACTAAGCAATGTCTTTGACATTGAACGTTCAGAAGGATCTAATCAGTAAACTAGAACATAAATAACTTATTAAAGATAACCAAATGCAGAATCATCTCTATACTATCAGTTTGGTGATACTCTGCTATCTATTATCATCAAGTGAGTTTCGTACAACCCCTTTTATTTTTAATCTTTTATAAACATCGGGGAAACTCTGCAAACTGTTGTCTGAACATATGATATGCATCAATGATATCTGTGTGATTTCATGTGATTTTGTGGGATTTCATGGGATTTGGCCTGTAGACTGAACTCTATCATGGAACTGAAAGTCCTCATTTTTGAACTGTATCTAGTGAACCCATGTGTGGCCGAGCAGAAAACATTGATAGTACTATTGGTTGACACCCCATTCGCTGGGAGGATTGCATCTCCCCTTGTGTGAATGTTTGTTATCTGTTTCTTGAACTTCTTAATGGTATGATAGACATTAAGATAATGAGGCATTAAGATATGTACCGACGGGTAATATCTTGAGACAGACTAGACGTCCGAAAGGAACTAGATACAGGTCCCATGGTTATCCGGAACTGAACTTTTGAGAACGTGCTTATCATATCATATTGTTTTAAAATGAACTGTCGATCTCACCAGCTTTGTGCTGACATTTCAAACTCAAAACTTTTTGCAGGTAAACAGTAATCGCCGGTGAGGATGCACTTTTGGGATATTTGCACTTGTATAATTAATATTGTAATTAAATAAATATAGCTGTAATGTAATTGTGATTGCGACATCCTTGTAATGAGTTTACTTTAAGTTAATCTGTGTGCTTATGATATCGGTTCAAGTAAGTCATCCCTCACCTCGGAGACATCACCACTATGCTTCCGCAACCGGTTCAGTGACGTCAGGCTAGACACGAGGTGACGAGGGGTGGGGGTGTGACACTAGGCTGTGTGGTGGATTCGTTGTAAGTTTCGCTTCCCATTAATTGTTAAACAAAGATCAAATCGAAGCCCCAAATCCGAAAGAACCCTAGAATTTGTTCGTTCGAATAGAGAGGAATAACAACTCATAAGCCCTCGTAAACACAGGGCTATTGATACATGAATGATTACGAGTGGAATGGTGTATTGTATTACCTGATTAGTGTTTGAATGAGAGGAGCTCGTGCCAAGTTCGCGTTTGGTCGATTCTGTGATCAAATCGTGCTCTAGATTAGTTGTGGGTGCTCTTTCAGTGCCCATATGCGTGCATATTGATTGAGGGAACGAATTAAAAGAGTTTGATTTAACTTTTATAGTGTTTTGATTCAATTTTGTGTTTTGGTAACCATTGTTATTTTAAGAACTTGATTTTAGTCGTTTTATGGTTCGATTAATGCTTAGTTGTTGATTGGGAGAAATTCCTGTGACCAAATCCTTGCCAAAACAACATTCAATCATGCTGTTAGTGAGCTGGAACACGTTTTGATTGAAACGGGTTGATGGTTCGGTTTGAGTGGATCCATATGGGTGAACGGGTAAGGGGGAAGAGATGGTTTGGGAATGTTGCATCTTCAGTCCCTCTCCTTTCCCTCTAGTTACAGCTCAGTTTTAAACTTTCCCACTCTCAAGTTAGGTTTATCAAATGGACCGTTTTAGTCCCTCTAGTTTAATTAACCTTTTATATCTCAAATAACTTATCATTTTATGTAAAAGACATAATAAAAATTTATAAAACCTTTTTATAAATTTAATATCTTATGTTTAATAACTTAATAATTTATTATTTACTAATCTTGTAAAAATATATTATTTTATTATAACTCATTAAGGCTTTGTAAGCTTTAAAAATATTTCCTTATTTTTATAAAATTAAACTTTTTATAAAAGCTTTAAATTATATGTTTTGTTATTATTATAAATTGTGTGTGTCCATACATACATGCATGCATGCATACATACATACATACATACATACATACAGGGAATACATAATTTGCAAACCTCACCTTATTGTGCAAATCATGAAAACCTTTTATGTGGCTAAGATTTTGCCACATCACCGTCTCAATATTAAATATATTTAGGACAAAGATGTCTTTTTACCCTTATGTCCTTGTATGCATTTTTTATTATTTTACACAATAGTTTTTTATGATTTCAAATATTCATATGTATGTGACATTTAGTAAATGACAAGAAAATTGTTACATCAGTTTTATGTTGTGTTTTTTCCCTTTTTTCTCCGTTGTTTTGTACATTAAAAATTAAATTAACGTTTTATTTATACTTGTTTTTGTTACACATTTTTTTTGTTACATATGTTTTTTTGTCACACACGGAAAGCGATTATGTATTTTTACGTCATTTTAAACATTTAGGATCGTATTTTACCCCTTTTTTTTCTTAGGGGCCGTAACGGTAATTTTTCCAGTATATGTGTTTTGTTACATTGATTTTACCCCCTTTTTTTCTAGTATACGTGTTTTGTTACGTTAATTTTACATGTGGCCTCTGTGTGTTTTTATTTTTTTATGTTATTTAATTGGTATAAGAGTTTAAATAATTTTGAGCTTTGTGTCATGTTTTTTCTAGAACCAATGACAACTTTTTTGTATTATGTGGCATATTTGTCTACATACATCAGTGTTACGTTGTCGTGTTATTTTATTTTTTTTCTTTTTTTTTCCATTCGTGTATGTTGTTACGTTTTTTACAACACACGTCCCATTTTGTTCATTTACGTTTGTGAACGTTCATTTATATTCGTTTATTTACGTTCGTTTATATTTGTTCATTTAAGTTCGTTTATCATCGTTAATTTATTTTTATTAATAAATTATTTTAAAAATCAGTGATATATTCGTGTTCTTTATAAATTAACATTCTTGTGTCATTCTTATTTTATCGGAATTTTAATGAATTTATTAACTGAAATGGATTAATATCAATCCAAGTTTAGAATTCATTTGTTCGTTCATATTTGTTTAACTATTTATTTTCAATAATGGTTGTTTTGTTTCTTTAGTCATGTTCGTTTATGTTTGTTTCTTTATGTTCGTTTACTTATGTTCATCTATGTTCGTGAAACATTCATGTATACTATTAACGAACGAACACGAACACACTAAATTTCTTAACGAACGAAGACGAACAAGAAAACCCTATTCATTTAAATGTCCGTGTTCCCTATATAGGCAACCGTCTACGCCGCATCATATAGCAAATGTAATGATGTTACCAATGTTTTTCAGGTTCGTGAATTGTCACACAACTATTGCACCTACGTTACAAAGGTGTTACATGTTAACACCAATCTTTGTTATACTATGTTACATATGTTTTACGTGGAACAACTATATTACATATGTTTTACATATAAATTACGTTCATTACACATAGCAATACAACGATTTTACCAATGTTTTACATATAATTTTTAGTGGAGGGGAGCCTAACGCCTAGGCAGCCTCCTAGGCCGCATCATAACAAATACAACGATGTTACCAATGTTTTTCAGGTTCGTGAATTGTTAAATAGTTAACGCACCTACGTTACAAAGGTGTTACATATTAACATCAATCTTTGTTTTACTATGTTACATATGTTTTACTTGGAACAAATATATTACATATTTTTTTACATATAAATTATGGTCATTACACATAACAAATACAACGATCTACCAATGTTTTACATATAGCTTTTAGTGGAGGGGCGCCTAGGCAGCCTCCTAGGCCACATCATCCCAAATACAATGATGTTACCTATGTTTTTACCTTTTTCAGTCTAGTTTTTTTATTTTTACACATTTTTTGGCCTGTAAATGAACCGAACGTTTATTAAACAAGTAAAAAGTTCGTTCATCAAAGTTTATTTAGTAAATAAACGAACATGGACAAAATTTTTTTGTTCATTTAACTAAACGAACGAACCTGAACACACGTCCCATTTGTTCATATACGTTTGTGAACGTTCGTTTTTATTCGTTCATTTACGTTCGTTTATATTTGTTCGTTTATGTTCGTTTATGCTTGTTAATTTATTTTTATTAATAAATCAATTCATTTGTTTTAAAAATCATTGATATATTTGTGTTCTTTATAAACTAACATGTTTGTGCCATTTTATTTTACTGGATTTTAATGAATTTATTAACTGAAATGGTTAATATCAATCCAAGTTTAGAATTCATTTGTTCGTAGATGCACCTATGTTACAAAGATGTTACATATTAACAACAATCTTTGTTTTACTATATTACATATGTTTTAGTAGGAACAACTGTATTACATATGTTTTACGGATAAATTACATTATTACACAAGTTTTACATATAACATCTTAGATAGCTTTTACTTTGAGCAACTATATTACATATGATCTATATTTGATTTACACATGGGACTTGTTGTACATGTAAGAATTAGGTTATTGGGCATGATTCATGTAATTGCAAGACAAAGGGTTTTGATCTCGCTAACGTGAATGTCGAAAAGTAGAGAATATCAGGCACTTTTTGTTTTTTTTATTAATGTTAAATGTGGTTTAGAAAAACATCTAGGATGTTTGTTCTTTGTATATGCACTAAGAAAATGTTTTCAAATTATCTATTCTCCATACATACATACATACATACATACATATATATGTGATTTTGATCAAATAATAACCCACTCTTAAAGAAATAACCCGATAACTTTGCCAAGATGAAGCCAAATCTTGGATTATTTTTTTTGAACATTATTGTAACATATTTAAAACACTATGTTCTTTTATGAGTTTCTGAAAATTTATCACCGTTTGAGAGTTTAGATTGTCACACACCAAGCCGGCGGGCTGGACCGACTTTACTGTCGAGCAGAATTTTCTCGGGGCGCAATATCGTTTGATAATCAAAATGATCAGATTGTTTACATAGCACATGATATATAAATGAGAAATGTTAATATGACAATGATATAGAATTACAAAGTTAAATTACAATGTTACGTTCATAATTTAACTAAGTAAATCTATCCAAAAGAATCATTGAGTTTTCTATCTTATAACTGTACAAGATCTACAAAAGATGATTCGCTGTTTTGTCATTCAAAAGTATGCTCAACCCAAAATAAAGCTAGGTCTTCTAAAAATCCACTAGCTTAATCCCTGAATGCTTGTGACTAAACCTGTTCGCACCTAAGAAAACATGTATTTAAACAAAGTCAACACTAGGTTGGTGAGTTCATAAGTTTAGTAATTGAAGAACGTTGATTTGTTTACGTTCATAGTCACAATATCATACACAAGTCTTGTTAATGTTTGATTCATTTGTCTCACCCAATGGCCTCTCCATAGTTATATTTACAAGTAGTGTTTCATACTATCAGTTATGCTTATATATAGGGCATACGTAGGGGAATAAGCCCAGCCGACATCCCACCACATACTTAATAGAACTCAACACCACTTGCAATACAACTATGGATACCCATTTCCGTCTCACATGTGTTCACCCAATTGATATTCACCCATATGTTTGTGTTCATCACCCAATGTGTTATATGTAGAATAATAGAGTAAGAGTGATTTAGTTATCAAAACCGAAGTGTTGATAAACCCTCAATGTTTTAAGGAAAATAGAGTATTTTAATCTTATCCTTTTTATTATTTTCTCGTTGTGGGGACTACTAATAATAGAAGTGTTAGTTAACCTATTGAATTTGTTCTCATCTTGAAGTGCATAGAGCCTAAAAGGAATCCATTGTGGTCCTCACGTAATCAGATCACAATGCATCCGATTTACCTCTATCACTTTTGTGTTCTCATAGCCTTCAACGAAACTACTACCAGTAATGTGGCGTGAGAGAAAATCAATTACTCAGTCTACTAGTCAGTAGGATATAAGGATTAATTACAATTATCACTGTATATTTATATCACCATGTTTCGTTTATCAAACCTGACTGATGTCGCCCTGTCACCGGTCATACGATACCAGCCAAATGATAAATACGATCAACATACCGACCTCAATAGCCGGAGGTTTGTCAAACCTATGGTACTAATATGTTATCGTCGGTTTAGTCCTACTAAATTAATTGGTAAACAATTCGTTGATGAGGGACTTACAAATGAACTTGAATACATGGCACATGATTGTTGTGATATAATATAGACAGTTTAATAATAATAATCAATTGTTGTTGTGTTCACCATAGTCATCATCTCAGTGTTGTTTGCTCTCGGTGTTATGTGTTCTAGTAGTCTTTAACAAAGTTCTATAAGAAGTTGTCTTATTATACGATGTTAGCAGTTGTGTGAATGATGTTGTTATCATGAAGTTACATTATCATGATTATTGTCACACCCCGAGCCGGCAGGACGGATCGTGTTCCTCGCCGGGCGGAAGGTTCTTGTGGCGCGATATCATGTGTGATAATCATGATGATCAGATTGTTTACATAGCATCAATGTTAAGAATAATTAAGCACAATAAAGCATTAAACTAGGATTACAAAGTTAAATTACATTTGTTAATGTTTAGTAATTTAACTGAATAAACCTATCAAAAGAATCAATTGTTTTCTATCTTGTAACTGTACAAGACATCAAAAGTGATTCGTATCACAACAAAAGATGTGCTTTCAAAATCTACTAGGTCCACTATCTGGGCAGCCTAGCATGCAATCCTGGAGCCTTAGTTTATTCATGTACGTCACCTGAGAAAGCATGAAATAAAACAAGGTCAACCCAACGGTTGGTGAGTTCATGTAGTTTATAAGTTTTAAGAAAATAGCTTTAGCAAACCTCTTTCGGTAAAACCTTAACCTCATTAACTCCACATGTAATATCCAAATCGGTATGCTTATATATAGGGCATACCCCTGAGTCGAGCCTACGACCCGCCCAGACGCCATACCACCACATACTAATTCGCATCTGACACTGTTGTTAATAATAATTAAGCATTCTACCTACCATCCATTCCTGTTCCCATCATAGCTTTGGCATTTTGTTTGTAAGTTCGACACGCACACAATAGCATATGCAAGTCTAGCTTTGAGAGTTACCTTTACGGACAACTGAATACCCTAAGGAATCCAGTATCAATCCATATCGGATTTAATTGTGGTTAGCAACATCGGTGTTTTGATTAAGAATTTCTAAGAGGACACAAAGTCAACTAGAGAAATCCAGAATCATCCTAGTCACATATCACCCGCATGAGTGGACAATGAGGAATCACTGTATGGAAGCACTGAGAGACCAACAGTCTGTTTCTCTAGTCCGGACTATGAAGGTCAACCTATGGCAAGCCCTGAGAGACCGACGGTCTGTTCCTTCAAGTCCCGACTATGGTAGACAACCTATGGCAAGCACTGATAGACCAAAACAATATGTTCTACCATAGCCAATAGTTTTAGCATACAAGTTTATAGCATTCAAATGGCATATCGTTTACGTATCTTGTGCACAAGTACTAGCTTCACAACTGGTAAGGCAAGCACTGATAGGCCAAACCGTTGTTTTAGCATGGCAAGCATATAAAGCATACAAAGTTTAAAGCATTCTGAGCAATTCAAGCATTTAGTATGTATGTACATAGCATTAGCATTTAGCGTTAACTTTAGCATTATCCGGTAGCATTAGCATATCGTATCAGCATTTAGCATTAACATTAGCATTTAGCATAAACCCATAGCATTTATATGTAGCATCAACCCGTAGCATTAGCGTTTAGCATTAACCCGTAGCATAAGCTTTTAGCATAATTCCGTAGCATTAGCATTTAGCATAAATCCGTAGCATTAGCATTTAACATAAACCCGTAGCACTAGCTTTTAGCATAAATCCGTAGCATTAGCATTTAGCATAAATCCTTAGCATTAGCATTTAGCATAAATCCGTAGCATTAGCATTTAGCATAAATCCGTAGCATTAGCATTTAGTATAAATATAAAAGCATAATTTCATCAGTTAAACATTTGTTTAAAAGGTTTAACATGCTTCTCAGTCCCGAAGTAAAACTCAAAATAGTTTGAAAAGGGACAATGAACTCACATGTGTTGCTAAGTATGTATTACTACAGAAAATGTGTGCTCGTTTGTTGTAGCTTAAGTTTCTTCAGCACCTGAGTTGTTTTAAGAAGTTTGAATACGATAAGTCATTATAATAGATGAAAGCTAGGGTTTTGGTCTCGGTGTGCAACTAAGTGTCCTATATTACTAATGGTTTTCTAAGAATCTTTCTAGTTAGTCTAGGTTATTACCCATAAATGAACACGTGATCCCATAAAGCTTTGATGAAGTATTTATAAAGAAATGTTGTTTTATTTAAGTCTTAGGTTAGAAAATCATTTAATTTATCAAAGAGAGTTTATCATCAATTTCACTTAAAAGTCGATTAAGTATTCTAATAAAATCATCATTTGGTTTATTAGGCTTAAGCTAATCCAACTTGTTTTGTTTAACCTCGCATACGTTTATATATAATAGCACATTAACAAGCATCCGTGTGTAAGTTCTGCGTTGTCTAACATGTTTCTGACTGTTAAACTATTAAGTTTAACTCAGATTACAGAGACAATAGCATAATAGTTTGTAATTAATAGCATATCAATAGTTTGCGTAGTTTGTACCTGAGTTACTGTGCATTTACTGTTCAGTTCACTGTTCCGGCGACATTTCCGGCACAGATGTTACAGTCTCCCCTTGTTAGAGAAATTTCGTCCCGAAATTTAAGCATCATTATCCGGTACGACTTCCTCTATAAATAGCTGGGGATACTTGTGCTTCATGTGATCTTCGCGTTCCCAAGTAAACTCGGGTCCGCGCATTGGAATTCCAACGAACCTTGACTATCGGAATACGGCTTCGCCTCAGTTGTTTAACCTTGCGATCCATAATTTCCAAAGGTTCTTCAATAAAGTGCAAGTGTT
This sequence comes from Mikania micrantha, assembly GCA_009363875.1. Lineage (NCBI taxonomy): Eukaryota > Viridiplantae > Streptophyta > Magnoliopsida > Asterales > Asteraceae > Mikania > Mikania micrantha. The sequence goes on along the minus strand of CM018682.1, from coordinate 17,802,691 downwards.
CATCCAATTGAATTTCTTCAACCGGTATGATAAGAGTTTCATCAGCAAGACATTTCTTCAAGTTTAAGACGTGAAACACGTCATGTACACCACTAAGTTCCTCCGGTAAGCTTAATCTGTACGCCACAGGACCAATGCGTTCGATGATTTCGAACGGTCCCACGTACCGTGGTGTTAGTTTGTCTTTCTTTACAAAACGAACTACACCCTTCCATGGGGATACCTTCAACATAACACGGTCTCCCACTTGGAATTCTAACGGCTTGTGCCGTTTGTCGGCATAGCTCTTTTGTCTGCTTCGAGTTGCATGTAGTCTTTGCTGTATCTGAGCAATTTTGTCTGTAATTTCTTGAATGAGTTCTGGCCCGGTGATACGATTATCTCCCACTTCCGACCAACAGATCGGCGATCGACACTTACGACCATAGAGAGCCTCGAATGGTTCACATCCGATGCTACTATGATAGCTGTTGTTGTAGGAGAATTCAATCAGTGGCAAATGGGAGTCCCAATTTCCACCGAAGTCTAGAACACAAGTTCTTAACATGTCCTCCAGGGTTTGTATAGTACGTTCGCTTTGACCATCCGTTTGTGGATGATAAGCTGTACTCAGGTTTAATTGCGTCCCTAGAGATTTCTGCAATGATTGCCAGAACCTTGATGTGAATCTGCTATCACGATCTAAAATGATAGACAATGGCACACCATGACGTACCACTATCTCGTTGATGTAAAGTCTGGCGAGTTTATCCATCGTGTAAGTTTCTCGCATTGGCAAGAAATGAGCAGATTTGGTTAATCGATCAACGATAACCCATATAGTGTCATGTCCACTGGAAGTGAGGGGCAGCTTAGTAACAAAGTCCATAGCTATCTGTTCCCACTTCCAAAGTGGAATTTCAGGCTGTTCCAGTAAACCTGACGGTTTCTGGTGTTTCGCCTTCACCTTGGCACACGTGAGACATCTACCAACATACTCAGCTATGTCTTTCTTCATACCCGGCCACCAGTAAAATGCACGTAAGTCTTGGTACATTTTATCAGCTCCGGGATGCACGGAGTATTTGGTCTTGTGTGCTTCATCAAGGATAAGCTTCCTTAATTCATCCACTGCAGGAATCCATACTCGATCCTTGTAGTAGACAATTCCATCAGGCTTTGTTTCAAATTGCTTTTCTGCTCCACAATCTAATTCTTTCTTCAAGTTTGCTTGTTCGATAGCTTCTTGTTGTGCTTGCATAATGTTGTCGTATAAGCTTGTCTGCACAATCATCCCCATTGCTCTGACGTGCAAGGGTTTGACCCATTCCTTCCGACTCAAGGCATCAGCTACTACGTTTGCCTTGCCCAGATGATACTTGATTACACAGTCATAATCATTCAGAAGCTCAACCCAACGTCGTTGTCGCATGTTGAGTTCCTTCTGATCAAATATGTGTTGCAGACTTTTATGATCTGTATATATGGTACACTTAGTGCCATATAAGTAATGTCTCCAAATCTTTAATGCGAATACCACTGCTCCCAGTTCCAGATCATGGGTAGTATAGTTCTTCTCATAAACCTTCAGTTGTTTCGAGGCATAAGCGATAACTTTGTCTCGCTGCATCAGTACACAGCCAAATCCCTGATGGGATGCATCACAGTAGACTACAAAGTCATCACAACCGTCTGGGAGAGATAAGATCGGAGCATCACATAGCTTTTGCTTCAAAGTCTGAAAGGCTTCTTCTTGCTTATGTTCCCAAACAAATGGCTCGCTTTTCTGTGTTAGCTTTGTGAGTGGTAGGGCTATCTTAGAAAAGTTTGAGATAAACCTTCTGTAATAGCCCGCCAAGCCTAGAAAGGAACGTATCTCCGTCGGTGTCTTCAGAGTATCCCAGTCTTTAATCGCCTCAATCTTGGCAGGATCAACATGTATTCCCTCACTGTTAACTACGTGACCCAGGAATTGAACTTCTCTTAGCCAAAATTCACACTTAGAGAATTTGGCATAGAGCTTCTCTTCCTTTAACAGCTCCAAGATTTTTCTAAGATGTTGCTCGTGCTCTGCTTCGCTTTTGGAGTAGATCAATATGTCATCAATGAAGACAATAACAAATTGATCTAGATACGGCTTGCACACTCGGTTCATGAGATCCATGAAAACCGCGGGTGCATTCGTCAATCCAAAAGGCATCACCATAAATTCGTAATGCCCGTATCTAGTACGAAAAGTCGTCTTAGGTATGTCTTCGTCTTGTACTCTAAGCTGATGGTATCCGGAATGCAGATCGATCTTTGAAAAGTATTGAGCTCCTTGCAATTGATCAAACAAATCATCAATCCTCGGCAATGGATACCGATTCTTAATGGTTAGTTTGTTTAACTCCCTGTAGTCTATGCACATACGAAAAGATCCATCCTTCTTTTTCACGAACAAAACCGGAGCTCCCCAAGGTGAGTAGCTCGGTCGGATAAAACCTTTATCAAGTAGCTCCTGTAGTTGGTTTGACAATTCCTACATCTCCGAAGGTGCTAACATGTATGGAGATTTAGCAACAGGTGTTGCTCCAGGAATCAAGTCAATACGAAACTCTAACGGTCGCATAGGTGGCAAACCAGGTAGATCTTTAGGAAACACTTCAGGGTATTCCTTCACTATCGGTACGTCTTGTATTATTTTCTTGTCTTTTTCTTTCTCCACCACATGAGCCAAAAAGGCTATGCATTTCTTTTGTAGACACTTACGCGCTTTTATGCATGATATGATCTTTACGTTTCGCTTTGCTTGATCCCCACGAACTTCCAATACACAATCATTCACAACTGGAATCCGAAGTAGCTTTTCAGAATAGATGACTTCCACTCTATTGAGAGATAGCCAATCCATTCCAACTATGATGTCGAAACTGCCCAGCTCCATCGGTATCAAGTCGATGGTAAATGTATGATCAATAAGTGTAAGTGGGCAGTTCCTAAGTATAGTGCTAGCTGTTATTTGTTTCCCATTCGCTACTTCAATGATATAAGGGGAGTCTAAGTTTCCTCAGTAAGGTTAAGTTGGCGTGCAAAGTCAGATGAAATAAAACTCTGATCTGCACCAGTGTCAAATAGAATAGATGCATAAGAGTCATGTATAAGAAATGTACCAGTGACCACGTTAGGGTCTTGGCGAGCTGCATTGGCTCCGATCACAAAAGCTCGTCCGCGAGGTGCCTGGGCTCCTTGTTGCACTCGCTTCGGGCACTCTCTGGAGAAATGGCCTAATTCTCCACAGTTATAACATCCTCTGTTATTGTTGTTGTGATTTCCAGGTCTTGGTGGTGGGGGAAGTGCTACAGCAGCATTGTTTGTAGCTTGAGTTGCTGAAGCCCGACATTGCTGAGCTCGGTGACCTAATCGGCCACAGTTGTTGCATTTCCTGCATTGCGCCGTAGCAGGATGATGAAATTTGCATTGTGGACACTGAGGATGCATTCCCACATAGTTTTTGGGTGCAACCTGTGCAGGTACTGCAGTAACTTGTTGGAGAGGAGTGACGGCCGCATAGTTCTTTACGACCTTTTGCGTTTTCTTTTGATGATAATCTGGTTTCTTCGTTGTTGCTTCCTTAGCTTTTCCCACATCATCTTTTAGAACTCCAGACTTTACCATTACCTTGGTATGTTTGGCCGAGAGGGAGATGGCTGACTCCAGTGTAGCAGGATATGAAGCCAGTACAATGCTTTGAATACAAGAAGGTAATCCTGCTACATATCGATCAATCAGCTTTTCCAATGTTGGCACCATCTCCAGCACCAGGGCTACCAGTTCATGATAGTGGTTGGTAAAAGTCATATGATAGGCTCCCTTCATCACATGGTTCGAGAGCTCAACCTCTAGCTGTTGCAGTTCATGTTTCGGACAGAATTCGTTCCTCAGAAGAAGTTTGAATTCTGCCCAAGGCATTGCCATCGTTTCATCTCTTCCCTTAGCTCTGATGTGAGCATTCCACCATGTCAACGCTCGCTTGCTAAATGATCCAGCTGCATAGCGAACTTTGTGGTGTTCTGGACAACTGCTTATGTCCAAAGTGTTCTCCATCTTTTCCAACCATTGGATCAGTCCAACGGCTCCTTCCACGCCAGTAAAACTCGGTGGTTTACATCCTACAAAAGATTTGTAGGAGCAGTCTGAGGTATGACTAGTGTTTCCACTAGCCTTTCCTGTGGTATGGCCAGAATTGTTATCGTGGCCTTGAATCCGGTTAATCATCTCGGGGATGACATCTTTCACTTGACTTGTCAGTTGACTGCTTAGCAATGTTGCCAGAACAATAGTAGCAGGATCAAGAGCTAGACCCGCATTTGGATTCGGAGGAGGATTTAGTGGAGGAGGAGGAGGAGGAGGTGGCGGTGGCGGCGGTGAATCTGGTGGTGATGGTGTCGATGAATGACGTGCAGGAGTCTGTGTAGTAGGTACTGGAGTCGGTTGTCTTCTGGGCGGCATTCTGTTCATAACCAAAAGAATATTGGTTAGCGCAGTGATCGAATGCAGAAGACACAATGCAAACATATAACCTATGTTCTCTACATGAGGGTCCCTAAGTTATAGTCTAGGCCAAACCATTTAAGAATTTCTAAGAGGACATCGGTGTTTTGATTAAGAATTTCTAAGAGGACAAAAAGTCAACTAGAGAAATCCAGAATCATCCTAGTCACATATCACCCGCATGAGTGGACAATGAGGAATCACTGTATGGAAAGCACTGAGAGACCAACAGTCTGTTTCTCTAGTCCGGACTATGAAGGTCAACCTATGGCAAGCACTGAGAGACCGACGGTCTGTTCCTTCAAGTCCCGACTATGGTAGACAACCTATGGCAAGCACTGAGAGACCAAAACAATATGTTCTACCATAGCCAATAGTTTTAGCATACAAGTTTAAAGCATTCAAATAGCATAGCGTTTACGTATCTTGTGCACAAGTACTAGCTTCACAACCGGTAAGGCAAGCACTGATAGGCCAAACCGTTCTTTTAGCATGGCAAGCATATAAAGCATACAAAGTTTAAAGCATTCTGAGCAGTTAAAGCATTTAGTATGTATGTACATAGCATTAGCATTAGCATAGGATCATTAGCATTTAGCGTTAACTTTAGCATTATCCGGTAGCATTAGCATATCGTATCAGCATTTAGCATTAACATTAGCATTTAGCATAAACCCATAGCATTTATATGTAGCATCAACCCGTAGCATGAGCGTTTAACATTAACCCGTAGCATTAGCTTTTAACATAATTCCGTAGCATTAGCATTTAGCATAAAACCGTAGCATTAGCATTTAGCATAAACCCGTAGCACTAGCTTTTAGCATAAATCCGTAGCATTAGCATTTAGCATAAATCCTTAGCATTAGCATTTAGCATAAATCCGTAGCATTAGCATTTAGCATAAATCCGTAGCATTAGCATTTAGCATAAATATAAAAGCATAATTTCATCAGTTAAACATTTGTTTAAAAGGTTTAGCATGCTTCTCAGTCCCGGAGTAAAACTCAAAATAGTTTGAAAAGGGACAATGAACTCACATGTGTTGCTAAGTATGTATTACTACAGAAAATGCGCGCTCGTTTGTTGTAGCTTAAGTTTCTTCAGCACCTGAGTTGTTTTAAGAAGTTTGAATACGATAAGTCATTATAATAGACGAAAGCTAGGGTTTTGGTATCGGTGTGCAACTAAGTGTCCTATATTACTAATGGTTTTCTAAGAATCTTTCTAGTTAGTCTAGGTTATTACCCATAAATGAACCCGTGATCCCATAAAGCTTTGATGAAGTATTTATAAAGAAATGTTGTTTTATTTAAGTCTTAGGTTAGAAAATCATTTAATTTATCAAAGAGAGTTTATCATCAATTTCACTTAAAAGTCGATTAAGTATTCTAATAAAATCATCATTTGGTTTATTAGGCTTAAGTTAATCCAACTTGATTAACCCTAAACCTAACTTTGGCTTTAGCTTTAGCTTTCTTTGTTTCTTGAATCGCTTGTGTATACAATTTAGATTAGGAAGTTCAACGGAACCAACTAACTTAGTTGTATATAGCATAGTTTTCACCAAGTATCGTGTGTTAACAACTAACATGCCCACTTAGTTAAAGGCCTTGTCTCTTTGCATCTCATGCTTTATAATTGCTATGTTTAACATTCACCGTATTGTTGCATTAACCCTCAAATCCCATGTGATCGAAAAGTGAAAGTTTAGTATTTGGTTACCCATGTGATAATGTCTTAACTCCTAGTATAAGCAACTTTTAAGTTTCTTGTTTTTGTTTGAGACAAAATGAGTTTGCTTATTGTTAGGAAAAACCCTAACGATTTCCATGTACACACACCATGCATGCATGAGGTGTGTGTGTAATTGTTTAAGCTTCTCACATGTAACTAGTTGCTTAGTAACCCCCCCTTGGTCTCGGTTTAGGTTGCCCGAAAAGATGGTGGTCGAATGAAGAGTGCCGAATAGGTTAGGCCGCATGAGGGCCGACCGAATGGGTGGTGGCTTGGTTCGAATGAGAGGCTGTCGAATGGAACTTGACCGAAGAAGGGGCGACCGAATGAGTGCATGGTCGAATGAGAGGGTGTGTTCGAATGGCATTTGACCGAGCGAATAGCTCCTTTCGCCGAATGTGGTCTCATTCGACCTTAGGGTCATTCGGCCTAGCTGAGTGAATCCTCATTCGGCCAGTCGAACTCATCCAAAAGCAGCTCCCCCTCTTCGATTTTTACAACCAGGCCACTAGATATAGCAAGTTCCCAATTCGTTTCCAAGGGTTTTAGTGTGTTTTCCCTAAGGTTTGAGAGCACATAACCGGTTTGAGGGTGGGGTTCAAAAGAGGGTTTTCAAGCCCTAACATCGCCACTTTGGGGCTCAGATTACCTGCGATTCAGAAGTTCTTAGGGCATATCCCTTGTACTTTCGCGTAGAGGATGATGAGAGCTTCAATTTGGTTCAAGAATGAGGTGATTTGGTTGAGAAATAAGCAAGATGTGAGAGTTTGAAGTTCAAATCTTTAGAGAGAGAGTGGAAACAGGGATTAGGGTTTAAGAGAGAGAAAGTGGGGGTGTTAAATGTGGAAGATGAGTCTTTCAATGTATTTATACCCCGAGGGTGTTCGGGTTCGTTTTGGCTGCTCGGTTCGTGTTTTCGTCGTGTTTTCGGAACGTAACGCGTAGTTTACGGATTTTAAATAAAAATAGTTTCTTTATTTATGTTTTGATGAGTTTCAAAATTGTAAAACGAAATTTATTATTTTTCTTAATTTTATTATCGTTCGTGCCGTATTTGTTTTCGTTTCGTCAGAACGCGTCACCTTCGCGCGTATTCGTTCGAATCGTCACCCGAACGAACACGACGATGGTTTTGCTTTCTGACTTTTGTTTTCTACTTTCCAGACATCATTTCAGAATGTTAAGCTTTCAGATTTATTCGTACAGATCGTCACATTTACGAATAATTCGTCGGTTTAGCATTCCGTAACAACAACCACTATAGTTTTGTTTTGTTTAACCTCGCATACGTTTATATATAATAACACATTAACAAGCATCCGTGTGTGAGTTCTGCGTTGTCTAACATGTTTCTGACTGTTAAACTGTTAAGTTTAACTCAGATTACAGAGACAGTAGCATAATAGTTTACTGTTAAGCATTATGTAATTAATAGCATATCAATAGTTCGCGTAGTTTGTACCTGAGTTACTGTGCATTTACTGTTCAGTTCACTATTCCGGCGAGATTTCCGGCACAGATGTTACAATTATCATTCTTGTTATCCCGTAGTCTTCACCCTATTGTAACTACAGTATTGTAAGAACTAGTCTTACTACACTTAGTTAGTTTAGGTGGTGAATGATGTCATGAAGTCATGTGGACATGATCATCATTCTTGTTCTCATTAGTATTTGTCTCATGTTATCCCATAGTCTTCACCGAGTTGTAAGCATAGTGTGGTAAGAACTAGTCTTATTACTCATGGATGGGATTTGGAATGATGTTTATATGGTTTTAATGATATTTGAGTATGTAATTGCTTCGAATTAGATTACTATGCGTTTCTTGTGTTTCTCAGGTTAAATACAAAGAATCGAAGCAATTATACGAGTTTGAGGTGAATGGAAAGTGAAGAGAAAGGTTTTGAGAAGATAGAGGATGGAAGTATGAGATCGTGAAACATTACGAATCGTAAAACGAAATCCGAATGAAGAAGATGTCTTAAAAATAAGAATTGAAGTTACAGCAGCAGCATACAGTGCTGCTGGAGGCTACAGTTGTCAGAAGGAAAGACCCTAGTTGTCAGAAGGAAAGACCCTACAGTAAGTTGTCAGAAGGAAAGACCCTACAGTAATGCTGGAGACTACAACAAATCTGATCAGAAAACAGTTGTTGTAAGCTACAGTATTGTTGGAGGCTCCAGCAGTTACGAAAATCAGGTTTTAAAATACGAATTTTTTAGGGTTTTTGGCATTCCATCTTCACTCAAAACGCAATAGGCGACTTGGGAAACCTTTTGGGAAGCAAAATCAAAGCCAATTCATGATTCTAATCCATTCCATCATTAATCCATCATCCAATATGAAGATCCAAACCATGATTGAAGATCAATTCTTGAAGATGAGTGGCTAAATCTTTCATGGTTTCCTCCGGGTAGAGGATTCTTGTAAATGGTTGACTTAGATACTCTTGATTATTGTTTTTGGAACGTGCAATCTAAGCATTCGATGCTTTTTGCTCATTGATTTAACTATTCTTGTAAAGATTGGATTTTTATTGATTAACCTTACTTGTTTTCATTCAGTTCCTGAGAATTCTAGAAATTAGGATTTATTTGATTGTGATTAGGTTTGATAGAAATACAATTGATGTTCAATTGATAATCTTTCATTGGTGACAATTGAAGCAACTAGTCTTTGTTCATCACAAGTGGTTAAAACTAATTAATCATGTCTATGTGATTGTTCCAAATCAGTAATTAGTCTATGAAATCCACTTTGAATCCAAATCCTGGAGGAACCATCTTTCTCCGTTATTGTTTTTAATCAAGTTTTCTAATTTAAGTAGTTCTTACGATTTCTCTTTCAATTAAAATCAACATTCAATCAAACGTTTTTTCCTTTCTGTTTTTACTTTCAACTGTAACTGTGATTAAAGCAATCTTTCCACCAGACTCCTCGTGGATACGATACCCGACTTACCCTATCTAATAGGGTAGTTGGAGACCGAGTTTTAACTCTATTTTTGACCCACACTTCGACATCGGTCAAATTTTGGTGTCGTTGCCGGGGAGTTGTGCGCAAAGTGATTGCTTTTAATTGTTTTGTTCGGATTTACGTTGTACTTCTTTGTTTTGTGTTGTGCAGGTAATCTTCTATTGCATGCATCACACAAGAAATTCTGGGAAGACCTCACAGTTAGTTTTTGACCCAGAAGTTGAAAAATCAGCAAGGCAAAACAGAGTTCTACATTGAGGAAACAAGTTGTTCACATCTCCAACCTCAAACCATAAAATGGAGCATTCAAGAAATCCATCCAAGAAATCCATTGATCCGCCACCATATGGTCTTCCAAAATCGACTGAACCACCTTCTTGGGCTGAAACAAGTCCAGTTCAGTCAGGTGGACCATCATCATCTATTCCACCTTTGCCTACATTTTCTGATTCACAACCACAAACCACACAATATAGCTCACCATATGTTCGGGTACTACCTGATCATTTCCACCTTATCAACCACCACCACCACCAAACAGTAAGCCAACAAATGTCATATCGTCATTCCACATTCCACCACCGATTACTACTCCATTTGAACAAGGTGGATATTTGGGAGATTATGAAGATGAACCTGAATTTGAGGATGTGGTAAATAGTCCAAGGCCAAATATTGGGATTTTTGGGACTAAATACAATCATGCTGAAGGTGGATACATTCAACCTATGTTCTATACTCAAAGAATGCCGGAGATGCATATACCTCAACAACCACCAATCAATAGAGATCAAAGACAATATCCAAGGGTCCGAGTTCAACCAGATGCAGAACCTATTCCAAGAAGGTTTGATAGAGGTCCTATTCGGGGGATTGAAAGTCATTTTAGACCAGCAATTGCCACAAATCCTTCCCCGGTTGTCATTCCTTAACAACAAGGCATAACATTTGAAGTCCGGTCTCATGCCATTACCAGTCTGCCTAAATATCATGGTCTTGCAACTGAAGAGCCATATCTACATCTTGCTTCTTATGATGCTAGATGTAACACTATTGGGGGTCAAGGTTTCTCAGCAGATGATGTTAAATTAGTTCTCTTTCAGTTTACATTGGAAGAAAAAGCTCAACAGTGGTTTCATGCATTACCTTCTGCTTCAATTTACACATGGAATGAAATGCAACAACAGTTTCTTGATGAGTTCTACACTAACCAAAGAACTAATGATGCAAGGAAAAGTATCCGAGGCTTCACTTAACAACAAGGTGAACTTTTTCATGAAGCTTTTACTCGTTTCAAGATGCTACTAAAGAATTATCCTTATCATGGTATTCCAATGTGGGAACAATTGAATGCATTTCATGATGGACTACAACCAGATGATGAAAGGGACTTGAACTCAATATCTAATGGTTCTTTTGGTACAAATGATGAACAAGATGACTAGGAATTTCTAGAAAAGATGGCTGTAATAACAAAGAGAAAGGCTCAGTCCCAGAGAAGGAGTAGACATTCTACTGTTAGAGATGTTTCTAATGCTCCTAATTCTGATAGATCAAGTAGGGATGAACCACAAGGAAGGTCAGTCTATGAGAGTTGTGGACATTGTGGTGAATTGGGACACATTGCTGATCAGTGTCCCAGTATTCATGGTGATTATCAAGAAGTTCAACTGATGCAAGATAATGGCAGGTATGGTGATATGAACTCTAACACCTACCATCCCGGGTTAAGAAATCATCCTAACTTTCGATTTGGGAATGCCAATAATCCGGGATTTCAAAGCAATAATCAAAGAGGTGGATCTCAAGGTAATCAATCGTATAATTCAAGTGGGAATAATCAAAGGGGAGGCAGTGGTCAACAAGATAATTCACCCTGGTACAACAATTATAATCAGGGTGGAAATTCGGGTGGTTATCAACGGTCTTTCAACAACTATAATGAAGGAGGATCGTCTTGATCCTCAAGAAACGAGACTAATGAAATGATGGAAATGCTTAGAGCCATTCAGAATGATATGAAGTCTAGGGATCAAGCAAGGGATCAAAAGGATGAAGTTAGAGACAAGACCATCAAATCTTTGACTACTCAGATGGCACAGCTTGCCTTAGATGTCTCAGAGCTAAGAAAAGGTAATGGGAGGCTGCCAAGTGACACAACAATAAATCCTCAATACCAGAGTTCCAGTTCAAAGAATAGGAACGTGCACATCAGTGCAGTGAGCACCCTCCAAGACATCAAGGAGATTGAATCAGATAAAGAAAGTGATCCAAGTGCACCTCTTATTCCAATCCAGATTATGGAATTCAAAATTGACAATGCACTTCTAGATTACGGAGCTACCGTTAGCATTTTACCTGGGAGTTTATATGACAAGTATGAATTTGGGCCTTTGCAGCCAGTCGACACCGCTGTGGTATTAGCAGATTCGACATGTAAACGTCCCCGAGAGTTGTTAGTAGGAGTAGCAGTTAAGATAGGGGAATTCTATTACCCAGAGAACTTCTTGGTGCTGGACTATGCACCTCATGTGAAGAAGGAACACCATACTGTCATACTGGGAAGACCGTTCTTGGCGACAGCTTGTGCACAAATTAATTGCTGAGATAGTACAATTAGCATGAGCTTTGGAAACCGTAAGTTAAACTTGCATATATTGTCAAAGTCATTTACCTACTTCATTGATAATTCATATGCTATAACAGGTATTACTAACAAGTGTCATCCTCTTTACAATGTAAATGAGAGTGACACCAAAGAGAAGGGTTTCTTGTTTGATAGGTCTCAGGTAAAACATGCTAAGGAGTTAGTGAATGAAGAGGAAGAAAACTGGAACTTGGTAGTTCAGGAGGAAACACCACCAAATAGGAATTTGGTGCAAGGCATGACGGAACACATTAAGATGGAGGCAAGATCATCCGAATCCACACATGCTTTTGAAAATGGGGAATTTGTAAAGATGGATATCAAAAGATGAGCATGAGGATACTGAAAATATGGGAGATACAAAATGGTGTTGGGATGATAACAACAAAGATAGTAAGGATACGAGGGGTAAAGAATTCACATTTAGACCACCATAAACACTAAATCTGGTTTGGTCTGGCTGAAGACCTTAAACTTAGCGCTAACCGGGAGGCAACCCGGCTTTTTAATAGTTTTTTCTTGGTTTCTTGTTTTATTTGTTTCAGTTTCGTTGTTGCTATAACAACACCCAAGTGTCGGGAAGATGTCACTTAAGGATGAATGAACACCAAAGGAATCTTCGAGGATCCATGCCCTCCTTATTATTGAACACTCTCATATCAATGATCAGTTCCATGTGTTCTTTTCTTTAACTCTCATATATGTATGGGCATAGGGGCTATTGCTTTTAATTGGTTTAGTTGTGTGGATTGTTTAATAGGGATCACGAACTTTGTGATGGTATGGGTATTATGTGTTAGGATTGGCGATATGTTTTGTGTCAGGTCGGTTGGTTGGGAAGGATTTATGCCATTCTTTGCTGGAAATTATATGGTTGGCAATCTCATACTTTCGCCTTAAAAACCTACATTGGGGACAATGTATCCCAAGTGTGGGGATGTGGGGAGTTTAGCAAAGTTGATAAAAACAAAACATCGTAATTTTAAGCAACTTTGTGGTTTTTGAAGAAAATTGAAAATTTTTAATTTTTTTTGGGTCCTCATTAAGTGCTAATGGCTTTAAGATCGGAATTTTCTTTCTAATTATAAACCATTGAACCGTGAGTGATTGGTATAGGTCTTTGGTCATGGTCTACTCTTTAAGTTGCATGACAGTAGTCTAGACAAAATATTTTTTTAGAAAAAGTGATGAAATGAGTCCTAATTGGAGGTGAGATTCTAGATGGTAAGTAACGTGTACGTTTTGCATCGGTAACCCGAATTCCACCGTTTCCGTGAGATTGAGCTTAATTTGTCTATATTGCTCGATTGTTATTTCTGAGTGATACCAAGGTTTATATCTAGTTAGAACTTGTGACGTGATACTTTTTGAGACCGTAAGCCATGGCTTGTACGAAAATGATCGAGGCATTAGGAAAAACCTTAGGAGTTGTTAAACCTTTTTGTTTCTAGATCCAGCCCTAATCTTACCGTTAGACACCATGTTTGAGCCTATCTGTTCTTTTGTTTAACCTGATAATGTTTCCCCATAAGCCGTTTAGCCTTCTTATTTTTAACCATTTTGGTGGTGAATTCCGAGCATGTTGTTTATGTGAGAGAGTCATTGTGACTTTGCTTATGTAAAAAAAAGAGGAAGAAAGAAAAAGAAAATAAAATAGTCAATGTGGTATTATGTTTAGATATGTGATGATATAATTATGAGACTTACAATGAACTTGGATTCACTACTGTTTTCGCCACTTTCAAATCATATATTCTACCCTTAACCCTAAGCCTAACATTATAACCCAATAAAAGACCTCGTGATTTGTGTTTAGTTATGTGTGAGTCGGTGGATTCTTGATTACGTTACAAGCATATGACGATGATGTTTCACCTTTGGTTTGAGTGATTACATATACATACTAGCACATTCTTGCTAGATCTGAAATAAACAGAATGGAGCGTTATTGTGAGGAGTGCATTGCGTACACGTGAAAGACTTGAAGCATCCCACGTTTAATTAGGAATTATTTTAGGCTTTAAACGTTGAATCTATTTTTTTGTCTAGGCGTAAAACTATGCAATGCGGCAAGTCTTGTGAGTCGGGTATGACCGTGGACCTTAACTAAGAATTCACGGGGATTTGGGGAATATGTTGGGATTTGACGATCTTATTGTCTAAGTGTTTGCTTGAGGACAATCAAAGATAAGTGTGGGAATGTGATGGATGGGATTTGGAATGATGTTTATATGGTTTTAATGTTTTGTTTTAATGATATTTGAGTATGTAATTGCTTCGAATTAGATTACTACGCGTTTCTTGTATTTCTTAGGTTAAATACAAAGAATCGAAGCAATTATACAAGTTTGAGGTGAATGGAAAGTGAAGAGAAAGGTTTTAAGAAGATAGAGGATGGAAGTATGAGATCGTGAAACGTTACGAAGAGTAAAACGAAGTCCGAATGAAGAAGATGTCTTAAAAATAAGAATTGAAGTTACAGCAGCAGCATACAGTGTTGCTGGAGGCTACAGTTGTCAGAAGGGAAGACCCTACAATAATGCTGGAGACTACAGCAAATCTGATCAGAAAACAGTTGCTGTAAGCTACAGTATTGCTGGAGGCTCCAGCAGTTACGAAAATCAGGTTTTAAAATACGAATTTTTTAGGGTTTTTGGCATTCCATCTTCACTGAAAACGCAATAGGCGACTTGGGAAACCTTTTGGGAAGCAAAATCAAAGCCAATTCATGATTCTAATCCATTCCATCATCTATCCATCATCCAATATGAAGATCCAAACCATGATTGAAGATCAATTCTTGAAGATAAGTGGCTAAATCTTTCATGGTTTCCTCCGGGTGGAGGATTCTTGTAAGTGGTTGACTTAGATACTCTTGATTATTGTTTTTGGAACGTGCAATCTAAGCATTCGATGCTTTTTGCTCATTGATTTAACTATTCTTGTAAAGATTAGATTTTTATTGATTAACCTAACTTGTTTTCATTTAATTCCTGAAAATTCTAGAAATTAGGATTTATTTGATTGTGATTAGGTATGATAGAAATACAATTGATGTTCAATTGATAATCTTTCATTGGTGACAATTGAAGCAACTAGTCTTTGTTCATCACAAGTGGTTAAAACTAATTAATCATGTCTATGTGATTATTCCAAATCAGTAATTAGTCTATGAAATCCACTTTGAATCCAAATCCTGGAGGAACCATCTTTCTCCATTATTGTTTTTAAGCAAGTTTTCTAATTTAAGTAGTTCTTACGATTTCTTTTTCAATTAAAATCAACATTCAATCAAACCATTTTTCCTTTCTGTTTTTACTTTCAACTGTAACTGTGATTAAAGCAATCTTTCCACCAGACTCCTCGTGGATAGGATACCCGACTTACCCTATCTAATAAGGTAGTTGGAGACCGAGTTTAACTCTATTTTTGACCGACACTTCGACATCGGTCAATTACCCTTAGCTAACTCCGATGGTGAATGATGTTATGAAATTATGTTATTATTATATCATTCTTATTAGTTGATCGTGTTATCTCCTGATTATCCCATTGCTCATTCCAGTAAGAATAATACGGTGTTGTAAATATAATCTACAACTTGTATTATTCTATTGTGTTGATGGTTCATGAAACTACATTATCATGTTTCATCCTAGATATCTCAGTTATGTTATGATTAGACAAGCATGCATACAATGATAAACGATAATAAAGTCAAACAATATTATCTAAATCATACTATAATCAATATGTTGTACTAAAAGTTTTAAGTAAATAAAAGATTTAGCATGTTTCTCAGCCCCAAGTTTTGAAATCAGTTAAGATTAGAAAGAGGGCGTATGAACTCATCTTGTAGTTGATGTGGTTGACTAAGTATAAACAAGAAATGCACACTCTCGTTGTTGTTCTTGAGTTTGTTTTCACGATCCTGTATGATTTCACTATGTTTGTAACTTCTAAGTATAAGTTATGGGTATTTGGGTGTGTGCGTGTGTGTTAGTCCTAAAGTTGGCTAACACTTATCGATCTTGGTTATCATTCGGCCTTAGTTCACTTGTGATGGGTTATACTAACGCCTTGACTGATTAGATTAAGCTTAGCATGTCGTTTTAGTTGTGATTAAAGACTTGATCTTAATTACCCTTGTTTGCCTTAACCCATTCTTGACAACTCAAAACATTATCAAGATATGATAGTTAGTTGTATTGATAGGAAACTTTGTAAATCAACCTAAGTTCTAGGCATAAACTTAGATTTATAGTTTAAGATTTTACTTGTTATCCTTGTTAAACATGAAGCAATTGCTACATAGTTAATAAATAACCATGTCACAATCTTTGTAAAACTTAAGGTTTTAGGTTTTGTGAAGTTCATTAAACCAAACCCTACCACCTTTGTAATATTAGGTTAATAATCCCATGCATGTCATTAAAGGAGTTGGTTCAAATTAGGGTTCACAAATGTTAGGATGTAGACTAACTAAGTAATTGCTTAGGCCGAATGTATATGATCCGAGCGAACAGGCTTGACCGAGTAAGGTTTGCCATTCAATTGTCTATGACCGAATGGATCATGACCGACCGAATGGAGATGCCCCGAGCGAATGGAAGGGTCTGAACCATAGTGCAGCCGAATGAGACCCTTGTCCGAATGAAGGTTAGCCACCCGACAAGCCTAAGCCTGAATGTGAGCATCTACCCGAAGTGCTTCCTTCGGTCGGCCCTCAACCCATTCGTCCACACCCTATTCGGCCGAATGGTGACAGCAACCATCCTTTCGTACGAGTTGATTTTCAGCTATGGTTTCACGATTATGAGAGTTCCATGGTCGAGATTCATGGGGGTTTTAGATGGTAGTGTATGTGTAACTGGTTCAGAGGGTGTAGTGTCAAAAAGATTAGGGTTAGGACTGGTTAAGAGGATGTTCGATCAAAGGGGTTGAAAACCCTAATTTTCGTGATTTTGCAGCTCAAATACCTCGATTTTTGTTGGTTGTTGCTCTCGATCGGCTGTACTTTCGTGTAGAGGATGATTATAGCTTCGTTTAGACACCAAGAATGCAAGATTTCATCAAGAAACGAAGGAGATCCAAGGATTTGAAGTTCAAAATTTCTAGAGAGAGAGATCCGGGTTTTTGATCGTAGAGAGAGAGAGAGGAGATGTGATGAATGAGGTAGTTGGCATCATTTAGGGTATTTATACCCCGGGTGAGTTCGGGTTCGTTTCGGTTGCTCCGTTTTAGTTTTCGTTACGTTTCCTGCACGTAACACACATGTTTTACTAATTTAAATAAAAGAATCTATTTTTAGGTTGTGATTCCTAATAAATACTCTGTAATTATTTTTCTTAATTATTTTCATCGAAAACGTTTATTCTAAAGGTTTCGTCAGATCGCGTCACCATCGCGCATATTCGCTCGAATCGTCAACCGAATGAACACGACAAGGGTTTCACTTTCTGATTTTTTTTTTCTACTTTTCAGTCATCATTTCAGAATTTTAAACTCACAGATATGTTTGTGTAAATCGTCACCCACGCAAACACACTGTCAGTTCGTTATTCTGAAACGATACTGAACTTATGTGTTGTATTGTACTTCCTCACCAACAGACTCAACTAACCTGCCTGTTTTCACATTGTTCCCGTTGAATTCACTTTGTTTTCACACTAAGTTGTGGGCAATCTGATTCCTGTCATCCGTGGACATCAGATCGCAACCGATATGTTTTTGTCATTTGTTTACACCTTGTTGTTTCTTATGAGTTGTTCTATTTCCTGTATTTAAGTTTTCACTTAACAACATACAACTGTTGTTTGTTTTCTGAGTTATGTTGTCACACAACTATTTACACATTGTATTTACACACAATAAATAGTGAAAGTACATGTACCGTACGAACTTGCCATACGATCAGGTACTGGTTGTCATATACATCGTTGTAAGTTTTGGGCCTAAAACAGTTACAGTGTTGTAAATCAAAAACTTACAACGATAATATCTCTTAAACGGTGATGAATTTTCACAAACTCATAAAAGAACATAATGTTTTAAATGTGTTACAATGATGTTAAAAAAAATCAATATTTGGCTTCATCTTGGCAAAGTTATCTGGGTTATTACTTTAAGAGTGAGTTATTATTTGAACACTTCTGTATATATATGAATACAATTGTTTCAAAGATACATTAGAGGTACTTGTTTACTACAAATTGAATACGATTACAATACTTGAGATTTCTATTTTATTTTATTTATTTATTTTATTATTATTATTATTAACATATATATATTTAGAAGGTTAATGAACAGTAATATTAATTTTATAATAAATATAATAATATTGATTTTATAATAATAATAATAATAATAAAATTTTAAATTATTATTATAATATAATATTAATATAAAATTATTATTATACTATAATATTAATAATAATATTATAATAATATAATATTAAAATATATTATTAATATTAGTTTAATAATAATAACATAATATTAATAATATTAAAATATATTATAATAATAAGAAAAAAATATTAAATTATTAATTAATTTTATAATAATAATAATAATAATAATAATAATAAAAGTATTAAATTATTATTATAATAAAATATTAATATAAAATTATTATTATACTATAATATTAATAATAATATTATAATAATATTATAATAATATAATATTAAAATGTATTATTAATATTAGTTTAATAATAATAATATAATATTAATATAAAATTATTATTATAATATAATATTAATAGTATTGTTATAATAATATAATATTAAAATATATATTAAATTATGCTTCAGACTTTATTGAAAATCTTGCATCTCTAAGAAAACCCTTACAAAATCTGCTTAAGAAAGATAAGATTTTTAGCTTTGATAATAATTCACAAAATCAAGTAAAAAAGATAAAAGAATTTTGTAAAAATTTACCTAAACTACAATTACCAAAAGAAGATGATGAATTAATATTAGAAACAGATGCTTCTGAGTACCACTGGAGTGGAGTACTTAAAAATATTGATTTTAATAATAATAAAGAAAAAATTGGAGAAAGTATATGTAGATATTGCTCTTGCACTTACAATACTTGAGATTTCTATTTTATTTTATTTATTTATTTTAATATTATTATTATTATTATTAACATATATACATTTAGAAGGTTAATGAACAGTAATATTAATTATATAATAAATATAATAATATTGATTTTAAAATAATAATAATAATAATAAAAATAATAAAATTTTAAATTATTATTATAATATAATATTAATATAAAATTATTATTATACTATAATATTATTAATAATATTATAATAATATAATATTAAAATATATTATTAATATTAGTTTAATAATAATAACATAATATTAATAATATTAACATATATTATAATAATAAGAAAAAAAATATTAAACTATTAATTAATTTAATAATAAAAATAATAACAAAAGTATTAAATTATTATTATAATATAATATTAATATAAAATTATTATTATACTGTAATATTAATAATATTATAATAATATAATATTAAAATGTATTATTAATATTAGTTTAATAATAATAGTAATATAATATTAATATAAAATTATTATTATAATATAATATTAATAGTATTGTTATAATAATATAATATTAAAATATATTAATATAAGTATAATAATAGTAATATAATATTAATAATATTAAAATATATTACAATAATAATAAAAAAATATTAAATTACTATTATAATATAATATTAATATAAAATTATTATTATAATATTAATAATATTATTATATTAATATAATCATAAAATATATTATTAATATTAGTTTAATAATAAAAATATAATATTAATAATATTAAAATATATTATAATAATAAAAAAATATTAAATTATTATTATAATATAATATTAATATAAAATTATTATTATAATAAAATATTAATATTATAATGATAATAATAATATATTAATAATAATAACATCAAATACTAATATGATAATAATAATAATAATATAATAAAAATAATAATATTATTATATAAATAATAATATTAATAATAAAACTATTATAATATTAGAATAATAATATTATTTTATTATAATTTTTAATCATTTATGTTTAGGTATGTGGTTATAGAATATTTTACGATTAGGTGCGGTTTATTTAATGTTTTGGCATTAGGTTTTTTTATGTTGTGTGTCTAATTTTACAGTCGTGTTATTTAAGTCTAATTTTATGTTGGTGCGTTTATGTTGCTTGAGAATGACGGTTTTGGTTTTACGATAACGTTCGATTTAGTGTTTTAGAACAAATTGACAGCCGTTATAACCGTTTTATTTTTGTGTTTCGATATTCATGATGATACAATCACCATTATGATCGAATAGCCATATAAACATAACATGACATTTTTTTGCACATTGTGTGATATAAGATTTAGACAATTTTTATTTTTTACTATTATTTTTAAAAAGAATTGTGTAAAAATTTTAGGACATAATAACACGTTTATCTTATCTGAGTTTTGATTTTTTAAACAACGTTTTACCATGTTAAATAACGAATCCGTCGCAAAGCGCGGGCATTATCCCCTATTAATATATATATTAATTTGCAAAAATTCTCTCACACACATAATCACTATTCACTTTAAGGGCGAAATCGTAATTTCGCTTTTTCACACACACATTACACAAACGCACATCACACAAAAGGTGGGCCCCAACATCACACACACACACACACACACACACACATATATATATATATATATATATATATATAGTTTGTATCATGTGAAAACCCGATCTTAGAGAGAAAACCCTTAAACCCTATCTGGGTCGTTGATTTGAAATCTTGAAAATAAACCTGTAGTCTACATTAACCCATATTAAAACTGATTTGTTTATCCAAAACCTAATTTTTTATTCAAGTTTAATGTGTACCACATATTTTATTTTCAAAAGTCCAAATCAATGGTCCAGATATGATTTAAGGGTTTTCTCTCTTATACCGGGTTTTCGCAGGATACAAACCCTCACATAATCACTATTCACTACCGCGTCTAAATATCAAAAGATAGATTTCAATACTTTTCAGTTAATTTGAAATCTTCATTTATAACCCTGAACTTTGAACTCTTATTTTTAAAGCCCCCTCTCACTTTACTTACATATTTTTAATGTTCACATGATTTTAACGTGTCATTAGGTTATCTGATAAATGTCATAATTATATTAATTTGATCGCAATGGCCTCATGAACGTTTATATAAATTTCTAACCCAAACGGTCACAGAAATTTTGCGCGTTGTTTACATGCCTATAACGCATCTGTACGTTATCGAATATTTGTATCGTTTATATCATTTTGATCGTAATTAGTTCACAAACGATTTAGATAAACCATGAGTATTATATATACTACATATATATACGATTTGCATTTAATAATTTTATAATATTTGTATTATTTATAAATTCTACATTTACGCAGGGCCTTTTTTTTAAGTCTTCTGTAATCATATTCTTTAATATTAAATAAGTTCTTAATCATCAGCCCTTAGTTTTAAAACTTATGTTATATATGTTGTATAGGGTATTTTCGTGCATTTTATTGTACACGATTTTAACCTCATGTTCTGTTGGTTTTTTTACTTCAGTAAATCAGACTCCGCCGCAACGATCGGGTCCTGTATACTAGTTATTATTATTTTGAAAACCTAGGGATTACAATAGTCTAAGCATATAAGTATTTTTTTGTATCAATATTAAAACCTAGAAGCTAGTGAAATAGTGAGTAGAAGTCAACCTGTTAGTCTGGACCTTCTGGTCTAATTATAATTTAATAATTTTTCTTTTATATAATTATATTCCTAAAATTCCCATAGCATGACGTATCACATTTTATACGTCAATCATGACGAATAACAAAATAAATGGATAAAATTGAGTAAATAATTATTCTATTTTGGGTTGAAATAACCAATATTATGGTATAATATTGGTTAAGATGAATAACACCTTAATACAAAGTGAGTTAAGGTGAGCAACTTAAAAACCGTATTAACATAATGGATTTCAATGGGTAAGAATCGTCAGTAATATGTTTAATAAGAAAATCATTAAAAATTATTGAAATAAACTTTTTTTAGTTACAACTCATTAATTTGATCGAAATTGATTTTTTTAAAACGACTCGTTTAAACCCAAACGGGTTTTGCTTAAAACCCGTTTTAACCCGCACTTAGCTTAATACACAACCGTTCTGATCCGTTACCCAACCCCAGGGATAAAGCTTGAAATTTTTCTGTAGGGGGCCGAAAGCCACGGCCATCTCTGGCCCTAGTAAATGAAAATTTTCTATAAGGGGGCCGGACTCTATTAATATAAAATTTTCCGAGCAAATCCTACCACAGGGGCCAAGGCCTAATTATCCTTCGTCCCTGCCCAACCCAACCCGCCTATTTTGCCAGGTATAATCACATGTGAATAAATTAAAATTTTAAAATCGTACATAAAGTATTAATTGTGTATTATATATATGAATACAATATGAATTTCTGAATGTATATACTTAGACGATTGTATGTAACTAACATACGCTACTATAATATATTTGAGGATGTTAAAATTATTTTTTTATATTAACTCTAATTAGGAATTTAAAAGAATAAATTTGTCTTTTATGAGATCAAATTATGTCGTTAAATGCCACATGCGACTGAATAATAGTATTTATTAATAACATAAATTAATTATATTATTTCATATTAATTTATTTTATAAACTTTTATTAGGCTTTCAAATATATAAATTTGTTCACTAGTTAATTAGTAAAATGATTTACCAATCTTTGTGTTAATATGTTGTGTTTGTTGTATCATGCGAACACCCAAATAGTGCACACATATTCACCAACTCATACACAAATATAATTTTTTTTTTTTTTGCAATTAACTAAAATAATGACAAAAAAAGTGTGGATATATATACAGTGTATGGCCTTTTATGTTTCTCATATATCATCAACATGAGTGCTCCCAATAATAAAACGATGTCGTATGTGACCTCCTAGTCTCAAACATATCAAGTACTACCGGTTGCTCGTTATCAACGAATTTGCAAGGAGTGCATATACCCGTTTACGGTATTATAAGGTTAAAAGGATTCCATTATCTGGAACATGATCTTATTCTAACTTTAAAACCAAATTCAAATATTAAATATTACTCAATTTTATATAATTTTATAATTTCTAGTTTTTTTTAGCTTTCAAATTCAATGCATTATGTTTAGTGGTATATAAATGAGTTTAAGTATGTGTGTTAAGTGTTAGGATCAAATACAAATTGATAGTTTTGTAAAAAGTGTAAAAAACAAAGTGTTATTATTAATAACAAAGTGTTATTATTAACAAGGAACTGTTAAATATTATAATAACACTTTGTTATTTACACTTTTTATAAAACTATCACTTTGTACATTAACCTCACTCTGTGTGTTAATATCACAAGATACATTAAGTATAATAAGTTATCTAATATCTCCCCTCAAGCGAAACGGTGGCGGACAATACGAAGTATCTGTCGAAAAATGATGAATTGAGGTTTAGGGAGACTTTTGGTAAATGTGTCAGCCACTTGAAGCTTGGTTGGAACAAATTTTGTTGCCAATTTTCCCGAAGAGACTAGTTCTCGTAAAAAGTGAGTATATATCACTGTGCTTTGTACGTTTCTGAGATACTAGATGCAAGTAAGACCAATGTTTTAAAAACCGGTATTTTAGGTGTACCGGATTTGGCTAAAAAGTGGTTCAACCAGTTTGTACCGGATGGTTCAACCGGACATACTAACTAACCATAGAATTCTATAGAAATACAACTTATACTCAAATAAGTTTCCAAATTAAAAGTACTCAAATTCATCCAAAATCAATTCAAAAAGTACTCAAATTCATCCAAAATCAATTCAAAAAATGCTCAAATTATATTCAAATTATAATAATTTTTTTTAAATAAAAGTGCATCATAGGATTATGACATTGGCGTGTTAAACGCATCAAGTTCATGATCGCTTAAAAGCCGAAATTTTGTGATTTTTTTGAAACCGGAAAAACCGGATTAAACCGCCGGCGTCATCGATCAAAAGATCATGCATAATACCAGATGGTTTCGTACCAGATTACTAACCGGCAAGCGGTTGAACCGGCCGGTTCGAATCGGTTTTTAAAACATTGAGTAATACAATATATAGGCATACAAATAATACTTAACCACCCAAGATATCTAGAAATTACAACAAGGTACAGTATAATAAGTTATCTAATAGTATGTATAATCACATAATACTATTACCAATTCTGAACCCATGAAGACTTCTTAAACTAATACTTTCCCTAATAGTCTAAAGACATATGTATAAATATATAATAGAAATAGATGATGGTATTAAAATGAAAGAAATAGATTAAAGATGATATGTCAAAAGCATTACAATTAGTGACATCTTGTCATCTTGATGGTAAGATAAGCTAGGCTCAAAAATCATTAGTTCTTGGGTTTGAATCCTAAGGGACTGTTTTCAAAGTAACAAGTTTTCTTCATAAACTAGTGTCTTGGTGGTTAGGTGTTACCACTTATGATACGATGATACTTTAGTGATCCAAATTAGACATTAAAAAAAAAATTAAAGGTGGACAGACTTGTTAATTTGCTTCATTACTTATATACTTAAAGGGGGTAGTTTGTAAGTTTTGGTGTAATTATGGGGTTGTTTGTAAAGAAATAATTATTTTTTTACTAGCTAGCTAAATACTATTTTGGCATTTTTTGTGTGTTTGCAGAGGAGGAGGTGGGGTTCCGACTTATTGAACATGTCTTGTAGCAAAAACACTGAGATTCCATCGCCATTACATATTCAATTATAACCCCCACTCCACTCTTCACAAAAAAAAAAAAAAAACATCACATGGTTCACACACAACACCACATAATTTCTCCTTCAAACATATGGTTTAATAAATAACGTACTTCACTTTGACACTTTGTAAAGTGTGTTGACCAACATTATATATCATTTTATTCTCCAAAGTTACGTATAATATTTTATATATGTATTAACACACTAGGTTACATCCCGCGTATAAAATATTATACTTTGTAAGAAACTTATTTTTATAGATAAAAAGTCATATTTTTATAGAAGTTATATTTTTTCTATAAGTACAGGTTTAAAATATTTCATATTTTTTTAAATATATTTTGATTATTAGAAAAAATTCATATTTTGTAAAATTTTATTGAATTATGTTTTTTAATTAAATAATTATTTTGAACTTACTAAAAACTATATATTAGTATGAAAAAGATATATAATAGTATAAGTCATTAAATTTATAATTAACTAATAAAATAATGATTAATTATCATTTAATATAAGAAAGACTTAGTTGAAAATATAAGGCCACACGGAGTCGTCCCGTACTTCCCCACTTTCCCCGTTGCCACATCAGTTCTTCTCACTTTTCCTCACTTTTCCCCATTTTGCACGGTGTCGTCCCACTTTTCCCCATTTTCAAATCTTATTTTTAATTAATTATTTAAACAATAAATAATAATAATAATAGTAATAAAATAAAAAAAAGATTCATTAAATTTAAAAAAAAAAATACAACAAAAAAAAGAGAGAGAATACAACCTAAAAAAGTAAATTAAAAAACCTAGAAATGCATTTGTGGACGATACCCATAGCAGAAGTTTGGTTGATTCGGAGATGACATTTGTGGACGATACGTGGGTGTGTTGAACGGGTTCATTTGAGCCGTTTGAACATTTTTTGGTCGTAGTTTTCTAAATTTCTAGCTTGACGACCCACCACGGGATGAACCTCCTTCCATTTTACTTGAAAATTTTATAAATTTAGTGTATAGATTGTAGAAAATGAGAAAAAAATGTGAGATTTGTGGTTGTTTAGAGTTGTTTAAATAGGAAAAAAAATGGTTTTTTTTTTTTTTTGTTTAAACCCATGGATCGAATTCCCCTCCTCCCCACGCTCGGCTTGAATCGGTGAGGAGTCCCCGAATTACCCCACCCCATTTCCGGGGAGACGGTGTTCCCGTTCTTCCCCAATCCGGGAAACATCACCCCGGCTTCTTCCCGGGTGCCACTCCGGGTGACCTAAAGAAGTGACATGTATGATCAATAATGGTATAATAATTGGACACATGGCAATAGAAGCCTAACAAACTGATATTTGGCAAAATAATGTTTGTTTATTAATATTAAAAGATGTTACACTAAATTAATCTACTTAAATTCGTCTACAGGTTGTTTGGAACGTATAAATCTGTATTATATTTTAAGAAAATATGGTAAATATATGAAATGTAGATTCACGTACGTCACAAAAAAAATGGTGAACGTCACCATATATCAGTTTTGTAAATTTAAGGACATTTATATTTCGAAGAGTTTTCATTCATCTAAAACCTCATAATCAATTAAGTTTTAAGCACTGTTTTGAAAACCGGACCGGACCGGCCGGTCGGACTGGGAACCGGTGGGTGGACCGGTCTGGTTAAGGGTCTTGAACTGTTTTTGGGTGAACCGGCCGGTCGGACCGGAAAACCGGTGGTTGGACAGGTTTTTTGATTTTTTTTTTTTAATTTTTTATATATATATATTTATAAAATGTTTATAAAATCATTTGGTTCTTAAATCCGGTTCGACCGGTCCGACCTCTGACCGGTAACGAGACCGGTTCGACGTCCGGTCCGGTTATGAAAACATTGGTTTTAAGCACTCGGTAAGTACGTGCCTATCGTCATGCATGTACACAATGTACAGTTTAAAAAAATGGTGAACGTCACCCTATATCGGACAATTTACGTACGTGTTAAACAGGTTATCCTGAACAAGCGCCGTGATAAATTAAGTGACGATGAGGACTTGAACTGAAAGCCAACTGCATGCGACTAGTCATACATGTGATAGTGATTTATATTTTTCATCAAAGTTGCGTAAATTAATACAAAAATGTAATAAAATTTACATAAATTTGATTCTCTATATATGTAATGATATTAATTTAATCGGGTTAGGTTAAACTAAATAAGCTTTTTATCGTAAAAAGTCTAAGAGAGATCTTAAACTATTAGATTTTTAATCAACGCCTGTGATTAAATAAAGTTATTGAAATGTATTATAGTAATATACACTTTTGTTGACTTTTTATCAGGTTTTTTCACATTCTTTAAACGTTCAAAACTTTTACATACGACATTATTTTTTGGAAAAAAAAACCCATAAAAACAAACATTTTTTTATCGTGAAAATTAGTGTAGCATTGTTACAGGAAAAAATAATGTAGTTCATTGTGTCTTTTATAAATATCCTTGTGTATTTTGTAAATGTTTTTGTGTCTTTTATAAATGCCATTGTGTCTTTTACGTTTTAATGCTCAATGTTATGTTTTTCTAAACAATTTAACACACAATGATGTTGGATAATACATAATGTCAATTAATGATGACACAATGACGAGTATGAATAATATAATAATCTTTATATAAGACATAATTACATGTAAGAAAAAACAAAAAAAAATTATAATAATCTATGTACAAAAGACACATTGAACTAAAAAAATAATTTTTTTTTCTATAGCAATATTACATTAATTTGGAAGATAATAAGATGCTCGTTTTTATAGTATATTTATTTCAAAAATTAATTTCCTATGTAAACGTTATGAACGTTTAAACAAGATGAGGGAACTTGATAAAAAGTCAACAAAAGTAGTTATTACTATAATACACTCCAACAACTTAATTTAATTATAGCCATTGATTACTGATCTAATGGTTTAATATCCTTCTTAAGCTTTTTAAGTTAAGAGACTTATTTAATTTATCTTAACCATATATGTATATGTGTGTGTGTGTGTGTGTATGATTAGGTTCAAATAAAAACCCTGCTTAATTGCGGTAGCCCAAATAACCCTGCAAAAAATGTCCGAATCTTTGGTTTTTTTTATGGTCTTTATTATATCATTTTATCATTTTGTTGAAGTTCTATGTGATTTGTTGAGAACTTGTGGATTTTGATGAGAGGGTTTTGGTTATGATTCTAAAGTGCTTAATGAGATGTTTTTATGTGTTTTGACTTGTGTATTTATTCGAAATAGAAGCTACCTTGTGTGTTTGTGTGTTTGTAGGTTGAATGAGTCAAGAAAGTGATTTTAGGTGGAAACTGAGCACCGGAAAGCAAGATCGAGCACATCCGAACATCCGAGTATGCGAAATGGTAGCCATGAACTTTGAAGAGGCATATCTTGGGCTAGGAGAGGAGTTACGGGACGCATAATATATGAAAATCGTGTTTCTCGACGAGACGAAGCTAATGGTGATATCAGAGCAGGCGTAAGTTACGCCTAAGGGGCCGTAACTTACGCCGGGAAGCTGTTCCGTAAGTAGAACGTAAGACAGAGCTGCTAGGGCGTAAGGGCATGCATGTAGGCGTAAGTTACGCCTAGGGGGGCGTAACTTACGCCGAGGAGCGACGGAAAACATCAAAACTCGCGTTTTTTGGGGTATTTAAGGCCCAAATCAACCCTAGTCGACTATCACACCTTGGGGGCAAGTTCTTGGGCGATTTTGGAGCATTTTGGAGCGTTCTAAAGCCCCCAAACATCAATCCAAACATCAAGATCAAGATTCCATCATGCAATTTCACATGAAGATTGAAGCTTCAAGTGTCGAGATGTCCGGCTAAGCTTCTCGTGATCGTCTCCGGGTGAATGGTTAGGTTAAATAATTAGGTTTTATTTGATTTGTTAAA
This sequence comes from Mikania micrantha, assembly GCA_009363875.1. NCBI lineage: Eukaryota > Viridiplantae > Streptophyta > Magnoliopsida > Asterales > Asteraceae > Mikania > Mikania micrantha. The sequence goes on along the minus strand of CM018682.1, from coordinate 17,773,957 downwards.
CATTGGTATTGAATTTGTTTTCATAGATTTACAAGTTCAATAGTGCTTGATTGTGAAACGATAAACGATTTCCGGTTTATTTTACAATTTTGAATTCAATCTCATTGCTTGCTTTTATCTATTGTCAAGTTTAATGTTATTGGTTTAATTTTAAAGTATTCTAGAAATCCTACATTTTGTGAAACAAGTAATTATCTGAGTCAACAACATCGGTCTAGTTATCGGTTGTCAATAAAGTCATTGACTTGGTTCCAAATCATAATTGTTTGATAATATAAGCATAAATCATGTCTATGTGATTTCCAATTAACAAATCAAGATATACCTAGTTGTTTTACTAACTTGAAATCCGGAGCGATCACCTTTTCAATTATTGTTTACAAATCTTTTAATTAAGTGTTTTATAAGTTTGTTTTGTTTGCAACTCAAAATCCAACAATTCAAAGTTTATTTGTTTTTTCATTGCAATTAGTTAAGTGACTTGTGTTGAAAGTGATTTCCACTTGACTTCTCGTGGATCGATACCCGACTTCCCTAGCTAAATTGGGTCGTAGGACTTGAGTGTAAACTCTTATTTTTGGTTGGTACTTCGACACCGATCAAATTTTGGCGCCGTTGCCGGGGAGTCGTGCGCAAATTACTTTCAATTTCAGTTTATTTTGTTATTTGTCAGATTTACACGGGTTGTGTTAGTGTGCAGGTAATTTCCAGATTGCATGCATACTAGGTATTCTGGAAGAGCTTCACCACTTAATTTTGATCCAGAAATTGAACGCACTGCTCGTAGGAATCGAGTACTCCACCGAACAGAGCTTGTATCTCCAAGTGTTCAGCTACGTTTGGCAATGGAGTACCCATTGAATGAACCACCGAGGTTTGAGGATTTTGAGAATCCACAAGGTAACCCAAATCCTCCTCCACCACCACCTGCTCAACCCCAATTTCAACATGGACCTCTCCCTAACCATCCTCTTAATGATGACCATCATACTAATACTACTGAGAAGAGAAATACTTTGAGAGGAGGTAGTCACCATGGCACAATAGGGACTAATGAGAACAATGTCAATGATTGGGATGATGGTTTGAATGGTGGTGATTACAACTTGCAAAACGTGAATGTTGTTTATGATGATCCTTACGGGTATCCACCACCACAACCACAAATGCATAACCCTTACCCACCAAATCCACAACCATTGAATCAAGGGGGCTATGGCTTCCATCATCAACAACCACAGTATGGGTATCCACCACAACAAGGGTTTAACAGGCCACCAAGACCGCAAAATCAGAACTATGGGCCGGGAATTCCTATGCCTCCTCCAAACATGGGAGTGCCCATGAACTACAATCAAGGCATGGCACATGCACAAGGTGCAACAACTCACTTTAGACCGGCATTGACTACCAATTCCTCACCGGTAGTGACACCTGTTAGGCAAGGTAGATCTTTTGAAGTGAGACCAGCGGTACTGTCATCCTTGCCCACATTCCATGGAAGAGCCACCGAGGAACCATATCAACACTTGCAAGAGTTCGAGCAATTCTGTCAAGTCACGGGTGGCCAAGGCTTTTCAGCAGATGAAGTTAAGTTAATCCTCTTCCCGTTTACTCTGAAAGATAGAGCTAAGGAGTGGTTTTCTACACTACCAGCAGCAAGTATTTATACTTGGGAAGAAATGCAGCAACAGTTCTTAAGTGAATTCTACACAATGAAGAAGACAACAGAGGCACGGGCTGCCATTAGAAACTTCAAGCAAAAAGGAGGGGAATTATTTCACGAGGCTTTCACCCGGTTTAAAGACATGTTGAGGAAATGCCCACACCATGGTATAAACATGTGGGAGCTCTTGGTTGCCTTTTATGATGGAATGTCATCTGAGGACATTCGAGATATCAATTCCCAAAGCAATGGTACATTCTTATACAACCATGTGCAAGTGGATTGGGATATGCTGGAACGCATGAGTACTACTTCAAAGAGGTTAGAGCAATCTAACAAAAGATCAAAGCATGAGACGGTAAATAGTGCATCTGCACAGTTAAGTGAGGAACAACTAGGAGTGGTGGCACAAAAGATGGCTAAGCTAGCTGGATTGGGAAAAGATAACACTACATCAGAAAAAGTTTTTAGTGTATGTGGTGGATGTGGAGAGCTTGGGCACAAAGCTAGTCAGTGTTCGGTGCAGTTTGGTCCAACTGAAGAAGTCAATCAAGTGCATGGAGACATGAATTCCAACACTTACCATCCAGGGTTGCGCAACCATCCTAACTTTAGGTATGGTAACACTACAAATCAAATGAATCCAAATTTCCAAGTTCCTGATAATCAAGGAGGTTACAAGAAACCATATCAAGGAAATCAACAACAAGGGTTTCAAAATAACTATAGGCACCAACCTCCACAGCAAGGTGGACCAACATCTAATTTTGAAGCTTCAAAGCTGGATGAAATATTTGAGATCTTGAAAGAGATGAAGAAAGAAAATGAGATACGGGACAAGGCGTTTAATGCTTTAAACAAGCAGGTCGGACAGATGGCAGAGGAGCTGGCGAGAAGGAATCCTGGAACGCTTCCAAGTGACACACATGTGAATCCAGCACATCAAGGCTCAGGCTCAAAGAACCTTCATGTCAATGCTGTAAGTACTCTTTCAACTGATGGTGTGAATGAGCTTAATTTGAAAAAACATGATCCATCTCGAGATGAGAGGTAAAAAATTTTTGAAAAAGTTAAAATTAATTTACCATTGCTTGATGACATAAAGAAAGTGCCTGCCCATGTTAAGTGTTTGAAACAGTTGTGCACTAAAAAACGACATCATAAGATACCAAGTCAAGTTCAGTTAACAATGAATATGGATGCCATTTTGTCTGGTAAATTGCCACCTAAACTTCCAGATCCTGGAATGCCTCTAATTGCTATACAAATTGGAAGTTTTCAAATTGATAAGGCATTGTTGGATTTGGGAGCATGTGTTAGCATTCTTCCGGGGAGTGTGTATGACCAATATGATTTTGGTCCTTTAAAGAAAGTTGATACTACTGTGGTGTTAGCTAATCATACATCTACACTTCCTAGGGGAATGTTATCTGATGTGATTGTTAAGGTGGGCAATTTTTACTACCCAGTTGATTTTTTGGTTTTAGACTGTGCTGAAAGTGCCAAAGACACACATCTTACAGTCATTCTGGGTAGACCTTTTCTGGCCACGGCACATGCTATGATTGATTGTGCCAACGGGACTGTGGGATTAAGGTTTGGTGGCCGAGAAAAACAGATTAACATGTTTGAAATTGCTACTAACCCTCTTGTCAAGGATGAATGTTTAAAAGCAAACATTGTTGACAGGTGTGACTTCCTTTCTAAGGAAGATAACACCAAAGAGGAGTGATTTGTGTTGCACAGGTCTGAAGTAGCAAAAGAAGAACAACCTAAGGAAGATAAAGTTGTTGAGAAGAAAGGGGCATCAAAAGATAATGGGTGGATACCGAAATGGAGAAGGGTAAAGAATGAGAAGAAAGCTAAATCCCTGGAGTTTGATGAAGAGCAAGTAAGGTTAAAGATGTTTGGACCCAACTGGGAAACCTGGGAAGATCTACCTGAGTCACGAAAGCTTGACTTTGTGGGCTATGCATCAGGTGATAGCCTTTTCAAGCCACCTTGAGTGGTAGTGGGTATGGTCTGGCTGAAGACCACAAACAAAACTTAGCGCTGCGTAGGAGGCAACCTATGTGTTTTTATTGATTTTATTTAGTTTGTTTGTTTATTTTTAAGTCTTTTCACGTTTCATTTTCTTGTTTTGGTGAGTTCCTGTCACAATCATTGCTGGAAATAAGTGTGGGGAAGACCCTGGAGATTCAAGGTCGCGATGACATCTATAGCTATATACGTCACGAGGGCAACAAGACCAGGTTCATGTTTCTTTTCCTTCATCACTAATTGTGTTTTTGTTTAGTGTTTGAATCCAAGTCTAGGTTAATAGTTTTGAAGAGACGATTGCATGATTGGGGTTAAATTTTAAAATGCACCATACATTGGGGACAATGTATCTCAAGTGTGGGGATGGGGGATTAAAAAGGAAAATTTTCAAATTTTCAAAAATATTGTCTGTAGGTGAACTGGATTGAACACAAAAACTCGATTTGCAAGGCACTAATGGATATCTATTAAGGAAAGGATAAAGGTTTTCAAACATGGTTGTTCCTTTAAGTTTCATGAGAGTTTGGCTGACAAATGATTTTTGGAAAAATTTAAAGGATTGCCTAATTAAGAATATTATGTTTTGAGGTAATTGCATACGTTGCATGTCGGCAACCTTATTCCTCCATATATATATGAGATTTTGAGCCTTAGAGTGTAATATCTGTGAGTTGAGTTTCATTTGTTGAGAGTGACCGGTAGTTGAGGATTGTGATATAACTTGTGTGTTTTGATACATGCTGAAGCCTTTAAGTGAATAAATGCACTAAAATGAGAAGGCATTAAGATTACACCAAATTCCCCTTTGTTAACCCGTTATAAACATGTTCAACCCCTAGTTAGCCATTTTTGAGCCGTGTTGTTTACAAAAAGTCCCTTTTGTTTGTTAAGCCCAATAGCCAAGCATGAAAGCAAATCTTATGAAAAATGTGATGAGAATCCAACTATGAAAAAAAATAAAAATAAAAAAATAAAAATAAAAGTCTTGGTGAAAATAAAGACGATGGATCGTGGTAATACGATGTCATTGGTGTAAGTGTATGAGTTGGATTCTTCATTTTATCACCCACTAAATAGCCTATACCCTTCCCCTAGCCAAAGCCGAAAAGACCTTTGATTGGTACATTATTTAACTTGGTGGTAGATGTGTGATTGACATACAAGCTTATGTTCACAAGAATCTATACCTGGTTATGAGCGATAGAGTTCCTAGCACACATTCTTTGCTAGTATTCATAAACCGAGAGGAGTGACTCATTGTAAGGGGTGTGTGACATGTGTAAGAGTTTCAAATCATGTATCTTTGGTTAGGCAAATCTTGTTTTGATTAAAAAAAATTGCAACTTATGTTTAGTAGCATGTCAACCTCGATTGTATCAGTCTATGGGATGAGTATGTTTTGAGAACATTAATCTATAACTTGGTGGATATTGCATGTGTGTGTTGTAAAAAAAAAAAAGTTAGTAATGTTCAAGAAAGTTTGCTTGAGGACAAGCAAAATGATAAGTGTGGGGATGTGATGAGAGGGTTTTGGTTATGATTCTAAAGTGCTTAATGAGATGTTTTTATGTGTTTTGACTTGTGTATTTATTCGAAATAGAAGCTACCTTGTGTGTTTGTGTGTTTGTAGGTTGAATGAGTCAAGAAAGTGATTTTAGGTGGAAACCGAGCACCGGGAAGCAAGATCGAGCACATCCGAACATCCGAGTATGCGAAATGGTAGCCATGAACTTTGAAGAGGCATATCTTGGGCTAGGAGAGGAGTTACGGGACGCATAATATATGAAAATCGTGTTTCTCGACGAGACGAAGCTAATGGTGATATCAGAGCAGGCGTAAGTTACGCCTAAGGGGCCGTAACTTACGCCGGGAAGCTGTTCCGTAAGTAGAACCGTAAGACAGAGCTGCTAGGGCGTAAGGGCATGCATGTAGGCGTAAGTTACGCCTAGGGGGCGTAACTTACGCCGAGGAGCGACGGAAAACATCAAAACTCGCGTTTTTTGAGTGTAAACTCTTATTTTTGGTTGGTACTTCGACACCGATCAGATTTCATGCGATTTTGCCTGTAGAACAGAACTCTATCACAGAACTTAAAAGTCCTCATTCCTAAACTGTATTTAGTGAACCCATGTGGGGCCGAACAGGGAACAATGATAGTACTATCGGCTGACAACCCATTTGCTAGGAGCTGCAACTCCCCTTGCTGTAAATGTTTGTTACCTGATTTTCCAGAACTTCTTAATGTTGTGATAGGCATTAAGACAATGAGGCATAAGATATTACCATGGGTAGTGTCTTCGAAGATCGTAACTGAATATTTTGAGAACTTACATATCATATCATATTGTTGAACTGGAACTTTACGATCTCACCAGCTTTGTGCTGATCTTTCAAACTTAAACATTTTGCAGGGAGACAGTGACCAACGGTGAGGCTGCACTTTCAACACTTATACTTAAATAAATTAAATGATGTAATAAACTCAGTTGTAAACTATAAGTTTGGTAACGACGATCCTTGTAATGAATTTAATTTAAGTTTATCTGTGTGTTGTGATACCGGATCAAGTAAGTCGCCACTCATCTCTAAGACGTCACCACTATGCTTCCGCAACCTTCTCAGAACGACGAATGACATCATCTCATGTGACGAGAGGTGGGGGTGTGACATTTTGTTTTATTATAAGATTATATTTGTTAATAAAAAGAAAAAAAGAAAAAATATATATCATTTATGTTATTACATATATGCAACTCATTGATTACATATATGTAACTTATAAACTACATATATGAGTTACATATATGTAACTTAATATGTTACATATACGTAACTTCGTGATCTACATATATTTATTAAAAAAAAATTTTGTTTATAACATTTTTTAGCTAATAATAAAAAATCATTAATTTTTTTTTAAAAATCGATTGATTAGTAGGAGTTTTCTTAATTTTCTCCAAAGTGAAGAGTTTTATTTAGAACCCTCTCCTCTATATTCTATATATATATATATATCATGTTTGACATTAAGGTCATTTCAATTATTAAACATATAATTGGGAAGTTTTCTTTAGAACTCTCCCATGTGAAGCTGCAATGTCTTTTGCAGTGGCAAAGCTTGACCATTGCTAGTGACATGAATATACTCAAGTAATCCGTTAGTAATCTAAGAATTAGTCGTAAATAATAATAATAATAATAATAATAATAATAATAATAATAATAATAATAAGAGTAAATCACATAAATCGTCCTTTATATTCCCTCATTTTATGGATGACATCCTTTATTAGAACAGTTACAGAAAACATCCTTCAAATGAAAATTTATAACGGATTTTTCCTTAAAATTACATAACTCTTCCTTTGATTACATTACATAAATCGTCCATTATATTAAAAAAAGAATAAAATCTATTATAAATTGTTATTTTTAAAGATGATTTTTGTAACTATTTTAATAAAAATTGTTCTTTATAAAAAAAATGAATGTAAAGAACGATTTATGTAATTTACTCTAATAATAATAATATTTACCTTTTTGAAGAAGTTTTTTTTTTATCATAAATATAAACACATAGTCAAATAGCATGGATTCTCAAATTGAATACAGTGAGTGATTGAAGTATATTTATTCTTAAATTCCAAATCTCTGCAACACTGAAACCACTTCCTCTGTCACTTAACTTTCTGTTCACCGGAACAACAATGGCGACAGTTGTTTACCCTCTCCTTTTCCTATTCATCACCACCTAAATACCCCCATTTTCACACATCTTAAACCACCATTAACAACCAACCAATCAGTCATCAATTATGATCTTCTTCTTCCCGTTTGTTCTGCTGATTTCTTCAGTCTCTGCTCTTAACTCCGACGGAATCCTGCTTCTTGCTTTCAAATACTCTGTTCTCTCCGACCCACTTTCTGTTCTTGATAACTGGAACTATGATGATCCCACTCCATGTTCATGGAGGGGTGTCACCTGTGAGCCTTTATCCAGGTCGGGTTTGCCGGAGTCTTTTGCGGTCACCAGCTTGGTTCTTACGGATTCTCATCTTCTGGGATCTATTCCTCACGATTTGGGGATGATCCCACATCTTCGTTTCCTTGATTTATCCAATAATTCGTTGAATGGAAGTTTACCCCCGTCTATTTTCAATTGTTCTGAGCTCGAATCAATTTCTTTGTCCTCCAATGTCATCTCCGGCGAGCTCCCGGAGGTGGTAACCGGGTTGCAGAGTCTGAAGCTGCTTAATCTTTCTGACAATGCATTCGCCGGAAACTTGCCGGAGAGTCTTGCGGCGTTAAAGACATTAACTTCGGTTTCGTTGAAGAACAACTATTTCTCCGGGAGGCTTCCTGGTGGGTTTGATCATCTTGAATACTTAGATCTATCGTTCAATTTGTTCAACGACACTCTGCCAATTGATTTCGGCGGAGAAAGATTGCGTTACTTGAATCTCTCAAACAACAAGCTTTCCGGATCAGTATCACCGGAGTTCGCCGGAAAAATTTCGGCAAACGCTATTATTGATCTCTCATTCAACAATCTCACCGGAGAAATCCCTCAATCATCGCCTTTATCTCGTCAGAAAACAGAGTTCTTCGCCGGAAACCTTGATTTGTGCGGAAAACCACTCACCAAAATGTGCACGATCCCGTCATCTTTATCAGCACCACCGAATGCCACATCTGATGGTTCCGCCACCGCTGCAATTGCAGCCATTCCCAGAAACATAGACCCGTCTCCGTCGTCATCAACCACCACCGGACCACCGTCTGTGGCGGATTCCCACGGTGGGCTTAAAGTCAAGCCGGCAAAAATAGCGGCCATTGTCGCCGGAGATTTAGCAGGAATCGCTCTTCTCGCAATACTTTTCCTCTACGCATACAACATAAGAAAGAAGAAATTGTTACAAACCCAAAATAAAAATTTAACAGCAAAACCAGAAACCAAAATCCAAGAAACCAAGATTTCGAACGATGTTTCAACAACCAGAGCTCAAATTACAACCTGCTCATGCTTGAACGGCGTCAACGATGAATCATCGGACACAGCAACGGGGTCCGACAGTGATCACGAGAACAGTATTCTGACGATGGACATGAAAGATGAACAGAAACAAAGGTGTTTGGTGATGGTGGATGGAGAAACAGAGCTGGAAATCGAGACATTGTTGAAGGCTTCAGCGTATGTGTTGGGATCAAGCGGTTCGAGTATCGTATACAAGGCGGTTCTCGGCGGCGAAGGTACGGCGTTTGCTGTTAGGAGGATCGGAGACAGTGGGGTGGAGAAGATGAGGGAGTTTGAAAACACGGTGAGGTTGATCAGTAAGCTCCGGCACCGGAATTTGTTAAGAGTTCGAGGGTTTTATTGGGGTGAAGATGAAAAGCTTGTGATTTATGATTATGTCGACAACGGAAGCTTGGCCGGAGCTGGTTACAGTAAGTGTTTCTTCATCCTTCCGTTGGAGCGCATTATAGCATTTTTTATTCTTTTTGGCTAACCTGTTCCGAAATTTAATTTTTAGTATTTTTAACTTTATAAAATTAGTGTTTTTAATGGTATTGACCAGTTTTGTCAGGACAGGACCGGACACCGGGATGTCAACCGGTCCAAAAACAACATGCGAACCGGCCTCAAGAGAACCGGCTGGTTGAGTCGGTTCATCGGCCGGACTGGGAACCGGTTCACTGGTCGGACCGGATTTCAGGTTATTTTAAAAAAAAATTTTCTAATTAAAATCCAAATAATTAAACATTAAAATCAATCATTGTATTTTTTTTATTTCAGTTTTTTTTTCCTTTTTTTTTTGTGTAAAATTATCGTTATTTAAAAAAATATTAATATTTGCTTAACTTTAAGTTTTATCTTTTGTCGTCTTAAATATTAGTTTAACATCCAATGATAAACAGCTAGTCAGTCACCTTGACCTGATTAAATAACATACAAGACACTTGAAGTCTTGGACAGGCATTTTTTGGACGTTTAAAGCATAAGGCTTTTTGATGACAAAAAAGATAAAACTATAATATTTAATTTAATATAAAACAGAACCCTTGTTAATTGTATCATCCCATAAGATTAGTGTGTGTGTGTTGAAAAAGATAATTTCGACCAGTAATTCATATATTTTTTTTAATGATTTGTAAATAAGTACTTTTAAAATAATATGGCCTCGTCTCCAAGAAGCACATGGGTATGGGCATATATAATTTTCTTAAATTTGCTCACTTTTAATTTTTCAACTTCAAGATTACAAAGTTCCACAAGCACCATGACAAGACAAGAGTTAGCTATAAGTTTGGGGTTTATGATTTATTTATCTTTTTGCTAATATTCAGAAAGGGTTGGTTCATCTCCATGCAACATACCTTTTGAGGTTCGGCTCAAGATAGCAAAAGGGGTTGCAATGGGGTTAGCCTATATTCATGAGAAGAAGCATGTACATGGTAACATAAAACCAAGCAACATCCTCTTGACTTCAGAAATGGATCCAATCATTAGTGATTTTGGGTTAGAATGGCTCATATCCGGTAAAAACAACCACAAATCGAAGGGATCGAACCGACACTTTGGAAGCAAACGATCAATATCATCTCGTGATCAAGAGATGATGATTCATCATGATCATTACCATCACTCGGCTAACACTAGCCCTTACATGACTCCAGCCTCAGGGTTACTTGGGTGCACGTCGCCTTATCATGCCCCAGAGTCGATGAAAAGTTTCAAGCCGAACCCAAAATGGGACGTTTACTCATTTGGGATTGTCTTACTTGAGCTCATATCAGGGAAGGTGTTCTCGGAAAGGGAATTAGGACAATGGTATGCTGATTCTTCAGCTATTGACGATGAGTCGTCGATCTTAAGGCTAGCTGACATGTCCATTAGGACAGACATCGATGGAAGACGTGATGCGACGCTTGCTTGTTTTAAACTTGGCTTTGGTTGTGCATCATTGAACCCACAAAAAAGACCTTCTATGAAAGAGGCATTGCAAATACTTGAAAAGATACCATCCTCGTCTTTTCAATGATGAATTAGGCAACACAAAAGACCAAAAAGTAACAAATGGTATGAAAAAGGGTTAAAGGGCATAACTTTGGAACTTTTGACTTGAAGATTGGTATCAAAATGAAGATCCAATGGATGATTGATTAATGTTGATAGTTAATTTAAAAAAGTATTGTATGTTTTTGACCTTTTGATTATTAATAAAGTAGATTGTATTCCTTAAGTAATAAGTAAAATTTTAATATTTTCTTTACTTTAGTTTTTTTCACTTTATCGTGTGTCTTGCTAATCTGTGTTTCGTTGTAGGTATCTTCTTATATTTTACTATATGGACTTTATGCAAGTATCATGTACAATAATGGCTTATTCACATTGTTTTACGGGTATGATAATGTTATATACTTATATTATGTATTCCAACAATTGAATTAACAAGTGAACATACTCACGCATATACGGTATTACACTAAATATACAGGATAATTTTCTTAAAATGCAGTACATTTTTAAAAATGTTATATGAATAAAAAAATTGTACGACTTAAAAAATTAAAATTTTTATTTTTTATATATCAATATATATTCACACAGTAAACAAAAACTATGATGAATAATTGATGTTATATACTTATATTAGTCAAGAAATACAAATATGTAATTGATTTTTTTACTTGATTAAATACGTAATTAATGAACTTAGTAAGTGGTAATATGTAAATACCGTTAAATAATAATTGAACAACAATAGTAAACAAAAACTATGATGAATAAGTAGATGTAAAATCACCATATAACGACTAGATACCGTGATCCAAACATGGAGTATTCGTCCTTTTTTCTTTTTTTCTTTTTCCTTTTACATCATCAAATAATTTAAGAATACCGTTCAAAATAAAAAATAATAATAAAAAAAAATTAAGAATTACTTTAATCAAGTATGAGGGAGAAAACACAGGATTTTGTTCAGATAAAAAGGGTGGGATTGGTGAGAAGGGTGAGAAGGATTATGGATTTGACAAGTTACATTACTCTAATTTTATTAAAAAGGTATTTTAGTCATTGTGTTTAATGCTCAAGTTATTGTGTTTAATATTTTTATTATTTTGTTTTATTTTTTATATCATATTGTGTTATTTTGTTATTTTTTTTATGTATTAAATAAATTGTTCTTAATTATTTCTTATGTTTTATGTATTAAAAGTACATAATTGTGTTATTTTACCATTATGTTTATAAAACTTATAATTTTAAAAAATATAAATTGTTTTTATTTTTTGAAAAATACATTTTCGTCATTGTATATATGTTTATGTCATTGTATAACATATTCATCAATATGTTTTATCGTCAGAACATTGTGTAATATAATCATCATTGTGTGTTATGTTCAGGTCATTGTGTAATATATTAATCATTGTTTTTTATATTCAGATGATTGTGTAATATAGCATAATTGTGTCTTACGTTCAGTTTATTGTGAAATAATCATTATTTTGTTTTATGTTAAAGTCATTGTGTAATCTACGCGTCATTGTGTTCTACGTTCATATCATTGTGTAATATACACATTGTTGTATTAAATGAATTTGTTTTGTTTTATCATTATGATTTACATATAAAAAGTACGTGATTTTGTTGTTTCACCAATATTATTTTTAAAGCTCATGAATTTATAAAAAAAAAAATAGTTAGACACTACGACCACAAAAAAAAACACTCACAAACAAAAAGACACAATAATAGACAATTAGACATAATGACGCATTACACATATAAAAGGTAGAGGAAAACATTTTTTTAATTTTTTTATATAACAATACTATACTCGTTTTAAAGATTAAAAAATGCTCGTTTTTTTGATGTAATTTTTTTAAAAAAATAATATTGTATGTAAAAGTTATGACCGTTTAAAAAAATGGGGGGAAATGATAAAAAGTCAACAAAAGTATCTATGACTAAAATACCCTTACACTAACTTTTTTAATAAAAATTTGATCTCAACCATTAAAATATATATCTAATGACCCATAATCCTTCTCACACTTCTCACCAATCTAAGCTTTTGATAGCAAGCTATAGATCAAAACTGCAATTCACAGAATTCTACTTCACAGTGCAATAAATTCCTTCAAGATACAGATAATCACCACTCGAAGAACTTTATAGAGCAGATTCAAATGGATTTTATGATACAGTCAAACACCACACAAAACCCAAAGAACTTCCAAGATCACCTCTTAGCCCGCTACTCTTAAGATAGCAATGGAAAATTGATTACTCTAAGAAAATTAGAGAAATCAACATAATCATAAAATTTTCAAGAAGTGTCCTCCCATTCATCAAGTTCGATACATATTAGAAACAATAAACAACTACCCACGTTGCTACATTCTAGGATAATAAAATAAACCGAAACACTTAACTTCTTGGAATTAACAAACATTTAAAAAATTAAATAACATAAAGAAATTTAAACGTGGGACCAGACATGGAACACGATGACAGCTACTTAATCGTGGTAATCAAGCTGATCCAAGTTTTTGAGCTATCCAGATGACTCGGCTGACTAGAACAATCCAGCTGGTCTTCGACTTCTGATTCCAACTCCTTGTGGCTATCATCCTCCCCTTCTTTGAATAAGTTTGTCCTCAAAGTTGAAGGCCCAAACTCCATACTAACTTCTGCTCATGTAGTGATTGTCTTTTGAAATTCAAATATATTCTGCAACAATGCATTATCCTTCTTAAAACCTGGAGAAAACAAGTTAGCAAACATATCTACAACCAAAGCTCGATGATTGGATGTAGCAGTGGAGGTCAATGGGAGTAATGTTATCTTTCTCCCCTCCTTAACAAAAGAATAGGTATTTTGATACCCATCATGAACAACCCTACGATCATATAACCAAGGATGCCCCAATAAGACATGGCATGCATCCATTGGGATAATATCACACCAAACTTCATCTTGATACTTTACTCCGACACTAAATGACAGTAGACCCGATTCGTGACACGTAGGCCTTTACCTTCATTCAACCATTGAATATCATAAGGTGAAGGGTGGGGTTCGATTGAAAGATTCATTTTGTGGATCAAGGTTTGAGATGCAACGTTTGTGCAACTTCCACCGTCAATAACCATCGAACACACCTTATCTTTAACCGTACAGCGGGTAGGGAATATGGCTTCACGTTGCTCATTTGGATCATGATTGGCAGTCCCGTTGAGCGCCCTTTGCACCACTAGACATTCACCTTCATCAGGACCCAATACAACTTCCTCATACTCCTGTTTGCAAGCTGCTAGAACTGGTTCTTCATCATATTTTGGGTTATCATAGCTCTCAAAATCAGTGAGTGTAACAATTCGTTTGTTGGGACACTCGGAGGCTATGTGACCCAACCCTTGGCAACAAAAACAGCGCCTAGGAGCCTTCGTAGCAGCAATAGAACTTTCTGGGATCTCAGTAAGTTTTGAAGGAAATGTAGTAGAAGTGTTACCTGCCGAAAAAGTCGCGGGGACAGCCGATGGATTAACGGGTTTCCTGACTTCAATTCTGCCTTGTTTCTGTTGTTGTACACCAACTTTGTGAGCGAGGATTGTTAAAATGCAGTACATTTTTAAAAATGTTAAATGAATAAAAAAATTGCACGACTTAAAAAAATATTTTTTTTTATTTTTTATATATCAATATATATTCACATTAAAGATTAAAAATGTTTGATTTTTTTGTGTAGTTTTTTTAAAAAATATGTCATATGAAAAAGGTTATGAATATTTAAAAAGAAGAAAAAAACTTTATAAAATTAACCAAAGATATTATACCTAAATTATGTACTTTCTTTTTCTTAAGTTATGTCAAATTAATATTTATTCATACTCTTTTTATAAAAAAAAAAAAAAAGAAAAAGAAAAAAAAAAGAAAGAACTTATTTGAGCATTCCTTTAATCGTAATGTAAAATTCATATTGATCATCGAGAACCTCTTATGTCGATTTTGATAACTATGCTTTTTAAGGTATTTTTAGGTCAGGAATTTATCTATGCATTTTTAATCTGTTTAAATATTAATAATTATTCAAATAATCAAATTAATTATTGAATTCTTTCTAATAGTAAAAACAAATGTGATGTACCGTTAATCTTTTGATTGAACGATTTGAACTGTGGCTAAAGCTGTGTTTTTTTCTTGTTTTTTTTTTTTTTTTTTTGACAAGCTCCAAAGTTGAAGAAGATTGTTTGGGTGCATGACATATTAGCAATTTTGCACGCCACCCTCTTTTGAAGCTAGAAACCCTACTCTCCCAAATCTTTTTTTTTTTTTTTTTACTTTTTAAGTTATTTTTAAGCTTTTAATATTCACATATTAAATAAGAGACTTATATCTCATTACTAAGTGTCTTTCTTATATATTTACCTAACCTTTAGAATAAATTAAGTATTTATTTGTCCTTATGAGAAGAAATATACAATTGACTTTTTTATTTGAAAGGTAAATGTTTTTAAAAAAATACAAATATGTAATTGATTTTTTTTCCTTAAATAAATACGTAACTAAAGAACTTAGGAAGCGGTAATATGTAAATACCGTTAAATAATAATTGAACATCAATAGTAAACAAAAACCATGATGAGTGAGCGGATGTAAAATCAGCATATAACGACTAGAAACCATGGTCCAAACATGGAGTATTCGTCCTTTTTTCTTTTACGTCATCAAATAATTTAAGAATACCGGTCAAAATAAAAAAGATAAAAATTAAAAAAATAAATAAGAATTACTTTAATCAAGTATGAGGGCTTGGGCCGCTTGGCTAATGGTTTTATTGACATGGGCTTGAATCCTTCCCAGTTCCCACATGGGTTTTCACAGGTTTAACTTTTAATTCCTTTTAAAAACGGTTTGTCGGATGCTAATATTGTGTAGCATGAGTTTTTTTTTTCTTCTTGTGTTTTTTTTTCGCTTCTATTTATTAATTATTTTCTCTACTGTTTTGCTTAATCTACTGTTGTTAACGTTGTTTCGTTTGTTGCGTATATGTTTGCAATCAGTCTACGCCTTCTGGTTTTATGATGGAGCGGCAATCACTTTTATTAAATGTGTATGTCTTAAGATGTTATGTCAAAATATACAATTGTAAATTTACAACAGATATGGAGAAAAAATCTTGTCTCTTTGTGTAACATAAGGGTAATAAGACAAGTGAAAGTTTACAAATAAGTTACATGTTTTATAGGAGACAAATCATAGATTATATATATACACATTGGTTAAATGAATTGCCCAAACAAGAAAATCCGACTTTAGATGTCGAAATTTAAGTTATTATGTAATTATGAAAGCAATATATCCAAACCTTGCATTAGTAGGTAACGTACGAAATTGACAGATGTCCCATTTTTTATGAAATTGTCCCATAATCATAACACATATCCGATTAAAAATCAAACTCAACTCATAGCAGGACACTTATCCCAGTAAATATATTGATACATACGTGTAAACTACAGTTATTGTCGTGTTCATACATATCGCAATAATAGACACACATGTCTTGACAATTACACATGCAGTATCATTTGTCTATCAAGAATTATCATGTCATCACACTATAACATGCAGGTCTAATCATATTTACTTGTTGTAACGCGATAGTAATTTGCTCTTTAGAATATTAGTATCTGACATTTCCATTTATATTTTTATCTGTAATTCTTTATTTTTAATATTGTAAATAATCTATATTATACAACACATAAAATTATTTGATTCTTAAATTCGTATCGAAGAATCTGATTTGTGAACAGTAACAAGACCAATGTCCGATCGAGCTATAATAACATTGTATTAGAGAATTATAATATTCAAATCATCTCTCCTATATCCATCTTTATTTCCAAAATACAAAGAATACATTAAAAATATACAAAATTTATTCACGCATATGATACCATCCTCATATCCATCCTCTACATTTTTAAGAAAAACTGTTATCATTCTCATATTTAATGTAAATCCGTATTATTCGTGTGAGTAATTGTGTGAAAAAGGAAGAGAGAAAACAAATACTAATAAAAGAATAAAGAAGTATTATTTAATATAACTGAATACAGAGATATGAAAAAGGGGGATATGAAGCATTTAAAAATGGAAGATAAAATCAAGAGATGATGATTTTTGGTTAAATTTATAAATTAAAATGTAGAACATATTGTGAATGTGAAGTCTCAAGTAATACAAATGTTATCAATTACATTAGCTTCTAACCTTTTAATTTATTAATTTTTATATCATGCAGTTTATATATTCTAATAATGTTGTTTTTTAATTACTATATATATAGCATTTTTATTATATGAAGTGATTAAGTGAAAGTGTTAATTAATTGTATAAACGAGCCTTGTGATGAGGTTATATTGTAGGAATGATCATTGAAATTAATGATTGTTAATTTTTTGTGAAGTGAATATGAAAAATACTAAAATACTCCCTATTATTATATTTATATATATTAAAGATCATGTAAAAGGAATAGTAATATATAAATATTTTATTGAATAGTAAATATACACACACATAATATGTTATTAGTAAATATATATATAGTAACAGTGATTTATAGTAAAATTAATAGCGTAGGTGCTTATCCATGTTGTCAAGTTTTGATAACTTAGACGTGAATCACGAGAAGGTTTTTTTACTTTGAAAAGTTGTAAATAGAGATTAAAGTATGAAATTTGAGAAATTTGCTTTGATATTTGGGTTTTTATTAAATTTGAGAGATTTGTGTTTTTGTTTTTAATTCAAACAATTGGTTGTCGGTGATAAGAATTTTGTAAGTAAGTTTTTATATTATTTTTGTAACATATTTGTGAAGATTTTGTATAATTTAAGTTTTTATGAACAATTTGTATATAGTTCGATATAAGAGATTTGATTTTGCTACGTAATTAATGATTTTGCAAATGATATATAATACCCGTTTTCAGGAGTATACTGTTATAAGCCGCCGCAACACGCGGTGAGAATATACCTAGTTATTATTATTATATATATTAAAAAGCAAACATAAGGAATAGTTGGTTTTCATTTTCTTAACTTTTGCCACCATTGATTATATATATTCAAAATCATAAATATATTATATTATTTAGGTGTTTGATTCATGTTGTGATATTTTGAAAATTTAAACTTGAATCATCAGAAGTTTTTTAACTTTGAAAATTAGAAATCAGAGATAATGGTATTAAATTTGAAAGATTTGCTTAAAAATTTTGATTTTTATTAAACTTGACAGATTGCTTGGTGATTTGGATTTTCTTTTTAATTAAAACGATTGGTTAGACAGATTTTGTGAGTAATTTTTCTATTATTTTTATAACATATTTGTGATAACTTTGTTTGATTTTATTTTTTTATGATAAATTTGTATAGAGTTTGTAATAAGAGATTTGATTTTGATATCCAACTTATGCTTTTGCAAATTATATAATACCTATTCTCAGAAGTGTACTGTGATAACCCGCCGCAACGCGCGGGGTGAATAAACCTAGTTATAGATAAAACCAAAATACAATAAATATATTAACTATTAAAATATTAGCACACACACACATATATATAAGGAAGGACTCTTATAATAACCAACCTTAATTGAGTAAACTAAATAACTCTAATCTATTGGTTTGACAAGACTATACTTGAATTAAAGATAAAAATATGACAAATTTAATAGTTTAATTTTATAAAAAAATAATAATGTATATAAAAGTTATGAACGTTTAAATAATTGGGGGGTAGACCTTTTTTTTAAGAAAATGAAATCAAGTACACTCATCAAATACCCAAAATACCCTTAAACAAATAACATCCACTCAATTTTCCTAGAATTCATATAGACCACATGTTTCAAATTCATTTTATTAAACAACCAATCAAATTGGGTTATTAAGTTCTCTTAATTAGTGTGAGTTACCGATAGATCCTTACCCTATATCCTTCTATTCTAATAAACAAAAATAATTTTTAACACTTGTCACATTCTCATATGTTTATTAGTACTTGTCATTTTTCTATTAACTAATTTAATTCTCTATTCTATTAATTAATTACATTATCTCCAATTGAATACATATAATATTAGTGAGTAATAATATTCTTTGTCTTTTTTATGTAAGAAAATAGTTTTAAATAAACTAAAAATCGAATATTTTTATTAAAAACACACTTAAGAAGTTTATAAAATACGAAATTTTCTAAAAAAAATTTAAAATTCGAAAAATATTTTAAGGTATAATAAAAGTTTAATAAAAAACAATTTTTTAAAAAATAAAATAAACCATAAATCATAGTGTAACACCCCGTAATTTCCAGGTCAGCTTTTATTTTATTTAAATGTTTATTTAAATACTATTTGTACACGTGGCACGATAGTACGAACACCGACACATGACTAGATAATTCGAGGAATTATCGAGAAACAGCACATACGTGTCAAAACATACGAACGTTGGTGAACGTCTAGCACATTATGTAGCACAACACTTGAAACCTCACGAAACACTCACGCATTGAACTTGAAAGTTCAAACGAGGCCTAACGATTGTTCGTAGACGTGAAAACGACGACGAACGAATCAAACCCACTGAAATGGGCTTATTGGGCTCTCTGTGGACCCATCGTGGTACGCGACGACCCACAAGACGACCTGTCGCGACACGCGACGATATTCGGGAGGATTTGAATCCCGAAATCCGTCGCGGTACGCTGAGAGTATCTTGGAGCCCCACCGCGGTACGCGACGCCGCCCAGTCTACAAAATCTTATAAATCCAAGACAAATGATGCCTATACTATCCTTTCATTATTTTTCTTACACCCACACGCCACCCTTCGGCCATTAACACTTCAGAGCTCCCTGTAACTCTCTCTAGCAGCCATTGAAGACATCTTGAAGCTCCAAGCTTGAAGGTTTGAAGATTGGAAGCTTGAGGAACCACACTTGGAGCTTGACACCACCACCATCTCTCTCTTTCTCAGTCGAACCCATCAATCTCAGGAAGCTTAGGAGCTGTACACTCATCATCTCAGTGTCATTTGAAGCTTAGAAGGTAGCATTTCATCTCTTGTAGTCTAGAAACACTCACAAACACACCTACACCCTCACAAACACACATGCAAGCTTGCTAGCCTTGCATGCACGAATTTCTTCTCGTTTTAATCTGGGTTTGTTGATATTTCTATGATTAATGATGATCTATGATGTTTAGATTAGGTTTTATGATGATCCATGAGGATGTGTTTGTGTAGATTTCATGATTTGGTCACAAATGGGTGATTTACCCACATGCATGCATGATCTAAGACATTTTAGATGATATTGGATATTGTTGTATGATTGAAATTGTGATTAGTGATGATCTACATGATTTAATGTTACTAAAATGGCTAAAAATGTGGTGTTTGATAAACTTGCCATTAATAGTAACTTTTTACTTATGAAATGATAATGTGAATGATATTTGGTGTCGTGCATGCTTATGGATTGCTAGTTAGATTTTATTAGGATGATGATGATGTTTAGAATGTGATTTGGATATTGAAAATGGTCATTATTAGCAAAGTTACTAAATATAGTAACTTTTGCGAGTCAAATATTGTTAGATGATGATTTGGACCATGTTAGTATGTCTAAATGATGTTAAATGGTTTATGATAGTGATTTATGACATAAAAATGGATTAGAAGTGTTTAGGTTGGTCATTTGGGCAAAATAGCCAAAGTTACTATTTATAGTAACTTTATTTTTAGAAACATTAACTTATGAATATTTTGTACGATTTGAGAATGCTAAGAGGCTTATTATGTTATAACATGATGATTAGATGCTAAGTTAGATGGTTTCCGATATCACGTATGCTATAAATGGAAACTTTCCATTTTAGGAAACTTTTGTGTGCAAACTTGATGAAAATGACTTATGTGACCTTGCATGACAAAGTGCTATGTGTTAACATGATCACGTAGGATTAACGAGCATGCTAGAACTATAAAACCGTTATGCTTTGTGAACTTTCCATAAATGGAAACTTACTATAAATAGTAAGTTGTCCATAGACGCGACTTGCGCGTTTTGCACACGACGAGCACTTACACGTTTGCTACACGATTCACAACCGTTACACGGTTCACCAACGGGTCGTTGACTTGAAACGATCAACACTGTCAAACACGGTCAAACATGGTCAAACACGGTCATTGTGGACCAACACTGTCAAACACGGTCAATGTGGACCAACAGGGACAAACACGGTCATTGTGGACCGACACGGAAAAACATGAACAACCGAGGGTTGTTGAGCACAAACACGAGCACTAACACAAACACTAGCACGGTCACTTACACAAACTCACGTACGATATACGATATAGGTTGCCGGTGACCAACGCGCGTACTACACAAGGGAGCTTACGCTTCACTCTTTGATCACTAAGGTGAGTTTACGGCCCCTCTTTACTCTTTTCAAACGCTTTTAAATAGGGGAGAATACTAGTTGCATCGAGTCAAACATTTATACTATGACAAACATTTTACTGTGTATGCTTGTTTATTAGACAAACATTAAGTGTTGAACTCGTAACAAGCCCTCACAAAGTCTTACCGTTAATGTACGAACAACATGGTGGGTTTGAAAGGATCCATTTGGGTGTGACTAACCCCACGGGGCACAATATTGACTGGAGGTCATAACCCGTGAAACTCTGACCTAACTTGCTGTGTATACGAGACACAGCGGAGGCAAGGACAAACAAGTCTAGTTCGGTAGTGACGCACTGACACTTGGAGCCTAGGGCTCGGTACTAACATTATAATAAACAGCATGACACACATTTTCTATTACTATGTATATATCAAAACCTGTGAACTCACCAACCATTGTGTTGACACTTTTTAAACTTGTATTCTCAGGTATCTGACAAGATGATGGACATCCAGGAATGCACATTTAAGGAACCGAGCATAGGGACATTCATGCATTTCTATTTCTGTTTATCTTTTGAAAACAATTTCATTTGGGATTTGTATTAAACAATGTTTTGGTCTGACATATACTTAAACTTATTACTATTCCGCTGTATGTATAAAAATTATATTCTCCGCTGCTTTGATTTATTTTTCCGCTGCAAACTATTTTGTCAAGTGTATGTGTCGAACATTGTATTTGTAAACGCATATAGAGGTGTTCTATATGACCTTGAGCTGTGATTCTGGCCACGTCACACCCACATGGACTGACATCACGAGTGGGAATTTGGGGGTGTGACACATACTTTTCAAATAATGGAATTTTTATAAACAAATGATGTTTCTTAAAACAAAATACTTAAAAAATAATTATTTTAAACTAAAAGTTATGAAAATGTTAGGAAAAATTAAACTTTAGTTATTTATGTTTAATGATATTTTTAAATTAAGTTATTTAACTATAATAATTATATAAATCGTAAATTATCTTCTTGATTTGTAACAATTAGTTCTTGAGAGAAAAGTAAATGAACTTTTAGCATCAATTATTTAAGAATGTTTATTCCTACAAAACAAGTAGGTCATGCATTATTTATATAGTTATTGAAAATCTTAATGATTATTTTATTAATTAAGATACTCATCAATTTGTATTTTAATTAATTTATAACAAAATATTTTATAATTTTTAAATTTTTATTAATAATTATTTAGTATTTTATATTTAATCCGTGTAATACACCGGGTAATAATCTACTATATATATTTAAATACACAAAATAAAAACTACCATCATTTGCCTCCATCATTACCAACCTGCTCCACTCTTCCCTTCCTTACCTTCTTCTTTTCGCCTACCACAGACCACAACATCACTGCATCACCATCCTCCGATCATACCACCCAGGCCCGGCCGGTATGAGTTATTGGACCAAGCTAGGCTTGGGGCACTCAAAAAATAAGAGCCCTCAATTTTTAATTCTTTTTAATAAATACGTGTTTCTGAAATTATAGGCCAACGGCCAACCGGCGTTTAATCGTTTATGGGCCAACGTTCCTGTTTAACCATTTATGGGCCCATATTGGTATTGCACTAGAAAAAAGAGATTAGAAAGGAGTCGGGAGTGGTTGTGCGTAGAGATGAACAAAAAAACCGGTTCGGTTCGCCAAACCGGTTTTTTTTGCCCCTCAAACCGGTTCTGCCCAAACCAGTTTTCAACCTGACTCGGTCCGTAGGTTTGGAATAGGGTCGACATTTTTACCGTTGGAATAGGGTTGAACCCGACCCGAACCGGTTCGGTTGCCAAACCGGTTTTCAAACCGGTTTATACCGTTGGAACGAATAACCGACGAGGAAGAAGCTGCATATTATCAAGTTAGCTCGGGAGAAAACTCGGAAGAAAACTAAACGTGAAGAAGAAGCATGTATTTCATCATTATGTTTTACGATTTGGTTTTTTGTAATCGTTGAAGACTTTAACTCTTTAAGTAATTTAATTTATGTTTGACTTCAATTTGTTCATTATATTGTATCTTCTTTTCTCAAACTAATCAAATAATAAACTAATCATTACTAAAAACCCTAAAATAACCTTAAACTATTAAAAACAACTAATAATCATTAATAAACCTTAAACTAATCAAATAATAAACTAATCATTACTACAAACCCTAATATAACCTTAAACTTTTAAAAACAACTAATAAACCTTAAACTAAACAAATCATAATTAAACTAATCATTACAATAAACCATAATATAACCTTAAACTAATAAAAACAACTAATACTTATTAATAAAACCTTAAACTAATAAACTGTATTATATGTGTATTTATTAAAGATTAGTTTAAGGTTATATTAGGGTTTTTAGTAATGATTAGTTTATGATTTTGATTAGTTTAAGGTTTATTAGGTTTTATTAAGGGTGTTGTTATTCTCACACCCACTTTCTTTAAAAATACACCCCTGAGACGGCCCGTAATGGCCATTACGGCCCGTCTCAGGCCTCGGTCAAACATTCGCTCCTGACAACCTGTGCCAATGATTGGGAGCAAGACAGGCCGTAATGGCCAGGACGGCCCGTCTCATTCATCGTACAGACATTCCCTGCAACCTAGTACAATGATTTGACAGCAAGACAGCCCCCGTACTGGCCAGTACGGCCCGTCTTGCTTTTTCAATTCTGACAAAAGGACACTGATTTGACCCAGTACGGGCCGTAAAGGCCATTACGGGCCGTCCTGAACATTCTCAAATTGGTATATAAGCATGAATCGTTTCAAACGAACGCGTAACTTTCGAATTCAAATATATTTCACGATAGTTCATATCTGTAATGATGTCGTTTTGGGACTGGAGTTTTTTCAACAATTCCGTGCCAGATTTGAACGAAGAACCTCCTGTCGAATATTCATACGGCACGATAGATCTGAATGCTGAACCTAACGCTGATGTCGGTTTTGACAGTCAAGCATTGTATGGGTTCGTGTATGACGACAGTAAACAAAGTTACACGGAGGAGGGTTATGAAGAAAAGCCGGGGGCTTCAAACGTTAACTGGGAAACCAAAGAGGTAACTTAAATGAAACATAAATGTTAATAATTGTATATTATCGCTATCCATTTAAGGTATTTATTATTGTTTTTATACGTCGACAGATCTGTTTTATCTGCACTCACTCATTGCTGGCAGGCCGTGCAACCTGGCACGGTGTTTTGCGTTGTACTACGCCTCCTTCTACCACCGACAGGAGCGCGGTACATTGAGGGGTGGCGCCTTTGTCACCCACATCGCCCGCAGCAGAGGCATGGTTGACATGCTTGAGGATCTGCCGGCGATCGAGCCTCGTAAGCTCGATCGGCGGACGGTCCTCAACATGAAACTTTCCGCCGACATCCCGGGTCTGGGATTGCGGTTTATTGGGCTGGACGGCCGCCCGTTTCAGCCGGCCCAGGTCATTGTATTGCCAGACCAGCAGCAGCAGGACGGTGGCCCGATACCGGAGCCCGAGCCGATTCGGGAGGAGCCGGTTCTGTCACCGCCGCGCGATGAGGAGCCTCCGCAGCATCCACCGCACGTTTACCGTGCGGTGCGCCTGACTAAGCCACTCGAGGCGTTGTTGCACCAGATAGCCGCCCGGTGCGACGAGACGGCCCAGCGGATGGCACGCATCGAGCGACGGCTCGATCGGTACGAGGATTTGGTCCAGTGGACAGTCGCGTCAGAGCATGCGCGACGGGACGGGACACAGCTTCCACCGTTCCCGGAGCCACGCGTCTACGCAAACGACGGATCAGACGCTGGACCATCCGGATCGTAGTTCATTTTGTATTTTTGTATTTTGTTTCCTTGTATATAAAATCGTACAGTGTATATACGTATGTTTCTTTCTGCATTTGTATTGTTTCTGTTTGTGTTGTTTAATATTTGCACGAAAAACTTTATATTGTTTAAATTATTTTAATTAACATAAACAAACTGATTAGAAAATGAAATATTTAGTTAAAACGACATTATGACGTTTAATTAACGTAATAGCCGTGTATCGTTCAAATAACTTACATAATAAACGTATATCGTTAAAAATTAAATTTAAATACGTAAATTAAGTTTAAATAAAATAAATAACACATATCGTTCAAATAATTCACGTATTAAACGTATATCGTTAAAAAATATTTAAATACGTAAATTATGATTAAATAAAATAAATAACGCATATCGTTCAAATAATTTACGTATTAAACGTATATTGTTAAAAAATATTTAAATACGTTAATTATGTTTAAATAAAATAAATTAACTCAAGACGGCCCGTAATGGCCAGTACGGGCCGTACCAACATACAAAATTGGTTGACACCCAAAATGGCTTGGAAAAATAAGCTTGGGGCCAAGACGGGCCGTACTGGCCAGTACGGCCCGTCCCACAGAATGTTTCACTGATTCCAAGGAATTCTCTGGAATGTTTGTCTGTACTCAATACCGGGCCGTAATGGCCAGTACGACCCGTATTGGCCCGCAGAGGTGTAAAAATATAAAAGTGGGGTGTCCAAATAAAACAGCCCTTTATTAAAGATATGTTTTGATTAGTTTAATGTTTTTTAGGGTTTTTATTAATTATTAGATATGATTTGATTAGTTTAAGGTTTTATTAATTATTAGTTATGTTGATTAGTTTAAGGTTTTTTTAGGGTTTTTATTAATTATTAGTTACGATTTGATTAGTTTAAGGTTTTATTAATTATTAGTTTAAGGTTTTATTAGTATTAAGGTTTAGGTTTTATTAGTTTAAGGTTTTATTAGTATTAAGGTTTAGGTTTTATTATTAGTTTAAGTTTTTGTTAAAGGTTAAAGTTTTAAGGGTTAGAAAAAAAAAATTCAAAAACCGGTTTGAAGACCCGATTTGGCCCAAACCGGTTTACACTCCGGCCCAAATCGGTTTGATAGGTTCGAGTTCCCCATTTTTTAAACCGGTTTATAACCCGAACCGGTTTAGCCCGAAACCGGTTTGTGTACCACACTGTAGAAACCGGTTCGGTTTGGGACCCGAACCGGTTTGGCCAAAAAAACCGATTTGAGCACCTCTAGTTGTGCGCACTAGGGTTAGCAGACACTTAGGGCTTCATTGGCTCACCCTCACCGGTCACCACTTGATGCCCAGTCGCTTGGTTGCTCACTCATAAAGTAAGACCATAGGGTATGCCTCATGGTTCACTCACGCCACGTATGCGCCACGTAGGCACCCACCACAACCACCCATTCCACCACTTTGGTGGAAATGCTCTCACGCCCTCACTCCCATGACAAATTTATGCCCTCACTCCCGTTGCCCCACTCACACCAGCCCACCCACGCCCAGCAGGGGGCGGTGTGCCACGCCCCCTCCCACGCTCACTCCCTTGACACACCCCATTGTCTAATTGTTCTTAGTTCTCTTATTTAATTCACTTGATAGCTTGCAGTTTATTATTGGAGTTCTTAGTTTTTGTAGTTATATATAGTTTTTTAGTTCTTCATTGTTGAATCATTCACGTGATTGCTATTTGAGAGTTGAGATTTTGAATATTTGTGTGTGTTTTTTGTTTTTTGTGTTCTTTGTTTTATTTATTTATTTATTTTTTATTTTTTTGCCGTGAGAGACTATTAAATGGTGATAGAATGATAATTACAAGTGCTGGATCATTTTTAGTTCAAATTTAACGAGCCTAAAAACCAAGATGAGGCTATAAACCTTTATGAACTTAGGGCCTCAATTTTTTTATTCGGTTAGGGCCATGAAAACCGTTGGGCCAACCCTGATAGCACCACCATAAACATCACAAAATTGTAGTTTAATTTGTCTACGAAGATTCACAATCCAAGATCTAGATTTGATAGCAAAAGTCGTATTCATGGTTCCCTAACTTCACTAACCCAAAATTCCTATTGTGTTGACGATTCTTGCATCAATTTGACAAAAATCTATCTAGGTTTCATTAAATTAGCCTGGATAGCTCGATTATAACATCGGTTGTGATTTCATATTAGGCTTTAATTTTGACTTCAACTTGACTTGGGTGATTTGAGTTGACTTAATTTGAACAGACTTTGACTTGCCATGAGTCATATGACTCAAAACACATGTTGTATGTGTATGAGACAACTCATGATGATGTTTAGTTAGTAGGAAAAAAATTATGTAAAAAAAACTAAGGAATTTACAACAAAAGTTATAACTTTTGGTTTATCAACAAACATAGATTTCACGCAAATAAATGACATGAACCAACACTAATATTACTAATATTATATTTGTAATAATATTAGTAAATGTTAACACAAATAAAAATAACCAAAAGTCCATTAAATAAAAAAGCACAACAAAGTAGCACATAAAAAAAACAAGTGATATGTTAAATGTCACAATACAACATTCCATTGTGCCATAAATATGACTAAGAAAATAATATAAAACCTTTAGACCCTCATAGTTCACGACAATAAAGAGGATACAAAACCCTTTCATCTAAACCCAACTACTCTCCTTTTAATCACTATCAAGATAATACTTTTCGCCTCATCACTTTCATTTCATTTCAAGGAAATCTCTTCCTCCTTCTCTCCATTCAGCTATAGGCTTCATCACCATCACCATAACCATCTTTTGAAGGCTTCAAGTGTTTGAATAAAAAGATACAAGTTCATTCTTTAATTAACAATTCTATGCAATTTGGTATGTTGTTTGTTATACTTGTTGTTAATTTGTTCATCTTTGCTTTGTTTTCTTTCATCTATTCATAGATATTATGCACATGTATGAATGTCTAAATGATTATTCATGTATGTTCATAAACATATGAATCCATCTAGACTTATGATATACGATCAGTCGCATTCTCATATTTCGTTTTAGTTGGGTTGTGACATCGGTGGTGATGTCGGCTGATAGATCAACCAACATTAGTTTAGCAGAAGGTGGTTTAGATCTGCAATGAGGTGGTTAGATGGATAGGTTGCTGCGTTTGGTGGTTCATCCTCTCTTCTATGGTTCTACCTAGAGGTGCACAAATCAGTTAACCGGTCGAAAACCAGTTTTGGGATAACCGAACCGGTTAACCGGTCAAAGGCTAGAAACCGGTTTTTTCCTATAACCGGTTCGGTTAATAACCGGTTTTTTAAGCTCAAAACCTTAAACCGTATAATAACCGAAACCGGTTAACCTTCAAATAACCGATTTTTTAGTGACTTAGACTGGTTAACCGGTTTAGTTAACCAGTTATTAACCGGTTTGGTCTCTTGAAACCTCAAACCGGTCCTAAACCGACGGTTTTTCCGAAAACCTATAACCGATTGCAATAACCGGTTTCTAACTGGTTACGAACTGATACCAGTTTGGTTAACCGGTTTTTTTTGTGCATCTCCATTTCTACCTACTGGAGTACGTACAGGGTTATGACATCATTATCGTATATACATCATAATAAATTCCACCACCTCCAATGATCTCCTGCCAAGAGATTTTTTTTTAGGAACGGCCAACTAAGTAAACGCCGAGTACTCCGTACGCAGCCCCTATTGGCTAAAGGTAGCCCGAGCCGGCCACTAGTCCGGACAGACGGAGCCCTTAGCGATCCACCAGTTGAGGGATTCTCCGGATAAAACCCGACCCCCACGCCCGCCAAACGGCACGACGGCAAGGAGCCGGTAAAACCGGGTGAGATCAGGACTCGAACCCTGGCAAGCCAGGGTCATCTCTCATATCTCCCATATAAATTGGTGATATAATGGTTAGCGAAGTAATTTAATAATTTCTAACTTTTTAATGGGGGGGTTTTATGTATGTCCCTTCAAACTTGAATATTGCATAATTCAAGTATTTAATGCATATTGGTACAATGATCTTGAATCTTGATTTGGAAAAATATACAATTTTACAACTTTAGACAAGGAAATATGCAACTACCATATCTTTTAGAAGTTAAAAGAGAGTGCAAGTAGTGGATATTTTGTATATGTATTACCCCTACCTCTCACTAGTAAAGTGAGTGCTCTACTATTGAGCCACATTCAATTTATGATCTCCTGCCAAGAGATAATTGGGTGAATGTGTGTTGTCATGTTGGCCTTGCCAGAATTGATGGTCGACGATTATCAAATTAAAAAAAAGGAAAAAAAAGTTGATGAGGTTTGGGGGTGACAAGGAGTGGGTAAAGTTAGATATTCTTTTGATTGGTGGGTCTTATCATTCATTTATGATTTAATTTATCTGTTTATTTTTTTATTTTAAAATAAAGATATATTACCAAGCACGTACATACACAAAATAGACCACTGATGATGTTTAATTTTATTTAAAAAGTTTAAACCAATAATGTAACTTTTTTTAGAGTTAATTACTTGGATCGTCCTTGTGATATGTTTGTTTTTTACTGGTGGTCTCAAGCTTCGAGATATTACATCATTGGCCAAACTCTTTTGCAAATATGCAACACATGGGGTCTCTCGTGGGGATAGACTTTATATTTTTTTTGTTAAATTTTCAGAAAATACAAAAAATACCCTTCACCCCTACACTTTTTCTTATTTAACAACCACCACCACCTGCCACCTGCCACCACCACCATACATTCACAACCACCACCACACAGTGGTGGTTCGACTGCCGGCACCCGTAGAAAAATGACGATATTCTTTACTTTTATCGGTTGCAAGTTCTGCCGTCCAAATCATCCAGTTGCAGTTCAAGAAAATATATGTTGATCTTGTTGGAATTTCATTGTGATACGAGTTCCGAAGATCTATCCGATCAACATTTAGATTTAGGGGAAGAGGAAATTTTGATTTCTTTATTGTAATGAGAGAGGTGATTACAGCGTCTGAGTCATCCAGTATTCGTTCTTACTCATCGGAATCGTTCGTTTTGCCATCGAATCTCCCACGTCTTTCTGCTTTCCTATCGCTGTTCATCGCTCAATTTCTCAAAGTGTTTACACATTGTATGATCTCTCGATACACAAGCGAGATTACACGGTTGCGGATAGAACCTTTTTCTTCTCCGACCTGGATGGCCATGGTTGCGGATTACACGGTGGTGGTGGCAGATGGTGAGTGATGGATGATGGTGGTTATGGTTAAATAAGAAAAAGGGTAGGTGTGAAGGCTATTTTTGTCATTTTTGATGGAGTTTCAGAGAATAATATGCAGCGGAGATTATAATCAAATGCAAGAATAAACTGAACAAGAACTTGATTATTCGATGATCTCAAAGTGAAGAATTACAAGCATTAAATAGTAAACTTAAACTCAACTGAATAACAGAAAATTAGGAAAAATCTAACGTAAACAAACGTAAACAAATGGACTTTATTCAAACTAAATCTAGCTGGAAAATAAGAAATCTTCACGTGATCATCAGACTTGTTCAATAGTAGTTAGCCACCTTGCATGGAAGAGTTAGTAGCATTTTCAACACCCCCTCTTGCTGCTAACTCCTTAACACCCATTTTGAGACGAAAATAAACAAATTTTTCTCTAGGCAAAGCCTTGGTAAGAACATCTGCAACTTGCTTACCAGTATCACAAAATTCCAATGAAATTTGTTGTTGAGAAACCATGTCACGAACAAAGTGATGTTTTAACTCTATATGCTTAGAACAACTATGCATTATAGGATTCTTAGATAAATCAATAGCTGATCGATTATCACAGAATATAGTAGTAGCACATTCTTGAGTAATGCCCAGATCATTGAGAATTCTTCTAAGCCAAATAGCTTGACATGTAGCTGAGGTAGAGGCAATATATTCTGCTTCAGTACTTGAGAGAGCTACTGTACTTTGTTTTTTAGAGCTCCAAGTCACAGCAGCACTACCCAAAGAGAATATACTAGCAGATACACTTTTTCGATCATCCATACAACTTCCCCAATCACTATCAGTATAGCCCATCAACTTTATTGGAGTATCCCTTTCATACCATAAACCAAACTTAAGAGTTCCAGCAACATACCTCAAAATCCTTTTAGCTGAGCCGTAATGAATCTTCGAAGGATCTTGCATATATCGAGAGATCACACTTACTGAATATGCCATGTCAGGTCTTGTATGAGTTAAGTAGATAAGACCACCTACAAGACTTCGATAGTTATGAGCTTCAACTTTATCAGACTTGTCTTCTTTAGAAAGCTTTTCATTCACATTCATAGGTGTAACTTCATATTTACATTCTTTCATACCAAACTTATGCAAAAGATTCTTTGCATATTTCTCCTGACCAAGAAAGACTCCTTGATCTGTTTGGTGTACTTCAAGACCAAGAAAATACTTTAGAGTTCCCATGTCTGACATTTCAAATTCACTTTCCATTCCCTTTTTGAAATTTAGTAGCAACTGTGTAGATGAGCTTGTATATACAATATCATCTACATAGAGGCATACATAAATTATATCACCATCCTCCAATTTTTTAACATATAATGTTGGCTCACTGTAGCTTCGAACATATCCATTTTGCATGAAATAACCATCAATTCTAGAATACCAAGCTCTTGGAGCTTGTTTCAACCCATAAAGGGCTCTTTTCAAAAGATAGACTTTTTCTTCCTTGCCTTTAATCATAAATCCTTCTGGCTGTTGAACATAGATCTCTTCTGATAAATCTCCATTAAGAAAGGCTGTTTTTACATCTAACTGATAGAGAGGCCATCCACGTTGAGCAGCAACAACAATTACGGTTCGTATAGTCTCAAACCTAGCTACTGGAGCAAAGGTTTCTTGATAATCTATACCTTGCTGTTGTGAATACCCTTTAACTACCAATCGAGCCTTATATCTCATTACTTTACCATCAGCTCCAAGTTTGGTCTTAAACAACCATTTCAAACCAATAATATTTCTTTCAGGTGGACAATCAACTAATTCCCACGTTCCATGCTTTTCAATAGCTTGGAGTTCACTTACCATTGCATCATACCACTCCTTTTTAGTGCATGCTTCCTGATAAGTTGTAGGGTCCGAAACACTAAGTGCAAACAATTGTGTTTCTTCTTCTAACAACTCATTACCAGTATGATAATCTTTCATCCAGACAGGAGGTTTGGAAATTCTTCGAGAGGATTCTATTGAATCTGTTGGTTGTGTGGAAGAAGAAGGATAAGTGTGAGGTTGAGAAAAAGAGGTTTCAATTAAATTATGGTTGGCCGAAGTTGGATTGATGGGGTTGGAATTTTGATTGGTTGAATTGGAATTTTGGTTGGTCAATGGGTTGGTAGAAGAGTTGGCTTCAACAGTGGAATTAGGTGTAGGGATTAGATTAGGATCAGAAGGCGTCTCATCAGGTATGGGTATAGGAAAAGGGTCATCAAAAATAGTACAAGTGGTTGAATGGTTCTCCTCTTCCCACGTCCAACTAGAATCCTCCAAGAAAGTGACATTTCTTTTAATTTGGAATTTTTTTGTAGAGGGATGAAAAAGCCTGTAGCCTTTACTTTCCTCAGAGTATCCAATAAAAATCCCTTTTTCAGATCTATCATCAAGCTTTCTTCTTTGATGCACTGGGATATGACCATAGACAATACATCCAAATATTTTTAAATGATGTACCGATGGTTTAAGCCCAGTCCAAGCTTCTATAGGAGTAGAGCTTTTGATGGCTTTTAAAGAGGACCTGTTAATTAAATAGATAGCAGTAGCTACCCCCTCTGCCCACAAATAATTAGGAAGACTCTTTTCTTTAAGCATGCTTCTAGTCATTCCCATAATTGTTCTATTTTTTCTTTCAACTACTCCATTGTGTTGGGGAGTGAAAGGTATAGTTAATTCTCTCTTGATTCCATTATTTTGACAAAATAAATTGAAATCAGTAGAGCAGAATTCTCCACCCCTATCTGTTCTCAATACCTTTATAGAACAATCTGATTCATTTTCCACCATAGCTTTAAAAATTTTGAATTTTTCAAAAACTTGTGATTTTTGTTTTAGAAAGTACACCCAACACATGCGAGTCAAGTCATCTATAAATAACAGATAGTAAAGACTTCCTCCCAAACTTTCTACTTGCATTGGACCACAAAGGTCAGCATGAATTAATTCTAGTTTCTTGGTAGCTTTCCAAGAACTTGAATTATAAGGGAGTTGGTGTTGCTTTCCTAGAATGCAGCCTTCACACAAAAGTGTTTGACCCATTCCAGGGAGCCCATGAACCATGCCATGCTGAGACAAGTTTCTCAAACTTGCTAAGTGTAAATGGCCATACCTCAAGTGCCACAGCTTTGTAGTATCTTTGGTTGGTTTTTGAGCAGGAACAGTTGGCATGTGCAGATGAGCAGGGGCTGTAGACATGTGTGCGCTCAAGTCTCTTGATGCATCAAACAAGAACAAGTTGTTGGGGGCAACTTTAATAACTATGTTTTCTTTGGAGTTTTTCTTGTTTTTGATTATGCATGCATCATTATCAAAATTGAGAGAATAACCCTTCTTCATCATCTGACCTACACTTAGTAGGTTGTACTCGAGTTTTGGCACATAATAAACATCATCTAACAATTTGAATGTGCCATTACTCAAGTACATTTTGACTATACCTTTACCTTCTATCTGCAGCTTCTTTTTATCTCCCAAGTTAACTTCTAATTTGAAAGATTCATTGAGATGAGTAAAACTTTCTTTAACTCCAGTCATATGATTGGAGCACCCAGAATCAACAAACCAGTGAGAGTTTAAAAAAGAACTGAGTTTTTCATAAGAATTAATACTAGTTTCAGAATTACTTACAAGCATCATGAAGAGGTGTTGTTCTTCATTAAGAGACTCAGCTTCCTCTGAAACTATTTGTGCTTGAGTTTCTTCATTGTACCAACAATCTTTCTTTAAATGCCCAAACTTGTTGCACACTGTGCATTGAGGCACTTTGGATCGGTCAAAGCTTTTTCCTCCTCTTCCTCTTCCTCTAAATGAGCCTTTTCCACGTCCTCTTTGTGAAGTACCAGTTGGACTTCTATTAGGATTGTGAAAAGCTTGAAGTGCTTGTGCCTCAACTTTTTCAGATTTACCAGCCTCATTCAATCCGCTGTTAATACGAGCCTCCTGAGATTGCAATGATCCCATCAACTTGACAGGAGATAGTGCAGCAAGATCGAATGAGACCTCAATAGAAGGAACGATGTAATCAAATTTGGTGTTTAAGCTTCGAAGGACCTTCTCAACTATGGTTTGATCAGTAATGATCTCCCCATATGAGCGTTGTTGACTAACATTAGCCATCACTCGTGAGAAATAGTCACCAATTTGTTCATCTGCCTTCATGGTAAGGTTTTCAAAATCACGTCTCAACCCTTGAAGCTTTATTGCTTTTACTTTCTCATCTCCTTGAAATTCAAGTTTAAGAATTTCCCACGTCTCTTTGGCTGAGTTTGCAGCTGCGATTCTGGAGAACAATTGATCATGAACTGCTTGTTGAATGATGGCCATGGCATGCGCATCTTTCTTCATAGCAGTTTTTAAGCAGGCCTGATCAGTATCGGTTGGATTCACTCCGGTCTCCACCATGTCCCACAGATCACGAGATCTGAGGATTGTTTTCATCCGTATGTTCCAGAATTCATAGCCTTCGCCTTTGAAAATCGGGATTGGAGTTGGTTGGGTTGGAAGAGCACTCGTCGGTTCTGCCATGGGAAGAGGATATGAAAAGGAAAGTGGATCGAACAATACAATGCTCTGATATCACTGATGGAGTTTCAGAGAATAATATGCAGCGGAGATTATAATCAAATGCAAGAATAAACTGAACAAGAACTTGATTATTCGATGATCTCAAAGTGAAGAATTACAAGCATTAAATAGTAAACTTAAACTCAACTGAATAACAGAAAATTAGGAAAAATCTAACGTAAACAAACGTAAACAAATGGACTTTATTCAAACTAAATCTAGCTGGAAAATAAGAAATCTTCACGTGATCATCAGACTTGTTCAATAGTAGTTAGCCACCTTGCATGGAAGAGTTAGTAGCATTTTCAACAATTTTAACAGAAAAAGATAATTTCCATCTTTTCCAGAGACCACCAGTGTTACATTTTTGCTGGCATACCACAGGAAACATCTACGTAATTAACTCCTTTTTTATGTAACATGGTCTTGCTATAGTGACATTCGTGTACTTTATTTAGGGATGTAATCGAGTCAAGTCGAGCCGAGCTAGCTCACAAAAATTCTAGTTCAAACTCGTAAAAAATCTTGAGCATCGAACCTAGTCACAAGCCGCCTCAAGTTTTTAACTTCCTCTTCACACACACACAGACATATATATATATATAGGGGAAGGTTCCCCTAAAAAGTTTATTTTGCCTAAGAAGACTAAGAAAGATTTTTAAAAATTTGAAAACCGACTCAAACAAACTCCGAACTAACTCATTTTTGCGTCATTGGAACCGTCTTGTCGAACCTTAAACCCAGAACATTAAAACCCAAACCATAAACCATAATACTAAAACCTAAACTTTAAACTCAAACAATAAAGCCTAAAGATAAAACCTAAAAGTTAAAAATCAAGCCCTAAAACCTAAACTTAATAGTTAAACGTTAAATCTAAAACTTAAAAGCTAATATTATAGAGTTCGACGATACGGTTCTAATGCCATCAAAATGAGCTCAATTAGAGTTCGTTTGGGTCGGTTTTGAATGTTTTGAAAATCCTTTTTAGCCTTCTTAGGCAAAATAGACTTTTTATTTGATCCTACCCCTATATATATATATATATATATATATATATATATATATATATATAATGTATATTATATTTCACACACAAATAAATTTGTTAACTGGTTTATGATTATTCATATGTGTTGATATGTGTTAATATATGGTAATCAAACCACGCCATGAGCCGAGCTCTAGCTTAAGCTCACTCATTTTAAAACAAAGCTTTTTCAAATGATCAAATCAATAGCTTTTTGAAAACCCTAACTTTATTCAAAATTTTACTTGCTTTAGAAAACACTTTTCCATCAAAAATATAACACATCCTCCACCTTACACCGGCATGCGCGTCTCATAGCAAGCACGTATACAAAAAATCAAATCATCAGGATTCACAAAACCCTCATAATCGAATTGTAGGTTTCGGTAAACTGCAAATAATGGGAATTTCCGGTTCAACTCAGAAAGATGAACATCCACCGACCACCATCAAAAAGCACATCTTCATCTTATCCGGTCAGAGCAACATGGCCGGTCGCGGCGGGGTAAAAAACAGGCAATGGGACCGGATCATCCCCGACGACTGCAAACCCGATCCCTCCAGCATCCACCGCCTCAACGCGAACCTCATCTGGGAAACCGCCCAGGAGCCACTCCATGCCGACATTGACACAGCCAAGACCTGCGGCGTCGGCCCGGGGATGTCGTTCGCCAACGCCGTCAAGGATTACATCACTGGAATCATCGATCTAGTGCCGTGCGCCGTCGGTGGCACCGCGATCAAAGAATGGGCCAAAGGGCAAAAGCTGTATGAAGACATGGTGCGGAGATCAAAATCGGCGGCGAGCACCGGCGGCGAGATCAAAGCGATTCTTTGGTACCAAGGAGAGAGCGATGCGTCATCGGAACAAGACGCTGAATCTTATAGATCCAACATGGAGAATTTGATCCACAATATCCGATCAGATCTCGGACTGCCATCACTGCCGATTATCCAGGTGCATTACTTAACGATCTTACGTGAAACACATGATTGATTTAATGATTTGATGAGGGGTTTTTGGGGATAATCAGGTTGTGATCGCATCTGGTGATGAGAAACACTTGGAGGTGGTTAGAGAAGCACAGAAAGCGATTGATCTGCCGAATGTGGTGTGTGTAGATGCAAAGGGGTTGGAGCTGAGAGAAGATAATCTCCATTTGACGACGGATGCACAGGTTCGGCTTGGACACATGTTGGCTGACGCGTATCTCGCACATTTCGGCTAAGCAGATCGTCGGTGGGTTTGATCGTACCTGGTGAATCGGTGATTGAACAGTGTTTGTAATCCAGAATGGGATGTTTACTGTGATGTATTTTTAATTGTTCATCTTTGTATGTTTACTGTTTAGTTTAATTGTTAATATACAATTATTATAATATGTTTTATAAAAAAAAGTTAATGTGATAGTTATAAATTTCACTAACTTTATTTTTAATTTATTTTTTTTACTTGGACGTTAAAATTTTTTTATGTGATTGATAAATGTTAATTAAATTTAAGCATACTTATTCTTTTAAATATAATTTTAACATAGTTAAATTAACTTAAATTGTAATTTATAACATACCAAAAATATAGAACTAAAACTTGATTGCTTTCGTATTTTTGCTATTCAATTATCTAACCGCATTTAATTGAAAATTTCTAAAAATCACTTATGAAAAATAACAAATATCATTTTTTTAGCATTGTAATGAACATAATTTCAACTTATGGAAAATATGTTGATCATTATATATATTATAATTTATAATGTATATTTATAATCCATAATAAATACTAATAATTAATAGTTAAAGAGAAACATAAAAGAAAGAAAAACAATAAAATAAATGACTTAAAATATTAAAAGTATCGCTAATTATATTTATTAAAAATCATTAGTATTAAGATATCTATTTGTTTTATTTGCATTACTTACTCTATTTTTGCGTTATGTGTTAGACGAGGAACGACATGGTCTTTGAATGATCAAAACCACTTTACCTAAAACCTGTGAAGGTATTAAAGTTTAATTATTCTCATGGATTCCCACATGATAAAGCATCTTTGTGCCACTATTTTGAGTGGAGTGACAGTTATAGTTTTATTCATATCTATGTTAGTTGGATAATAAATGTATAGAACAAATATGAAATAGTTATATAATATTAAAGTATGATTGTTTTTAATATTAATCAAATGTACTATTTTGTTTGTGTTTATTTATTAAGAAATTAAACTTGTTCATAAACACAAACAAGTATATATAATGTAAAAAAATAAAAAACAACATTTTTAATCTCAAACATTATGCATTAACTTCTTACATTAATATAAAATTAAGGATTTAACATAGGTTAAGAAAATAATTATCTTAAATAAAGCAAGAGTAAGAAATAATAATCATAATTGAAAGTATTATAAACTAACATTTCAAAGATTTGAGTTTTAATAGGTTCTATATTTGTCACGTATATGGTATGAATGACATTTCATGTATATATGTCAATCAGTGTCAATCTATTGTAATTAGGGAGATATGTTCCCAGAATACTTTGGTAATTATATAGTGGAAATTGGTTGAATAAAAGGGACAATCAATCTATTATCAAAAAGTTACGTGCATGCCTTCTTTCATGGTATCAAAGCCATGCAACCTAGCCGACATCACCTTTGATTCCGGCAGCGTCCCCTCCAATCACCGATCCTACGTCTAGACATTAGCTATGTCGTTCAACAAGTGTGTATTCATATGCATTCACCCATGATTGAACATTGGGATGCACTTAAACGTATCGTACGATTGATGTCGACGGAGCTTAGCTAATAAACTAACTAAAAACCGACTCTAAACTAGACACTAAGTAATAAATCTAGACTCTCTAAAACCTAAGCTACCGACAGGCAAGTGTACCTATCGTATGTAGCAAGACAAAAGTAAGTCCGGATATCGAACCCACAGACTTCTATAGACTGCACTAA
The DNA here is from genome assembly GCA_009363875.1 of Mikania micrantha. Taxonomy (NCBI): domain Eukaryota; kingdom Viridiplantae; phylum Streptophyta; class Magnoliopsida; order Asterales; family Asteraceae; genus Mikania; species Mikania micrantha. The sequence continues at coordinate 17,735,017 of CM018682.1, read as the reverse complement.
CTAGACTCTATGACTTATCTATACAAAATTTGTACTTAAATAAAATAATAATAAGGAGGGGGGTTTTCTAACAAAACTAAGAATGACTTAAATAAACTAAAACAGACGAGCAAACAAAGACTAAACCAGAGAAGAAAAGAAACACTACCTAGGCTTGAATCATATACATGCTTGACAAGGTTCTCTCGGGATGGAACTAATGTGATATCGGGATCTTATAATACTAAACTCAAAGGAAAATTAGAGCACCCTCGACCCTTCTCAAGGATAGTCAACCAAAGATCCTAAAAGCCGTTAAACAACCGGACACATGGATTTCCCTCACAGGTCATCCAACTACTTATGAAGTATCCGCTAGATTATCTACCTCACAGTACGATAATCTCAAAACACCTAAGAAAGAACTGTTAAACACTCTACCTCACGGCGCGAAAGTCACAGTTCACTTAAATGCTAGGGATAACTTGGATTTTCCTATTGGACTCGATAAACATGATTTGATAGACATACTAGAAAGATCTTCTCACAAAGGCTCTAACTAGAAATCCAACATCCAAGACTTATCGACAACTTCTCACCTCACGGCTGTTGAAGCAAGTTGCACATCTTAATCATTTAAATCATAATAAAACATTCCTATGAATCACTCGGCCAAAGCAACTCATCCACTAATCAAAAACACACAGTAATTGATTCTAGCATGCACCTATTATGTGACAGACAATCACCAAGACACATGAGGAAAATAATATCAATCATTTAACAATCCAAGATACACATACACATCCAATATTCAAAACCAAGTCTTTAAATCATAAATCCATCACATCATAATGTTCTAAAACCGAATCAAATCAAAATCAAACATGTATAATCATCCAACCTAGATAGTTCTAAATGTTTAGCCAAGAAACATCATATGTAAACAATACATAATCTGTTTAAAGTAAGAAAACATGAGAAACAAGATAAACAAAGTAAACCGATCACGTTACACCCTTCGGATCACTCGTCTAGGGCTTCCCGATGATTAAGATCGACTCCAATCTCGTTCTCTAGCCTCTAATCGCCTCCAAGGTCTTCTCTGATCGTCCCAAGTCGAATATTTTGCCTTTCAGCCGTTTCAGAAACTTAAAACTTGAATTTCTGCGTTTTCAACCCTGTCGCGTAGCGCGACAGACACAACCACACCCGTCGCGTAGCGCGACGGGTTTCGCTACCCGACAAAATAGTCGGGTCAACCGGCATTATTAAGTGAGGGCATTTTGGTAATTTCCACCTGTCGCGTAGCGCGACAGGGTTTCCTGTGGTCCTCGCGTAGCGCGAGGAGTTGAAAAATCCAGAATTCTTCTACTTTTGTCTTCGGATTTGTTCTCGACCAACTGGGAGCTCTATTTCTTGATCTTTTGCTCCAAAATGATATGTTTATTACCTGCAAGCATAAAATTACCAAATTGTGAAGAACCAGCATAAATCGACTCTAAAAACTAATAAACTGTACAGAAACTCGAAAGAAACAAATAGAAAAATAGATGTGTTTTGCAACACATCAACCATACATCAAAGAAACGAAAAAATATGGTCTCCCTCTTGGCAAAATAGTTCATCCAACTTTGATTGCCTACTTCGACGCCGATTGGGCGGGGTGGCCTGGCACTCGTCGATCAACTTCTGGGTATTGTGTATATTTTGGTGACAACCTTATCTCATGGTCTTCTAAACGCCAAGCAACAATCTCTCGCTCAATTGCCGAGGCCGAATACCGCGGGGTTGCTAATATAGCCGCTGAAATATGTTGGCTCCGAAACCTTTTGTTGGAACTGCATTGCCCTCTCACATGGGTCACTCTAGTATATTGTGATAACATAAGTGCTATTTATCTATCTGGTAACCCCGTTCAACACCAACGAACCAAACATATTGAACTTGATATACACTTTGTTCGTGAGCAAGTTCAACAAGGGCAGGTTAGAATCCTACAAGTTCCGTCTCCATATCAGATAGTTGACATCTTCACAAAAGGGTTACCATGAGTCTTATCTGACGATTTTTGGTCCAGTCTTAGCATTCGGTCGCCTCCCGCTTCGACTGTGAGGGTGTAATAGGGTCTATATTTGTCACGTATATGGTATGAATGACATTCCATGTATATATGTCAATCACTGTCAATCTATTGTAATTAGGGAGATATGTTCCCACAATACTTTGGCAATTATATAATGGAGATTGGTTGAATGGGAGGGACAATCAATCTATAATCAAAAAGTTATGTGCATGCCTTCTTTCAAAGTTTCAAGTTACTATATTTTTTGCAAAATAAAAATATCAAAAAATAAATATTTTAGTTTAAATGTTATAATAGTAAACTAGAAATAAAAAAATGAAGAATATAAAACGCACTACTTAACAAATAAACATAATAAATAAACATAAACAAGCATTCACGAACATAACATCGGCTCATGTTTGTTCATTTATAAAACAAATAAATATAAACAAACTTACCACCGAACAATTCATGACTGTTTGTTTAACGTTTAGTTCGTTTACAACTCTTATCTTAACCAACATCTACTTATATATGGTCACATTATTTGGGCTCCGGACTACCCAAAAAGAAGGGTGACTCACAAGTATCCAAATAACGTTTTTTTGTTCCAATAATTATAATTTACCTAATCGTTTTTAGATCTAAGGTAAATTTAGTAGGATTTTATGGCTTTTACTATATTGGTTGCATCGTATTTGATTTAAATTTTAGTGTTTATAAGTTGAGATGTTCAAAAAATCTAAAATAAAAAAAAAACGAAAGTGAAATAGTATCTAAAATTGAAAACTTGATTCGAATCTTCATTCAGGTTGTTCAGGTCAAATCCATCCAAATCTGAAAAAGTTATTCTGATCTTCAGGTTGGATTCAATTTCTGGTTTTATGTAATTCGGGTTGTTCGGGTATCCGAATAATCTTATTACGAGATAATAAACCCTTATTAAATTCGAGTTGTTCAAATACATTTTATGAGTCATGGAATTACTTAAATTGTTTTATTACAGTGAATTTGTGATCGTTTTTTAATTTTGAATGTTATAATATTGTATTGTAAATTTAAACTATTAAATGTTTACTTTTATGCACCAAAATATAGGGAAAAAAATATATAGACAAAACTAGAAAAAAAAAAGAAATTCTCATTCAGCTTTATTCGGGTTGTTCAGATATATTCGAACCCGAACCGAATTCTAATTCTGATGAATTCAGGTAATTCTGATGGATTAAGGTAGGACTAGTTAATTCAGGTTGGGTTGGGTTCGGATAGACGTAATAAAATCGATCAATTTTTAAGAAGGTTTTTCTTGACATTTAATTATGAAGTTATGTTGCTCGCGAAGTTACATATATGTAACTTATGAAGTTTCGTACGTAACACGTACAATGTACATATATATGCAACATACAAGTTATTATGCAATAACTTGAACTACATATTTTATTTTATTTTTTTACAATTATAACCTTATAACAAAAAGAAATAAAAATTAATTGGTAACAATTATAATTAGTTGTTACATTTTCTCAAAAATATAGACTTTTCTTGAATCTTTTCTTTATATATATATATTATTACATGTTTTGTTTAACCTATGTTTCATAATGTTTTTCATGGTTGTAAAAGTTGCTAGGTGTTTGTCAAGTGAAGAGGTACCGCATAGGGATTGATCGGCGCAAGACGAATTGCAATTTTATATGTAATTTTACAAATATATATTATATACACACATTAATATCAATAATTTTATATAATACTTAAAATAATTTAGAAAATAAACTTAAACATATTAAGTGGTTGGATTCGATGTTTTAAAGACATGTTAAGGATTTTGGGTTGAAAATGTCTAAATAATCATGAAACTGGTCTCTTTTTATCAGAAAAAGTCAAAAAAGTAAAAAAAATAAAAATCTGATTAGGCCGCCTAGGCACCGCCATCACCATCACCAAATTTTTACAACATTGATGCTTTCAATTAATTAATGATGGTGATGGTGATTTAAAAGGGGAAATTTCCAAAAAAAACCCGTTACCAAATACTTGTTTTATTTTGTTTATTTGAAAGTCAAATAATCATTCTTTTACGGGCGTCGGCACCTGTAAGTATATAAGTGTCTGCCCACAAAGTCAACAAAACAAAGCTTGTCACATGTACTATATGTGTGTCGATTCCCGCATGCTTTGACACAGTCACCTGTAATCTATCTGCGGACGCCTGTAATGCATGGGCGGGCGACGGACTGTAAAAGTGTATTTGAATTGTAGGAGACAGGTGACTGTAATCTTACGGGTGGATGCCTGTAATCTGTGGGTGTCGACGCCTATTTAAGATATGTGACGAGCTTTGTTTGGTTGGCTATGTAGGAGGAACCTGTATACTTACGGCGCTAGCCGTAAATGATATGGACATTTTGGTGATTTTTTCTGCCAATAGCATGCTTCTCGTTCCATATTGTGAGCTCGAAATGCAAAGTCAATATGAAAAACGCGAAAACATCATGCAATAAGAGAACCTGAGAAAATAAAGACAAAAATTACTACTACTTGTATTATTTTAAAACAATATTTTAGATCAATACCAGTAACAACTTATCCTATTAAAGTCATGTATGTTTACAATCGGTATTTTAAAACCTTATTATGATAATATAATATTAGATCACTGTAGTATGCTAACAAAAATGACTCTTGAATTTTTTACAGAAATACTCAAAAATATTTTTGTAAAAATTAGTGCAGAATCTATTCTATGATATGGTAGAAATCCTAATATTTTTGACAAGGTCTTTATGTTATGTCTATTTATATTATCATCGTTATTCAGAACTTAATAATTATTGTTTTAACACACAAACATGTGTGTATACTTCGACCGTCAACTGAAATACGCGAAGTTGTAACAAAATGAAAATAGTAGGATTACAAGGGGGATTTTTTGCTAGGATGAAACATAAAGGGGGTGCTGTTGTAATTAATAAATAACTTCACCAACCCCAGCGGGACCCATGGTTTGATCCGGTTTGATCCGGGCATGATGCGGCTACTACTTTCGCTTCACCACACCAAGTGGAGTGACCTGACCTAGATCCGCATCCGCTTGCGTTTCACTACAACCGCATCAGGCGCGTGAAGACACACTCACCTACCGCACACCAAGACACGTTTCTTTAGAACGATATATACCGAATCTACCAAACAACCAACCTTTTAACACAATTTCTCACATCTAACTATCAAAATATACTTTTATTAAAAAATGAACGGTTTTTAATCTCAAATTTCTATATATAACGTTTTTTCAACGAATATAAGTCATAACTTTTCAGTGACACATTACAGTAATCTTCTTTTTGCAATGGCTCGTCTCCAAACATCTAGCTTTCCCCATCCGGCCATCCCATTTCCTTTTCTTTAGAAACGGTTGATTTTTGGATCATTGACCGATCACTGGAGTATCATCGTGTGCAACAGTACATTCCGATCATATCCACCTTCAAGTCACTAGTTTTAGAGGAAACTCAATACTTTGAGAAACTCTCTTGTAAGATTCGAACCCATGACCATTTGGTTCCTGAGTCTTATCTCCAATCTCATCTTAACTTTTTCTCTAAAGTTTAAAAATTGTATGACCATCCCGTTTCCTTTGAAGCAAAACTTTCCCCCACTCATATTAATTTGAGAAGCATCATGCGGTTAGAAACTGCAAAACACCATTCCTAAAGAACCATTGACATCGCCTTAGAGTTCAACTCGATTAAACATCCTTAAATCGAGCTGAAACATACTACATGAACCTCATTAAACAAATGATATGCCGCGGGCATATAGAGATACATGGTCATTGACGAGACGACGGTTTGGGACTATATATTGTTGTAGATTGGCCATTGTATAAATTTTAATATTTTTTTAACAACATTTTAATTCACTACTAATATTATACCATTTGTCAGTTTGTAACTTTTCAACTTCATGAGAAGTGATAAAACTATATATAATAAGTATTAATAAGCTATAAGCTATTTTATTTGGTGTCATGTCTTACACATACATAATCATTAAATTTTACATCATCTATACGTCTCATTAGACCTATACAAAGCGTAGACAAGCAATCATTAATTGTTAAATTTCTCAACATTAATGATTGACATCGTATGCGTCTAGTATACGTATAAACAGGGGCGGATCCACATACATGGTAGTGGGTTCACCGGAACCCACCGCGGTTCGAACCGTTAGTAGGAATTTTTTTTTTGAAAGGGTTAAACAATAGGGTGAACCTATTAATATTTTAGACGTGAATCCTAAGTATAAAATCTTTAAGTAGTCTAGTGGTAAGGAATCCAGATTTCAACCAATAGGTTATGGGTTCGAGACTTGTATACGTTCTTTTTTTCAGATTTTTTTTAAGTTGCTTCACAAAGATGGACCTAGGTTTCGACTTGTCATAAATTCCCGCCCCCCCCTCTTTTTTTCGCCAGTAGTGTTAATTTTCGGACCGTAAGACAAAATTTTTTTAAAATACTGGTTTTCGCCCCCCCTAAAAAAATTTTAAACCAAACATATTTTAAAAAATACTCATTCCATCCCTCTCAATTTTTCACCCAATTTTCCTCCCTCTTATATTTTATCTTATTTTCTCAAAAAATAACCTTTTCTTTTAATCTTTTATTCTTTTCTTTAATACTCATATCTATTCCCTAAAATACCCTCCATCCCCAAGCCCTAATTCCTAAAAAAAATTCAATCTCGTTCCCACTTCCCCGCTCACTCCATTTTTCGGCTCCAAGTATCCAAGATTTCTCCCGATCGGCGACAGGCGACTCCCTCCCCGGCGGCCGGTTGCCGCCCTGCGGCTGCGCCTTCTGCTGGCTCCTCCTGGCCTCCTGCGCTCTGCACTCGACTCCTGTCCCTTGCTCCTCTCCATTTAGGTATAACCGTATACATTTGTTTTTTTGTTGATTGCTTATCAGCTTATGTTTTTTTGTTGATGTAGGTAGAAATGATGCCATTTAGGTATAAATTTGTTTCTAAGATTTGATTTAGAAATTAGAATTGTATGTTGATTGGGATTAATTGTTATTATTTTGTTTGTTATGATTTACAAATTAAAATTGGTATGTTAATTGGTATTATTTTGTTTGTTATGATTTAGAAATTAGAATTGGTATGTTAATTGGTATAATTTGTTTGGTATGATTTAGGTTTAAGTTTGAATCAATATATCATGGGAAAGATGAAAACAATTGACTCGTTTTTCAAAAGAAAGGTCATTGAAAAGGAGGATGTTACAAATCAAGACAAACGTAAGAAAACCTTCAACTAGTGAGTCCGAAAAACATGCAAATATCCCAGAGCATGTTACATCTCAAAGTTGTCGAGCGGAATTGTAATTATTCTTTAAGGTACTCACTCATTTAATTTTTTTTACGCACAATGATAATTATTATACATTTTAATTTTTATTGTTTGACTCGACTTGACCCGAATCGCTAATCCGAACATTTAACCCAACTAGGCAACTAACCGAGCCAATTGCAAAAATTTTTTTTGGATCACTTAAGTTTTCGCCCCCCCCTTCCGATACCGTCAAGCTCCGTCACTGCGGTGCTTGCAACTTCAATAAATCCCCTAGGCTTCAAAAAATCTAGAATTTTTTCACCACTCCCTCAACTTTCAAAAGATCCCGCTCTACGCCTCCCTCCCTTCCACTTTCTTTGGCCGGAGACAACACACCCACAAGTTCGAGCGACCGGCGACGACCTCCCGCCAGGCCACAGCTTCCGCCGACGCCGCCCTGCTTCTCCGCCTCCCTCATGACTCATCTCCATCCTCTGCGGCCGATTTAGCCTCCTAAACGGCTGGACCATCTGGTAATCATCTTCATACTTCATCCCCCTTTGCTTTATTTGACTACTTATTTGCTAATTTTGTGAAATTAGTATTGATTATTTAGGTATTTTGTGAAATTGGTATTGATTTGTGTAGGTATTATGTGAATTTGCTTAGGTATTATGTGAAATTAGTATTGATTTGTTTAGGTATTTTGTGAAATTGGTATTGATTTGTTTAGATATTTTGTGAAATTAGTATTGATTTGTTTAGCCATTTTGTGAAATTAGTATTGACTGTTTAGATATTTTGTCAAACTTTATTACGTATTATGAGTATTGATATATTTTTCAAAAGAGACTCAACAAATGTTGAATCATCATCTTCAAATAGCACATGCTTAAAAATTTATTTGAATGATCTTCAGTGTGATTCTTCCGAAAGAAAACCAATTTCATCTTATTACCTTAGTCAAAAGGAGGAAATTAGACGAGTTTATTTGCTTAAAGGATAAAATTAGACGAGCTTATTTGCTTAAAGGATGAAATTAGACTCATTCCGACTCGGAAAATTTTTTTTTATCCTTTTATCTAATTAAAGTGTCTTAAAATAGTGAATCTACTGAAAAACATTCCTGGATCCGTCACTGTGTATAAATGGGGTGTACAGGTCTTATAAGATATCAACCATCTTCGAATTAGTGTGTGTCAAAGGTTATAAGCCGTGTCAGTTGGATGTTAAATTGAAAAATGCAAGTGTGTAAATAACAAGAACTTTTTATTTAAACTTGATAAAATACAAATCCATTTAGGAATGAAAAGTGTTATTTGTGAGTGAATAATTCTGACTAAAGATGTAGGTTCAAAAAGAGCAAGGCAAAAATCGTAATGTAGCATATTCCATACGTACCATCCATGTAATTCGTTATTTAATACACTAAAAAGTGCTATAAATAGTGCCATTCCACCCTCTTTTTAACGGCGTACATTAGAAAAACGACACAGATTAGGAGCAAGAACGCCACCATACCAATGGCAGCTTCATCGTCATCGACCCTCCTTTCATCTCGATCGGCGATCAAGCTAACTTCTCTATCCTCCCTTCGATGGAAACTCCCTGTCACAGTCTCTCTACCCCGCCACCAACGCCGCCGTGCGTCGCCGGTGTTCGTGGTCGTATCCATGGACGCCAAACCCACCGTCCTCGTCGCTGAGAAACTAGGGGAAGCTGGACTCGATCTGTTGAAAGACTTTGCTAACGTTGATTGTTCATATAACTTAACTCCTGAGGAGCTCTGCACCAAGATCTCGCTTTGTGACGCGTTGATTGTTCGCAGTGGGACGAAAGTTAGCCGCGAGGTGTTTGAGTCGTCCGGAGGTCGGCTTAAGGTTGTTGGACGGGCCGGCGTTGGTATCGATAACGTGGATCTGGGAGCTGCGACGGAGCATGGTTGTCTTGTGGTCAATGCGCCGACGGCTAATACGGTTGCTGCTGCTGAGCACGGGATCGCGCTTCTTACAGCTATGGCTAGGAATGTTGCTCAGGCCGATGCGTCTATCAAAGCTGGTTTGTACCCAATTCGGTTATTACTTGCTTGTCATTTGATTTGGTGATTATGTGTTCTCTTTGGCATTTCGTCGAACAGTTGTGCTGCATGTTTTGTTACTGCTTTTCAATGGATCTTGCTTTGAAGTTTTGTTTAGTTATATGTTTTAAGTTGATATAGAAAGTTCTCAGGTTTGACTAAAGTACAGCTATTTTCAAAATCTTTTAAATTTCCCTTTGGTTTTACATTTTCAATAATTGTGGTCACTTTTGGCATATTATAACATGTTTGGAAACGTTTACTTTTGTAAATCTTGTATGATGAACTAGGATTTTTTGTGTTATTTTTCATTTTAGATATCGTCAATATTAGTTATTAAAATAGACATGTTACTGTTTTTCTTGTCTAATAAGATTGTTGTTTGTTGTTTGTTGTTTGCTTTAGAGTCTCATTATCCACCCATAGGCCATTACCTTGGGATCTCTAATTTCAATTCTTGGGTTTCATGAGCCGAGGGTCTCACTGGAAGCAGCCTCTCTACCCCTACGGGGTAAGGGTAAGGCTGTCTACATCTCACCCTCCTCAGACCTTGCCTTAGCATGCTAATGGCGGGATATACTGAGTACGTTGATTGATTGATTGATTGATGTTAGGATATATAAAAAGACATTCTTGAATTGGAGATAAGAACTAAAAAAAGGGAAAAAATAGCAGGTATGTTTATTTATCCAAGCAATATGCTTTACCTAATGTTTGTGTTCAATTCTTGGGTTTCTTATACATGATGTTAGGATATATAAAAATAGATTCCTGAATTGGAGATAAGAACTAAAAAACAGGAAGAAAATGGTATGTTTATTTATCCAAGCTTTGAACTTTAGGTGAAGCACAATCTTTGATATCATTCTCTATCAATTATCACTTGGACTAGCTAATTAATTCAAAGTGAGTTGCCGTTAGTTAGGGATGCCTTTACCTCAATGTTTGTGTTCAATTCAGGTAAATGGCAGAGGAACAAATATGTGGGTGTGTCACTAGTTGGCAAGACTCTTGCAGTGATGGGTTTTGGAAAGGTTGGAACCGAAGTCGCCAGGCGGGCTAAGGGGCTTGGCATGCATGTTATTGCACACGACCCTTATGCACCAGCTGACCGTGCTCATGCTATAGGAGTTGACTTGGTCAGTTTTGATGAAGCTATCTCAACCGCTGACTTCCTTTCGCTTCACATGCCTCTCACTCCTGCTACATCCAAAATCTTGAATGATGAAAACTTTGCAAAGATGAAAAAAGGAGTCAGAATAGTTAATGTTGCGCGTGGTGGAGTGATTGATGAAGACGCTTTAGTCAGAGCACTTGATGCAGGCATTGTAGCTCAGGTAAATTGGATTTTATATTTTCTTGGTTGTTTTGCAATCTTATTTATTATTTTGCACTTGCAGGCTGCACTTGATGTGTTTGCTGTAGAGCCACCACCAAAGGATAGCAAGCTGATACAACATGAAAATGTAACTGTTACTCCTCATCTTGGTGCTAGTACCATGGAAGCTCAGGTTTGTTAGGAATTAAAAACTTTTCAAATAATCAAATTTAATAATTTTATAATTATATTATTAGCATGTAATATTCTAATTTTTTGCAGGAAGGTGTAGCCATTGAAATTGCTGAAGCTGTTGTTGGAGCTCTAAGAGGTGAACTTGCTGCCACTGCAGTCAATGCTCCCATGGTTCCTGCTGAGGTACTAGATCACTGTTATGCGCTATATCTCGGTGAATAATATTTTGAGTTAATTACGTAGATGGTCCCTCTGTTTGGATACTAAGCTTAAAGTGTAACAATTATGGGATTTGTCCTTTCATTTTTGCAATAAGTTTGGGTATCAAAAGGGTAGTTTGGTCTATTCATCCTTGTTTAGTGTAAAAGATAACGGAAGTTAGTTTTAATACCCGAATTTATCACAAAATTGAAAGCACAAACTACAAACTTGCTACTTTCAAACCTTACTACCCATGTATGTTATTTTGCCTAAAGTATATAGAAGTAATGAACTCTTATATCTTTTAAAACGGGTCCTGATTCTTTATTCATTACAGGTTCTTACAGAGCTGAAGCCATATGTAACACTTGCTGAAAAACTCGGGCGGTTAGCGGTTCAACTAGTAGCCGGTGGGAGTGGTGTGAAATCGGTTAAGGTCACATATGCTTCAGCCAGAGCACCTGATGATCTGGACACAAGACTACTCCGGGCCATGGTGACCAAAGGTCTAATTGAACCAATATCTAGTGTTTTTGTCAACTTGGTCAATGCTGATTTCACAGCCAAACAACGTGGGGTCCGCATCAGTGAAGAGCGTGTGATCTTAGACGGATCACCTGAAAGGCCACTCGAGTCAATCAAGGTCCAGATCGCGAATGTTGAGTCAAGGTTCGCGAGTGCCATATCTGAGTCTGGGGAGGTGACAGTGGAAGGCAAGGTGAAAGACGGAATTCCTCATTTGACCAAAGTGGGTGCGTTTGAAGTCGATGTGAGTCTAGAAGGCAATATTATTCTTTGCAGGCAGGTTGACCAGCCTGGAATGATTGGGATCGTTGGTAGCATACTTGGTGAAGAGAATGTGAATGTGAGCTTCATGAGTGTTGGAAGGATTGCGCCACGAAAACAGGCGGTTATGGCGATTGGTGTGGATGAGCAACCGAGCAAGGCAGCTCTAAAGAGGATTGGGGAGATCCCAGCTATTGAGGAGTTTGTTTTCCTAGATTTGTAGTGAATTTGGTAACAGAATTGGTTTAGAGCCCAGTTTTGGTGAGATGGTTGGTCTGAGTGGAATAATTTGAGATTTGTATTTTAGGTCTGTGTTGGTTAATGTTTTGTCTTCAATTGAATTTCTGCACTTGAGTTTTGATTTTTCTTAGAAACGCATTTATATTTCTTGCATTGTGACATTAAGAGGATGACAGAAGTCATAAGCCTAACCGGTTGGTTGGTTAAAACATCATAATGGGTTCATGTATGGTTATGTGTTGATCCTTTTTTTTTTAGAGAAATTATGGATTCGGTTTCAGCTGTTTAGCAAACCGCAAGTCTGCAACGTGTCCTCAATGGGCGGTGGATGACGACTATGATGGTGATGTTAGTGGTGTCTTATAGCAACTTAACCACCTGAAACATACTTGAAATATTTGTTACCGTTTGTTATTTTTAACGACACATTAAAAATGAATAAAAAAATGACACATTATTATTTTTAATGTCACAGCAATACGATAACAATCTAAAAAAGTAAAAAAAAAAACGTATAATTAAAATAACCAGGTGCAGGGGCGCAGCTTTGAAGGGGCTAGGGGGGGCGACCACCCCCCCTGTTTTTTCGTTCAGTGGTGTACATTTCCCGATTCGTAGTGCAAAATTTTTTAAAATTTTTATTTCGCCCCCCCCGGAAAAAAAAAATACACCCTATGTTCGCCCCCCCTACGCTTGGGGTCAAGCTTCGCCACTGACCAGGTGACTATTATTCTTGTAAAGTTTTGGTATATTAGGTAATGTTTAATACATTATTCCACTGGAATGTTTTTAAATTCCATCACATATAGAAAGGATTATTGAATTTTATCAACCAAAAGAATCTAATGGTATTTATTCTTTTTATTTTTTTTAACCAAATACCATTTTACATGAAACTAATTTCTACAAAGTTCATGATCAAAAGAAGTATATTTTCACAATGGCAGGGGCGAAGGGTTGTAGGGACCGGGAGTCGCCCCCTTCGTCGGTAGTGTTAATTTTCGGACCTCGAGGTTATTTTACAAAAAAAAAAATTGTTTCGCCCCCCCCCCCCCCCCCCATTTTAAAAAATTAAAATAAGAATTACTTTAAAAATACCCAAGTCAAAAATTACCCAAAAGATTACCTCTAAATATACCTCAAGTTAAAAACTTAAAATCCCAAATTCCTTTTTCATTTCCTCCCATCTTCTAAATTCTAACCCTATTTTCTCCTAATCTCTCTTTCCCGATCGACGCCTGCAATTCACAAGCAGTCTAGCACCGTTGAACCTTGACCCAGCACCGGCTCAGCGCAACATCACGACGGCAGGCGGCAGCTCACAGCATCTTCACGGCGGTAATTTCTCTTTTATCGATCTCTGTTTGTTGTTTTATCTTACGATTTACGAATAGGTAGCTAGGTAGGGTAGGGTTTACAAATAAGTATTGCCATGTGCTGACTGAGTGAGTAACCGACCGAATAAGGCGGCAACATCATTGGCTGAGTGACTGGCCGAATATGGTTCGGTTTTTAAATAGAGATAACCACCTATAAGAAAGTTGTCAAGATGTACCGATATAACTTTCGGTTAAATCACACAAGAGCCAATTTCGGTGTTATTGGCTTTGTAAACAAAACAATTGCTCATTGTGCAAAACATTTTAAGTTTTAACTATCTTTTCCTAGCGCTATTGTTTAGTGAGCCCGAGCGCTACCGGTGGACTAACTTAACCATTTGGCCCAATTTACCGGTCTAAAAATTTTGAGGCCCAATGCGACATCTTATAATTTTGATGGTTCTTAAGACAATTCATGAACCAAGCCATTAGTAACATTATTTGATTTTTTAAAACCCTAGAATTTCAAAAGGAACCATTAATTGGGATAAGTAGCCCATTTTAGAATACGTTTTTTGTAACTAATGTGTCAGAAAAAAGGTATATATAAAATCTATTAATATCAAAGTAAAGATAAGTCTGAATATCAAACCTAAGTCTGAATATCAAACCTAAGTACATTAAATTCAATTGATTCTAAACACTAAAGAATAACAATAAGTTAAAGAATTGTTTTGAAGTATTGCTCTAATAAATGTTTGGTTTTCAAAAAGCTTTAAATAATTAAAAGAGTAAATTACCAATATAGTCCTTGTAGTTTACTAGTATTTCACTATTGGTTCTATAGGTTTCATAAATTAGCCTTATAGTTCCAAACTTTAGACATTTATAACACATATAGTCCTTAAGTCACTAAATTATCCTCACAAAATTGACCAAAGTACCCTCACATAAGGACTATATATGTTACAAATGTGCAAAGTTTGGGATCATATGGGTAATTTATAAAACCTTGGGACCAAAAGTGAAATACTAGTAAACCACTCGGACCATCTCGGTAATTTACTCTAATTAAAAAGAAACTAATTAACTAAAGGTTAATTGGACAACCTTGAAGTTCATAAGATGAAAAAAGAATTATTAATGCAAACAAGAATTAGATATGGTAACTACTCATACATGAAATACTAAAAGAAAACTCAATAGTTATTAGAAACTATTAACATGCTATAATGGGATCTAAAGATACAACTAACCCGTGACACACGTAAAAATACAAAATCTCATTGTCACATTCACTATTACTAAAGAATAAATCTAAGGGTTGTGTAAAAGCTCAACGAGGAATAGAATGGATAACCTGATTAATCTCCTCAAACTCAAATCATCTATGGACTCTAGGAAAATTTTACTTGGTGAATCTTAGCAATTTCAATACACTAGGGTATCCAATGGTGTAAAGGATCATCCAATCAAACTAATCAATAATTTGGATGCAAGAAATCAAAAGGATATGAAGATACATCTAATAGTCATGCGATTCTTCTAAAAACCTACTAAACTGAAGTAATATATATAAAAAAAAAAAAGCATCTTGATCTTAACATTGTGGTTTCCAATTAGTCCCAACTCGTCCAAAACAGCCTCCCACTTCTCCTTAGCCGGTCCAAAGTCGAAAAAAAGCAAAAAATCGGCTCGAAACGATTTTTAATAGAGAAATCTAGAATTTCTGCTCGTTAAGTTGGATGTGGACCGTTGTGGGAAATCCCCACGGTTCACAAAATAGGCACTTTTACCCTTCAAACTCTATTAACTGTCACGAGCTCATTTTTCTTTCAAAATAAACTCGTTGATTAACCAAGATTTGTAAATCCAACATAAAATCAACACAGATAACTAAATCAAAATAATTTGCATTAAAAAAAACCGAACACATGGATAAATAAACATTAGAAATATGTGTTTTACAACACATTGGTAACTAAAATACGTTTATTAATGTATTGGACCTCTTTAAAACATATAACTACTAATAAAATTAATAATTTTCTTTAAAATATTATGCTAATCAACTCCCAATACCTAAACAACATTAATAAAAAGTTGGACCTCCCAAAAATTTGGACTCTAAATGGTCTCCCACGCTGCTCACACCCTCAGGGCCAGCCTTGCCAATCAACCAGCGCTATAGCTACATCGATGATCATCACTCCTAGAATATACTAAAATTGTCTAATTTGTACTCTTTAACCATAATAAATGCAATTGAATTTCTTTTATTATTACAGTGTTAATTTAATGTAGGTTACTATCAACTGAACATTTTGGTTCGTTTTTAAGAGAGAGAGAAATATATTTTTAACCCAATAGCATCCCAGTGTTGTTGAGGTGTTGCCTCTTGGCTCTTGCTTTTCTTAGGGTTGAGAGTTCAAGTATTGACGTAAACAAAACGAAAAAGATGTGGTTTAGGAGTAGAATAAAATGGGTGTCTGTTTCCAATTCAAAAAACAATTAAGAAAATTAATGAAAATTTAATATAGAGGAGATCAATCATCATGTCACTTCGTTTAGTTTCATGAAACAAGAGACTAAATTCATTATACTATGATTTTATACTTAAAGACATATCATCAAACATCTTGTACGTACTAGTTCAATTCCACAAAATATTCAAGATATAAAATCTTTCTCAGACTTATTGATCATATGTTTAAGAAGTACAACTTGCTCGCATTGTTGATGCGAGTAGCTAGTCGTAAAATCTTGAGAAAACTTCGTATAGCACGTGACTACAATTAAATTTAATTGTGCTACTTGTGTTCATTCTCTTTTGCTATTATCATATAAAACTAGATAGGGCAAGAGCCGACGTTTAACACCGTAGTTGCATGATCATGGGGGCATATGATTGTTTAAGGTCGGTCCAAATTGGAGGCGAACTAACTTTTAAAAAACTTAAACAACACCATACCCTCGTGTTGGTGGCAAAACCAATTTAAAAACAAAACTTATAAAAAATACATAAAAAAGTTAGAAAATACTTGCATTTTATTTAGATAAAATATAAAAAGTAAATTTTTTTTGACATGCGTAAAGAGATTGGTTGTACAACACTAGCTATTCCTAATTTCATTTTGTTTAGCTAAGTAAAAGTAATTTATAATTTAGAGTTATTTATGCAAACTGAATTATGTTTTTATTTCTATAAACTAATTAAAATATATATATATATAGATCTTTTCCAACATAAATCAATATATGAAGATCCTGTTTTAGACAGTTTTACAAACATAAATAAGTTTGGTAAGATATCATGTCATTTCAATTAATTATTGTACCAGACATATAATTGCACCTCATACATTTTTTTATGCAAAAGAAAAACCCACAATTTAGGAATCCTTTTTTTAATGTTCACTTGCTTGAAAAGAAAACGTCAATACTTGTTGGAAACTGGAAAGGTTAGATGCCATCATAGCCAGACTAACATAAAAAACCAACGATTTTATGTTGCCACTTTGTGTGTTATGTTACTAGAATTTATTCTAGAAACTAGGTTAGCATCCCGTGTATTACACGAGATGAATAAAAAATATTATTAACTAATAGATACTAAGAAAAATTTAAATTATATAAGAAGATTTTTTAATATAAAATAGGATTAAATATAATTTCATAGATTAGAAAATAAAATAATTATATTATTTTTTAAACATTAATTTTTACAAATTTTGTTTTTTTAAATATTTCATTTTGCAAAACTATTTTTAAACATTCTATATTTCATAATAATTTTTTTTTAAAAAAAGTGTGTTTTTAATATTAAAATATCTTTATTATTTTGAAAAGGTCTTATTTTTAATTTTAAAATGTGTTTAAAGTATATTTAATATATAATATATTTATAGGAGAGAGATGCGAGAAAGAAACATCAAGGTGCTATACGAATGTGCCAAGTGTCTTTAGAAACATTTATTTATCAGTTAAGTAAAAAGTAAGATAAGATGTTTTAGGCGGGAAAAGAAGTGCAAGGTGCTCTAGGGATGCGCCATGTGTCCCTAAAAAACCTTGATTTATTAGAGAAGTAAGATAAGATGGTACCGTACTAAACCATATATGTTTAACAAATGGGGTTAGGTTTCATTTTGTTTCAAAAATGTGGTTGTCGCCAATGCCAGTGACAACTTCTTCATCACAACATAACCATGTTAGCATGGATAGGGTATGTACTTGACCAAAGTGACATCATCAAGACTAGTTGCGACACCCCAACCCGGTTCAGGGTTGACGTGTCACGTATACGGAATCAGAAGTAAATGCAACAATCCCAAATGTATTTAAAACATAAATACATAAGTCTTAAGTTGATAATTAAACATAACAAAACAAATATTTAAGTTTTAAGTATTGATTATTACGTTTACTACAGTAACAAAAATTTTCAGATTTAGCTCCGATTTTACTCTCAAAAGTTCCCCACCTGGTCTCCTTGATTACCTACACAATACAGATAAACACCACAAAAAAACAAATACGACTGAGCCAAAGAATGCTCAGTATCGGATAAACAACGGTAATAAATAAGTTAAGAATGTGGTAAAAAAAATATATGTAAATTCATATGAAATATAATCAGAAATTAAGAAGGTGGTGAAAAATAATCAGAATAATGGTCCGAAACAGAAATCACTAACAGAGCAGTAACAGGATCAGAACAGTAATCAGTGGTCTGATTTTGATAAAATATAGCCTTTCAAAAACAATAACACAGGTTTTATTGTAAGTCAGAATTAGATTATTACAGAATATATCACGAGCCGACTGTACATACAACAGTGTAAGGTTCACGGGTAGCTACTCCCGCTTACCAGACACATGAGATAGTTAGTGTTGGCATACACGTCACTATCCCCCAGAATCAGAAAGTACAGTTTAAAATTATCCTAGGACCAGTCCATACGCCTCCCCAGAATTCAGTAGGTGCACAGTGTACTATCAGAGTACTTATGGAGACGCCGTGAACTCAACTAACCGTCACGGATGGTTCCACATTATGGTTGCCGCCATAATGGGCTTGTAGTCATCCTTACAGGTAGGGGCATGCTCGGGTAACAGAATACAGTTTCAAAAAGTTCAGTAGGTTCAGTAGGGTAGATAAACTACCATATAATCTCATAATTGGATCATGCAATAATGAGTACAACATAATTTAGATTTATTGCATGATAAACGAAACAGGGAAACACGATATCATATCGTGTTAATCAAAAATCAAACAATACAGAAACAAAATTTAATGATTACCGAAACGATTTACAGACCCAGATTACAGAGCAGAAAATACTATGATTTAAATAAACGGAATCCGTACCTTAGCCTTAGCAATTAACTCAGCAAATAATCAGATAAATACGCACGTAGTCCAATTTTTCGATGATTCAGAAATCTGTGTTTTGTTTAAATCCATGTTAGTTTAAACAATTTAAAATACTTATATGTAATTGGTTAGATTGTTGATAATTTAGACCTTTTAATGTTAACCTGGTCGAATTGGTTTCTTTAACAAACTCGTTGATTAACATTTGTAAATATTCTTTAATTTTGTAAGTTGGATTTTTTTTCTAACATTCTGATCATAACGGTTACGATTTACGCGATTTTATGATGAAATAATCAAAAACTTGGTTCAAATAGGACTCAAACTCGTGATCTCTTGAATCGGATTTTCAAGATTTACCTGGTTGAACACACTATCAATTATTTATTTATTTCTATTTTTAAACAGTAACTAAATCCTAAAAATTATTAAAATGGTTTTATAAAAATGAACTTAAAAACCAAAATAAAAATAAAAGAGTCTTGAACCATAACCTCTCAAACCTAACTTTGATTCAAACCAGTAAAACAAATCTTATAGTTGTTAATCTCACATATTGTTTATGCTTGTATCTATACTGAGTTATACAGAGTTAACAATTACTTTCAGTAAATACTTAAAACAATAAAAATATATACATATATATTAAAAGCATGCGCCAGAATGGACTAGAACTCTAGAGCTCCAAATCCAACCCAATATGTTTTAACCAATCCATCTACAACTCAAATTGTTAACTTGTTTGAATCTTTAACTCAATTGTTCAATGTCTTTTCTTCTCCATTTTCATTTCTAAGTTCTCATTACAGTAAGCTTTTATGGGTTGTTCTTATACGCATATATATACATATATATTGTATACATATACTCATTCTTTTTCAAAAGAATGAAAAATTGGTTCCTACTTGCTTAGAATAGTTAACGTAAATTCAAATTTTTGTTCTTACAACCCGTATAAACATGCGTATGTATACAACTCCCTTCTCAGTCGTGATGTACATATATTATTCAACATCGATTAATATGTTTTACGTCCTCAGCGAAACATCGTTCGAACTGAAATAAAACCATCGGTGATTTCTAAACCGATGGTTACTAAGGTGGCAACGATGAATCAGTTCTGCGCATAATCAGAACACACTAAATGACTGGATTTTACCTTATCGGAACTTGCGGATACTACTCAGTTGTGACAGCGGTGCGCGGTGTCTTTGGTGGTGTTTTGTGGCTGCGATGGTCAATAACTCCAACCACCAAATATTGCTTCGTTTTCTTGTGCGTGGATATGGATGTACCGACCAGCAAAGGATAAACGAATTCAAAGTTTTGGATGTAGAACCTTCAATATATATATATATATATATATATATATATGTTTATTTGGGAAGTCGGCTAAGAATCTTGCAGAAGATTTATATATATATATATATATATATATATATATATATATATATTTCATAATAAATAGAATTATAATATGGTTTGGGTATGGGTTCTTACTTTAGTTAAATTCAGTTGCGAATGCTAGTCGAGTGATATTTAATTAGGTGCTGCGAATTTAATCAACTAATACTAAAATAGGATTTTAGCTTATTATAAATGTTAGGTATGATCAGATTATATGTTTCGTTGTTTATTTATAATAATCGAGTAAAAATTTATAAATTTAATTAATTAAATTCTCAAAATAATTCGGATTTTCGGTACTTAACTTATCGTTATTGTTTATATATTTTATTTTAAACTTTTATAACAGTTTAATTTTATTATTTATTTATTTTTATTTTTTTGGTTATTATACTAGTGATCATTGACGGAGCTTGAAAAAAAGATCAGAAAGAGCCGAAGAATTTTTAGAAAGAAAATGGAGGAGGCCGAAGGATTTTTAGGAAGAAACCGATGGGGCCGAAGGATTTTTAAGAAGAAAACGAAGAGGACCGAATGATTTTCCGACAAAATACTGCTGAATCGACCCTTCTGACCGGAAAAACAAGGGGCCCCAGGCCCCAACAAAGAAATGTCCTTGCTAGTGATGATCACAACATAATCATGTTAGCTTGCAAAATCCATGTATTTTAAGCATTTGTTGTCGTTGCCAACAACTGTCTTTTAGCAGTTGTGTGAATCTACCCATTTAGCGATTCTTCTTTGATGCTGAGACATACCATTTACATAGAGAAGCGTTGTGAAGATTAATGTTGCATTTGGGATTTGTCGTGTAGCATTTTGCTCTCATTTGCTTAGATTTGCTTTCTAAACTATCATGTTCATGTTATAGTCAAAATTCAACCACCAAAATACATGCATTGGTTCATCTTTTAATCTAAAGAACATGTCAACACATACTTCTTTTGATTCTTGGTTTCATATGCCCATGTTGTCGTCAAATTTAATAGCTTCATAATGTGTTAACCCTTTAGGATCATGCAAATGTTTCATGACTTTTTGTGAAGATTCTTGATAAGTTGCAGAATGATATTGTTTCGAAGTTTCACGTCCGGTAACATCATTCGAAGGTTCATTTACTAACATATAATCTTTTGATTCTATAGTACCCTTTGGAGTGGTTTCAAATTCAACTTTAGAATTAGCAAATTTACATGGCATACTTTTTTATAAACAAACTTAATTATGTCATAAGTAGGTTTGGAATTGCGAGCCCAAGGATCAAACTCAGACCCAACCCATACGGAATTTATCACTTAACATGTATGTATATGTGTATAGTTTGTATCATATGAAAACTCAATATTCGAGAAAAAAATCCTTAAATCTTATATAGGTCTTCTATTTGGAATATTGAAGATAAATATGTAGTTTATATTAAAATTATATAAAAAATCAGTTTTTGAATAAATAAATCAATTTTAATGTGTTTCAACGTGAATCGCATATTTATTTTTAAGATTACAAATGAAGAACACATGTAAGGTTTAAGGGTTTCATCTCTATAATTTGGTTTACACAAAATACAATTCCTATATACACACACATACATATAGGAGGATGTTAAATTAAGAACTAATCTTAGTTGAGAAATAAATAAATAAATTATTTATAACCACATGTTTAGAAAATATTAAAGTAAATTTTCTTTTTTTAAAAGAAAATTATTTTTATATCTTTTAAATGATGTGATTATAAATGATTATTTTTAGTTATTTACAACTTGTTGGTTATCATTTATAATGCATTCATATATACAGATATAAATTGTATCTTATGATATATAATTATATATATATATGGAGACGGTTCCAATACAAAGGAGGTTTTCGGTGAGAAGGATAGGAAGGATTCTGAGCCTTTGATGAAATTAATCAATGGTTAAGATCTTGTAGTCCCCACTTTTCCCTAAAAAGTTGCGTGAATTAAAGCTGAAAGGGCAAAAAAGGAATAACCAACTCTAGTTGACTTTTGTGTGGGTAAATCAAGTTCCACCCGTTTTTTTAAAATCAAATAACTTTTAAATACTTAATTATTTTTTTAAAAAAAATACACCATAAAATTAAGAATTTTATTGTCTTTAATTTGAATATGATATTGCTATAGTTTTTTTCGATTTTTTTTATGTGGTCCGTGATTTTTTAGTTTGGTCCGTGATTATTGATCCGTAATTACGCATTTCGTTATTGATTATGCATTTAAAATGACGGTCCGTGATTTTTATATAACACGGTCTGTGATTATTTGGTACGTGATCTATACAGTTTGTCTTTGATTTTGAGTGTAAAATCACGGTCCGTGATTATTGGTCCGTGATTTATCTAGGTAATTCCTTGATTACTGGTGTCAAATGACGGTCTGTGATTTCATATAGCAGGATTTTACACTTGGTCCGTAATTATCCAGTATCACGGTCTGTAATTTTGGTGACAATTATACCCTTTTCCTAGATGACACATGGCACGTTCTGGTTCCTTCCTACGCTTAGTACCGTTTATCCCCTTTGTACATTAACCGGCCCCCTATATATATATATATATATATATATATATATATAGGATTGGGTTCAAATGCTAACCCTCATTTATGGCACTAACCCATTAACCCTCATAAACCAATCAGAATTGAACACATGGCTTTTTCTTTTATTATTTAATAAGGGTAAAGTAGTAATTTGTTATATTAAATACTTTACCCCATCTTTTTTTATACATCCATAACTTTTTTATGCTATAATATTTTTTTTATAAAAATTGCACCATTTTACTCGTCTTATTTTTCTCTTTAATTCTGTTATAGTCTTGACTAGGTTTTTTTATTTTTTTTCGTATGTTCGTACTTACACCAATGTAACAAGTATAAAAATAACAAATTATTTGTAACGAGTTGTAACGAATTTCGGTTTACATTGTTATAGAATAAATACGGTTTACGTTTAAGAGTGTAAACGACCCAAGCCGACCCCGAGCTAGTTAATTACGTTATATTCTTGACTAGGTTTTTTTATTTTTTTTCGTATGTTCGTATTTACGCCAATGTAACAAGTATAAAAATAACAAATTATTTGTAACGAGTTGTAACGAATTTCGGTTTACATTGTTGTAAAATAAATACGGTTTACGTTTAAGAGTGTAAACGACCCAAGCCGATCCCGAGCTAGTTAATTACGTTATATTCTTGACTAAATTTTTTTATTTTTTCCGGATGCTCAAAAATTCGTTATATCTACTAGATTGTAAATACGTTTTAATACTTTAAAAAAATTATATCTACAAGATCGTAAAGACATTTTAATACTTTTAAAAAAATAATATAACATTTTGTTGATAAAAACCAAAATTCGTTATATATACAAGATTGTAAATACGTTTTAATACTTTAAAAAAATTATATCTACAAGATTGTAAAGACATTTTAATACTTTAAAAAAAATAATATAACATTTTGTTGATAAAAACCAAAATTCGTTATACATACAAGATTGTAAATACGTTTTAATACTTTAAAAAAATTATATCTACAAGATTGTAAATATATTAATACTTAAAAAAAATAATATAACATTTTGTTGATAAAAACCAAAATTCGTTATATCTACAAGATTGTAAATACATTTTAATACTTTTAAAAAATACTATAACATTTTGTTGATAAAAACTAAAATTCGTTATATCTACTAGATTGTAATATGTTTTAATACTTTAAAAAAATAATATAACATTTTGTTTATAAAACCAAAATTCGTTATATCTACAAGATTGTAAATATATTTTCATAATTTAAAAATTATATTTACAAGATTGTAAATACATTTTAGTACTTTAAAAACCAAAATTCGTTACAAAATCAAGAATATAACGTAATTAACGAGCATCCAGAAAAAATAAAAAACCTAGTCAAGAATATAACGTAATTAACGAGCTCAGGATCGGCTTGGCTCGTTTACACTCTTAAACTTAACCCCTATTTATTATACAACAATGTAAACCCAAATTCGTTACAACTTGGTACAAATAATTTGTTAGTTTTATACTTGTTACATTGGTGTAAATACGAACATCCGAAAAAAAATAAAAAAACTTAGTCAAAACTATAACGGAATTAAAGAGAGAAAAAAGACGAGTAAAATGGTGCAATTTTTATAAAAAAATATTATAGTATAAAAAAGTTATGGATGTATAAAAAAAGATGGGGTAAAGTATTTAATATATCAAATTACATTAATACCCTTATTCCCTTTTCTTTCAAATCAATTACATTATTATATTATAGTTTAATATCAACCATTAGATTAGCATCTTGTAATTTGATCATTCAATATGGTAGGGTTAATGGGTTATTGATGAATCTTAGAGTTATTAATGCATATATATATATATATGCATATAAGGATTGTAACTCATTTCTATCCACTCCCTTAAAATTCTGAAAAAATGTAGCTTATATAAAGTTGGACATTTTATTGATTTAGAATTAAAAAATCAGCTTTAATGTAAATACCATACATATATTATGGGTTTAAAATATGTAAGCAAGATTAAACTTAAAGGTTAGTTTTATATATAAGATTGAATTATTATAAGATAAAATTCTTATATGTATATGCATATGTATAAGTTTCAAGACATAACATATGGTGATCATATTAACAAAACATGAATTTATACGATCAAACTAGCAAACAAATATCAACTACACATTTAAATATTTAAAATTTAATTTTTACATTTACTATTCATTTTTTTATGGAATATTATTCAAAGTATTGATATCTAAAACTTAAGTGGCAAAAGGAGATGGAAAACTGGTTTCACAAAAACAAAATAAAAATACTTTTAATAACTTTTTTTTTTTTTTTGAACAGCTAAAATTTATTCAACCCGGGGCTAGTAAGATTCTAAAACCCCAAAACACCAAAAGTATACACCGAAAGAAGAAAAAACAGAAAAAAGAACATAAAGGAACAAAACCAAAATAAAAAATACAAGATTAAAACATTTACCCAACATCAAAAGACATCCATGAAGCCCAATCTAAACCGTTTCTTCTTTTCCGATGCTTCACCCAAAAATAGCTTAGTATTTTAACATCTTCAACAACTTTCTCCTTTAGTATTCTGCAGTGTCGAAATCTTGACTCATTGCGGGCCTTCCAGATGCACCAAACTGTTGTTTGAATCACCGAGAGGATCAGCTCCTTTTTTTGTTTAGATACTGCTAATGAGCCGGGCAGATCCATGAGATCCCGAAAAGAAAAAGCAAAGATTGGGGGAAGCTTACACCATGTTTCAATATGGCTCCAAATATAAGTAGCGAGTTGGCATGCTGTAAAAAGGTGATCAGTAGTCTCCTCAGACTCATCACAGAAAATACATGATAGGGGGCCAATATTGATGTTTCTCCTACTTAGAGCCGAACAAGTGGGGAGCCTATCTAACTCCGCTCGCCAGGAAACAATGTTCACCTTTTTTGGAACCAACTTATTCCAAGGAAACTTGTAGCTAATAGGACGAGAATCATGTTTCTGGCATAACTTTTTAATGTCCTTGACTGAAAAACTAGGGTTGGAGGTATTTTCCCAGCACCATGTATCTACTCCACTGGATATATTGATTTCAAGTAGAAGCCTAGAGAGATTATTGAATTCGTCTCTCTCCGGTGGAGTCAAAGTATGCTCTTGCCAACTCCAAAGCCATGTTGTGTGATCATCCAACAGTTGGTATCTCTCTTCAATGGAACAAGATTTGTGAATTTCTTTGGAGAATAACAGTGGAAATATCTTATAGAGGCTTACATCTCCAAGCCATTTATCAATCCAAAATCGAATTTCATTCCCTCTACCAACTTTGCCAACCAATAAATTAGGAAGTTCAACATTTAATTTCAACAGATCATCCCCAACCTTAATGATATTTTTCCAGACTCCCGGCATGTTGACATTTATTGGAATATAATTCCATGAATGAGAGTTGTGATGAATACCCCAAATAGTTTTGCTCCAAAGGTTGCCTTTTTCAGTTTTTAATTTCCACCACCATTTTGCTAACATAGCCATGTTTACCTCTTTAAGTTTGCCCAAACCAAGTCCTCCCATTTTCTTGGCTGCCGTGATATTATCCCACGAGATCCAACAAATTTTTGATTTATCAAAAGCCCCACTCCACAGAAATTTCCTTCGGATGCTTTCAAGTTGATTGATGACCATAGTCGGTGCTCTATATAAAGAAAAATAATAAATCGGTAAACAATTTAAAACTGATTGGATAAGAGTAACCCTACCACCCATAGAGAGAAATCTTGCTTTCCATTGAGATAACCGAGCTTCAAAGATGTCGATAACCGGTTTCCAATTTTTCACCAAATTCATGTTTGCCCCTACTTGCAAACCCAGATAAGAGAAGGGTAACGAACCAGCTTTACAATGAAATATATTTGCCATACTTTGGATTTGAGAATTGTCAACCCCGACTCCGAAAATAGAACTTTTGGCCAGATTTACCTTTAACCCGGATACTAAATAAAAACCTCTAAGGATCCTGAGTAAATTTGTAACGTTGCTCTCCTTCCATTCCCCAATAAACACTACATCATCTGCATATATAAGATGTGTTAGGTTTGGACCATCAGGTATGTTAATTCCGTGATATAACCCTTCTTGACAAGCCCTTTTAATCATCACAGAGAGCGCGTCCATAACAAGAATAAATAGATAGGGCGAAAGAGGGTCTCCCTGCCGTAGACCACGATGACAAGAAAAAACCTGGGTGGGACTACCATTAACCAAAACAGAAGATTTAGCAGCCGAGAGGATGCCAGCAACCCAAACGCGCCATTTCTGGGGAAAGTTTCGTTGATCAAGCACCGAGTCAATAAAACTCCAGCAGACACTGTCAAACGCCTTTTCAATGTCAACCTTTAAGAGCAAACCCCTCGATTTAATCTTTTTCAGCCATGAGATGATCTCATTTAATATTAAGGGACTATCCAAGATGCTTCTACAAGATAGGAAAGCAAATTGTTCTTCAGAAATTATCTTCTCCATCACCTGTTTGAGTCTGTTAACCAATAACTTAGAAATTATTTTGTTGAAGGCACCAATAAGACTAATTGGTCTAAAATCGGAGGGGACAAGAGGGTCACGACACTTTGGAATCAAGGCAATAAAGGATTGGGAACAACCCCCGTTTACAATTCCATCCTCATGAAACTTTAGGCAGGCGTTAATGATGTCATTACCAAGTACGTCCCAGAACCTTTTTATGAAGCAAAAATTTAGGCCATCAGGACCAGGAGCCTTGTCTCCAGCACATTCCCAAACAACTTTCTTAATTTCATCAGAAGAGAAAGGAGAAGTCAGACCAGTTGCATCTTCGCTAGAAATGCGACCAATCCCATGACAAAACAATTTTGGTCTAATGACAATGGGCTCATGGAATTTAAATTTGAAAAATCTTAAAAATTCATGTTTAATGTCATCAGGGTTAGTGTTCCAAACACCATCAATGGTGAGCCCATTTATACGATTATTATGCAGATTTCTATTTATAATCCCGTGAAAAAAACTTGAATTTTCATCTCCTTCAATCGCCCATTTTATTCTTGCCTTTTGCTTCAAGTCTCTACTTTTTCTCTGTTCAATTTCTTTGAACCTCTTCATTTTCTCAATTCTCAGCTCCAATTCAGTTGAATTTAGAATCCTTGATTCTGCCATGGTGTCAAGGACATTTAGTTGTTGAAGAAGATGTTTTTGCTCCTCATTCTCCTTTAACCTGTAGTCTGAGATCCAGCTTCTTATATTATTCCTAAGCCATTTAAATTTAATGGCCAATTTCTTATCCGGGGGGGCCATTAAAATTAAAAGAATCAGCCAAGCGTTTTACATAACATTCAAAACCTGACACTCCAAGCCAAGAGTTAAAGAATCGAAAGGGGGAAGGACCAAAATCAAAACTTACAGATTTGAGGAACAGAGGACTATGATCAGAGAGCACCCTATCAAGAGCAATTAAAGAAGCATCTGGCCAAATACTCATGAAAATGTTACAAACCAACATACGGTCAATTTTACTTAGCTTAATGCCATCATTAGCAACATATGTGAACTTATGACCTCCCATAGGATATTCGAATAATTCCGCCTCCTGAATGAAATTATTGAAAGCGAGTGCACACGATTGATGAAAAACAGAATTAAATCTTTCATCTCTAGATCTGACTGCGTTGAAATCGCCCATAAAAATCCATATACCTTCCTTGGAAGTTTTCAGCGTTAATAACTCCTGCCACAAAACTTTTTTGGAAGGGAGATCTTGCGGGGCATAAATGTTAACAACATTAAGAATATGTTGCTGGCCGGCTAACAACCCCGAGATAAATAAGAAATTCCTGGTCTTAATCACCTCCCTTTTTATAAAAACTGTTGGATTCCAGATACAAAATAAACCCCCCGACCGTCCAGTTGCGTCAACCACCTCACAATCAAAACGAGATCTATCCCAGAAAAGATCAAACCTGATTTTTGATGAATCCTCCATTTGCGTTTCTTGAACTGCAATAAAGTTTACTCCATGAATTGCTTTTAAAGTTCTAATCCCTTTCGCCTTATCAGAATCCCCAACCCCTCTTAAATTTATGGAAAGATAATTCATTGAACACCATAAAGACCGCCCTCACCATCAATTACTGAGAGGACCTGTTCTTTAAAATTACCCAGGTCAATTCCAACAGATTCACAAACCTGAATTGTGGCATCCACTTCTGCATCAATTTCGTTGATCCCAGGCCTTTCCAAGTTTATTTCCAGCTCAGTTACAGGTTCAGTCCCAGATTGGATAGTTGGACCGACCGGTAGTGTACCTGGTAAGGTCACCATATTATTTGTTTCCGGTTGAGGCTCCGTCGTTGAGAAAAAACCCAAGGGCTCCACAGTACAACCAATTCTTGAATTAACAGAATGATTTGGGGAAGAAACCCTCCGTCTTTTTTTTTGACCTCTGCCATTGGGCTCCAGGCCAGATGGGCTTATAATTTGGGCCGTAAAAGAAAAATGAGGGGTAATTTCAGGTTGAGAGAAATGGCCTGTGTTGTGAACCACAGGTGGATTGAGTGGGTCCCACCAGCCGCAAAGCACGAAGGAATACTGCTGCCATCATTGTGGTTTTCTCTCTCCACCACATTTCCATGCGCCACATCAGGTCTTTCCCCATGCAGGTGACTTTTCGATTCCATCCTAGTGCCGGTTACACTTCTTTCCTCATCGCCGGAGAGGAAATCCGGCGACCAGTCCTCCGAGTCTTCCGTTATCCAACATCGGAAAGTTGTTGTACCCCAGTTAAGACTGATTTCGTCATCAATTCTTTCACCAGTTTTTACTAGGACCCCCACCCTTTCAAAAGAAAGGTTACCATCTTTTACGGAGGCCATTGATCTTTTGATGACATCACCATAATGTTCTCCGATTTGGTTAAAAACTTTAGCATCCCAAAGATGCAAAGGAACACCTCTAATTTTAATCCAAGCAATTCGATCAAACTCCACTTCTGTTACATCATAATCAGTTAGGGATTCAAAACAAGCTTCCCATCGATCTTTTTTGGCCAAGAATTCCTTTTTTTGAAACGTAGAATCAAAGTTGATAAGAACCTTTAATCCCCCAATGTATCTAATTGACGCATCGACTAAACCAACGGAGTTAACAGTTAGATCCATGTCGCAAAGATACTCCAAACTTTTAACAGTTCCGATTAAGGAGAGATTCTTCCACTGTTTTTCCGCTTGAGTTTTTTCTCCCGGGATCCAAATGACAGGTTTGCCACTCTGCCCCATAGCAACATCCTTGTAGGACACCCCTTGTTTTGTGAATCTACTACCGGTGGGAAACTCCGAGCGTGTCTGTTGTCTTTCTGAATGGTGAACGTCCGGTTGCTTTGCATTCCTCTCGTATTTAGCAAGGTTCACCCTGATTTTCACTCCTTTTATAATAACCGAGCTCAGTCTTGAGGTCATTTCTCTATTGTTTTGAACATTCAGGAATCTAACAAATCCAAATCTATTTCCTCGTTTGTCTCTTTTAGATGGAACGAAAGCATCTACCAGGGTTCCATAGGGTTGGAATGCAGTCCACAACATGGCCCCACTGCATGAATCTGGTAGGTTTGCGATGAAAAACGTAGTTTCTTGTGGTTTTCCCCTCCTTCTTTTCACCTCCTTCCATTGATCTTCCTCACCGCCGGTGAACGGTTGGTCTTCCGTGCTCGCCTGCGCTCTCTCCATCCCCATACTAGACATATTTTAAATGCATTTACAAGTTAATTAAACTCATATGGCATGTTGCTACATCCAGCACCTCGAGTTCCCCTCCCGCCACTAGCGTGTATATATAATTCCCGCTTACCAGAATATACATTTTGAATATATATTTTATCACCTAGTTTTAGCACTTCAAAACTAGACATAACCACTCATCTTGTGTATCTCTATCTGGTTTAACAATTTAATTAATTTAACTATATGACATATTTGGGCTATTAATTAATTTATTGGCCCATTGAACCCTTACTAATTTGAACCAATTAAATGACTAAACATATCATACCAAACTAAGAGCATGTTTGGTATTGCTTGTTTAATTTCAAAAGTATTTTTTTTTTTGTTAAAAACGCTTATTAACTTGTGACTTTGTAAAATTGAGATTTTAAAAAAGGGTATGAATTAGCTTCTCAAAAAGTTGAAAAACATTTCAAAAAAACCAGGAATTATAGCTTATTAAGAACAACTTTTTGACATACTCAAAAAGTTATAACAGAAAGATCTTTCGTCATTGTTAAACATTTTTTTAATTTATTTACTTTTTTATAAAACCAATAAGCTAATAACATATTTTTTAATGAAATCCTAAAAATGCTCCAAGGTTTCCCCCGAAATGATTGATACTCTCTAAATAGATATTACAAGAGAATCTAAATGATATAAGAAAAACAAACCCTAAAACCCTAATAGTTTCCATCTCTATCTTTCTCTTGATCATCTCATCAAAGTACAAGTATCTTTACGTGAATCCATTAATCACGTCTTCATCAACATCGCTGATCTCATTTCTTCCGGGTATGTTCTCTAATTGATGTTTACTGTTTATTGTTATTGAATTGATAATCGATCCGCTTTTTATGTTGACTTATTATTCAACTAGTGCAATGTTGTAGGCTAATCAGCTAGCTAGTCTGATCTAGCCCGCAATCTTTACTCTAGCTAAAACGAATCACTCACTCTTTAGCCGGTGAGATGATGAGGGAGGCGTTGAAATCCTATTAGTCTACAATCACCACTAAGATCAGCTTCCTTTGAAGGTGTTTTGGTACTATGAAGGAATGTTATGTAACAAGGAGTGTAAGGCCATTGGGTGGAAGTTTCTACCACAACCGCAACCAACCTCTCAAAAACCGTTTCAATTCTCTATTTTTAAATCAAGTTTTAGTTTTATTAGATGGTTGTATTTGATTCTAATGTAAGCTACAATGCTCGTGATTAATATATATATAATTGTGTCAGAACGCTAAGGCTTGATTACACTTATAAATATGAATTATTGTGAACGTATTCACAATACGAAATTGTTTGGCCCCAGCCCTATATAACATATTTAATTGTTTTTTGTCAACTTCGTGTTACGTTGAGAATTAATATAATCTTCTATATATATATATATATATATCTGCTTTGAACCCATAAAATATTATAATAAACAAAGTGTGGTATATAAACTTAAAGAAGTAGCAATAATATATTTGGATACGGAGTGAACATATAACCAGCAATGGCGGACCAAGATTTGCACAGGTTGGCAATTTGTGGACAGACTTAGGAATAGTATTTGCTGGACCCAGGTGCCAGCACCAGTTGTCTAGAAAGCTTTGACCATGGTCACCACAACCGTTAGCCTTAAATTACAATGCTACCCTTTGGCGATCCATCAAAAGTTCAAACAATCTATTTTAAAAAAAGTTGATCGGTTATGTGACATAATTAGATAGTTTGATATTGGGCCCCAAAGGGAAAATCCTGCTACATAATGGGTCCATCAGATAATATATTCTGGTGGTAAAATAATACATATTCTTAGTAAAAAATCATTACAATCTACTAAGATTTGAATTTTATTTCTGGATAGAAATCTTGGGGGATTTGAATTTTATTTCTGGATAGAATTCAAATCAAGCAGGATTGTTATAAATTTTTACTAAGATATTCAGGTTTTGTTGTAAAAAAATTCACTAGTAAAAAATTTACCAAAAGGCTATGAGTCAAATGGTATTTGTATGTGCTTAATTTTTTGAAAGAAAGATTTAAGTCTCAGAGTAGATAAGCACAATCCTCTTCAACCCTGTATATTTTAACTTTAGGATATCTTATTTTTACATTAAACTACTTGAAACACAAAAAACATGCAAACACTAAATCACTCTAAACATTTTTATAACAAAACTCATTGGCTACTTATTTTGCTTTTATATATGGCCCGATAAGCCAAACTGAGGGTGTGGTGCCAACGGTGAAGCTTTGTTAGGACATGGAGGCAGCGCCCCTTCTTTTCATCAATAATACTAATTTTTCGGTAGATTCGGAAATTCCCTCTGCCCCTACCGTACTTTAGCTTGTTAAATTAAAATTTTTATTAGTATTAATTTTGTCTCACTTTTAAAAATTAATAACTATGATATTTTTCCCCCAAATTTTTGTAACTCCTGGAAGTTTTGTAAACATTTTGCAAACGCTCAAAAATACACTAACTGTTTTTGCTCAAAATTTATATAAGTGTTCGTAAAGTAAATATGACTAAGCCAAAACAAACACATGTAGTTTTTGATAAAGTATAAACCCATTAAGAACTTGTGACCATTAAAAATAGTTAAGTAAAGTAGAAGGAAGTCTAAAAATAAATTGATGAAAGATAAATATAAAAGTACTCACTCTTTCATCGGACTAAATTGTAATTCTTCTCTAGTCACTTACCCTTCTCACCCATCATGATAAATGTTTAGGTCATTATTTGTTAAAAAATATCTACTTTGTTTATGTGTATGGACAGTAAATTGAAAAAAATGTCGGAAAATTATATACTTATAGTTTTTATTGTTTGACCGACGAACATTTAATCTGTAAATTTCCGCTCTATTTCTAAATTTTTTCCATAAAAAATCTCTCAATATTAGTTATTGCCACGTGAAAGGTCTAAAGCCAACTTTTTCAATAAAAAAGTTAGACAAATTAGTTGGTAAGTAGTATGATGTACTTTGCAGTTCTGTCGAATATCATGAAGCCAACTTAAAAAACTATCATTGGTTTCCACATTTGAAATGTATCGGTCTATTTGTATTTTTAACAAACTTTGATGTCCACAAATTGATAACTCGATAATATGTAACAAGCTTTGATTGGTGTTAGAGGAGGGGCAAAAATTTTAAAACGATAACGAAATTAATAGTGAAATCGATATCTAAATAAATGTAACCTAATCGACCAAAAAATTAACATTGTTATGTTAAAAAGAGAGTCAGAGTTCTATCGAGGTCTTTTGGTTCACATTTTCAGCCAACTAGGCGACAACTACAACTCCATCACGGCTGATATCAAGGTTCGTGAACAACCAATTTCCTACACAAACTGTTTGACATGCTAATTGACTTTGATCGATCATTAAACGAAGTAGAATCTGCGACAGTCCCTATCTATTGATCATAACAACAACCGCTTTAATCCAAGAACCTTATCAGGCTATCACGAAACAGTAGGCCCACTTCAGGCACCATCCTGGCGCAAGATCTACACGTTCCTCTATCTATCGACAATTTTGTATCATCACGGGTCACGAAACTCGTGACTGTAGAAAACTTGCAAGGTTCATCAAAGACGACAACATTATTTCACATACGTCTTCCACCAACCCGGTTGCAGATGCCGTCATGTCGCGCTCAACATCCAATTCTCCAACATGGATGTTTGACAGTGGTGCTTCTCATAACATCGAAACTGGTTCTCTCCATACCCTTTCGAAGTATGGGGGCCCCCATGAGTTTGATCTAGGTGACGATAATTAATTAATGCCCATTTCTATTTTACACACTGGTAATATAACATTACACACTTTTACTTGTCTCTTAACATATATTTTGTGTTCTAAAAATGAAAAGAAATCTTATAACTATTGCTAAATTTTGAAAATCTAATCGTGTTTCTGTTTGAATTCTTTTTTTTTTTTTTTGAAGGATCTTAGCACGAGACCCATCTAATGCTGGAGATAATCATCTTTTATGTCCATTATGCCAACATTTGTCCACCACTTCCACAAGTCAACTCTACCACAACCGTTTCACTCCATGATCGAAATCATAATCTGGGTTATCTTTTACTCTGGGTTTTGAATTTGGTTCTTAATTTTTGTGGGTTTATTTGTCATGGACGGTTCTTATTAGTATTTCGTCGGAAAATCCTTCGTTCTCCTTCGCTTTCTTCCTAAAAATACTTCAGCCCCCTTCATTTTCTTTATAAAAATCTTTCAGCCTTTTTTTCAAGCTCCATCAATATTACTTGTTATGTTTTTTTTTTTTTTGTGGACTTTCATACTAAATGTGTAAGACTATATATTTTTTTAATTCAAACCGTTGGTTGAATAGTTTTTTTCAAAAATCTTTAATTTCTATCTTCAATGATAACGAAGGTGAGTACCAAATCCTTTCTTTTTATTTTCAGTCTCATGACATCTCCCACTATATATACTACCGCCCACCCTCGTACACTTGAACAAAATGATGTTGTTGAAAGACGTCACTGTCACGTTGTGAAAATTTGTCTGGATCTTCAACACTATGCCAATCTTTTGCTTTTGTTTTGATCGCATGCCTAGTAAACTATGGCATGACTCATTAATCGATTGCACACTACAATTTTGAACTTCTAAAATAGATTGTTTGTATGGCAAATACCTACCTAATCGAAATTTAAACCATTTGAATGTCTTTGGTAATTGGTACCCGTGGTATGTCAAATGCTCACATGTTAATGATAAGCACATAGATTTTCACATGATTCATTGGCGATATTTATCACGATTTTTGTTACACGATTTTTGTTACATGAAAATAAAGTTGTTACTCTTTAATTATTTTTGTGAAATCTATATCAATACTTTATTATTTTATAACTTTAATATTTCTACGATGTAAAACTATATAAAAATAAAGTATAAGAATGCATGTCATTGACTGAAGCCTTTTGATATTATTTACATATATATTTATAATAATACAGCTTTATAAAAATAAAGTCTTAGGATTTGCGTGTATAAGGTTCTTTTAAAAAGTTAATTTATCTATAAAGACTAAAAGGAATTTCTGAAAACCCAAAATATGACTCTAAGAAACTCCCTATAAGCTCATTTCTGCGTCACTAGAACTGAGTTGTCGAATCCTAAACTTCAAACCTTAAAGTCTACATCATAAACCATAATACTAAACCTAGGTTTTAAAACCAAACCTTAAACCCTAAATATAAAACCTAAAAGCTAAAAATCAAACTCTTTAATCTAAACTATAAAGCTAAACGTTAAGTATAAAACCTAAAAGTTAATTAAAAAAGTTCAATGAGACGGTTCCAACGTCATCGAATTGAGTTCAATCAAAGATTGTTTGATTTCGTGTCGAGTTTATTAAAAATATTTTTTAGTTTTTTGATGCATGATAAACTTTTTATTTGATTTTGCTCGTGCATATATATATATATAGGGTAATGATCCGTTGTTAACCCTCCTTATTGACATAACCTGAATTAACCCATGAAGATGACCCCGAATCTTTTGTTTTTTTTTTCAAAATATTTGTTTTACAAGTACAAGAGTATGTTCTTTTATGTGTTTGTGCAAATTCTTTTTTATTTGAGATCCTACATCACTGTAATTTGCCTTACAGTACTGTAATATATATATAAAAGTTATGATAGTTCTTACTAGTTATTTATGATAGTCAATGTTGTAATACTCGGTCTAGGCGGCCGAGTACTAGATACTTGGGCGAGCCCATTTTCTTCAACTCTGCCAGATCAACTTGGTATAACTCGGACCAACTCGGCTAAAAAACTTAGACCAACTCGTCCATGTCAGTATTTCGCTGTTTTTTTTACCGACTTTCGCTTTTTTCCTATTGTTTTTCATCAATTATTATTTGATTTTCTCTATATATATTTATTTATATTGATATTTAATTTATCAGTTATATATACTAGTAAACTTATGATATTTGATATATATATATATATGTTTTTAAAAATTATTTTTTTTATTATTTACCATATCTGAGTACTCCCCGTCTAGTCCAAGTACTCGCAACTCACCAGTCGACCAACTTGACAGCGCCTATGACTTATCAACTTCTGCGACCATAATGATAGTCTTTTAGTAATAATAACTACTTTATAAAATCATATTAGCAAATTAACTTCTGCGACGATAATGATAGTCTTATAGTAATAGTAACTACTTTATAAAATCATATTAGCAAATTTGTAGTATTTATTTTCATGTGATGTAAATGATGAAATGTCATGTATGGAGTATGTTTATATACAAAATGGATTTTTTGTAAAAATGATAGGAACCAATTAAATGTTGACATTTGGCATTATGGTTAATTAATAGAGAAGGGTAGTTCAAGAAATTTAATATTAATTGATTTTTAAATTTCCATTAAACAAGGAAAGTGGGTAATTTTCATTAACCAGCAGATACAAATTCTTTTTAGCAAAAAACTTCGCAGGCATTGACATGATATGTGATGGTATGTATTGGTATGTGATGAAATGAGAAATCATGTTTAAATTAATGATCTGACATATGTTGTTTTCAAAACACACACAATATCAACACATAACAACACAATGTGTGCTGGTATGAATGATATGATAATTATTTAGCATATTTTTAGTGTTGTTGTGTGCTGACATGTTGTAATTTTAAACGCCAAAGCACATATTTTTGTAGTGCTATTATATGTTGATATATATGTACTGATATGTGCTGATATATCATGTATTAATATCACATATTATGTATACGAGCTGGTATATGCTTACATGTATTAATAGCACGTATTATGTGAATGTGCTGATATACGCTTCATGTGCTGATATACGCTTCATGTACTAATAGCACATATTAGCACATAGCGAAAACGAAACCGACTTATTCCTTAAAAATAGTAACTGCTCGTGATTTAATGGATAACATGATATCTACAAATATGGAAATTCCTTTTGTGCCCTTATTTCCATTTTAAACAACATATTAATTACAATTATGCCACTAGTTCTTTAATAGCCATTGATAATAACACATCAAAGATTCAGATCGTTTCTTACTGTTTTTACAAAATTATTGTTTTGTACAATAACCTTACTCTGTCATGTATTTATGGTTAAATATACATGTAGTCTTGAATATTTTATATTTAATAGATTGGAATTTTTTTTAGCGTAAATGAATAAACCATGAGTCTTTGAAATTAAGATTGGGAAAAATGTATATGTATACACATGTAGGTGGGTTTGTATGTAACTATAATCATAGGTTGTATATGGATAATTGTAGCAAGTCTTTTAAAACCATAACTTATGTTTATGTAATGTATATTGCATATTACGGATATGCCCTTACACCAAGAAAAAGAAAAGTCAAACTCCAATTACATCTCAAAATTAGAGCCAAAAGATTCTTGTAACCATTGCCTTTTGTATGTGTAGGTGAAGTAAACAAAGGATACAAAATATGCAATCCTTTGTTAGCCAGCGGTTATAAAACCAGTAAGCCATCGAAGGTATTAGTTCGACATTAATCCCACCTTTGGTAGGATTTGATATGCATCACTTTTATGTAAAAATAAATATATAAAATTATATGTATATTGACGCTAGTAAACTCAACCAACACTTGGATCAATCTTGACCCTACGATCAACCTGAAATGAGATTATAGTCGTTAAACTCCGACGATTGAGTCGGTATTCGAAAACACTTACTCTGCCTATTAAAGTATTTTTAGTATTTAATAATTTAAAAATAAAGTATCCACGGATACAATAAACTAATTTCGTGTGATACAAAAATATATTAATTAAATTTATTAGCAAACTCTAGGGCCAAAAAGTTAATATTCTAAAAATGAACCGGGAAACATGGACTGGACTGACACTATGACTTTGGTTTCCCTTTCCCACCATATTCTTGCCGGCAGATCGCCCAAGGTTTTTGCGATTTCGAACACAGCTGCGAAGACGCCGGACAATTCTTCAGGCAATTGTCCCCGAAGCTACCGGAAACCCACGATTTCCCGTCGAAAAACCCCTTTGGCGGCATTCCCGTCAAGTAATTTCCGTCCAGAAACAACCTTCTCAATGTCGTCTTCCGGCTATACTCCTCCGGGATCGGCCCATGTAGCTTGTTGTACCGGAGTGACAGCGAAGACAACATATCGTACGCCGTGAAGGTCACCGACAAGTCCCCAACGATCTCATTGTATCCAGCGTCGACGGCGATGAGGTTGCTGTTGATCGGTTTTAAGATCTCGATACTTGTGAATCGGTTGTTTGCGAGATTGATTTGCTGGAGTGCCGGTTGGAGGAAGAACCAACCAGGGATTATTCCGGTGAGCGAATTATTACTGATTTCCACAACTTCCAGCTGATTCAACTCGTTAAATGATATGTTTGATAACAACCCAGAAAGGAAATTGGATTTGATTGCGAGTTCTATTAAATTTTGGGGGAGTTTGGGAATTGGTCCGGTAAAGTTGTTGAAACTCAGATCCAGCCGGGTTAAAGTGAGTGAAGTCGATGTGTCTGGTAACGATCCAGATAGTGAATTGTGGGAAATGTCTAGGGTTTCGATGGATTTGAGGCTGGAAATAATCGGTGGGACGGTGCCGGAGAATGAATTTGATCGGAGATTGAGGGTTTGGAGGTTTGGGAGGGTGAAGAGGGAAGTAGGGATTTGGCCGGAGAATTTGTTGTCGGAGATATCGATGGTGATGAGTTGGGTGAGTTGGGAGACGAGTGGGGAGAGAGTTCCGGCGTAACCGGCGCGATCGAAGGTGAGTTGAGTGACTCGGTCGGCGGAGCAAGAGAGGCCGCAGAGGAAGTGGGTAACGTGGTGGTCGGAGCAGGGATCGGAGGTGAAGTTCCAGGAGGCTAAGCAGGAGTATGAAGGAATGGTGGTGGGATCAATGGCGGATTTTATGGCTTTGAGGGCTGAGACATCGGATGAGAGGGTGGTGCCGGCGGCGGTGGTGGTGACGGAGAGTAGGAGGATGAGAAAGACGCCGGCGGCGATGGGTTTCATGATGGTCCGAGATTAAATGAAAGGAATGATGCATTTAGTTGAGGTGGAATGGGTTTTATTGGGGGAGTTTTGATAATACTCGAATCTGGCGTCACCTACTTGGATACTCCTACACAGGTGTATTATTTTATTTCATTTTATTTTATTTATAAAAAATTACATATTTTTTTATTCCTATATAGAATTAAATATTTTCTTAACTAAGAAAACATAATTTAAAAAATATACAATTTTACGAGTTAGTAATTCGAAATATATTAATACTTCTATTTTTTTTAATGCCTAATGACTTCCCTATAAACAATGTTTGTCAGAAGATTTGTTTTAATGAGGTTTAAAAATAAGTAAGTTTTTCTACATATATATCTACTAGGAATACTATAAGAGGCCATAGAGCCTAGGGAAAAAATACGAAACTTCGAAAATTATAACTACACATATTTTGAGACAGGAGCGGTTTCAAATGATTTTATTGCTCTATGACGAGTATGATATTAGATATACTGACATTGGTACCTTGTAACCAAGCATTTTAAGATATTATATAATTAGTTTAAGTTGTTAAAACTTGAATTTAAAAAAAAAAAAACGCTTTTGTTAAAAGTGTTGTTGAGGATTTGGTATTTGAATCAATATTTATTTAAGAAAAGCATATAAAAATCAAGTTTCGTATAATGGTATTTGAATGAGTAGCTGTAACCACACAAGAACATAAATAACAACAACCTTACCTAGTATATTACTATATTCTCACTTTTCAGCATGGTCTGGGGAGAAGCAGTGGCGAAGCTTGACGAGGATCCCAGGGGGGGCGAAATAAAAAAAAAATTTCCCAGGGGGGCGAAGTAAAGGTTTTTAAAAAATTTTACACTACGCATCGAGAAATATACACTACTACGCGAAAAAACAGGGGGGCGGTCGCCCCCCCGGTCCCTTGTATCCTTCGCCCATGGGGAGAAGGATAGATACAAACCTTACTCCTATCCTAATTGGGATAGAAAGACTGCTCTGAAAGAGTCACCGGCTCAAAATTATCGTTTGAAGTTGATCATCTCAACGATTTTAACGTTATTTTCACAAAATAATTAAAATAACATAAGAACATAAACAAGTCTATTTGATATTCGCAAACCTCATGGGTGTTATAGATGCTTACCAACGAACATTTTGTCACCTTGATATTATTGTTTATTGTAATGTTGTCTATCTTCAAGATGTAATGTGTTTAAGTCATCTCGTGAATGATGTAAATTTTAAAATATTTTTAAAAGATGTATGTGATCTTTGTTCTAAGAAAAATTATACATGCTTTTATTATATTACAAAAACGATTATAGGATTGAGATTACTAATATGTGTTTCACATGTCATCATCATCTATTTTTCATAAATATACTAATAATTATTTTATTAACATGAATATTGTGTTCACAAGGCACATAAACAAGCCAGAACCCATGCAGACAAACATGAATGTTGTGTTAGCAAACCGCAAGATAATGCAAGTTTTTAACAATTTTTTGTTCAGTTTAGTTTAAAGAGACAAATTCAAAACTTGATATTTTATAGTTTTTCATTATGATTTTGAGACCATTTGATTACTTAAATCTCTTGAAATGTAAAAACTAGTTGTGTAAATATAAAATCTTACATATTAAAAGATACCAAAATGATTCTTTGAATATATAATGCAGTTCAACTAGGAGCAGTGTGTGGAGTTGGGACTTGTTAAAATAAAGGGATGCCACAAAAAGTTGGTGAACCTCTTTGCTATCAACAGGACTACCAACTATCTCATAAGTCAATGTCATCCAAATGTTAAATATGCTAAAAAAAGAAGTTTATATTTAAAAAAGAATATAACGTCCAATGATATATCTTTGTTACCATATAATATAATGTTAACACTATCTATGACAAATAAATAAATTAAGACTTAATTATTTAAAAAAAAAAAAAGATAACAAAAATTTGTGAACAAAAATTATATATATGATAACGTGCATTTTAGAGCAAAAGTTTCTTTCATTATGAAAATTTTATCTTGCCAACTTTAGATGAACAAGTTCAAATTTTCAATAGATTTGAAAGTAATGTTTTAATCTTTGGTACATTTAAGAACTCAAATATTGTCTAACTTTGATATATATTTTTAGTTTTTAGTTTTTTTTAAATATCGATAATTTGTAAAGAAAACATATGATTGTGGCGATATATGATAGAATTTATTGCACATGTTTTAATCTGCATTAACTAAAGTAATTTTCTAAAAGCGTGTTGCGTATCATATAAATATGAATGGTAGGTAATTTTTTTTTTTTACGGCGACGTTCCTACATACTACGTATGTTGTCTTACAGAGCCACCAGACAGAGGTAAGATGCGGCCACATCATATGCATGGGAACCCCCTGAAATGGGTAAACCCGAGATTAAGCTCAAAATTATTTCTCTCACCTTGATGTCATTTAAATCGCCTCTGGCAGGGCTTGAACCATAATG
Organism: Mikania micrantha; assembly: GCA_009363875.1. Taxonomy (NCBI): domain Eukaryota; kingdom Viridiplantae; phylum Streptophyta; class Magnoliopsida; order Asterales; family Asteraceae; genus Mikania; species Mikania micrantha. The sequence goes on along the minus strand of CM018682.1, from coordinate 17,692,791 downwards.
AATTATTCTTATGTCAGATTAGTTAAGGAAAGGACATTTAATGTAATTATTCCAGTAGACTGAATTCACAGGACAAATGACAAGTAATTATTCTTATGTCTAAGTGTTTAACTAGATGCACCATAATGAATTAGTGACTACGTGATTTCATGAGCTTCAATCACTGTAGTCAGATTAGTTAAGGAAAGGACATTTAATGTAATTATAATTATTACTTTATTTTTTTCATGAACCATGCCTAATGTTAATATGTATTTGTGATAACCAATGCCTGAGGTATTAACTACTATATTGTTAGCCAACGTGGGACTAGCCCACTTGGTAGAGGCTTTGCCTCTTAAAATGGGAGGTCATGGGTTCTAACCCATGCAATGGTGTAATTATTGTGGAGTAGTTTAGGAGGAGATAATATTTGCCGTTCAAAAAAAAAAAAAAAAAAAAAGACTACTATATTGTTACATGTTGACTTTTACAATGGTCAATGTTGTAATTACACGTCACACATTAACATTATCAACCTCGTTATTCATCAGTTTTGATTTATGCAACTAGTTTATGTCAGTAACTCGATCAACAATCGGTTTTACTATTTTAATCAACATGAATTCGATGCCAACCACATACTACATGTGGCTACAACTATTGTTTTTTGACCAACAACTTTCATGAACCATAAGTTAGCAAGATGCTAGGCACTGAGTACACCAAGAATAATCACCAACTACAACAAAGAAATGGAAAAAATAGAAACAAATTAAATACACAGTCTACACCAAACATCCCAAGACAAATTTCCCCATTTAACATGATATTTCACCCCCAGAAATCTAAGATCTTTGATATCCTCTAATAGTCTTGGAATTGAACACCTTTCGCCATTGAACATCACATCATTCCTAGTCTTCCACATGCACCATAAGACCATTCGTAATGCATCCCCCGCTAGCCGGGTGGGGTGGCTTCTTTCGGCGGCACCCAGAGTGCACATCGCCCCTCTACCCTGGCGGGGTTGATTTTCGGACCACAGTGGCCCCCACTCCTCGTTCTTCCTCCTCTCACACCCAGGGGCGGATTTAATAAGGTGAGACCGATGTCCCCGGACAGCATCGATTTTTCAGAGTATATGGACATTTATGAACGGTTTTTTCAAGTGACAACAATGGTTTTTGGACTAGTGAGATCAATGGTTGCAACGGCTAGTGTTGAAAGAATTTTTTCTTCAATGAAGCATGTGAAAACGGAATTGCGTAAGAGGATGATAGATGGGTAGTTGAATGATTCTTGCATTTGTTATGTTGAAAAAGAGTTATTCCAACAAGTTTTCGATCGAAGATGTAATGCAACATTTTCAAAAGATGAAAACTTGTAGGGAACAACTATAAGTATATTCTTTTTAATTTGTAAAAACTATCGAATTTATAATATGTGTTTTTTAATTTTATTCATGATTTTGAGTTGATCGGTTTTTATTATGTGATGAGCATTACCTGACCCGAACTGTAGAACCGAGTCGAAAAATTTTAAGTCCGATACTATAAAATTAGAGCATACAATTACAGTGACATCATCAAAAAAAAATCCTGAATCCGCCACTGCTCACACCCTACTATCTCCTCTCTCACAATGGAGAAGGTTTTTCCAGTAGAGTGATCACTGTACGGGTTTTTAAGGTTTTCAGTTGGCTGATAACATGTCAGAAAATTTCGATAGGGTGGGATTTCAGTATGGTGGGTATTGATGATGGTCTAAGGATGTCAATATTATTGCTTTGATAACCTCCTTTTTGCTACGACAACTTATTTACCCTATGCAAAATAGGGTGGTAAACATGAACTAAAACTCCATATTTTGTCAGGACTTCAACACTAATCAAATTATGTACTTTTTTTTTTGCATAAAAATGTACAAGGTCAAATATGTTTTTATATTATATATACTTGTGAGTATTAATATCTCATTTTTTTTATTATCGTCTATATATAATTAATTAAAAATCATCATTTTCTAAATTTATCTTTCATTTACTAAAATCTCTCACGTCTCATTTCTTGTACATATAAAGAATAATATTTAGTTCCTGAATATAAATAACTCATTTAGCTTATCTTTAAAATTTAAAGAGTATTTAGAAATAAAAAAAAGAAATAGAGCGATGGATTTAAGATTTTTTACAAATTTTAGAATAGAGATAGAAATAAAAAAAATGAGATGAGATACTCTTAGACCCGTATATATTTTGTGTAATCATTCACGTTACAGGAAGAAAATTAAAATATTTCTAAGTGATTTTAAATTTTTCACGCCAATAGAATATATACTTAAAAAAAGTCTCTAACTTGAAATAAACCTTTTGTACCATATGGCATTTTGCTCAATGCTTTAAAAGCATTTCTTTTCACTTGTATCAGATTCCGCTGAGAAATAGTTTAACTAGTTATATAGAGTTGTGTTAGCTCAAAAGTAAAATAAAAGTACATTGTTTCATAATAAAATAATCCAGAACTTAATCCATAATAAGAAAAATTAACCCAAACAATAATTCAAAATATTACATTGGGCTAAGGAAAAACTTACTGATAGGATAATAATTGATGGAAAGTTTACTTTAAACAATAATTTTTTGCATTGAGCTCAAATTGGTATGCATGTACTAACCGGGAATACCGATATTATCACCAGCATGATCTCTACATTCTTACCCTAAATTACCGACTTAATTCGTACCGAAGTGGAGAGTGACATATGGTTTAACTGGTAATACTGGTCGGTATGAACCGGTATTTAAATCACTGGTTTTGCACAATAGATAGAGAATGTACAAAAAGTTGATTAAAATAAATTTTAGGATCACAAATAGAAAGGAGTGACTCCTGGTGTCTGAAAAACTGGACCCGTGTGAAATACATTATTTTGTTACAACAAAATTGTTCTTGTTTTGTTTATTGAGTTATGTTTATCTTAATTAGCATTGATTTAACATTTTTATATATACGAGTCTCATTTTTAGTATAAAGATGGTCCTGAATAACGACATTCAAAAAAACAAAAATCTTAGATTGATTTTGTCATATTTTCACAAGCTTGGAGTCTAATGCTAAGTTCTCAAATTTTATAAACGAAAGAAAAAAGAGAGAGAATCAAAAAACAAAAATAATAGTTATTTTATTTTTATTTTTATTTTTTTACTTTTTTCAATTTTCCTTTTAAAAACAACTCGAAAGCACGGGGTAAGAGAGTGTACAAAGGGTACAATTTTTTTTTTCTTTTTATAACTGGCTAAGTGCATTTAAAATTTAAATACAATCCTGAATACTATTTATTTTTACCTATTTTTTCTTTTGAATGATATGGTCATATCTAGTCTAGATATGATAATATTTCAGTGCATTTTATATGGTTTTTTATAATGCGTGGAAAAATATTATTTACAACCTTACAGTACGAAAAATCAACCTATATGCCAAGTATATAGATTTACAAACATAGTGTCCCATGTAAGATTTGGGATAGTTTAAAGGATAGGTGGGCAAAAAACCCGGAACCGGAACCAACAACACGAACCAGAACCGGTTATACCTGAACCGGTGAGTACAGACGTTTTCGGGTTATCAGAGAAATCAGAATCAGAAAAACCAGAACGGGTTACGCCTTTAGTAGGAAAAACCCGGACCGAAACCGGCCAAAAACCGGTTATTGACTTTGAAGAATAGAGGTAATCCTTGAAAGTATAAAGATTTAATGAGAGTCAAGACACTCTTTGGAGATACAAACTCCTTTCTTATGGAGGTGGCACTCCACCGAGTGTCTGCTTTGAGTTTTTTCAATTGTCCTGGATGAGTTGATGAAGTCGATTTAGTAGGCCTATCATGCGGTGCACAAAGTCAAAGGACATGTTGGAACTAGAGGTGGGCAAAAAAAACGGACCCGGAACCGACAACCCAAACCGGAACCGGTCATACCCGAACCGGTGTGTACAAACGGGTCCGATTTTTCAAACAAATTAGAACCGGAATCGAAACCCGAACCGGTCAAAAACCAGTTGGAACCAGGTCTTGACTTTGTTGACCGGAACCGGTTCCAAAAAAACCCGATTTGCGCAGCTCTGGTTGGAACCATGGATGTAATATTTGAATAGTATATTTCAACGAAGCCCGTATAAAGTGACCCAAAAAGAGACTTGCAGAAAGATGGGTTGGACCATGTTTGAACCCATTTTCAACCTAGTAAATAAAAAGTATTTGGGCCAAAAATAGGTTTGATTTAGACCTTATATATTGACATCCCTAGAGCCATAGAGGTGGCCAAACCGGGTTCAAAATGGAACCGGAACCGGTTTGGAACTGGGTTCAAGTCACGGGGGGTTCGGTGGAACCGGTTACACCATTTCAGATCTAAAACCGGTGGAACCGGGTAGGGTCCGGAACCGGGTACACCTACCTGTTCCAACCGGTTCCTCTTTAAAATTTTTTTTTTTTAATTTAAAAAAAAATATCCGTACATAAGTAAAAAAATACTTAAGAACATAAATAAAAAGAAAATAATATTAAAAAAATTCATTATTATTTCTAATAATTTTACAATAAATTACATACATAACTTAAAAATAAAAATAACTTAAATACATTTATTTTTATTTCAATTATTTAGAAAAAGACATACATAAATAATAAAAAAATACTTGATTTAAGAACATAAATAAAATAATAATAATATTAAAAAAATTCATTATTATTTCTAATAATTTTACAATAAATTACATACATAACTTAAAAATAAAAATAACTTAAATACATTTATTTTTATTTCAATTATTTAAAAAAAGACATACATAAATAATAAAAAAATACTTGATTTAAGAACATAAATAAAATAATAATAATATTAAAAAAATTCATTATTATTTCTAATAATTTTACAATAAATTACATACATAACATAAAAATAAAAATAACTTAAATACATTTATTTCTCTTTTAATTATTTAAAAAAGGACATACATAAATAATAAAAAAAAATACTTAACGAAAACATAAAACCCTAGAAGACACGAACTAATAATTATTCATAAATGTTCTTGTAGCTAATGTATTTAGTTGTAAAGTCAACATTAAATATTTGGTACTTCTAGCCTCTAGGAACAAAAAACTATACCTGGTAATTTTGACTCATATTAAGATAAATGGGTAAATTTGATTAAACAATTATTTTATTTTGGATAGAGATATGTAACATTATGATATAAAACTAGTAGAGATGGATAACATATTAACATCATTCAGATCAAGATGGGTAAGTTAAAAACTACGTGAATATAATATATTCAAACGGGTAAGAATGATCAGTAATATATTTGATGAGGAAATTATTAAAATGAACTATTTGTTTCGCAACAACTCATTTTAACTTTAACTAAATTGATGTTTTCTCAAAAACGACGACTCATTTTGCGAGGCATAATGAAAACTATTTTGTTGACAAATAAAACTACGATAACAACGGCTGCAATTTGCATGCTATGAAAATTTGTACTACTTATGAAAAAACCAAAATAAGAAAAAATACCAACTTTACTGTACAAGTTAACCTGATTACAATATATAGAAAACAAATATTGTGATACCCTAACTAAATCTCATATTGTTTGCATATCTATCAAGAACTGAGATGAAACAACTTACAGATTCAATCGAATCTGTGATTGATACGAAGAAGCTTTAATAAGTACATACCCTAAAAATAAGAAACTATTACAACTCAATCTAATAACAAAAACTCGAAACCCTAAAACGACTCAATAAATCAGACTAGAACATCAATCTATTTTGGATCAGACTAACAAAAAAATAAACAATACCTTCACTGATTGATGAACAATACTCTTTAAAGAAGCATTTGTTCTTTTAAGAGCATGATCATACTCAAGATGTAAGAAATCAAAGAAGAAAATGATAGCAATCCTTACTTGCTTCTCGAATAGTCTTCCAAGATATTACATTTTGTCATCTTGAACTTCAAATAAATCCAGTCATTTATCATTTTATCCTCTTTAACAACCCAACAGCAGCCCAACAGATTACTTAAGCCCAACAACACATCATGTCACAATAAAGAATACACACATATAAAAATAAAAATTAAAGAATAAAATTGGTATTAATATTAATCATATTTAATTTAACAATATCTCCACATAAGAAACGTTTAACCTCTAACAACACGAAAACGTTTTTGAATGTATCAACTGTGACAGTTAAATTGATTTCTTACCTAGGACATCATCATAGTTTTTCATGATAGCATCAAACAAGACACCACCCTGGACCACTTGGCTTAAGATTTCGAACCCATTTGTCGCTAAAATGTTGTAGATTTTAAGGACCACCCTATTCTAAACCACGCGATACGTTTAGCTAAATTCGACAGATTTGAATGTGAGAACTCATGACCTATTTTTGCCTTTACACCTAATGTGCAATTGGCACTTTATGTTCAATGACACTTTATTGTGGCCACAGATATGCAGCATGAGGGGTGGCCTGGAAGCTTGGCACATTAGTTAAATATGTTTTAAAAAACGAGTATTGTGTGAGTTACATACTTGGCACATGCTCCTATACTTGGGGTGGCCTGGAAGCTTTGTGCGACAAATTAAAATGGGTAACTTACGATATTTGTTTAAAACTAGTCTTTTACTTGAAACAAAACTAGAATTTTACTTGACCACACATGACACATTGCGGTGTTTGCTTCGCATCAAACTGATAAAAACATGATTTTTGATATCAAAACACAGACAGAACTATCATTTCGTCTTAAAACACTGCAATGTACACTCTAATAAAAGTAAATGTCACGCTGGCTATGAAACCTAAAAACATAACTTGATCAAAATTGCAAATGCTAGGCTAACACAATACTAAAAAAGAGTAACCTAATATCAAAACATTAAAAAAACAAAAATGTTCACTCTACCGTAAAACCTTAAAACATTGAAATTAGATTTAAAAAGTTATATCATACGACATAAGAGTTGTAAAACTCTTAGTTTTGAGAGATTTTATCAAATTATTATTTTATTCGTGTAATATGTGTTATATAGTAGTATAGATATATGAACCGGAGCCTTAGTACAATTGTTACGTTGGAGACACTCAAATATGCAATTTCTTTTCATAGTTTTACTTGCAATTTATAATTACTTTGTTTCCTTTAATAATAATTTTAAAAAGTGAGAAAAATCGTAAGAGGACCACATTTGAGGTGAAGTTGGTAGAGACAACTAAAAAGCGTTAAGTGATGCACAATTATTTGTGTCACAAGGGGTGTGTGTGTGGTTTGTAGTATGTTCAATTTTGAATAGCAAATCTGACACTTCAACAGTAAGGGAGGAGTGGGTGGGTTTGAGGGCCCTTTCTGGCCGGGTGGGTTTAAATGGTGGTGTTTTTTCAGATTTCGGATATCTGCTTCGGTTTCACCATAGATTTGATTGTAACATTTCATATCAACAAACTTAAATCCAGGCTAATATTGCCCAAAATAAGATAAAATAGGTTGGTTTTATTGAACAATTATTATGTTCCGGGTTAAATAGGTAACAACATTATAACATAAAAGAGGTTAAAATGAGTATCACGTTAACACAACTCCTAACACCACCACCACTCTCTTTTATCTGATGTTGACTGAATCATGGTGGGGGTGGTGCTGGAATCAATGTGGAGGTGGTGTGGTGTTGGGCTAATCATAGTGGTGGTGGTGGTTTGGTGTTGAGGAATCACGGTAATGTGGTTGGCAGAATCGATGGTGTTGGTGTGATTGGTACGTGGAATCAGTGGTGGGTGGTGAAGATGAGAATATGTTTAGGTTTTTTTAAGTGTTTGGATATATTTTTTTTAATTACGCCCCTTTCGTGGTGCACGTATATAATGTATATATGTGTGGACCCTTAAAGGGCAAAAGTAAAAGTGCACTAATTTTAACGTTATTTTAGTTATTTACTTATTTGTGAAAATAACATTAAAATCATTGGGATTATCAATTTCAAACGATAACTTTGAGTCGGGGACTCTTTCGGAGCAACTTCTCTATCCTAATTGGGATATGGGTAAGGTTTGTATATATCATTCTCTCCAGACTCTACTGAAAAGTAGGAATATACTGGGTAAGGTTGTTGTTGTATATATATTTTTTAATTTATTAATTTTTTTTTTTGAACAGCAAATTTTTTCGACCTTTTGTCCACTATGGGACTAGAACCCTCAACCTATTTTAGGGAGGACACCTTAACCACACCTTGGAGTTTAATTTATTAATTAAGTTTCGTTTTCTAACACAAGGGCATTTGATATATTTTGAAAAATGTAATCCCTGAATTTAACATTCACTAGTCCAAGGAGTCAAGGACTATCAGCATTATATTTTTACAAACGGTTTAAATCAATTATGTAAGAGTAGAGGATTTTGAATATCCAAAAATTTATAATCCAAAAGAATTCGAATCATAAAACTTGTGTATAACCGTTCTAAAAATAAATAAATAATAAAAAACAAAATAAATAAATAATATTAACAACGTATAAAAGAAATTAACGTGTATGGAAAATTTAAATAAGAAGAAATTTTACCTAATAAGAGTAAGAACGAATATAGTTTATCATGTGTTATGCAAAAAAATAAAAATGAAAGATAATTTAATGTATAAAACCTTATTTTTGTATTAGATTTTTATATTTTTGTATTGAACTCTTTTTTTGTTTTTTTTATTTAATGAATTTTTGTTTTTGTACTGTATTTTTATTTTTTAATTCTTTGTACTGGATTTTGTTTTTGTTTTTGTTTTTCATACTGGATCTTTAATTTTATATTTTTATCATTTCACATGTCACATGCCAAATTCATATTCATTTGTACGCTTTTTAGATAAACTTTTCTTTCTTATTGATCCAACTCCTTAATGTTTATTTGCTTTGTTTATAAATTTGGAGGGTTTAGATGGCAAAAGAGATAACATCTCAACCGATAATAAATTGGGTGAGCTTTAATTTAAATAACTTATATAAGTATTATAATTATGAAAAAATAATAAATAATAAAGTAAGACACTATTTAAACTAAGCATGTAACCCCGAACACAACTACAAGTCTACAACTTACGTGTGTGACTTTTGGACATGAAACAAAGCAACTATTTGCCGGAGCATAATGCGTATATTCCCCCTTTTTTAAAAAGATTTTATGTCCCCCAAATTCAATAAACCTTTTGTCTTTTGACACTCGATATTATTGATTGTGACACTTCATCTTTGCAACACGTCTAATAATCAAATTTGAACATATTTTTAAATTTTTTGAAGGTCAAACGGTAAAGGTTAGTGCCAAACCAATAAGTTTCAAATAACTGGGATCAAAACTATAAGAGTAACTTATCGAAATGGTACTTGTGCTTTGTTAATATTTTAATTTTGGTTATTAGGTTTTTATTTATTACTTATATGATTCAAACTTTAAACAGTTGTAACATATAAAGTTCTTAAGTCATCAAATTACTTTCACATGCTTAACCAAATTACCTTACCTAATGACTGTATATGTTACAATTGTTTAAAATTCGGAACAATATGAGTAATTTATGAAACAAAGAGATCAAGAATGAAATACTAACAAATCATAACGAACATCTCAACAATTTACTCAAACTATAATTTTAATATACCACATAAACATCATGTAATTATAATTAATTTTTGGTATCTTATGAAGATTTGGTTCTTTAAATTTGAATTGTAAAAGAGAGGATGACAAGATAATCTAATAATTATGTTTAACATAATGAATTGATTATATTAAATTTTAATTGTTTTGGAGCCCACTATTTAGCATTAATTTTTCTAATTAGATAAATACAATAAATTAATTTTACAAGACATATATAAAAAATGCATTTTATTTTATTCATGAAAAATATATGGTTAGATTATTAATTGATGCATCATATCAGTATACAAATAATATTATTTTTTATATTGTTTATTGTTAAAAAAGATATGTATTATAAAAGTAACATGTACATTGGCGAAGGATAAAAGGGTTGGTCTGCAACCCCCTCTTTCTTCAGTCTTTAGTATAAACTTTTCAACGGAATTTTTTTTGGTTTTAATTATTGGTTTCGCGCTCTTTCGTTTCAAAAAAACATGTATTGTGATTCATGCAAATTTATGACGTTCTTTCAAGACAGTGAAACTCTACCACTAAATACGTGTCACATGTGTGATATGATTGATTTAACATGTGTATAATATATAAAGGGTCCTAATATTCATACATCACACCCTTCTTTTATACACCATGCTCAAATTAAATCAATCACATCACACTCACATAATTTTTACTTATATGTATTTTTTTAATATTAAAAAATACAAAATGTGTTGTTATCCACACACCGGTGTACCAATATCCATACCCTATATAAATCATATAAAAGGTGCATGACAGCATGAATATTAAAAAAGCAACATATAAACGTTAACCTCGAACCAATGGTCCAATATGGCAATAGCTGTCAGAATATTAGACGTGAGCGTCGCTATTTATTTTGATATCATTATCATATTATCTTTCCCTCCTAATTTACTATATTTTAAAAATGGTGGTGTTAAACTTACACCTTCTGCACCCGTAGTGGCAACTACGGGGCGTATTGGTACGGCTTGTACTATCTTGGTCAAACGCCCCAAAACTGCCGATTTTAAATTTTTTAACCCTATACGCCCCGTAGTGGTCACTACGTGGCGTATAGGTCTGACAAACTGACAGCAGAATGTCTGATCGTTTAAGGTTGTCAGTCTGTGGACAAAACGCCCCGAGGTGTTGAATTATAATTTTGGGGTGTGTAGATAACCCCTCCCTATAAAAATGGTTTTTACTCCCCCTACTTTTCACTCCACCATTTTTTTATCTTTTAAATACAAATAATTGATAAAAAAAGATATTATAACTTATATAAACATTTTTTTATTAAACTATATGTATTACACAAAATAATAAAAAAATATTCTTAAAACTAATACAAATAATGAATTATATCATTCCTCACTAGGATGTTTAAGAGTCCTCGCTTTCAAATTCTCAACCTTGTCATTTCTTAGCTTTGAAGGTGATTCGTGTTCATCGAAGAAATTTTTATATCTTTCCTGTCATCTTCCTTCACCATCAAACACATTTTCTCTTTTTCGATCTCTTCGTATGTATAAGGTGTTAAAAATTTCTAATTTATGCATATTTTCATCCAAACTTTCAACTGAAGAAAATTTTGAAACCCTTTTTGGGTTGTCAATCTCGGCAGATCGACCATCTTGTTTTTGTTGGTTCAGGCCCACACAAAACACACAAAACTCACGTAAATATGAAATTGGTGTTTCAAAACCTTGCTTCACTACTAATTAAGATAAAACATTAAATAGGAAATAAGAACATGAATAAACCTAGTTCTAAAAATAAGCAGGAACATGGGCAACACCCCATGATCTAACCCACTACTTCAATTACTAATAAACTCAATTTAAAAGAATAAAAATGGGCAGCAAAAATATCCACGTTCCATTGCCAGTAAATTGACCCTTGTATCCCTTGAACTGTTCTTCTTTTGACCCGCGAATTGTTGCCCGTTTGACATGTTGACCCATGACCCGTGAACAACTCGATTAACCCAACAGTTTTGACTTGTGCTTTATTGAAATCATTTGTCTTGAGATTGACAAAACATATATCCATCCCCATTGGCACTAACTTTTTTGGTGTCTTTGAAGACTATCATTTTGAACCCTTCAATTGTTGAACCATTTAGGGCATTATTGTCCATTTAGAGAATTCTCTAATGACATTCCAAGCTAAGACAAGAGTAAAGGACGTGTGTTGCTCCGAATAATATTTTTCAAACGAATATCAGTATCGCTCGTAGAATCATAGTAGTCATGTAACAAATTTCATATGGTTTACATACTATAAAAATGTAAAGATAATAAAGGTTTAAGGATGGGTTTGTATGTTATTTTGAAAAGTTATTGTGGCATAAAGTGAATTATTTGGTTTAAAAGTTAGTTTTTTTAAAGATTGTTCAATAATAAGTTATAAATTCTTTTATTTAGTTTAACCATTTATGGATTGAGGAACACATTGTTTCAAGTGTGGCTGGTGTGCCACCTCACACCATGCTATGAGGCGAGACAACCATACCACATAGTCTTAAGGGTTGAAGTCCAACTTTTCATGTTTCTTATTGTTCGTTTTTTTTTTAATTTCACAATAAGTTTTTTTTTTCAATTTTTTACCTTCCCTATCATAAGTTTTATGTTTCGCAACCCTAATTATTGACATAATAACAACATAATATCAATTAACAAAACTGGTAGGCACCGGTTGTGTGACTTGTGTCACCTATAAACCACACTAAAATTGTAGTGCCATATAGCCAAGAGGATGTTACTTTGTTAGCGACCTTCGACCTAAGGTCACTCATTAGTCATTCCCTACTTAATTACCTCATGTCATCTATTTATTATAATAAATCAATGTTTGTTTGGACACATGTAGCATTCTTAAAGCATCTCAACTTTGATTTCCCGCATCTCTCTCATATTAAATACACTCAATATTAAATAATAACATTAAATATTAAATATGATTTTTATACATTTTTTAAAATTAAGAAAAATATTTTTAATACACTAAAAATATAATAATATAAAAAACACATTTTAAAAAAGCAATTTATTATAAAATATACAGTTTTTAAAAACAATATTTTAAAACAAAATGTTTAAGGAAACATATATTGAAAAAAATAGTGTTTAAAAAATACTATGATTCTTTTTATTAATGATCAACCCGTGTAATACACGGGGTAATACCCTAGTTAATCATTATGGTATCATTTTTACCTTTTTTTAATCCCATTACCTCAATTAAGACGTATATTTATCTAATAAATAAAATGCAAAATACACATTTCAAGGACTAGATGCCACATCAACAGACGCTTTGCAACTTATCAAACCGAATCCAAATTTTTGTTGTACAATCCCCAATTTCTCAATCGGATGTTGATCGACGATGATGGTGATCAGATGACGAAGGCGATGAACCGATGATGATCGATGACAATAATAGCGATGAAGATTTAGATGGTATGCATGGTTACATCTTCTTCAAAAGCTCTCTTTCTAAAGTTAAAGAAACTTAATTGTGATAACTCCAAATTAAATCATCTCATTGCAGAACTCCTTTACTTTCTCCTACGCAACACCATACGTACAAAGTTTAATTATTTTCAATGTCTCCAACTTACACTTCCATATGTAAGAACTCACTAAGTAAATGATTTTTTTTTTGAGCTTGATTATTTATATACACAACTTTTTTATTTTAATATCTCACCAACACTATACGTTTCATATATACATATATGAAACACGATACGTTTCATATATACATATATGAGACATATAGCCCCCTCTCTTACACATATTGATTCGACAGTGATTGGTCTCGTATACGACTCTGATGGGGATACACATAAAACAGCCAAGACAAAAGGTAGAAAACGACAAGCAGGAGCCGCGGCTGGAAGTGAAGCACGGGCCGCAGCAACCTCAGCTGAGAATAAAAGCAGGAGCCGCGGCTAGAAGGAGAAGCACGGGCCGCAGCTGATGGAGAAGCAAGGATCACGGCTGAAGATATAAGCCAAGGCTGCGACTTAGGTTGAAGCAAGGGTTGCGACTGGACTTCTGAACAAACAGTGCCACGAACCAAAGGAACCAATCCGGATGAACCTCCAAACAAGCAAGCTGCGGCTGGACATCCAAAGTGGAACCAATCCCTTAGAACCGTGACTCACTAAGACCAAAAGAACCGACTGCTGAAAGCCATTATAAAACTAAGAACCCTCAGAACCCATAGTTTATTTGCAAACGGTCCAACGTGATAAAGTACATAAAGTGTTGCTTACCTCATGACCCAGAAGAAAAAGACAATAACAATGTCAGAGACAAATGTCAACTATAAAGACAAACATTTACACAAGAAAAGGGAAAGAAGCCAAAACAATCAGAACCGTACATGAACTGCATGTAACAAACTACCCAAAGAAGAATGTTGATGATCTAAGGTCTCAGATGGAACCCACTATAAATAACAAGCAACTAAACGAGGAGAGGCATCTCCAATCCAAGGACAACATTCTACTCTCAACACACTCTCATTCACATCATAGTCTAACTTGTGGTAGATCTTGCACTGCTCACGAGCTTTAACACACTTTGTGTTAAGTTTTGTAGCAACATTTGGCGCCATCCGTGGGACCTAGTCCCAAACAATCACACCACCATGAGCTTAGACGAAACCACTCCGGTTGAAAACCAAAGTCACACCACATTATCTCCGGGAGGCACGACGGTGATCCAGGGGAAGGAGAAGGGTTTGTTTAATGATAGCGATGAGAATGTCAGGAACCCCGGGATCACCCCGGAATTTCTGGCGCAAAATCGTAAACAGATCCTTCTCTTGTTGCAAAAAGAAGAGAAAGAACATCAATTAAAGGAGGTTCGAGCCCGGCTAGAATTCGAAGATGTCTTAGTTAAGGATGCGGATGAAGATGATGCCGAAATAGAAGTGAAGCAAGCCAAGGAAACAAGCCAACCCAAAATTCAAGGAGGTAGGAAAGAAAATCATGAAGACGGAGTGAAGAGCCGAATCGCTAAAAAGTTGGAATTTGAAGACGACTACAGCAAACCCTACCGTCCCTCGACGGCACGTGCAAAATCCAAATTTGTTGCTAGGATAGCCGAGTTTACCTTCCCGCCAAAGCTGAAAATGCCAACTAATGTAGGAAAGTATGACGGGATGGGAGACCCGGATGATCACCTGGCCATATTCATAGGTGCAGCTGAAGTTGAACAATGGTATATACCTGTCTGGTGCCACATGTTCATCCAGACACTCACAGGCGCAGCAAGAGTCTGGTTTGATGGTCTCCCAGTGGGGGAGATACGTAACTTCGAAGAACTAGAGGAGAAGTTCCTAAGATACTTCAGCCAGCAGCGAAAATCGATGAAGGACCCGACAGAGCTGCATAACATCAAGCGAAGGGATGGCGAGTCTCTGGATGATTTCATCACACGCTTTTCCAAAGAGAGCATGCAGGTCAGAGGGGCAGGTGAAACCCTGAGAATTTCTGCGTTTATCCACGGCGTAAAAAACGATCAGCTAGTAGAAAGATTCCACGAAAACCTTCCAAAGACAGTTGATGAGATGCTGGAACGAGCCAAGGCATTCGTACGAGGGAAGAAGGCCTGCGAACTGCTGAGGGGCTGCACTCCCAAGAAACAAGCACCATCAGTATGGAACCCGTCAAAGGGACAGGAGGAAAAAAGATGGGAGAGACCTCGCTTCCAGCCGAGGGGTGATGCCCTTCAGCCAGGCTTCGGCATTCCTCGAAAGTCTGTCACCGAGTCAGAGGTAAAACTTCCGCCCTTGATAAAAACCCCTAGTGAGATTCTGGCGACAGAGAATGTCAAGTTCGTTAAACCCACCCCCTTGAGGCCAGGACCACGTCGGAACATGGAACAATTTTGCGAGTTCCACAAAGAAAGTGGTCATACCACAGATGATTGTTTCTCTTTGAGGAGACAGATAGAGTCGGCTATCAAAACGGGGAAGCTCGCTCATCTTTTAAGTGAGTTGCAGAAGACCCCACATGCCGGAGAAAAGAGAAAAGAGATATTCACGCTACACCAACTACGACCCACCGTTGCTTTGAAAAGGCCTCGCGACACAGCTGGTGTCAAACGAAACTCAGACCACCTTCAGCCCTGGATGGAGCAAGATATATCCTTCCTGCCCATACGAGGAGGGAACTTTGCCAGCAACCCGCTTACAATTTCCGCCATCATCGCTGGACATAACGTACACCAAGTGTATGTTGACACGGGAAGTGCGTTAGAGATAATGTATGAACATTGCTTCCTACAGCTTGATGAGGTAATCCAAAGATCCCTTATTAGAAGTACACATGTGCTAACAGGATTCGCAGGTGAAGTAGTGCATCCTATCGGGCAGATCCAGCTTCCAGTGGTAGTTGGAAACGAAACAGGTCAAAGGGAAGTCACTATGACTTTCCTTGTCATTAGAGCACAATCTCCATACGACGTCATCTTAGGGAGGCCCGGCTTGTGCTTACTTGGAGCCATAGCCTCAACCATCCACTCCGCAATCAAATTCCCCACACCACGCGGAGTAGTGACTTTAAAGTCAAACAGAAGAGGGGGAAGAATGGATCGTACAAGTCGCCCAACAAGCATTCTATGGACATTGAACCGGGCGTAGCTTCGTAAATGTTATATGTAATCATGTGAAACGAATGACTTGTAATCAAATTTTGAACAAGAAGGTGCATTCGAGCACCAAATGATTACACGTCCACATAAGTCGTAGCTCATCTTATATACATTACTCAAACAAAAATAAACAAGAGGGCACCATAACCTCCTGTCTCGATTAGGTGAGACAATAAACTTGTCCACTGGCCAAGACCGGAAGACACCAATAAGCATGCTCCTTTGGCCACGGCCAGATGAGGCCACCAACTATCACCCAGCCATGACTAGGCTGAGTCAAACAATCCGGCCACGATCGGATCATTAACGGTTAAATACCGAGACACAATCTCCCAGCCGCGACTGGGCAGAAAGCAAACATCCGGCCACGATCGGATCATTAACGGTTAAATGCCGAAAGAATCACCCAGCCGCGACTGGGCTGAAAGCAAACATCCGGCCACGATCGGATCATTAACGGTTAAATACCGAGACACAATCTCCCAGCCGCGACTGGGCAGAAAGCAAACATCCGGCCACGATCGGATCATTAACGGTTAAATGCCGAAAGAATCACCCAGCCGCGACTGGGCTGAAAGCAAACATCCGGCCACGATCGGATCATTAACGGTTAAATACCGAGACACAATCTCCCAGCCGCGACTGGGCAGAAAGCAAACATCCGGCCACGATCGGATCATTAACGGTTAAATGCCGAAAGAATCACCCAGCCGCGACTGGGCTGAAAGCAAACATCCGGCCACGATCGGATCATTAACGGTTAAATACCGAGACACAATCTCCCAGCCGCGACTGGGCAGAAAGCAAACATCCGGCCACGATCGGATCATTAACGGTTAAATGCCGAAAGAATCACCCAGCCGCGACTGGGCTGAAAGCAAACATCCGGCCACGATCGGATCATTAACGGTTAAATGCCGAAAGAATCACCCAGCCGCGACTGGGCTGAAAGCAAACATCCGGCCACGATCGGATCATTAACGGTTAAATACCGAGACACAATCTCCCAGCCGCGACTGGGCAGAAAGCAAACATCCGGCCACGATCGGATCATTAACGGTTAAATGCCGAAAGAATCACCCAGCCGCGACTGGGCTGAAAGCAAACATCCGGCCACGATCGGATCATTAACGGTTAAATACCGAGACACAATCTCCCAGCCGCGACTGGGCAGAAAGCAAACATCCGGCCACGATCGGATCATTAACGGTTAAATAATCACCCAGATGTGACTGGGCTGAAATCAAACATCTAGTCGCGTCCGGATCGTTAATGGTTAAATACCGAGAAACAATCACCCAACCACAATCGGATCATTAACTTGTTACATCCCTTAATACAAAAAACAAAATAAATAAATAAATAATAATAATAATAATAATAATAATAATAATAATAATAATAATAATAATAATAATAAACGCAACAGAAACAGCCGCAACAATAGTTTGTTTAATTGAGAAAATCACAAAAAAAAGTTTACATTAAAATATTGAAATATAACTTTCTCATCCAAGGTCACCTTTGCCATCCAAATAACGCAACAATATCAGCCGCGGCTACCCACGGCGCATCTTAAATCAAGCCGCAACTAGCGTAAGAAGCCGCGTCCCCTTCTTCTGGTTGCTATCAGCCACGACAATAAGGATAGAAGCTGCGGCTGCCCTCTTTTTAGTTGGTAACCTAAACCAGGGTACTAAAGATACAAAATCAGAACAACCACGACACACTTAATACAAATGCGCAATATACAGCAAAGGAAGTCGCGGCTCAACAAGAGAAACCAGAACAGGTATCATCTTAGACTCCAGTCGGCTCGTCTTGTTGAAGACATAGAAACAAGACGTATGTTAGACGAAATATTAAGCGATGTATCGTCATGGTTTGTCTGGTGATTTTGAGACGGTTGTTGGTCTTGATTCATTTTGTAGACGGATACTGAAACTGAAATTGAATATGGGATATGATTTTTATAAAAAACTATATATTCCCCATGGGAGCATCATGGAAAGGAAGCAGCAGCTTGGAAATTATTTTTGGTAGTTTCATTCGATTGGGTGGTCAGAAAAGAAAAAAAAAAAAACAAAAGAAAAAATGGGCATCTTGGAAATAACTATTGATGTGAGGAAAATGGGATTTATACCCCTGGTGCTGTATCTCCAGCCGCGGCTTGCAAACAAAAGGTAACCCCTTGGTTGGCCACATCTCACGGACATGAGAGGCCCCTTGCACGTGCAAGAATAACCCCTTGGAAATAACTATTAGAGCCTTGAACACGCCATTAAAGCAACGACAGGTGGACAATGGCCAAGTGGAAAGTAGCCCGAGCCGGGACATCAGCCGCGGATCAGTCAAGCCTCGGCCGAAGGCGAACCGCAAGAATAAGCCGCGACTCGTAGAAGACCGAGCTTGAGATAGCGAATCTCATAAGGTGAAAACCAAAGAAAGGAAGCACAAAACGACAAAATAGGAGCCAACCTACTCATGACAAGCCCTCATCAACCGTCTACTCGAGCCGTCACAAGTTAAATAATCCGATGCTATGACAAATTCATACCACCGGACAAGGGGGGCTTGATGGGGATACACATAAAACAGCCAAGACAAAAGGTAGAAAACGACAAGCAGGAGCCGCGGCTGGAAGTGAAGCACGGGCCGCAGCAACCTCAGCTGAGAATAAAAGCAGGAGCCGCGGCTAGAAGGAGAAGCACGGGCCGCAGCTGATGGAGAAGCAAGGATCACGGCTGAAGATATAAGCCAAGGCTGCGACTTAGGTTGAAGCAAGGGTTGCGACTGGACTTCTGAACAAACAGTGCCACGAACCAAAGGAACCAATCCGGATGAACCTCCAAACAAGCAAGCTGCGGCTGGACATCCAAAGTGGAACCAATCCCTTAGAACCGTGACTCACTAAGACCAAAAGAACCGACTGCTGAAAGCCATTATAAAACTAAGAACCCTCAGAACCCATAGTTTATTTGCAAACGGTCCAACGTGATAAAGTACATAAAGTGTTGCTTACCTCATGACCCAGAAGAAAAAGACAATAACAATGTCAGAGACAAATGTCAACTATAAAGACAAACATTTACACAAGAAAAGGGAAAGAAGCCAAAACAATCAGAACCGTACATGAACTGCATGTAACAAACTACCCAAAGAAGAATGTTGATGATCTAAGGTCTCAGATGGAACCCACTATAAATAACAAGCAACTAAACGAGGAGAGGCATCTCCAATCCAAGGACAACATTCTACTCTCAACACACTCTCATTCACATCATAGTCTAACTTGTGGTAGATCTTGCACTGCTCACGAGCTTTAACACACTTTGTGTTAAGTTTTGTAGCAACAGACTCATATAGACCTATACACCTCGTATAAGCATGTATGAGACGTATACAAGTTCAATCATATAGCCTTATGGGTACGATTTCTTTGGTTCTAGTAGTTTTCGCCCATTAAAGGTTGACAATAAGTAGAAAACAAAAGGAGAAAATTCCCAAATTGTCCCATTTGACTTAAACTTTTCCTAAAATGTGCTATTTGACTTTTCAATCCCTCAAAATGTCAACATTTTTTATGGACGCTGCCGCCCATATATATACGGGCGCCGCCCATAAAATAAACCAATCAAAATAAGCTCGAACCTAGTTTATGAGCGTCCCTACCTAGTTTATGGGATTTCCGCCCGTGACGTTTATGGGCGTCCCGCCCACACATGTTATACTTTATGGGCGTCCCGCCCGTGAGGTTTCCACTCGTGACAAAAAATTCAATTTTATGGACGTGGTTCAGGTTTTATGGGTGCCGGCGCCTATAGTGGATACATGGCTTATTTAATTGGTTTATTTTATGGGCAGCGCCCGTATATACATGGGCGGCAGCGCCCGTAAATGATGTAAACATTTTGAGGAAAGTTTTGGTCAAAATAGGCATTTTGGGGATTCACTCAAACAAAAATGATTTATGGTGGAGTACCATGGTCAAAGACATGCTTCAGGTCTCATAGACAGTACCTCATTGATCAATCAAATGTTGTACTATATGCAGATCAAGTTGTACTCAAGCCAATAAATTCACACACTAAATGAAAAGAGACAAACCTTGGTCGTTTTGAGTACTTCCAGAAGCTGATTCTTATACTCAACAGAATTGAAAAAGTCAACTTGATCTATAACATGAAGTATTGTAGCTGTAGCCAACACCGATGGCTGATAACCCACAAATCTTGAATCTTGAATCCCAACAAAACAAAACCAACGAAACATTGAAACATCATAATTGGAATGAATGATCGTAATTAATGAAAAAGATTGACTTTTGGTCAAAATTAGTAAAAAAAATTACCAGAAACCAATAAGAGAATGAGATCTTCACATTTCTTGATAAAGTCCCAGTGAAGATGAGTGTTTAGTCCAAGCCTTCTTACAATATGATCAAGAAACGAGATCGGTGTAACCAAATTCATCTTCCATTCCAAGGTTGACATCACCAGAAGCTCCATTTTCTGTATGATTTTGGGCTCAAACAAGTAGTTTGTGTCTTCCACCTGCAACAATAACAAAAAAAACCCTGATTTCACTAAAACAAGAAGCTATATATCAAGTGGGTAATGATGATAACTCCAATGTACGATGACAATAGAACACAGTACAACCCATCAATGCAGTTCTTGTTGTAACACTTGAGTAACAAATCAATACTTCAAAAGCATACCAGCTTGTTTATCAAAAGTTTATGATGATATGACTGATTAAAGGTACAAGCTTTTATGCATGGGATACATACTTGAAGATCTAGGAGTGATGGGACTCGAGTCTCTTTGAGTTTAGCAGCAAGTGAGAGAGAAGTGACAGCAAGAAGTTGAATCATCCATGGCTTATCTTTTTGAAAAGGAACACTTGCAAGAAATCTGTCAAGATAATAAATTGCGAGAATTGCTGTGAGATGAGTGAATCTAAAGTGGGATTTGACATTAAGGATCCAATCCACAGCTTGTTTGCGAGATGTGTGGTTAAATGTCAATGTAGAATGGAGAGTTTGTAATTGCTCTTTCGTGAAGAAAGAGACGAGTTCTTCATCTTCCCAGAAGAAATCTTGGTGGTTTAGAGTTGGAAGAAGAAGATGAGACGATTCTTCAAATGCATGATGATGTTGATGATGATGATGATGTTGATGGTCATCGTTATGATTATGGTCATGACACCATGGATGATCTTGCTCGTCACAGCAGAAGAATGGTTCCATGAAAGATGCAGATGAAGATGAAGAAGTGGCCATGGGTTGATTAGACAGATGACAAAGACTATAAAGTGATGGTTGTTTTCAAGCAATTATCCATTCGTTCTTCCCAGCTCTTGTTTGTCTCTCTAGCTTTTGTATATATCTAAGAAGATGGAAAGACAATTTCTAAAACAGAAAACAAAACAAAACGAAGAACTACATGTAAACTTACACATTTTCCTAATGTATAATTTTTCAATTGATAATATATAATATTTTTAAAACTATTAAATATGTAATTTTACAAACATGACGATATATATATATATATAAAATACTTTCCTTTCTTAATTGTGATCAAAATGTAGATTTAAAAGTAACATAACACCAATCAGACATTGCCTCAATGGTACCCCAAGATTCTTCCAAATGGAAGGTCTTGGGTTCAAATCCCTCCCGCAGCGAAAAAGGGGTCTGAGAGGGGTCAGGAGGTTTTCCTAGTGGTGTTTCCTCCTGGGGTGGTTATGGTGGCTCATGGGAGGTCCAGGTAACTAGACCTTGGTGACATGACCTGGAAACAGTGGGTTTACACGATTTAGACCTTCGCCGTTCAAAATAAAAAGTAACATAACACTTTATGAAGGGCGACTTTACGAAGAACAAGGAATGATTTAGCTTTTATTTCATCACAGCCTACTTAGCAAAAAAGTTATCATTGGCATCGGAGTAATGGGAGTAATGGCTTTCCAAATGAAGGGTTATGTGTTCAAATCCATCTTAAGGTGAAATAGAGGTTCTTGAGGCTTGAGACGTCAGGGGTTTTTCAGTGTGGTTTTCTCCTGGGTGGTGGTGGGGTCTTAACGGAGGTCATAGTAACTAGACCTTGGTGACATGACTTGAAAATCAGTGGTTCACACGTTGAGATCAAATGTCGTTCAAAATAAATAAATGAATAAATGTTTTCTATATGTAAAGGCTTTTTCTTCCTTTTTTTACAGGTGTTTTGTACCATAGTTCCTAACAACTTGTTAGGTTGTTTTTATAAAATTGTTTGCAAATAAACACACAATCTTACCCAGCATATTCTCATTTTTCTGTATGATCTGGGAGAGAATGATGGACATAAACTTTACTCTTATTCCAATTGAGATAGTGAAGCTGCTCCGAATATCATTAGTGATTACATAACAATATGTTTATATCTTACTGAGTTATGCTGTCATGATGCAATTTCTTAAAGTCAAAATATAAATCCAAACTTGTTATACAAGCCAGGCCTTTTAACAAAAGAACCAACAAACATAACATTCATGTAAGTTAAACTATTCTAAGGTGGTTATCTATACTTTTTAGTTTTTACTTGAAAAAAACATGCTTAAAATAATCAACTATAACACATATATCATTTTATAACTTAAAATATTAATTTATACATAGTTACAATCATACTTTATATCAAAAAAATCATTTTATAATTTTCTAAATTTTATTTTTGATTATTTATTATCTTTTATTCAACTTATATATCACACGGGATACTAACATAGTAAATATACACACACTGACACACATACATGAAATATAAATTGAAAACTCACTTTAGTTGAAACTAAATGGAAATAATCAGGCTTTCTACGTAAGCATAATTAGCCAAAACGATTCGATCTTGGCGGTATGGGTCATGTTTTTATACAAGATCGTAGATGTTCTGAAAGTTTGGTAAAAGTAAACTGAACTGTCAAACACGGTCTTCAAACAAATCATAAACCGAACCTTATGGAAGTTGGTTTAGTTGGTTCGATCGGTTTCTAACAGTTGTTAAGCTTTCCTTGCTTACACTTGAAAGTTGGAGGTCAAACAAATTGCTATCATTTAACTTTCCAGTGATATACTTATAGATTAACCTTAGAAATCAATTATTTATATAGTTAGTTTAATTGCACTGATCTGATTAGAGAACTAAATATATTGTTTTTTAGTTATATGAAAGAACAATGTGAAACATTAATGACAGCTGATTTTTATTCAACAATAAAACCAATGAAAGAATCATACATGACATTTTTACAAACCAATACATGAAACTTAACAGCAAGCATAAACTACTACCGGCCAAATACAATACTTACAGCATTTCTCCATCAAGGAAACATCATTCTAACATCCAAATATCACTAAAGAGAATTCTTTGTCACAATCAACAATTCTTAATATTCTACACTTGAAAACGAAATATAGCAGATTACACATATTGTTTAATTGCATATGAGTTTAATGTCTCTCAATGCGTTGGAGGATATGGTCCTGGGTATGGAGCACCTGATCATAGAAAACCATAAAAATAAATTGCATATTCAAGATTGCAAAACGAGTATAACAGGCAACAATTAATACCGCTACATGTAATTGGTTTGTTGTCGCATCTAAGGCTAAATGTTTTACATGAGTGACTTTGAAAGGGACTATGCCTACGCTCACGGAACACCGCGCCATGTTTATGTGAGGGAGCATTCTATGTCAGCCACCACAGACCAATCTCATGATGACACCTCACCAGAATTTATTATTTTTTTTTATTATAAGAATTAATCCAGGGCTTGTTTTGATTTGTTTTTTACTCGTTAAAACTTTTTTAAAAAAACTAAATCCTGTTAACTTTCTTTGCCTAAACATTCGTATATACGTTTTATAAAAAAACAGAGTTGTTCCTAGAAAAGATATTTGTGGTGCGGCTTTTCAATCGACATTTGTGACGATAAGTAAACGCAAACAATATTAGTATTTAATGTTTAGAAATAATTAAAAAAAATTGCTTACTTTTATTTTAAAAAAAGTGCATTCCCCCTACACACTCACTTGGGTATAAGATATGTTTTAGTGAGTGTGCGTGAGAAACTCCCCTCCTTAGGTGGCATCTATGTGTAGCACATTTTTTCATTATCCACTTGGGTATATCACATAGTCTAAGAAAAAGATCAACACGTGGATAATTTCAAAATTGGGTTGCCGGACATGTTTGCAGTCGTTGGCAAATAACACCTACGCATAAAATATAAAGCTACAGCGGCTCTATATTTTGACTTTGATCGGTTCAAAATTTCCGCAATCATAGGGTCGAAATTGTGGCAATTAGAAGGTTAGACAAGCAGATAAAGGCTTACCAGGAGGAGGATACTGAGATCCATACGGCTGTGGGGGATAAGCTGAATTAGGTGGATACGGCTGAGCATAAGGAGCCGCCTGAGGTGGGTATGGATATGGTGGATAACCACTTGTATTAGGTGGGTATGACGGGTAGGGAGATGGTGCAGGATAGCCTCCAGCTGGCGGGTATGGAGCAGCATAAGCCGACTGTGGATGAGACACTGATGAATGAGGTGGCGGTGCCGAATAGAGCATGGCCTGGGGTGCACCATGTGGTTGAGCTGCTGTACCATGACTGCTTGCTGGTTTCTGCACATTAATGACTTTGTTGAGATAATACAAACTAGTAATCATATTTGACACTAGCTATTTTTTTAAAATAGTTAAAACTTAAAACATTTAGAGCAAAAATCGCCTTGACTCAACCCAACCCGATTTGACCAGCAACTCAACATGGTACCAGATATCTTATCGAAGGGTAAAAATAATGCATTAATGAAACTTACATTGGCATTGGTATAATGTATAATCAACCGTACCTCTCCCGCATGCCTACATAAGAAAAATTGCAAATCAGTAAGACATCCTATAAAAACTTAAATTTATACATCACGTGTGTTGAACCCGGGCACCTATTATTTCAGTCTCTATTCCTGCAGGCTGTGTCTCTTTAATTTGGAAGTTAGCAAATATAATCCTAAGCTTAGTATAATATCAAATTGGGTTGGGGCTCTTTTGAGTACATCAACATTCTATGGCTAGCTGATGGGTCTATGGCAGTTTGAAAATGTTCCTTAATGAATCCTATAAATCCATTAGCATTCACAATTTATCTTATTGATCTTTGAGGTGATGAGCTGACAGAGAGACGAATTGGTTGCTTGGTTTGAAAAAGCACAACGTGCTATGAGGCGTAAGGTCTTGAAAGACGAGGCGCAAGGCGTGTGGTGCGAAGCTGTATGAACAACCAAAACCGCATCTCTCACCACTTTCGCATAGCAGCCTTTTTATCAAGTATACCGTTTATAATCTCTTCACCCTTTTAGTTGTTTTTACAAATCAGGCCCTAATTTGACAAAGTGCCAATCCCCTTGCGCCCTAGGTGTGCTTTTTTAAACCAAGATTGGTTGCATCCTCCCTGCAAACACATTCATCTTTAGTGTATACATTATGCTCAAGAAAGAGGCAGCAACCAACAGGATGGATCTCAAAGATTACTCATCATAAATTTTATTAGCCTTGGGGTGCAAACAATACATTTAAAGTCTTCATCACCATCATTAAGAGTGAAATCTCCTTGTTGTTTAATTACTCTACAACGATTTTAGAATGTTAAACCTTATAACATTTGAGTATCACACTCCAAGTATGCTAATCATTCATTGATAAAGATTAAGAATCATACAAGAAAATACAAACCTGCCAGATTTGCTCTGCAATGGCCAAGTGCTATCATCAAATCCTTGTGAAAGAGCCTTTGCCAATTGAACCCTAATACCACCATAATCATCTCATCAAAAACAGTCAAATGAGAAATAACAGGACAATAAACACTAAACAATAATGGCAAAAGAGTAATTACTTTCCACTGCCAATGAAGTCATCATGTTTGATGGTATTGCTATTCCAAACATTAACATTTAACTCTCTTAATCCTTCAATTAACGTGTACACAAATTTTTCTTGAAACGTAGGGTTCTTGCCTCCATCTATACAGTTTCAACATCTCAAATTAGAACACATATCTTCAAACATCAATGAACATATTCATAAATCTCATAAAAAAATAACCTGTGCAGGTACGAGTTCGTGATTTGTTACTGCCGTATTCAACACAAACATAGGGATCTTGCCTAGAAATCCACTCCGTATCTTTCAATTTATTACAGCTAACAACTGAAAGTGCAAAGAACTGAGATTAGATCTGATAAGTTACCAAACACACAGTTCTGTAGACGGAATAGATCTGAAATTAGAACTGAAATCGTGAATCATGTTCATCAAATAAGTCATATTCCCCTACGAAAACACATATCAATTGAACACGAAGTGAGATTAACGAATAGAAATCCGAATGTACCAGTGACTTCAAGAAGATTGCCATGGATGCCGTAAGTAGCCATTAAAGGATGATTGATTGAAGATCAAATTGCAGGATGATTTATATAGCCTGATTTTAGTTACTCGGATTTGTGCTTACCAGCGACAATTCACATGTGTTTCTGGTACGACTTGATTAAATGAAGCATGGTAGAACTTGCAGACATCTTAGCCGTCATCATAGACCCACGAACAAGCGTGTGTTGAATATATCATGTATGACGACTTGTTTTACACGATGATATGATAACTTTTAACTTTGATAAAATATGTGATTGTAAACTTTGTAACGAATGATACGAAACACGAACCATAGCTTTTTAGATGTACATTATGGCCTCATATTTAAGGTAATTTACTAAAAAAAAAAACAGAGATTGAACGTCGTGGGAATCGAACCCGTGATTTTTTACTCGAAACAAAGAAACATTACCAACTCAACAAAACAAGCTTTTTAGATCTAAAGATAGAATTAAAAATACCAAAAACATGAATTTTGTGTAAAAATTAAAAAAAAAATAGAAAAAAGGGCGGAGGCTACAACTACAAGAAACGAAAACCGTAACCTTTCATGA
Source organism: Mikania micrantha (assembly GCA_009363875.1). Lineage (NCBI taxonomy): Eukaryota > Viridiplantae > Streptophyta > Magnoliopsida > Asterales > Asteraceae > Mikania > Mikania micrantha. Next base: position 17,665,354 of record CM018682.1, on the reverse strand, counting down.
ATTTATGCCAACACGTCAGCACGAACATACAACTAAATATGTAATATATTAGTTTTTTTAAGTTAAAGGAATGAAAATGACAAATTTGAAATTTATAAACTAAAATTGAGTCAAAATAGTTAAATATATAAAAGAAATGTATATAGCAGTGTAACAAATCTAAAGGTGTATGTTTTTCTTATTACTTTGAGCCCCACATTAATGTAAATCGGCTAATGACGGCTAAGATGTCAGGCGAGTTCTTACATGTTGTGATGTAAAGACGACCAAATAAAAATAAATCAAATATATATATATATAGAGGATGGTTCGAATGTTAACCATTCCTTATTGCGATAACCAAATAACTACATCTTATTACTTTGGGCCCCACATTAATGTAAATCTAAAGGTGTATGTTTTTCTTATTTTTTTATTAATGTAAGTGGGTCTTACATTAATTAAAAAAGAAAAAAGTTACACCTTTAAATTTACTTTAGTGTGGGCCCAAAGTAATAAGATGTACTTATTCGGTTAACGCAATAAACATTTATTAACATTTGATCATCTCCCTATATATATATATAGGGAAGGGTTTTAATGCTAACCTTAGGATAGAGCAATAATTCATTAACCTTACCATATTTAATGATCAAATTACAAGATGCTTATCTAATGGTTGATATTAAACTATAATATAATAATGTAATTGATTTGAAAGAAAATGGAATAAGGGTATTAATGTAATTTGCTATATTAAATACTTTACCCCATCTTTTTTTATAAATCCATAACTTTTTTATATTATAATATTTTTTTATAAAAATTGCACCATTTTACTCGTCTTTTTTTTCTCTTTAATTCCGTTATAGTCTTGACTAGGTTTTTTTATTTTTTTTCAGATGTTCGTATTTACACCAATGTAACTAGTATAAAACTAGCAAATTATTTGTAACGAGTTATAACGAATTTGGGTTTACATTGTTGTATAATAAATATGGGTTAAGTTTAAGAGTGTAAACGAGCCAAGCCGATCATGAGCTCGTTAATTACGTTATATTCTTGACTAGGTTTTTTATTTTTTCCGGATGCTCGTTAATTACGTTATATTCTTGATTTTGTAACGAATTTTGGTTTTTAAAATACTAAAATGTATTTACAATCTTGTAAATATAATTTTTAAAGTATGAAAATGTATTTACAATCTTGTAGATATAAAGAATTTTGGTTTTTATCAACAAAATGTTATAATATTTTTTTAAAGTATTAAAACGTATTACAATCTAGTAGATATAACGAATTTTTGTTTTTATCAACAAAATGTTATATTATTTTTTTAAAGTATTAAAATGTATTTACAATCTTGTAGATATAACGAATTTTGGTTTTATCAACAAAATGTTATAGTATTTTTTTAAAGTATTAAAATATATTTACAATCTTGTAAATATAATTTTTTTAAAATTATTAAAACGTATTTACAATCTTGTATATATAACGAATTTTGGTTTTTATCAACAAAATGTTACATTATTTTTTTTAAGTATTAAAATGTCTTTACAATCTTGTAGATATAATTTTTTTAAAGTATTAAAACGTATTTACAATATAGTAAATATAACGAATTTTGGTTTTATCAACAAAATGTTATACTATTTTTTTAAACTATTAAAATGTATTTACAATCTTGTAAATACAATTTTTTTATAGTATTAAAATGTATTTACAATCTTGTAAATATAACGAATTTTTGAGCATCCGGAAAAAATGAAAAAACCTAAATATAACGTAATTAACTAGCTCAGGATCGGCTTGGCTCGTTTACACTCTTAAACGTAAACCCTATTTATTTTACAACAATGTAAACCCAAATTCGTTACAACTCGTTACATTGGTGTAAGTACGAACATCCGAAAAAAAATAAAAAAACCTAGTCAAGACTATAACAGAATTAAAGAGAAAAATAAGACGAGTAAAATGATGCAATTTTTATAAAAAAATATTATAGTATAAAAAAGTTATGGATGTATAAAAAAAGAGGGGATAAAGTATTTAATATAGCAAATTACTAATTTACCCTTATCAAATAATAAAAGAAAAAGCCATGTGTTTATTTATGATTGGGTAAAGAGAGTTAATGAGTTATTGCTCTAAGTGTGAGTTAGTATTTGATCTCAATCATATATATATATATATATATATGGTTTGAATCCTTTGAAAACCCGATCTTAAAGAGAAAACCCTTAAACCCTACGTGGACCGTTAGATCAAAGTTATTTTAGATTTTAATTAATTAATCAGAAAAAACATGTGGTCCACAATTAAAGGTGAATATTTTATTGGGTTTTAAAAGTAAATTTACTCTTTTACTCTTTTAGGGGTATAATTGACTTTTGTCTTTTTTTCTTCTCTCTCCTCTCTCCTATCTCATCTCTCCTCTCTCTCCACTCTCCTCTATATATATAATTTATATATTTAATTTTCCAGAATACTACACATGTGTAGTGTTTTATTTTTTGGTTAAAAGATTATTTTTTTAAATATTACAACTACAAAAATGTATAATTTTCATACAAAAAAAGTCATATTTTATTAAAAAACAAAAAATATGCGCATTATAGGTTTGCTTTACAAGGTGTACTTTATGCACTAAAAGTTGTACATTTTTTATACTACACATGTGTACTTTTTCAGATTTTATAGGTGTTGCTTGACAAGGTGTACTTTAAGCAGTAAAATTTGTACATTTTTAAAACTACACATGTGTAGTTTTCAGATATCATAGATGTTTGCTTGACGAAGTGTACTTTACGTAGTAAAACTTGTACATGTTTATTGCTACACATGTGTAGTTTTTCAGATCTTATAGTAGTGTTTAGATCAAGTGTATTGTTTGTTGTAAAATTTGTACATTTTTATTTTACACATGTGTAGTGTTTTATTTTATATAATGACTTTTTTAAAAACATGTAGTCCACATTTTTAATTTTTGTTTTTTAAAAAAAATAATGACTTTTTTTTGTATGAAAATATACATTTTTGTAGTTGTAATATTTTAAAAAATATTTTTTAACCAAAAAAATAAAACACTACACATGTGTAGTATTCTGAAAAATAAAAAATATAAATTATATATAGAGAGAGGAGAGAGGAGAGAGAAGAAAAAAAAAGAGAGAAGAAAGGAGAGAGGAGAGATAATCTGTTTAATTAATGAAGAGATAGGAGAGAGAATCTAGTTAATTAATTAAGAGAGAAGAGAGAGAATCTGGTTAATTAATGAAGAGAGAGGATAGTTAGTGAAAATACCATTATACCCTTTTTATTTTATTAATTGAAATATAAAATAAGTTTGATCTAAGGGTTGATATTGAGTTTAAGGGTTTTCTCTTTAAGATCGGGTTTTCATTTGATTCAAATCCTATATATATATATATATATGTGCAACTCACCATCCACTCCGAACTACCGAATCAAATTCGGGTCGCACAACAAGAAGCATTGAAAGCCGAAAACCTTACTCTCGAAGCCATGAGAGGGATGGACAAGCAGATGAAACAGAAAGACTTGACGGAGCTTACTACCTAATGGATCGTATTTGGATCCCACGTTTTGGAGACTTGAGGAAGGTAGTGATGGATGAAGCTCACAAGAGCCGATACTCAGTTCATCCAGGTTCTGACAAAATGTACCAATATCTAAAGGCAACTTATTGGTGGCCTAACATGAAGTCAGAAATCGCGACTTATGTGAGTAAGTGTCTGACTTGCTCAAAGGTCAAGGTAGAATACCAGAAGCCTTCGGGATTACTCCAACAACCGGAAATTCCAGTATGGAAATGAGAACAGATTTCCATGGATTTTATTACCAAGCTGCCAAAGACAGCAAGTGGTTGCGATACCATCTGGGTTATCGTGGACCGACTCACGAAATCGGCACACTTCTTACCGACTAAGGAAACTGACAAACTGGAGAAGTTAACCCGAGTCTACTTAAAGGAAATCGTATCCAGACACGGAGTCCCAATCTCTATTATATCTGACCGAGACAGCCGTTTCACGGCACATTTTTGGAAGTCCTTACACAAGGCACTCGGGACGAGGTTGGATATGAGCACAGCTTATCACCCACAAACCGATGGTCAAAGTGAAAGAACCATTCAAACACTCGAGGACATGCTTCGGGCATGTGTAATCGACTTTGGTAACAGCTGGGAGACTCACCTGCCTTTGGTAAAATTCTCGTATAATAACAGCTACCATACCAGCATTGGAGCTGCACCTTTTGAAGTGCTCTACGGACGTAAATGCAGATCACCACTCTGTTGGGCGGAAGTTGGTGAAAGCCAACTGACCGGACCCGAACTTGTGCACGAAACAACTGAAAAGATCGTGCAGATACGTAACAGAATGGCAGCAGCTCGAGACCGACAAAAGAGCTATGCTGACAAGAGGCGCAAACCTTTGGAATTCCAAGTGGGAGACCGAGTACTCCTTAAAGTCTCACCTTGGAAGGGATTGATTCGATTCGGGAAGCGGGGAAAGTTAAATCCTCGCTATATTGGACCTTTCGAGATCACTAAACGGATAGGCCCGGTGGCCTACGAACTACAGCTACCACAGGAATTGAGTAGCGTACACAACGTGTTTCACGTTTCAAATCTCAAGAAGTGTTTATCCGACGAAACTCTCGCAATTCCTCTAGAGGAAATTCAGATCGACGAACAACTACACTTCGTAGAGGAACCGGTGGAAATTATGGACCGGGAACTCAAGAAATTGAAGCATAGTAAGATACCCATTGTAAAAGTTCGATGGAACTCACGGCGAGGACCGGAATACACTTGGGAACGGGAGGATCAGATGAAAAAGAAATACCCTCACTTATTCTCCGACCAAACTGGCACGAGCAACACGAACTGAATTTCGGGACGAAATTCCTATTAACTGGGGGATGATGTGACACCTCGTAATTTCCAGGTCAGCAATTCTATTACTTTGATAATAATGTTTATTATTATATCTTACGTGGCACTAGAATAAATGCATTTAGTGTGACACGTGGCACAACAGTCTGAACATGCCGATAATTCATGGAATTATCGCACAACACTCGCACTTGTCTTGAATAACGAACGTTGGTGAACGGATCAAACTGTAGCACAAAACACAGCACTTAGGTTCGAGTAAACCTAATTTAGCTAGAACGAGACCTATGTGTTGAGAAACGATGATCGTATTCGAGAAATACGAAAGATTCGGTTCAAAACAATGAAATTGGGCCTATTGGGCTCAACCGAAACCCATCGCGGTACGCGATGGGCACCCAGTTGGGCCTTCGCGATACGCGAAGCCTGGGCGGGAGAATTTGAACTCTCCGAAAACCATCGCGGTACGCGACATCTGTCACACCCCAGGCCGGCGGGAACGGATCGGGTTTTCCCGTCTGGCGGAAGGTTCCCGGGGCGCGATATCTTTGAGTGATAATCAAATGATCAGATTGTTTACATAGCACATGATAAATAAATGAGAAATTTCTAACACATCCATGATATAGAATTACAAGATTAAATTACACCGTATCGTTCATAATTTAATCAAGTAAATCTACCAAAAAGAATCAATGTAACTATATCTTGTATATGTACAAGATATACAAAAGATGATTCATATCCTTGTTTCCCCAAAAGCATGCAACACAAAATAAAGCTAGGTCTTCTAAAAGTCCACTAGCTTAATCTTTGCATGTATATGTCTACACCTGTTCGTCACCTGAGAAACATGTATTTAAACAAAGTCAACACTAGGTTGGTGAGTTCATAAGTAAGTAAATTGTAAACCATTGACTGATCATTCACACATTCACAATGATATAATTGTTGCTTGTATACTTGTTTCACCTGTTCCACCCAATGGCCTCTCCTTAGTTATATGTACAAGTAGTATATCACCTAACTAAGTATGCTTATATATAGGGAATCACGAAAGGGTCAAGCCCAGACGCTATCCCACCACATACTCAACCAAGTTCCACACCACTTGCGATACAACTAAAGATATCCATTTCCCAACTATCCGAATTGTCCACTGTGTAATCATATGTAGAATAATAATATAGTAAGAGGGATTTAGTCATCAAACCGAAGTATTGATAAACCCTCGTCGAATTAAGGAATTTAGATTTCTCAAATCTGATCCTTGTATTATTCTATTACTTGTGAGGTTAACTTTTATGTTACACTTTTAATTTAATTAAAAGTATTAGTTAACTGTTCATCATAAGTCTCCAAATGTAGCGTATAGAATCCGAATGGAATCCATTTTAAATCCTCACGTAATCAGATTAAAATGCATTCCATTCTCTCCTATCCCGCCGTGTGATCCCAAAGTTTCCGTGTGGGATTGTCTCATGTGATTAACAAAGTCGAATAAGAACTTGTCTTATTACGTTATGATAATCGGGTGTAAATGACAAGAATCCCATGAAGTTACGTTATCATGATCGTCATTTACTGTAAATGATAAGAATCGTCATTTACTGAATCCATGCGTTCCCAAAGTATCCGTGTGGGAATGTTCTCGTGTGTTAACAAAGTCGAATAAGAACTCGTCTTATTACATTATGTTAAATATGTGTAAATGACAAGAATCCCATGAAGTTACGTTATCATGACCGTCATTTACTGTAAATGATAAGAATCCCATGAAGTTACGTTATCATGACCATCATTTACTGAATCCATGTATTCCCAAAGCATCCATGAGGGAATATTCTTGTTTTACATTTAAATGTATATTGTTTAAGTACTTGATTGTGTAGAAATAACTAAGTGTTATAAGTTAAATCTTATAACTAAGTTATTTTATTGTGTTGATGATTAAGAATCATCTTATCATAATCATATGAGTTTCCATGTTATCTCATAATCATACAAGCATGCATACAATGATAACGATAATAAACAATATAATATTATCAAATCAAAGTATAAATAACATGTTAAGCAAACTTTTAAATAAATAAAAGCAAACATGTTTCTCAGCCCCGAGAGTTAAAATCAGTAAAGATTTAAAGTAAAAGGGGCATATGAACTCACCTTGTAATTGTAGGGTTGACTTAGCTTAGAAAGAAATGAAGACACGCGCTCTTTGCTTGCACTTGTAGTTGTGATCACGTTCCTGTATTGATTTCATGTCGTATTTAACTTATAAATATAAATTGTAGGTTCTGTGCGCGTGTACGTGTTATCCTTAACTCAGTTGTCACCTCTTGGTCTCGATCCCCATTCGGCCCAATTAAATTCAAACGTACCTTATTGACACTAGTTAGTTTAATTTACAAGTGTAGTTTTGTAGATTATGATCAAGGGCTCGATCCCCATTGTTTCTCCTTGTCCTTACTCGATTCCTTTGTGGGAATTTAATTAACTTACTATTCTCAATTGTTTCAACACAACTGTTTAAAGCTTTCCTTTGAAATATAATGAAATTACGACTCCCCTTTCTATTAAATGACACCCTTAGTTATTTGATTCTCGAATTTAGGTTATCTCGAAACTCATTGGGCCGAATGTGAGTCGTGTGGGTCGAAATTCGCGTGGGCCTAAATTAAACATCATGGGCCAAATAATTTTTGGGCCATAAACGCTGGTGGGCTGCATCAAAATAATAGGCCGGTTATAATGGTTCGAGTAGGTATAGTGTTGGGCCGACTCAAATGAATTTGATCCAAGTGTTCACAAGTTGGGCCGGTTGGTCATGGTTGTTGGGTCGAAAAATGTCTGATTTGTATTAACCGAAACAGTATTCTGGGCCATAACAAACGGGCTGTTGGTGGGCTGAAGATTGTGGACTGTTGGGCCTGTTTATGTTGGTGTTACTGGGCCAGAAGCGAATTGGGCCAGAAAAATGTCTGGGCCTAACACAACTCTGTTGGCCGAACAAGATTCATACAGGAGATGGGGGTGGGCCGACCAAATTCTGTTGGGCCAAAACTGGTTGGATCTTGAACAATTAAGATGGGCCTTGGCTAATTCTTGGGCCGGTCATTGACTTTGCGTGGGACAACAGAAAAATAACGGCTGGGTGTAAGAGTGGTTCGACCAGAAAACTCAACAAGGGTTCGTTGGCAACAGGTTCTGGTTCGGTGTTGTGCTATGGTTCTGCTATTATAGAATGGTTCGGCAGTGGTGTAGTCACGAAGGTTCGTCTCCAATATCAGAGAAGGGTTCGGCTGGGTCTGAACATTTAAGGTTCGGACCTGATGGGATGCACAGGTTCGCGAAGGGTGTTGCAGAAAGGCTCGGCCACATGGTTCCTGTGCAAGGGTTCGTTCAAAGGGTTCAGCAAGGTTCGTGCACTCATGAGGGTTCGTGAGATCCATAAGGGTTCGTCTCGAGCTGATGGTTCGTGAGATGACAACATGGTTCTTCTGAAATGCCACGAACCTGTGTCACCCTCGTCATCCTCATCTGGTTCATTATGCCCCAACTGTTGTACCCCCGACCAGAGTGTTTCCAGTGAGTTTATCAACAGCATGGGTGGTTGTGGGGTGGAAGTTAGCCGATGGTGTGCGTGTGTGTGTGTACAGTAGGCTTAAATGGGTAGAAAACCCTATTTCCTATGATTTTCATGGCTTCATACCTTCGTTTTCAGTGGTGAAACCCTTAGATCGGCTGTACTTTCATGTAGATAACGTCAAGGGCTACGCGTGGGTTCGAAAATCACTCGAATCGGGCTTGAAATGAGTGAGATATGCTTGGTTGAAGGTGATGTGGTGGTGGTGGGTTTTCTAGCCGGAAAATGGAGAAGAGAGAGAGTGGAGATTGTGAAAATGAGAGTTTTCTCCACATTTGGAGTTTTTATACTCCGTGTGGTGTTCGGGTCCGTTTCGGTTGCTCGGTTCGCATTTTTGTCGCGTATCCGGAAAATTACGCGTAATTTACTATAAATAGATAAAAATGTTAATTTAATTAATTTGATGAGTTTCAAAATTGTAAAAATGTTTATTATTTTATTTAATTAATTAAAATTCGTTTCGCGTCGTAATTCGTTTTCGTTTCGTCGAATCGCGTCACCATCGCGCGTATTCGTTCGAATCGTCATTCGAACGAACACGACGATGGTTTTGCTTTCCGACTTTTGTTTTCTACTTTCCAGTCATCATTTCAGAACGTTAAACTCACAGATATGTTTGTGTGAATCGTCACCCACTCAAACACATTGTCAGTTCGTTATTCTGAAACGACACTGCAGTTTATGTTTAAATTGTGTTTCCTCACTGTCGGACTCAACTAAACATCCTGTTTTCATCTTGTTTTCACATTGAATTGTCGGCCATCTGATTCCTGTCATCTATGGACATCAGATCGCAACCGATTTGTTTCTGATAATTGTTTGAACACCGTTGTTTCTCATGTTTTGTTGTGTTAACTGTAATTAAGTTTTCACTTAATAAACACAACTAATGTTTCTAATGTACGTTGTACTTAATGTATTTAAGTTTACACGAAAATACGTACAACTGTTCTTGTATTTAGAATCCTGTTAATACAAAAACTGTTTACAAATACGTATGTACACATAGTTACTGTATGTAAGTACACATACCGTACGGACTTGCCGGGCGGTCAGGTACTAGTTGTCACAACGACCGATCATCCTTCACCATCGCGGTACGCGGCGTGTTTCGGGAACAGAATTATTATTTTAATCTCCGCGGTACGCGGATGTGCTTTTTAGGCAGCCTCCGCGGTACGCGACGACCCCAACACGCAAACATCTTTATAAAACCAATGAATCATTTCTGTTCATTTCTGCCGCAACCTCTCGACTGAAACCCTCACCCTCGACCATTTTCGCTCTGTTACAACGATTTCCAGCAGCAAGAAGCCAACTAGAGCCATTAGAAGGCCATCTTTGAAGACTCAAGGTGTTGTGGAGGCTCCAAGAACATCCTACTTGCTTGTTCTTGCTTTGAATCGGTTCCAGCAGCCTTAGCATTGTTCCAGAAGTTGCTCAGGCCTTATCTTGGGGATTTGAAGCCTTGTAAGGTAACTCTTGTGTTCAATCTAGCCTAAAATCACTCGTAGTCACACATGCAAACCATTTAGGCCACATGCATCACCATCATCCCTTTAACCACGAATTTTGGATGTTAATAATCTGTTATTGGAAGTGTATATCACTGATTTAATGATTTGATGATGATATATGATGATCTTATTTGAAAACCTTGGTGATTTATTGATTTTGTTAATAGATGATTACTTTTATCAACATGCATGTATGATCTAGCATGATTCACATGATATTTGGTATTGAAATGTTGTTAGATATAATATTGATGATGTCCAACATGATTTAGAATGTTGGATTATGTCAAGAGTGGTCATTTTGGATTTATTGCTAATCTTGGAAACTTTTTGACGCAAGTATGCAAACGGTTGATGAAAATGATAATGTATAGAGTCTAAGATGCTTGGTTAGCGATATCATGATGCTATTGAATGATTGATGTTATTGAAAGACTTGACTTTGTGTAATTTTCATAAGTTACTAAATATAGTAACTTTATTTTACTAAGTCTAAGAATTGTCACATGTTAGTGGTAACGATCATGATTAAGGGTTATTTGGAACTAGGATAATGATATTTAGATGATGTTGGTTGATAAACTTGATAAAATATGCTTATTTTAGCAACTTTCCATATTTGGAAACTTTTACGCGCAAACTATGCTAAAACCAACTATGTGCAACGATGTGCTATTTGATAACATGCTCATTTAGGATAAATATGCATGTTAGAACAATTGGAATGTGATTTAATGCATGACTTGCCTAATGTGGAAACTTTCCTAAAATAGGAACTTACCATAAATAGTAAGTTTCCTCATAGGAATGGTTTTGGTATCCGTACACTTCACACGACACTAAAACCGCACGATACACGAACACTTGATCTAAACCGTCACCAACGGGTCGTTAGGTCAAACACGATCGACACAGTCAAACACGGTCAACTCGACCCACATAACCACTTAGTGTTGTTGAACACTAACACGGTCCGGTGAGACCCGCACTTGTGAACACGAACTCATAGTACCTATGTGATATAGGTGACTACTAGCCGGCGAGCTACACTATCTCTTATTGAGCTAACGCATTACACGAACTCAGGTGAGTTTACAGCCCCACTTTTACTCTCTAACTGTTTTTACTCAACTTTGGGGTGAGAATATACTGCAACTGTTTTAGATATAAGACTGGCATGTTGTGAAACCGTTTCTTTTTTAGTGTAACTTTTATCGCATAAAGCCCTCACTTATCCTTACCGTTAGTTGTTACGAACGAGTCGTTATTACGTAACACTACTGGGTTTGACTAGCCCCACTCGGCAACAACTTTGACTGGAGGTCATAACGAGTGTAATAATCGATGTGAATTGCGAGTTCAGCGATGACTCGCGGAGGCAAACGGAAACAGTCTAGTTTCGGTAAGATGACATGACACACTCACGGATCGTAGATCCAACAACTAAACTTAAACATGCCCAGTATATATCTGTTTACTATTTGTGTTTGTCTAAACCTGTGAACTCACCAACTTTTTAGTTGACACTTTTCGCATGTATTCTCAGGTAACTGATGGAGCACACGCAAGGATACGCACAAGGACACTCTAGGGAGTCTGGCTTTCATATAGACTCGCGTCCTAGGCTTCTGTGTGCATTTGATGTGTTTTGAAAACAATTTAAACATTGTAGTGTCTGTTAAACAGTTTACTTTCTGTTGCAACTTACTTGTTTTATCAAACAATTTCCGCTGCTTATGTAATGATTATTCCGCTGCTTTGATTAAAAACTTGTCTTGAAACTGTGTGATTGTACAACTCATATAGAATCGTTCTATATGACCATGAGTTGTGATCCTGGCCACGTCACACCCACGTGGACTGACACCACGAGTGGGAATTTGGGGGTGTGACATACTCCTTGTACCAGCTTTCTTGAACGATTCCAGACGTCTCTCAGGCTCTCTAGCTGCTGTGAGGTCGCCAATCTATTTGGGTTTAGCTCAAGAAGGTAGTCTTAACAACCCATTTAGCCTAAAATCACTTATACACACACATGCAAGGGGAAATACCCACATGCACCACCATCACCACTTGAATCACGAAATTTTGAAGTTGTATCTATACTATTTGGTGTTATTACTACTGATTTGATGATTTAGTAATGATCTATGGTGATAATGATTGGATTTTATACCTATTTGTTGATTTTGTTATGAAATGGGTACTTTTAATAATATGCATGTACAATCTATGTAGATTCACATGATTATTGTTGGTAATATGATGTTAATTATGATATTTGATGTGATCTAAGAGATCTAGAGGTGTTATTGTCGTCAAGGATTGTTAAAATGTGGTAGTTACTAAAAATAGTAATTTTAATGGTATGAAATAGTGAATTTTGATGAAATAGCCACATGCATGTGTTTGAATCTATAAGTTATGTATAAAATGATGGTTAGAAACTAATGTAGTGGTTATGAGGTGCATTATAATGGTTAGAATCATTAAATGTGTGATTTTTATGTATATTACTAAAAATAGAAACTTTTTGGTATGAAGTTGTTAGAAATGATGAATTTGATAAATGTTGTATGTTTGATATGCTTAGTTGAAGTTGTTATGATGATGATAAATGTTTTTATGACTCGAATGAATGAAATATGTGCATAGTAACTTTATATTACAAAGTCGATAAATGATAACATGTTTGTTGTAACAAATGTGATTAAATGACTATTTAGTACTAGGATATTAGTATTTAGATGATGTTGGTTATTAAAACTTGGTGAAAATGTCTATTTTTACCACTTTCTAAAAATAGTAACTTTTACTCGTCGAATGTGCTTAACTGTCTAAGTATAACTACGTCCTATGTGATAACATGCTCACTTAGGATAAATATGCATATTAGAATAAACGGATTATGAATTCTTGCATGACTAGCATAAAGTGGGAACCTTCCCAAAATAGAAACTTACTATAAATAGTAAGTTTCCTCACGAAAGTGACTTTGGTATCCGCACACATCACACGTCACTAAATTGCATGTTACACGAGCACTTGAACTAAAACCGTCACCAACGGGTCGTTAGGTCAAACACGGTCAACACGGTCAAACACGGTCAACTCGACCCACATAACAACTTGGAGTTGTTAAACACGAACCACTTGTGGCGTATGTCCACGTAGATGTGACGTGTCCAGAATCACAGCTCAAGGTCATATAGAATACCCCTATATGCGTTTACAAATCCATTGTTTGACACATACACATAATAAGATAGTTTGCAGCGGAATAAAAGTTGTCTTATCATAATGCAGCGGAAAATCAAGTGTTCGACAAAAATGCAGCGGAAATGTAAATAGTTTAACATAACATTGTTTTATCATAATGAAAGTAAATTGTTTTAAAAAGACAAGACATAATGCATGTAAGTTCCTAATTGCTCGTTCCTTAAAGTGTGCATTCCTGTCCTCCTGCTAGCCACGCTAGTTACCTGAGAATACAAGTTAGAAAAGTGTCAACACAATGGTTGGTGAGTTCACAGGTTTTGATATACATATAGTAATAAAAGTGTGTCATGCTGTTTATCATATGTTAGTACCGAGCCCTTGGCCCAAAGTGTCAGTGCGTCACTACCGAACTAGACTTGTTAGTCTTTGCCTCCGCCATGTCTCGTAATAACATGGCAATATAGGTCAAGTTTTCACGTGTTATGACATCCAGTCAATATTTCGCCACGCAGGGTTCGTCACACCCCAAACGGATCCATTCAAACTCGCCTCGTTGTTTGTACATTAACGGTAAGACTTTGTGAGGACTTCTTACGATTACAACACTTAATGTTTGTCAAATAAACCAGCATACACCAAAATGTTTGTACAGTAATAGATGTTTGACTCGATGCAACAAGTATTCTCCCCCTATTTAAAAGCGTTTTGAAAAAGAGTAAAGAGGGGCCGTAAACTCACCTTAGTGATAGAGTAGTAAGTCAAGCGTAAGCTCCTGCGTAGATGGCACGTCGGTCACTGGCAACCTATATCGTATACCGTACGTGAGTTCGTGTAAGTGACCGTGCTAGTGTTGATGTTAGTGCTCGTGTTTGTGCCCAACAACCCTTGGTTGTTCATGTTTGTCCGTGTCGGTCCACAATGACCGTGTTTGCTCGTGTTGGTCCATATTGACCGTGTTTGACCATGTTTGACCGAAGTTGACCGTGTTTGACCAAAGTTGACCGTGTCAAGTCAACGACCCGTTGGTGAACCGTGTGACGGTTGTGAATCGTGTAGCAATTGTGTTAGTGTTTGTCGTGTGCAAAACGCGCAAGTCGCGTCTATGGACAACTTACTATTTATAGTAAGTTTCCATTTTTGGAAAGTTCACAAAGCATACCGGTTTTATAGTTCTAGCATGTTCAATAGTCTTACGTGATCATGTTAACACATAGCACATCATCATACGAATTCATATAAGTTGTTTTCGTCATGTTAGTGCACAAAAGTTTCCTAAGTCGGGTTTTGTAAAAATAAAGTTACTATAAATAGTAACTTTGTTGTTTTTGCATCAAATGACCATTTAAGCATTTCTAGACCTATTTTCATGTTACAAATCATCATAGTAGCTCATTTAACATCCTTTAAACATACTAACATAATCCGATTCATCATCTAGCATTATTTCATCCATAAAAGTTACTAAATATAGTAACTTTGTCAAAAATGACCATAAACATTATCAATATCACATTTGAACATCATAATCATTCTAATAACATTTAAGTAGCAATCTATGAGCATGCATGATACCATATATCATTCACATCACCATTTTACAATCAAAAAGTTTCTATTATTAGAAAGTTCATCAAATATCAACATTTTAACCATTTAGCCAAATCTAACCATGAGTAATCCTTCTTTTATCATCAATAAGCATATCAACATACTCAAGATCATTCCTACCATCATGGATCATACATGCATGCATTCAAAATGCTATAAATCTTTATTTCAAGTATAACCACATATGTACAACAACTTGGATCATTATAAATCACCATTACAACATCATAGATCATCATTTACCACATTAAAATCAACAAATCCAGATTATAAATTCGTGCATGTGAGCCATGGGTGCTTGCATGTGGGTTTTAACCATTGCATGTGGGTGTAGATGATGTGAGAGTGATTTTTAAGTATGGAACTACCTTCTTGAGCTCCTTGAACACCAGGATGATGAATATGCAGCCCCTAAATCTCCAGAAGTTCGAATGTCGTAGCTCCAAGCGAGTGGTGGTGGTCTAGGTGATCTCCTTTGGCTCTCCAAGTCTTCAATGTGGCCTCCAAGCTTCAAACTTGAGCTTCCATGGTTGTTAATGGAGATTCCAGAGGTTGAAGATGAAGGTAGAGGGTGATTATGTCGATCAGAACTCGAGAAATGCGGAATAGGGTGGCTGGTAATGATTTTTCTTGGTTTTATAAAGATTTCTGCGAACTGGGTCTCCTCGCGTAGCGCGACAGGTTCAAGAGTTCCCCTCGCGTAGCGCGAGAGAGTTCCGCGTTCAAATTTCCCCCGCCACTTGTCGCGTATCGCGACAGTGTCATGTGGGCCGTCGCGTAGCGCGACAGATTCCCTGGTGAGCCCAATAGGCCCATTTTCATTGGTTTGATCTGTTCGTTGCCGTTCTCACATTTACGAACTTTCGTTTGGCCTTATCTGAACTTCCAAGTTCAATGTGCGAGTGTTTTGTGAGGTTTCGAGTGTTGTGTTTCACAATGTGTTAGACGTTCACCAACGTTCGTGTGTTTTGACACGTGTGTGCTGTTTGCCGATAATTCCACGGATTATCAAGTCATGTGTCAGTGTTCATACTGTCGTGCCACGTGTCACACTAAATTAATCTAATTCTAGTGCCACGTGTACATAATGCATTTAAATAAACATTTAAATAAAATCAAAGCTGACCTGGAATTTACGGGGTGTCACATCCTCCCCATGTTAGAAAGAATTTCGTCCCGAAATTCAACTTGTGCTGTTAGCGTTTGTCTGTTCCGCGAACAGGTGTGGGTACTTTCGTTTCATCTGGTCTTCACGTTTCCGCGTGAATTCCGGTCCTCGTCGCGAATTCCATCGCACTTTCACTATTGGGATCTTGCTGAGCTTGAGTTTCTTAGTTTCCCGGTCCATAATCCCCACTGATTCCTCAACAAAGTTCAATTGTTCGTCGATTTGTATTTCCTCGAGAGGAATAACAAGTGTTCCATCTGATAGGCACTTCTTGAGGTTCGAGATGTGGAATACGTTGTGTACGCTGCTCAGTTCAACCGGCAGGTTCAGTTCGTAGGCTACAGGGCCTATTCGTTTTGTAATCTCGAACGGTCCAATGTAACGAGGGTTCAACTTTCCTCGTTTGCCAAACCGAATGACACCTTTCCAGGGTGAGACCTTGAGTAACACTCTGTCTCCCACCTGGAACTCTAACGGTTTGCGTCGCTTGTCAGCATAACTTTTCTGTCTGTCACGAGTTACTGCCATTCGTTTGCGTATTTGCACGATCTTTTCAGTCGTTTCGTGCACAAGTTCGGGGCCGGTCAGTTGGCTATCTCCCACTTCCGCCCAGCAAATGGGTGATCGACACTTTCGTCCGTAAAGTGCCTCAAAGGGTGCAGCTTGGATGCTAGTGTGGTAGCTGTTATTGTATGAAAATTCAACTAATGGTAGATGAGTTTCCCAGCTACTCCCAAAGTCGATAACGCTTGCCCGGAGCATGTCCTCCAGTGTCTGTATGGTTCGCTCACTCTGCCCGTCCGTCTGCGGGTGGTAAGCGGTACTCATCTCCAATCTTGTACCCAGAGCCTTATGCAAAGACTTCCAGAAGTGGGTCGTGAATCGACTGTCGCGGTCAGATATAATTGAGATTGGCACTCCATGTCGAGTAACCACTTCCTTCAGATAGATACGAGTGAGTTTGTCTAGCTTGTCAGTCTCCTTGTTAGGTAGGAAATGTGCGGACTTTGTCAGTCGGTCTACGATAACCCAGATGGTGTCGCAACCACCTGCCGTCCTAGGCAGTTTGGTTATGAAGTCCATGGAAATTTGCTCCCATTTCCACATTGGTGGTTCCGGTTGCTGAAGTAATCCTGATGGTTTCTGGTACTCAACTTTAACCTTTGAGCACGTTAGACCCTCACTCACGTAAGTTGCTATTTCGGCTTTCATGTTCGGCCACCAGTAAGTTGTCTTCAGATCATGATACATTTTGTCAGAGCCCGGATGTATGGAATACCGGCTCTTGTGTGCTTCGTCCATCACTACTTCTCTCAATCCCCCGTAGCGTGGGATCCAAATCCGATCCATCAGATAGTAAGCTCCATCATCTTTTACTTTTACTTGTTTATCCATACCACGCGTGGCTTCGAGAGTGAGGTTTTCAGCTTTCAGAGCTTCCTGTTGTGCTATCCGAATTTGGTTCGGTAGTTCAGAATGGATCGTGAGTTGTAGTGCGCGCACGCGTTTTGTCGTTTCTTTTCGGCTCAGCGCGTCGGCCACTACGTTTGCTTTGCCTGGATGGTACTTGATAGCGCAATCATAATCGCCGATGAGTTCGACCCATCTTCGCTGTCTCATGTTCAGTTCCTTCTGATCGAAGATGTGTTGTAGGTTCTTATGATCGGTAAAGATAGTGCATTTTGTGCCATACAAGTAGTGTTGCCAGATCTTCAAAGCGAACACCACTGTTCCCAACTCGAGGTCATGAGTCGTGTAGTTTTTCTCATGCACCTTCAGTTGGCGTGAAGCGTAGGCTATCACCTTCTCGCGTTGCATGAGCACGCAACCGAGTCCTTGTTCCGAGGCGTCACAGTACACCACGAAGTCATCACATCCTTCCGGTAAGGATAGGATAGGTGCAGTGCATAGTTTTCGCTTCAATAGGTTGAAAGCAGCTTCTTGGTTGTCTCCCCAATCGAACTTCTTGTCCTTATGAGTCAGGGATGTCAGTGATTGAGCAATCTTTGAGAATCCCTCAACGAATCTTCTATAATACCCGGCCAGACCTAGGAATTGTCGCACCTCCGTCGGAGTCTTGGGTGCTTCCCAGTTCTTAATGGCCTCGATCTTAGCTGGGTCTACGTGAATTCCCTGCTCATTAACCACGTGTCCAAGGAATTGGACTTCGCGTATCCAAAAGTCGCATTTTGAAAACTTCGCGTACAATTGCTCTTTCTTCAGTAATTCCAAAACTAGCCTCAGATGTTCAGCATGTTCCTCCTGATTCCTTGAATAAATCAGGATGTCGTCAATGAACACTATTACGAATTTATCGAGGTAGGGTTTGCACACTCTATTCATGAGGTCCATGAATACAGCTGGTGCGTTGGTCAGTCCAAAGGGCATAACCAAAAATTCGTAGTGTCTGTATCGGGTTCTAAAGGCAGTCTTAGGAATATCATTCTCCTGTATCCTCAATTGATGATAACCCGATCTTAAATCGATCTTTGAATAGTAACTTGACCCTTGCAATTGGTCAAACAAGTCATCTATTTGTGGCATCGGGTATCGGTTCTTGATCGTTACTTTGTTCAACTCTCTATTGTCGATACACATACGGAATGATCCGTCTTTCTTCTTTACAAACAGGACCAGTGCTCCCCAAGGCGAGAAGCTCGGTCTGATTAATCCCTTGTCTAACAGTTCCTGTAACTGGTTGGAAAGTTCCTGCATCTTAGTCGGTGCTGGTCGGTAAGGAGTTTTGGCAATCGGTGCTGTTCCAGGTATGAGATCTGGAACTCGTCTTGCCGTTGTGGTGGTAGTTCGGGTAGATCTTCAGAAAATATTTTGGGAAGTTCGCAAACTACGACGGTGTCCTCAATCTTCCTTTCTTTCTTCAGTTGTTCCGTGATGAGGGCTAATACCGCAGTATACCCCCCCCCCTTTTTTTTTGTATGTACTTGTTCGCCTTCATGCTAGACATAATGTTCCGAGGTACTCCCCGTCGTTTCCCCTGAATCGTGATGTGTCCTCCGTTCTGTAATGTTACCCGTACGAGCTTCTCATTGCCTTCGGTCTCTGCCTGGTTTGCGGATAACCAGTCCGTTCCGACTACCTCATCGAAGCTCTCGAGAGTTACCGGCATCAGATCAATTTCGAGCTCGCGATCCGCCAATACCATGACGCATCCTCGAAAGATGTGTTGTGTCTCAACCAGCTTACCGTCGGCTAACTCTACGGTATACTCATAACCTAATGGTGTGGAGGTAATACCTAGTAATTTGCTAAACTTGATGGATATAAAGTTCCTATCGGCACCGGTAATATACTAGCATAAACAAGAAAAGAACGTACCGGTCACGATGTTTGAGTCATCCTCGGCTTCTCCTGAGCCACTCACAAATACACCATCCTTTGTTGTGCCTTCTTCTGCCTTCTTCAGTTGTGGACAGTCCCTCCGCATGTGTCCCGGCTTTCCACACTCATAGCACCCCTTGAGAGTGTGTTGGTTATTGGTATTCTGTTTGGTGTTGGGGTTAGGGTTTGTTCGGCATTCCTTGGTTACATGCCCATCTTTGCCGCAGTTCGTGCATTTGACCCTTTTGCACGAGCCAAAGTGATGGTAGTTACAGTTGTTGCATTTTGGGCTTTTGCCCTGATATCCTCCTTTGCTCCGAGCGGCAGTGAAGACCTTAGCAAGGGTTGGGCGAGGCTGGGTTTGTTGTTGAGGTGTGAGGGATTGGTTGTTGTTGGGTTCCCACTTCCTCTTGAGTTCCTGGGGTTTCGTATGCTCACTCCTCTTGGGTAGCTCTCCCTGTGCCACCGCTTGGTCGATTAGTTTGTGAGCCAAGCAAATAGTAGATTGAATGAGAGTGGGATCTGTCGTGGTGATTAGGCTTCGGATTTGTTCAGGTAATCCCCTAACGTATGGCTCGATCTTTCTGTATTCTGGGGTCACCATTTCTGGGTACTGTTTACACCATTCGTGAAATCGAGTGGTGTATTGTTCAATTTCAGCTCCTTCCATTTTGTGATTCCAACACTCCTCCGATTCCTTGATTTCGTTCTGGGGATGGTATTCTTCCTTCATCATCTTAATGAAATTTTCCCATGGTATGGAATTAGCAGTCGCCAAACTCAGTGTTTGGACCTGTGAATTCCACCAAATGAGGGCCTGTCCCTCTAGAGTTCCGGTGGCGAATTTCACTTTGTTCTCCTCAGAGCACTCGCATATGCAGAAGATTGTCTCAGTATTCTTGATCCATCGGAGCAGTCCCTCTGCTCCTTCCGACCCCTTGTATGTTAGAGGATGATAACTAAGGAAGGTCTTGAATAAGCATCCTCTTAAGTTGTTGCGAGTCTCATTGTTTGTTTCATTGTTTACGCGTATAGTCTCGTAATCCGCTATAGCTTTGTTAACCCGTTGTTCTATCATGGCTTCGATAGCAGCAGCATTGGTTGATTGATCGTTAGTACGCACGAACGTTCCGTGTCCAGCCATTGGTAAGTATGTATCTACAATTGGTTTTGGATTACTTACAGTTAGAGATTGCTGTGTGTGATATAGAGATAGTATATCCTCTTCCTTCATGTGTACAATTATAAGCTTTAGAAGGTTACTATTACCAATGTGATGTATATGAGCACAACTCGCTCAATTAGATTCTAACAGTACTAAATACAATAAGGGAATAAAATACTTGGTGAAAATAGTGGAGTTCGAATCTCCACTAGCAGCAGTGTTCTACATAGTTCTCCTCGTGGGTGTAGCGTGTCATTTGAACTTGCTAGAATTCGTGTGTACTTATAAATTCACGATTACGTTGGCCACCATAATCATTAATTTATCTTACACAGTCATTCTAGTTCGTTCAATTTCAAACTACTAAACATCCTAGGGTTTGACGTTTGCTCCCTGAGTGTCAATACTATGGTCACAGTCCACAAACATGTGTCTTTTGACTGGGTTTACACTCAAGAAAGAGGTTGGAGGAGGCGCTCGATTCGAGTTAGATTGTGCTAGAGGAGTCTTCTTCAGAGCATAGAAGAGTTCCCTTTAGTCTTGTGTTCGTCCTTTCACTAATCCCATCTCGCAGTTCTCAAGCATAGTCGGATGTGTATACCCGCGAAGGGTTCCAATGGTATGTTCGTAAATATCCGATAAAATCACAAAGCATATTGCTAAACTATGCATATAATTAGTTGTGCGAAACTAGTGTAGTGTCTAAAGTTGAGCAATGGCTATAGTCTAAGTTTACTACATGCAAACCTAGTTCTCTATAACCAAGGCTCTGATACCAGTCTGACACACCCCCAAATTTCCCACTTGTGGCGTATGTCCACGTGGATGTGACGTGTCCAGAATCACAGCTCAAGGTCATATAGAATACCCCTATATGCGTTTACAAATCCATTGTTTGACACATACACATAATAAGATAGTTTGCAGCGGAATAAAAGTTGTCTTATCATAATGCAGCGGAAAATCAAGTGTTCGACAAAAATGCAGCGGAAATGTAAATAGTTTAACATAACATTGTTTTATCATAATGAAAGTAAATTGTTTTCAAATGACAAGACAGAATGCATGTAAGTTCCTAATTGCTCGTTCCTTAAAGTGTGCATTCCTGTCCTCCTGCTAGCCACGCTAGTTACCTGAGAATACAAGTTAGAAAAGTGTCAACACAATGGTTGGTGAGTTCACAGGTTTTGATATACATATAGTAATAAAAGTGTGTCATGCTGTTTATCATATGTTAGTACCGAGCCCTTGGCCCAAAGTGTCAGTGCGTCACTACCGAACTAGACTTGTTAGTCTTTGCCTCCGCCATGTCTCGTAATAACATGGCAATATAGGTCAAGTTTTCACGTGTTATGACATCCAGTCAATATTTCGCCACGCAGGGTTCGTCACACCCCAAACGGATCCATTCAAACTCGCCTCGTTGTTTGTACATTAACGGTAAGACTTTGTGAGGACTTCTTACGATTACAACACTTAATGTTTGTCAAATAAACCAGCATACACCAAAATGTTTGTACAGTAATAGATGTTTGACTCGATGCAACAAGTATTCTCCCCCTATTTAAAAGCGTTTTGAAAAAGAGTAAAGAGGGGCCGTAAACTCACCTTAGTGATAGAGTAGTAAGTCAAGCGTAAGCTCCTGCGTAGATGGCACGTCGGTCACTGGCAACCTATATCGTATACCGTACGTGAGTTCGTGTAAGTGACCGTGCTAGTGTTGATGTTAGTGCTCGTGTTTGTGCCCAACAACCCTTGGTTGTTCATGTTTGTCCGTGTCGGTCCACAATGACCGTGTTTGCTCGTGTTGGTCCATATTGACCGTGTTTGACCATGTTTGACCGAAGTTGACCGTGTTTGACCAAAGTTGACCGTGTCAAGTCAACGACCCGTTGGTGAACCGTGTGACGGTTGTGAATCGTGTAGCAATTGTGTTAGTGTTTGTCGTGTGCAAAACGCGCAAGTCGCGTCTATGGACAACTTACTATTTATAGTAAGTTTCCATTTTTGGAAAGTTCACAAAGCATACCGGTTTTATAGTTCTAGCATGTTCAATAGTCTTACGTGATCATGTTAACACATAGCACATCATCATACGAATTCATATAAGTTGTTTTCGTCATGTTAGTGCACAAAAGTTTCCTAAGTCGGGTTTTGTAAAAATAAAGTTACTATAAATAGTAACTTTGTTGTTTTTGCATCAAATGACCATTTAAGCATTTCTAGACCTATTTTCATGTTACAAATCATCATAGTAGCTCATTTAACATCCTTTAAACATACTAACATAATCCGATTCATCATCTAGCATTATTTCATCCATAAAAGTTACTAAATATAGTAACTTTGTCAAAAATGACCATAAACATTATCAATATCACATTTGAACATCATAATCATTCTAATAACATTTAAGTAGCAATCTATGAGCATGCATGATACCATATATCATTCACATCACCATTTTACAATCAAAAAGTTTCTATTATTAGAAAGTTCATCAAATATCAACATTTTAACCATTTAGCCAAATCTAACCATGAGTAATCCTTCTTTTATCATCAATAAGCATATCAACATACTCAAGATCATTCCTACCATCATGGATCATACATGCATGCATTCAAAATGCTATAAATCTTTATTTCAAGTATAACCACATATGTACAACAACTTGGATCATTATAAATCACCATTACAACATCATAGATCATCATTTACCACATTAAAATCAACAAATCCAGATTATAAATTCGTGCATGTGAGCCATGGGTGCTTGCATGTGGGTTTTAACCATTGCATGTGGGTGTAGATGATGTGAGAGTGATTTTTAAGTATGGAACTACCTTCTTGAGCTCCTTGAACACCAGGATGATGAATATGCAGCCCCTAAATCTCCAGAAGTTCGAATGTCGTAGCTCCAAGCGAGTGGTGGTGGTCTAGGTGATCTCCTTTGGCTCTCCAAGTCTTCAATGTGGCCTCCAAGCTTCAAACTTGAGCTTCCAAGGTTGTTAATGGAGATTCCAGAGGTTGAAGATGAAGGTAGAGGGTGATTATGTCGATCAGAACTCGAGAAATGCGGAATAGGGTGGCTGGTAATGATTTTTCTTGGTTTTATAAAGATTTCTGCGAACTGGGTCTCCTCGCGTAGCGCGACAGGTTCAAGAGTTCCCCTCGCGTAGCGCGAGAGAGTTCCGCGTTCAAATTTCCCCCGCCACTTGTCGCGTATCGCGACAGTGTCATGTGGGCCGTCGCGTAGCGCGACAGATTCCCTGGTGAGCCCAATAGGCCCATTTTCATTGGTTTGATCTGTTCGTTGCCGTTCTCACATTTACGAACTTTCGTTTGGCCTTATCTGAACTTCCAAGTTCAATGTGCGAGTGTTTTGTGAGGTTTCGAGTGTTGTGTTTCACAATGTGTTAGACGTTCACCAACGTTCGTGTGTTTTGACACGTGTGTGCTGTTTGCCGATAATTCCACGGATTATCAAGTCATGTGTCAGTGTTCATACTGTCGTGCCACGTGTCACACTAAATTAATCTAATTCTAGTGCCACGTGTACATAATGCATTTAAATAAACATTTAAATAAAATCAAAGCTGACCTGGAATTTACGGGGTGTCACATCCTCCCCATGTTAGAAAGAATTTCGTCCCGAAATTCAACTTGTGCTGTTAGCGTTTGTCTGTTCCGCGAACAGGTGTGGGTACTTTCGTTTCATCTGGTCTTCACGTTTCCGCGTGAATTCCGGTCCTCGTCGCGAATTCCATCGCACTTTCACTATTGGGATCTTGCTGAGCTTGAGTTTCTTAGTTTCCCGGTCCATAATCCCCACTGATTCCTCAACAAAGTTCAATTGTTCGTCGATTTGTATTTCCTCGAGAGGAATAACAAGTGTTCCATCTGATAGGCACTTCTTGAGGTTCGAGATGTGGAATACGTTGTGTACGCTGCTCAGTTCAACCGGCAGGTTCAGTTCGTAGGCTACAGGGCCTATTCGTTTTGTAATCTCGAACGGTCCAATGTAACGAGGGTTCAACTTTCCTCGTTTGCCAAACCGAATGACACCTTTCCAGGGTGAGACCTTGAGTAACACTCTGTCTCCCACCTGGAACTCTAACGGTTTGCGTCGCTTGTCAGCATAACTTTTCTGTCTGTCACGAGTTACTGCCATTCGTTTGCGTATTTGCACGATCTTTTCAGTCGTTTCGTGCACAAGTTCGGGGCCGGTCAGTTGGCTATCTCCCACTTCCGCCCAGCAAATGGGTGATCGACACTTTCGTCCGTAAAGTGCCTCAAAGGGTGCAGCTTGGATGCTAGTGTGGTAGCTGTTATTGTATGAAAATTCAACTAATGGTAGATGAGTTTCCCAGCTACTCCCAAAGTCGATAACGCTTGCCCGGAGCATGTCCTCCAGTGTCTGTATGGTTCGCTCACTCTGCCCGTCCGTCTGCGGGTGGTAAGCGGTACTCATCTCCAATCTTGTACCCAGAGCCTTATGCAAAGACTTCCAGAAGTGGGTCGTGAATCGACTGTCGCGGTCAGATATAATTGAGATTGGCACTCCATGTCGAGTAACCACTTCCTTCAGATAGATACGAGTGAGTTTGTCTAGCTTGTCAGTCTCCTTGTTAGGTAGGAAATGTGCGGACTTTGTCAGTCGGTCTACGATAACCCAGATGGTGTCGCAACCACCTGCCGTCCTAGGCAGTTTGGTTATGAAGTCCATGGAAATTTGCTCCCATTTCCACATTGGTGGTTCCGGTTGCTGAAGTAATCCTGATGGTTTCTGGTACTCAACTTTAACCTTTGAGCACGTTAGACCCTCACTCACGTAAGTTGCTATTTCGGCTTTCATGTTCGGCCACCAGTAAGTTGTCTTCAGATCATGATACATTTTGTCAGAGCCCGGATGTATGGAATACCGGCTCTTGTGTGCTTCGTCCATCACTACTTCTCTCAATCCCCCGTAGCGTGGGATCCAAATCCGATCCATCAGATAGTAAGCTCCATCATCTTTTACTTTTACTTGTTTATCCATACCACGCGTGGCTTCGAGAGTGAGGTTTTCAGCTTTCAGAGCTTCCTGTTGTGCTATCCGAATTTGGTTCGGTAGTTCAGAATGGATCGTGAGTTGTAGTGCGCGCACGCGTTTTGTCGTTTCTTTTCGGCTCAGCGCGTCGGCCACTACGTTTGCTTTGCCTGGATGGTACTTGATAGCGCAATCATAATCGCCGATGAGTTCGACCCATCTTCGCTGTCTCATGTTCAGTTCCTTCTGATCGAAGATGTGTTGTAGGTTCTTATGATCGGTAAAGATAGTGCATTTTGTGCCATACAAGTAGTGTCGCCAGATCTTCAAAGCGAACACCACTGTTCCCAACTCGAGGTCATGAGTCGTGTAGTTTTTCTCATGCACCTTCAGTTGGCGTGAAGCGTAGGCTATCACCTTCTCGCGTTGCATGAGCACGCAACCGAGTCCTTGTTCCGAGGCGTCACAGTACACCACGAAGTCATCACATCCTTCCGGTAAGGATAGGATAGGTGCAGTGCATAGTTTTCGCTTCAATAGGTTGAAAGCAGCTTCTTGGTTGTCTCCCCAATCGAACTTCTTGTCCTTATGAGTCAGGGATGTCAGTGATTGAGCAATCTTTGAGAATCCCTCAACGAATCTTCTATAATACCCGGCCAGACCTAGGAATTGTCGCACCTCCGTCGGAGTCTTGGGTGCTTCCCAGTTCTTAATGGCCTCGATCTTAGCTGGGTCTACGTGAATTCCCTGCTCATTAACCACGTGTCCAAGGAATTGGACTTCGCGTATCCAAAAGTCGCATTTTGAAAACTTCGCGTACAATTGCTCTTTCTTCAGTAATTCCAAAACTAGCCTCAGATGTTCAGCATGTTCCTCCTGATTCCTTGAATAAATCAGGATGTCGTCAATGAACACTATTACGAATTTATCGAGGTAGGGTTTGCACACTCTATTCATGAGGTCCATGAATACAGCTGGTGCGTTGGTCAGTCCAAAGGGCATAACCAAAAATTCGTAGTGTCTGTATCGGGTTCTAAAGGCAGTCTTAGGAATATCATTCTCCTGTATCCTCAATTGATGATAACCCGATCTTAAATCGATCTTTGAATAGTAACTTGACCCTTGCAATTGGTCAAACAAGTCATCTATTTGTGGCATCGGGTATCGGTTCTTGATCGTTACTTTGTTCAACTCTCTATTGTCGATACACATACGGAATGATCCGTCTTTCTTCTTTACAAACAGGACCAGTGCTCCCCAAGGCGAGAAGCTCGGTCTGATTAATCCCTTGTCTAACAGTTCCTGTAACTGGTTGGAAAGTTCCTGCATCTTAGTCGGTGCTGGTCGGTAAGGAGTTTTGGCAATCGGTGCTGTTCCAGGTATGAGATCTGGAACTCGTCTTGCCGTTGTGGTGGTAGTTCGGGTAGATCTTCAGAAAATATTTTGGGAAGTTCGCAAACTACGACGGTGTCCTCAATCTTCCTTTCTTTCTTCAGTTGTTCCGTGATGAGGGCTAATACCGCAGTATACCCCCCCCCCTTTTTTTTTGTATGTACTTGTTCGCCTTCATGCTAGACATAATGTTCCGAGGTACTCCCCGTCGTTTCCCCTGAATCGTGATGTGTCCTCCGTTCTGTAATGTTACCCGTACGAGCTTCTCATTGCCTTCGGTCTCTGCCTGGTTTGCGGATAACCAGTCCGTTCCGACTACCTCATCGAAGCTCTCGAGAGTTACCGGCATCAGATCAATTTCGAGCTCGCGATCCGCCAATACCATGACGCATCCTCGAAAGATGTGTTGTGTCTCAACCAGCTTACCGTCGGCTAACTCTACGGTATACTCATAACCTAATGGTGTGGAGGTAATACCTAGTAATTTGCTAAACTTGATGGATATAAAGTTCCTATCGGCACCGGTAATATACTAGCATAAACAAGAAAAGAACGTACCGGTCACGATGTTTGAGTCATCCTCGGCTTCTCCTGAGCCACTCACAAATACACCATCCTTTGTTGTGCCTTCTTCTGCCTTCTTCAGTTGTGGACAGTCCCTCCGCATGTGTCCCGGCTTTCCACACTCATAGCACCCCTTGAGAGTGTGTTGGTTATTGGTATTCTGTTTGGTGTTGGGGTTAGGGTTTGTTCGGCATTCCTTGGTTACATGCCCATCTTTGCCGCAGTTCGTGCATTTGACCCTTTTGCACGAGCCAAAGTGATGGTAGTTACAGTTGTTGCATTTTGGGCTTTTGCCCTGATATCCTCCTTTGCTCCGAGCGGCAGTGAAGACCTTAGCAAGGGTTGGGCGAGGCTGGGTTTGTTGTTGAGGTGTGAGGGATTGGTTGTTGTTGGGTTCCCACTTCCTCTTGAGTTCCTGGGGTTTCGTATGCTCACTCCTCTTGGGTAGCTCTCCCTGTGCCACCGCTTGGTCGATTAGTTTGTGAGCCAAGCAAATAGTAGATTGAATGAGAGTGGGATCTGTCGTGGTGATTAGGCTTCGGATTTGTTCAGGTAATCCCCTAACGTATGGCTCGATCTTTCTGTATTCTGGGGTCACCATTTCTGGGTACTGTTTACACCATTCGTGAAATCGAGTGGTGTATTGTTCAATTTCAGCTCCTTCCATTTTGTGATTCCAACACTCCTCCGATTCCTTGATTTCGTTCTGGGGATGGTATTCTTCCTTCATCATCTTAATGAAATTTTCCCATGGTATGGAATTAGCAGTCGCCAAACTCAGTGTTTGGACCTGTGAATTCCACCAAATGAGGGCCTGTCCCTCTAGAGTTCCGGTGGCGAATTTCACTTTGTTCTCCTCAGAGCACTCGCATATGCAGAAGATTGTCTCAGTATTCTTGATCCATCGGAGCAGTCCCTCTGCTCCTTCCGACCCCTTGTATGTTAGAGGATGATAACTAAGGAAGGTCTTGAATAAGCATCCTCTTAAGTTGTTGCGAGTCTCATTGTTTGTTTCATTGTTTACGCGTATAGTCTCGTAATCCGCTATAGCTTTGTTAACCCGTTGTTCTATCATGGCTTCGATAGCAGCAGCATTGGTTGATTGATCGTTAGTACGCACGAACGTTCCGTGTCCAGCCATTGGTAAGTATGTATCTACAATTGGTTTTGGATTACTTACAGTTAGAGATTGCTGTGTGTGATATAGAGATAGTATATCCTCTTCCTTCATGTGTACAATTATAAGCTTTAGAAGGTTACTATTACCAATGTGATGTATATGAGCACAACTCGCTCAATTAGATTCTAACAGTACTAAATACAATAAGGGAATAAAATACTTGGTGAAAATAGTGGAGTTCGAATCTCCACTAGCAGCAGTGTTCTACATAGTTCTCCTCGTGGGTGTAGCGTGTCATTTGAACTTGCTAGAATTCGTGTGTACTTATAAATTCACGATTACGTTGGCCACCATAATCATTAATTTATCTTACACAGTCATTCTAGTTCGTTCAATTTCAAACTACTAAACATCCTAGGGTTTGACGTTTGCTCCCTGAGTGTCAATACTATGGTCACAGTCCACAAACATGTGTCTTTTGACTGGGTTTACACTCAAGAAAGAGGTTGGAGGAGGCGCTCGATTCGAGTTAGATTGTGCTAGAGGAGTCTTCTTCAGAGCATAGAAGAGTTCCCTTTAGTCTTGTGTTCGTCCTTTCACTAATCCCATCTCGCAGTTCTCAAGCATAGTCGGATGTGTATACCCGCGAAGGGTTCCAATGGTATGTTCGTAAATATCCGATAAAATCACAAAGCATATTGCTAAACTATGCATATAATTAGTTGTGCGAAACTAGTGTAGTGTCTAAAGTTGAGCAATGGCTATAGTCTAAGTTTACTACATGCAAACCTAGTTCTCTATAACCAAGGCTCTGATACCAGTCTGACACACCCCCAAATTTCCCACTTGTGGCGTATGTCCACGTGGATGTGACGTGTCCAGAATCACAGCTCAAGGTCATATAGAATACCCCTATATGCGTTTACAAATCCATTGTTTGACACATACACATAATAAGATAGTTTGCAGCGGAATAAAAGTTGTCTTATCATAATGCAGCGGAAAATCAAGTGTTCGACAAAAATGCAGCGGAAATGTAAATAGTTTAACATAACATTGTTTTATCATAATGAAAGTAAATTGTTTTCAAATGACAAGACAGAATGCATGTAAGTTCCTAATTGCTCGTTCCTTAAAGTGTGCATTCCTGTCCTCCTGCTAGCCACGCTAGTTACCTGAGAATACAAGTTAGAAAAGTGTCAACACAATGGTTGGTGAGTTCACAGGTTTTGATATACATATAGTAATAAAAGTGTGTCATGCTGTTTATCATATGTTAGTACCGAGCCCTTGGCCCAAAGTGTCAGTGCGTCACTACCGAACTAGACTTGTTAGTCTTTGCCTCCGCCATGTCTCGTAATAACATGGCAATATAGGTCAAGTTTTCACGTGTTATGACATCCAGTCAATATTTCGCCACGCAGGGTTCGTCACACCCCAAACGGATCCATTCAAACTCGCCTCGTTGTTTGTACATTAACGGTAAGACTTTGTGAGGACTTCTTACGATTACAACACTTAATGTTTGTCAAATAAACCAGCATACACCAAAATGTTTGTACAGTAATAGATGTTTGACTCGATGCAACAAGTATTCTCCCCCTATTTAAAAGCGTTTTGAAAAAGAGTAAAGAGGGGCCGTAAACTCACCTTAGTGATAGAGTAGTAAGTCAAGCGTAAGCTCCTGCGTAGATGGCACGTCGGTCACTGGCAACCTATATCGTATACCGTACGTGAGTTCGTGTAAGTGACCGTGCTAGTGTTGATGTTAGTGCTCGTGTTTGTGCCCAACAACCCTTGGTTGTTCATGTTTGTCCGTGTCGGTCCACAATGACCGTGTTTGCTCGTGTTGGTCCATATTGACCGTGTTTGACCATGTTTGACCGAAGTTGACCGTGTTTGACCAAAGTTGACCGTGTCAAGTCAACGACCCGTTGGTGAACCGTGTGACGGTTGTGAATCGTGTAGCAATTGTGTTAGTGTTTGTCGTGTGCAAAACGCGCAAGTCGCGTCTATGGACAACTTACTATTTATAGTAAGTTTCCATTTTTGGAAAGTTCACAAAGCATACCGGTTTTATAGTTCTAGCATGTTCAATAGTCTTACGTGATCATGTTAACACATAGCACATCATCATACGAATTCATATAAGTTGTTTTCGTCATGTTAGTGCACAAAAGTTTCCTAAGTCGGGTTTTGTAAAAATAAAGTTACTATAAATAGTAACTTTGTTGTTTTTGCATCAAATGACCATTTAAGCATTTCTAGACCTATTTTCATGTTACAAATCATCATAGTAGCTCATTTAACATCCTTTAAACATACTAACATAATCCGATTCATCATCTAGCATTATTTCATCCATAAAAGTTACTAAATATAGTAACTTTGTCAAAAATGACCATAAACATTATCAATATCACATTTGAACATCATAATCATTCTAATAACATTTAAGTAGCAATCTATGAGCATGCATGATACCATATATCATTCACATCACCATTTTACAATCAAAAAGTTTCTATTATTAGAAAGTTCATCAAATATCAACATTTTAACCATTTAGCCAAATCTAACCATGAGTAATCCTTCTTTTATCATCAATAAGCATATCAACATACTCAAGATCATTCCTACCATCATGGATCATACATGCATGCATTCAAAATGCTATAAATCTTTATTTCAAGTATAACCACATATGTACAACAACTTGGATCATTATAAATCACCATTACAACATCATAGATCATCATTTACCACATTAAAATCAACAAATCCAGATTATAAATTCGTGCATGTGAGCCATGGGTGCTTGCATGTGGGTTTTAACCATTGCATGTGGGTGTAGATGATGTGAGAGTGATTTTTAAGTATGGAACTACCTTCTTGAGCTCCTTGAACACCAGGATGATGAATATGCAGCCCCTAAATCTCCAGAAGTTCGAATGTCGTAGCTCCAAGCGAGTGGTGGTGGTCTAGGTGATCTCCTTTGGCTCTCCAAGTCTTCAATGTGGCCTCCAAGCTTCAAACTTGAGCTTCCATGGTTGTTAATGGAGATTCCAGAGGTTGAAGATGAAGGTAGAGGGTGATTATGTCGATCAGAACTCGAGAAATGCGGAATAGGGTGGCTGGTAATGATTTTTCTTGGTTTTATAAAGATTTCTGCGAACTGGGTCTCCTCGCGTAGCGCGACAGGTTCAAGAGTTCCCCTCGCGTAGCGCGAGAGAGTTCCGCGTTCAAATTTCCCCCGCCACTTGTCGCGTATCGCGACAGTGTCATGTGGGCCGTCGCGTAGCGCGACAGATTCCCTGGTGAGCCCAATAGGCCCATTTTCATTGGTTTGATCTGTTCGTTGCCGTTCTCACATTTACGAACTTTCGTTTGGCCTTATCTGAACTTCCAAGTTCAATGTGCGAGTGTTTTGTGAGGTTTCGAGTGTTGTGTTTCACAATGTGTTAGACGTTCACCAACGTTCGTGTGTTTTGACACGTGTGTGCTGTTTGCCGATAATTCCACGGATTATCAAGTCATGTGTCAGTGTTCATACTGTCGTGCCACGTGTCACACTAAATTAATCTAATTCTAGTGCCACGTGTACATAATGCATTTAAATAAACATTTAAATAAAATCAAAGCTGACCTGGAATTTACGGGGTGTCACAAATGTGAACACGAACTTATGACACCTATGTGATATAGGTAACTGCTAGCTGGCGAGCTACACTGTTCTCGTAAGAACACGCTCTACACAAACTCAGGTGAGTTTACAACCCCACTTTTAACTCTTTAACTATTTTACTTAACTATTGGGGTGAGAATACTATGCAACTGTTTTAGATATATGACTGGTATGTTGTAAAACCATTTTCGAGTGTAACTATTATCGCATTAAGCCCTCACGTATCCTTATCGTTAGTTGTATGAAAAACGAGTCGTTATTACGTAGTACTACTGGATTTGACTAGCCCCACTCGGCACCAATGTTGACTAGAGGTCATAACGAGTGTAATATCGATGTTGATGTCGGGTTCAGCGATGACCCGCAGAGGCAAAAGGAAACAGTCGAGTTTCGGTAAGATGAACTGACACATTCCACGAATCGTAGAATCCAACAACTAAACTTAACATACATAGTATATGCCTGTCTAAACCTGTGAACTCACCAACTTTTTAGTTGACACTTTTCGCATGTATTCTCAGGTAACTAATGGATCGCAAGCTAGGATGCGCACAAGGATGCACCAAGGAGTCTGACATGCATATAGACTCTTGTCCTAGGCTTTTGTTTGTATTAATTGATTTTTAAACAATTTAAACAATGTAGTGTCTGACATACTTTATTTTCCGCTGCAACCATTTACATTTCCGCTGCTTTATTATGAAAACTTGCATTACTTTACAAAACTGTATGTTGTGTAACTCATATAGAGTCGTTCTATATGACCATGAGCTGTGATCCTGGCCACGTCACACCCGCGAGGTCTGACACCGCATTTGGGAATTTGGGGGTGTGACACCTATCCTTAACTAAAGTTCACAAACTATAAAGCCATTAGCTAAGTTCACATGAAAATGTTTAAAAGTTAAGATAAGTTCAAAGATAACAGGTTTCACCCCAAAAGTTCAAAACAAGTAAAAGAGGGCTATGAAGACTAGAGGTGGGCATCGAAACCGGTTTCCAACCCGAACCCGGGGTTCAACCCGGAACCGGACCCGGTTCCAACCTGTCTACCCCCAACCCGGTAGAACCCACCGGTTCCTAACCGGTTTCAAATTTGAATTTCTTAGCCGGTTCCAAACCGGGTTCAACCCGAACCGGTTCCAACCCGGTTGACCCAAACTGGTTTCAACCCGGTTTTGACCGTTTGGACCAAAAAATCGATTTCTAGCCGTTAGGACCGAATTTTAGCCGTTTTTTGATGTTTTTTGGTCCAAAACTTAGTATAAATTGTTGTGGCTTGGTTTAGTTTGATTCCACACTTGAAAACGAACATTCTAAGCCAAAAACGCTATCGTTTCGTATACCCGACTGCTTTACTCTCTTTGTTTCGCGATACATTTTTATTACACTCGTATTTTAAACAAGTATAACCTTGTTAACGCAATGGCTCAATCTACATCTTCTGTCGGTCAAGGTTCTAACGCCGAAGTTACAGTTGTCCGTGTTCTTACGCATAGTAGGAACATGGAAATATGGTGTAACTGGGATTTAGTTGAGATGAGTGATGGGTCTCAAAAGGCTCGTTGCAAGTATTGTGGTATGCTTCTTGCAAAAGAATCAAACACGAGTTTGAAGAAACATATTACCAAACCATTTTGCAAGGCGTTGAAGAATGATCCAGAAAGTCAACAAACACAAATCAGTAATGATGGTGGAATTTTTCACTACAACGTAGACGAGGTTCATGATAGAATGGCGAAGTTCGTGATTCAAGAAGCGTTGCCGTTTGGACATTTCGACAACCCTCGTTTAACAAACATGATTATAGATATGCTTCAGCCTCGTTATAATCATGTAAGTCGAAGGACGCTAAGGCGTCATTGTTTAAAAATGTGGAACAACGCAAAAAAAGATTTGATCTTATTTTTTGAAAAACTAAACACTGGTGTAAACTTAACTACAGACGTTTGGTCTGCACCACATGGTTTACCGGAATCGTATATTTGCGTCACCGCCCATTGGGTGGATCCCGGTTCGTGGCAAATGATGAAACGTACGATTGCGTTTGAACTTTTCCCGTATCCACATACGGCTGAATATTTGTTTCAACTATTAGATTTCGTAATAACACAATTTAATTTGAAAAAGAAACTATTTTCAATAGCATTTGATAATGCTTCAAACAACACTGCTGCAGTGGAAAAATTAAAATTAAAATACACGCCATTTTGCAACGGTATATTTTTCCACAGTCGATGTGTAGCACATATTATTAACTCGGTGGAACTCAACTTTTAAAATGTTTGAAAGTACTTTAAAACAAAGAGCAATTTTACAATCATATCATGCGAGTCTTTATGAAGGTGGTTACGCCGAACAATTTTCGGACTTGGCTTGGGAGAATATTCAAGATCTAACTGATTTTCTTGAACCTTTTAAAACCGCCACTACAAAATTATCAGGGGTTTATTATCCTACTAGTCCATTGGTGTTACCAGAATTGTATTTGATAAAGGCAAATTTAAAAAATTTTGAAATGAAAAACCAAATGTTTGAAGAAATGATAAAACCAATGAAAGTCAAATTAAAGAAATATTTTAAAGATTTACCACCCGTGTTTACTTGTGCCGCTGCTTTAAACCCAATTTTGAATGTTACGGGGGTTGAATGTTTGATAGACGAAATAAGTGATAATTTGGATATTCATGAAGAAGATCCAAAATTTTCAAATGATGCAAAAAAAAGTTTTCAACATAGTTTACAAAGTATGTATGAATTTTATTTAATTAAATATAGTCCTAATATAAACATATGTACGAGCACGAGCGCATCAAGCTCGAGTAGTAGACCTCGTGATCCGCTTCTTAGTTTATTTAATACCGTTCGTAATGAAACGGCAAAACGACAAAGGGGTAACACCCCTTCAAGTGCGCTCGGAAGGTATAGTGGAACAGATTTTGCTTCCACTTTTCAATCCGAAGATTATCACAATTTAGACCTTTTGTCATGGTGGAAAGGAAAGGAATCCGATTATATCCACTATGGCACATGATTTACTAACCGTCCAAGCTTCTACGGTAGCTTCGGAATCTGTGTTTTCTCTTAGTGGCAGGGTATTATCTTTACGAAGAACAAGACTTAGAGGCAGTTTGGTTGGGTCTGAACCATTAAGTGCTGAATGGTTAAGATGTCTGAATGGTTAAGAGGATCTGAACCATTAAGTGCTGAATCAGTTAAGAATGTTTGGTTGGGCATCTGAAAATACAAAAATCCCCCAAAATCAGAAAAAAAAACTGTTTAATATATACAATTGGCTAGACAAGCATAAATTTCTTAAAATTTTACAATTAATTATATAATATATTTTTCACCGTGATAATAATCATTTGGAACCCTAGTTCAAACACCCCTAAATTGAAAAGCAGGTTTGCAATCTGTGAGTTGAAGCTTCATCATCTAATCGATCTTGCCGAGAGAAAATGAGCGGGGTGGGGAAGAAACGGCGATATCACCTAATCGATCTAATCGCAGCCTTCTTTGACCTTTTCTTAGCCAGCGTTGATGTGCCCGTCGTTCGCCCTCGTCACCGCCACGTCGGACGCCACAATTGAACCATCGATCATTGGTTTCGTGATTCTGTCAAGCAGCGGTGATGTCGTCGCGATTCTTGGATCGGTCGAGCAGATGATGCCCAAATCTGATCGGTTTTGTGATTCCGTCAGAACCATCAAGCATCTGTTTTGTGATTCCAGCCCCTTCCCTTCACGTCTGAATGGTTCAGACCTCCATTCAGACGTTTGGTTCCATTCAGACGTGTGTTTTTTTCGCGAAACAAACGGTCTGAATCTGAACTATTCAGATTCAGACCCATTCAGACCTATTCAGACCCAAACAAACAGCCCCTTACTCCAGAATCAGTAGATATGTGTATTTGCTTAAAGGATCACTTGGACGCGATCGATCGAATTCAAAACATAACAAACCTCGAAGATGAAATCGAACTTGAAACAAGGGTACACGAAGAGAAGGTGGAGGAAGGATTATCTCCCGACATATCCGATGAAGAACTTGCACAAGAAGCCCGTGCTCGTAAACGTACGCAAACGCAAACGGGAACGAGCACGGAATAAAACGCATGTTCTCAAGTTATCGTATTTGTATTTATCTTCTTAAGTTATTTATATCTTTTTTTTTAAATAATTAAAAGAGAAATAAATGTTAAATATGTTATTTTTATTAGTATGTAATTTATTGTATAATTATTAGAAATAATAATGAATTTTTTTAATATCATTATTTTTTTATTCATGTTCTTAAATCAAGTATTTTTTATTATTATTTATGTATGTCTTTTTTTTTTTAAATAATTGAAATATAAATAAATGTATTAAAAGTTATTTTTATTTTTAAGTGATGTATGTAATTTATTGTAAATTATTAGAAATAATAATGAATTTTTTTAATATTATTTTCCTTTTATTTATGTATTCACATTTAAAAAAAAAATTAAATCGAACCCGGTTTGAACCCGGTAGGTGTATCCGGTTTTGGACCCGACCCGACCCTACCCGGTTCTACCGGTTCTAGATCTAGATTTATGAAACCGGTTCCAAACCGGTTCGGGTTCACCTCAAAACCGGTTCCACCGAACCCGGTACACTTTGAACCCGGTTTTGAACCCGGTTCGTGTTTGGTTTTGTACCCGGTATGCCCACCTCTAATGAAGACTCACCTTAGTGTACAAGGTAGTCTTTGTCAAAGCATATTTCAAATAATGTCCAACAGCTTAATGTTCACATATTTAGTTCATTTGACATAATGTTAATATAACTATGTTTTTCTATGGATTTTCTTAAGTTTTAAATGGATCAACGGTTTCGGTTTTTGTTTCGTTTGTATATGATTTGAATATTTAACAGTCGTTTTGTTCAAACGAACAGTAAATCTTATTTAGTTTTATTGTAAATGTTTTACATTAAAGTTTAACATCTTTATTATGTTAATCATTTTCATGTGTTAAGGTTTAAAAGAAAATTAAGTTTATAGATAAAAAATAGGTTTAATTTTTAATAGTCAAAAAGATTTAATGGTTTAGTAAATTTGAGACAATGTTTATAAAATGAAGCTAAGATCAATAGACTTTTATATTTTTCATGTTATATAAGTTTAAATGAAAGAAAAAAATAATTAGAATGCTATTTTAAAACATTTATATAAATATTAAATGTTTAATCACCTTTAAAGAACCATTTGTATGTTTTAAAATAATGATGATAATAATAAAATTTAATCATATATAAAGATTAATATATATTTGTTTCTTGTAATTATTAAGATTTAAAGCAATTTTTAATATGTATGTATTATTTTATTATTATTATTATTGTTATATATATATGTATGTATGTATATTTTCAGAAAAATCAATTTTCTTTATCATACTTATAAATTTAAGTTTATAAAAAAATTCTGTAAAAACAAAACTTTAAAAGGATTAATAGATTAAAAGATATAAAAAGAAAAAAGATTTTTGGTTCAAAAACCAGCCCCAAAGGGGCTCAAACCCGTGACCTTTTACTATGCTCATGAAATAGATTTAACATTACCCGACTCAGTTTCCCCAAATTCTTAACAGATCCTATTCGAACCCTAAATCCATTCCCAATCAAATTCGTTCGATTGCAAGGTTGATCACAACCGAAATCATGGGGCTTTTGTTCAAGACCTAAAACCGAGTCTAATGAGAGCGCCAGAGCGGAATCACTTACTTGTTGTTATAGATTGCTGGTTTGTGAGCACGCGTTCAAGAGTCGGACAACACAACTGTGTAGCCTTCAAATCGCGATCTGATGTGTTTGCGTGTGTGCTAATCTTGCTCAAATAGGTTCGACAGTGACAAAGGAATAAGCATGATGGATTAATTTGGTTTCTTATATAGATTTTAACCAATTTCAAGCTCTCGGTCGTTTGAGACATTTTAGGAAATGATTTTTACGCGTGAACGGGGTTAATGGCATTAATTCGTGTTTGCAATTAGTAGTACGTTTGAATCCTTGCCTATTTCGCACTTTGATGAACTGGATTTAGGCTGTAAACGCGTTGTGTGGAATCCGGGTCGAAGATGGGCAAATGGGTCGGATGGGTTGATGTTTGGGTGAAAGAGAAGGGTACTTTGGAGAGTTGGCATTTCTGACACCTCATACTTTTACTCTTTATAATCAGTTTAAAAATTGGCAGCATTGATCCCTTAACTTTATAAAACAAAGTTTTAGATTGTTACAAAAATTCTTATGATTTATTTAAATTCCATAAAACTACTATAACTAATTTAGTTATATCTTTATGATGTTTTTAAATTTTATATAATTAAAACAAAGTTATTTATAATTTTTATTTAAAGTTTATGATTAAGGTATTTAAAATTGTATAAATGTTTTATTTATTTAATAATATTTATTTATTAAAATTTATTTATTTGTTTAACTTGTCTATTTACAAATAAATTCTAAATCTTATAAAGCTTATTATAAATTTATAAATATCTTTAAAAATATGTTGTTGTTTTATATCTTTAACTTGTATAATTTTAAATAATTACATACATATATATGTATATTAAAGATGCTTAAATTTTTTTTCCCATATATATATATATATATATATATATATATTTATGTATATATATATTTAATATATAAATATGTGTGCACGTGTAAAACTCATAGATGCAATTTTAAATAACGTCATAAATTATAATTTTTTATTATAAATTACAGGATTGTTACAATATATATATATATATATATAGGGAGATGATCAAATGTTAACCCTCCCTTATAGCGTTAACCCGTTAACGTTGGCATTTTTTGCCCGAATCTTTGTTTTTTTTTTCATGGTTTTTATTATACATAAATAGGGGGGTTTCTTTTTTGTGTTTTTGCTAATTCATCACTGTTTAGAAATTAAATCAATTGTAAGTTTAAGTTACACTATGTGATGTAAGTAAGTGTAAGAAACTTACACTTACTTACACTTTGATTTAATTTCTAAACGGTGATGAATTAGTAAAAACACAAAAAAGAAACCCCCTATTTATGTATAATAAAAACCATGACAAAAAAAAAAACAAAGATTCGGGCAAAAAACGTTAGGGTTAACGGGTTAACGTTATAAGTGAGGGTTAACAATGGAACCATCCCTATATATAGATGTATATATATATGTATATATAGGGTATGGAATTTTTGATAACCCTCATCTTTTGTTACAACCCATTAACCATCATCCAATGGTTACTTTAAAAATGTAAGTGTATAGGATGGTGACACGTGTCAGATTCCTTTTTTTTTCTTTTTTTAATATAAAGGGCATTTAAGACATTTGTTATTTAAGTAAAGTTTACCCCATTTTTTGTAAACATTCATAACTTTTTTATACTATATTATTTTTTTAAAAAAATTGCACCATTATACTCGTCTCATTTTTCTCTTTAATTTCGTTATAGTCTCGACTAGTTTTTTTTTTATGTCATTATTTATA
This sequence comes from Mikania micrantha, assembly GCA_009363875.1. Taxonomy (NCBI): domain Eukaryota; kingdom Viridiplantae; phylum Streptophyta; class Magnoliopsida; order Asterales; family Asteraceae; genus Mikania; species Mikania micrantha. The sequence goes on along the minus strand of CM018682.1, from coordinate 17,625,472 downwards.
TCATTGTAACGAGCTTAAAGATAGCAAATTAATTAGAATTTTTTTCTAACAATGGTAAATTACAGTAATGTAACAAAAAATGAAGTAATGTAACACAAAATGAAGTAATTTACAATGACATAATTAACGGTGACGTAACACATTATTTTTTTTTTTTCTAACAATGATAATTACAATGATAAATTACAGTGATGTAAATAGAACACATTATTTTGATTTTTTTCTCTCACAATGATAATTATAATGATGTAATTTATCATTGTTCGAAAAAAATTTAAACTAATTTGTTGTCAATGTAAATTACATCACTGTAATTTAAACCAAATTCACCGAAAAAAACCGAAACCGAATTTTACGTCAATAATAATTACAATGATAAATTACATTGATGTAATAGAACACATTATTTTGATTTTTTTTCTCTCACAATGATAATTATAGTGATGTAATTTATCATTGTTCGAAAAAAAATTAAACTAATTTGTTGTCAATGTAAATTACATCACTGTAATTTAAACCAAATTCACCGAAAAAAACCGAAACCGAATTTTACGTCAATGTAAATTACATCACGATAAATTACGTCAATGTAAATTACATCACGATAAATTACATCAATGTAAATTACATCAATGTAATTTATCATTTTTAAAAAAAATTCAAATAAATTTGTTATATTTAACCTCGTTACAATGATGTAAATATAGGGCATTTAAAAAAAGTAAAAAAAAATTAGTCGAGACTATAACGGAATTAAAGAGAAAAATGAGACGAATATAATGGTGCAATTTTTTTAAAAAAATAATATATTATAAAAAAGTTATTAATGTTTAAAAAAGAGGGGACAAAACTTATAAGGGGTAAAATGACTATGATGCCCTTTTTAATATTTTAATGTAATGCTTATGTGTAAGTTTATGATTGGTTTAAATGGGTTATGTAGTTGTAGCAAAAGATGAGGGTTATTTTTTATACCCTTCCCTGTATATATATATATGTGTATATATGTATGTATGTATGTATGTATGTATGTATGTATGTATGTATGTATGTATGTATGTATGTATGTTAAACAGAAGCTCTAGTGATAGATTCGAATTTGGGACTACAAGTGTAAACATCAATAACCTAACAATTCTACTATCATCAAAGGTTGTTTAATTATTTGAAAATATTATATATATATATATATATATATATATATATATATATACAGAATTTAGCCCGAAAATTGTATAAAATTAAAACAGATGATAGATGTCACGAGAAAAATATACTAAGTCTGTAAGTCAATATAACTAAAATAAAATTCGTACAACTCACAAGATTTCTATAGGAAAAAAAAATACGCTGAGTAAAAAATAAATAAACTCTTAACTTAAAAGAAATGTTATTGGTGTACATTGAATTTACTAAAAACAATCCTTCTTTATAATCAAGCTGAAAAATAAATTATAATTATATTAATAGTAGTAGTAAAAATAAAATAATAATAATAATAATTTATGTTTAAAAATAATAATAATAATTTATGTTATAATAATAATAATAATAATAATAATAATAATAATAATAATAATAAATAAAATGTCGACAACTTATGTTAAAAATTATGACTCAAGTTAGAAAGAAGGGTATTATTATTGAACCTTAAGATAAACAGATGTTGTACTGTTTTTGTCTTTCGTAGCCATAGGCCAATAAGATCCCTTTCCATCTTTTTCGCGAGAAAAAAATGTTTATCTAAACCACATGAATTTAAATGCTCCTATAATTATTTTTCTTTTTAGTGCTCCTATATATAATTAAATGCCTTCAAGGAAACATCTATCTTTTCACCTTTTACCCGACCAAAACTTAATTAATTAAAGGGATGTTTAGCTAACCTCATTAACATGTAACATACTAAGTCAAAGAAGATTTGGACTTTTTGTTAATTTGCAAAATAATGAAAACTATGAGTTTAGGTCCGGTTTGACAAATTAAGCTTGAAAAAAACAAAAAATAATATAATTTCTTAAATAATATTTAATAAAATTGATTGAGGTGGACCTCTTTGGACCGGGCAATTACTTTTTTTTTTCCTACTCGTGACCTTGATTATGAATCTTGAAAAGGACGTCTATGTTTGGATGATTTGATTAAAAGACATTTTTAACACATTAACATGTAAACACAAATCAGAATGCGGATGTTATAAGAATGTGGATTTTTGGATTAATAGAAGAAGGCGTAAATACTTAGAATCATTAGATGTTGACATTGGTTTTGTTTGGTTTAGATAGATGGTCATGGCTTGCATTAAACTGCATACGAACCTTCATAACTTGGTTTCATGAACGCCTAAACCGTTGATTGAACCATAAACTTCACAAATTAACCAAGCCAATCGAGTAACAGATGGCATTAATGCTCAGTATCAGGCTTAGATACCCTTTTAGTCTTTTTAAGTTTCGACATCCATGCCCTTAATTTTTTGTCTTTGAAAGCCCACTAATATATGCTAAAGTTGTGTTATACTTGTACAGAAAAAGCAAAACCAAAACCAAAACCGGGATTACCATAACCGGTTCCACCTTTTTCCGAACAAAACCGACCCAGAACCACCAAAACCTGGTCAAAAACCTAAGCATAACTGGAACTGGGTATTGAATTTGTTGACATAAAGCTGTTAAAAAAAGGTTCGTGCATCTCTAATTTTAGGGCCTTGCCTTTAAAGTTTCCAACTTACAAGATCTAATTAATTCATATTCTTTAAGTAAATAATAATGTGATTTGCATAGATCCAAAAATTCATAACCAAAAAGAAATTAAAGATCATTTTGTCCTTCAAAGTTATAGAAGAACAAACACAATTACCTTTAAACAAAGGCACCCACCAAAAACCGTCCAATTAAATCACATGTGAAATAAATCAAATTGTAACTCGTTCGGAGCGGGACCAGATTTTCTTATCTATGACAGACAACGTGTGAGGCAATATATTCATATTATTTAACTATTTAATTAATATATTCATGTTATATCCTTTCTAAATAGGCGTCAACCGGATAAGTACTCAACATGATTTTATATCTAATGATTGTTCCTTGCTGAAATTTATATTTCACAATTGTTGAATATTTTCTTTCTGAAGTTTGAATGCAAGAAGTTTAGAGAATCAGTCGTTTTCACTTTTCAGGTAAATTTTTGAGAAATGTTCAAGCAACTTAATCGATTCTACATGGAAATTAAATAAACTACCATGTAAACAAGTTCCGTTTAATTTGGAATCTTAAAAAAAATCCTTATAAATCTTATGAAAATCCAATTTTAGAGAGAAAATCCTTAAACGTTATGTGAACCATTGATTTGGAATCTTAAAAAAAATATACGGTCCAAATTAATACACATTAAAAATGATTTGTTTATTCAAAATCCAATTTTTTATTCAGGTTTAGTTTAGACAACATATTTATTTTTAAAATTCCAAATCAATGGCTCACATAGGGTTTAAAAGTTTTCTTTATAAGATTGAGTTTTCATAGGATTTAATATACAGATATATATACACACACATGTATACATACATACATACATAGTACGTACGTACATACTAATTTATAAACCCATGTATATATTACATGGATTTAACTTTTAAATACACAAAATTATGCAATTAAAATATATTTATGATAAATTATATATTGTATTTATTTTTTTAAAAAATATAAGATATTTAAGTTTGATTTTGATTATTATAAAACATAATTTATAGAATTGTGTTAAAAATTAATAGTTTATAAATTTTAATTATACATTAAAATAGATACAAAATTAACTAAATTATGTTTTAAATAAATTGAATTTGTTAAATTTTAAATTTATCTTTTGTATCTATTTGAGATAAAATAGATATTAATTTCATATTATTATATATAACTAAAAGAGATGAAAAGAAATAGTGTAAATATTTTTTATTATATATTAGTGTACCCCATTGATTATATATATAATTTAGGTGTTTAATACATGTAATGACGTTTTGAAAATTTAAACTTTGATCATCAGACTTTTCTTAAATTTGAAAAGTAATAAACACAGATAAGGGTATTAAATTTAAAATATTTGCTTAAAAATTTTTTATTTTTTATTAAATTTGAGATATTTGCTTAGAGATTTTGGTTTTTCTTTTAATTCAGACGATTGATGAGACATATTTTGTGAGTAATTGTTCTACTATTTTTATAACATATTTGTGAAAATTTTGTATGATTTTATGTAACGCTTACAACTGCTTAAATTGAAATGCCATGAAAGAAAATGGACTATGTTATTAGCTACCAAATAACATGAACTTTTGTTTCAATTGATGTTTATATATCCTTGGTAGGTTATTTCGTAATCTAAGATCCATAAATCTATTTTTTAGCACAAGGTTTGACAAGTAATATTGCGTTGACTCGGATGAAGGCTTCAATGTTTTAGATTGTTAAAGTCATTTATCTTAGCATCATCTTATGTTGCGTTAGCAGACTAAATATATTTAATGTGTCATATGGAAGGTTTGATGTTTGTTTTTTTGTCTTTAAAGTATTAATTTATATATTTATAGATTTAAAATTGCATGGTATAGTAACTTTGATTTTGCAAGGTATGTACTTTTTTTAAATTTTTTTCCTTCATGTTTATATAGTACCATTTGCGTATATGTTTATAAAGGACTAAAGGGCTTCTTATTGGTAAATATTAATTGAAAGTGTGTTAGCATAATTGAGTGATGCATGTTTAGTTTGATGTGATATACATACAGTTTAACATTTGTATTTTCTTAGAAGTGTAATTTAGCAGCTTGGTCATAAAGGAATCGAAAATATGCTATAACTTGGTTTCTTTAACATGATATTTATAGTGTTAACAGATTCCTTAACAAGACATTTCGTATTAATGTGATTTAAACGGGTCGTTTTCATGTTTAGAAAACAGAAACGATATGTTTTCGTATCGTGTTCGTGTTAACCCGATTAGTATTTCGTGTCTTAATGTGTTGTGTCTTAATGAGTCGTGCAAGAGTTGTTATGACAACCCTAGTATGCATTGTACTTGATTGCACCTGAATATGATATGTTTTATATGGCAAGTTTACAACAACAAAAAATTGTGAGCGATATGTTTTTGATATCTACATGGAGATCTTCTCAATTTATATCATAAATTCGTAAAGTATACCTATCTAATTTCTCACTCTCCATTATATTTCTTTCTCATTCTTCTTCTTATTATACTCTGTCAATGAAATGTAATGTATGTTGTCCAAATGCGTATGTATAGATGTTTGATATAGGCATAAGTGTTGCATTTGAGTAGCTCAAGCATATAAATGAGCAATGTTTTAAAAATCGACATTTTAGGTGCACCGGGATTGGCTAAAAAATGGTTCAACCGGTTAAACCGGCTTGTACCGGATGGTTCAACCGGACACACTAATTAACATAGAATTATATAGAAATACAACTTATACTCAAATAAATTTCCAAAAATTATGCAAATTCATCAAAAAACAATTCAAAAAGTACTCAAATCCAAAACAATCTAAAAGTACTCAAATTCTAATAAAATTATTTTAAATAAAAGTGCATAATAGGATTATGACATTGGCGTGTTAAACGCATCAAGTTCACGATCGCTTAAAAGCCGAAAATCGCTTAAAATCCGAAATTTTGTGTTTTTTTGAAATCGGAAATACCGGTAAAACCGGATTAAACTGCCGGCACGATCGATCGAAGGAACCTGCATAACACCGTAGGGTTTCGTACTGAATTAGTAACCGGCAGGCTGTTGAACTGGTCGAACCGACAGGTTCGAATCGGTTTTTAAAACATTGTAAATTTGAGAGGCCCCGAGTCCCCTCGGTTGGCTAACATTAAACCCATAGTCCTTAACCCATATTTACATTACTTTAGCAGCGGAATTTATGGTAACAACATAAAATATTATACAGATCTACACAAACATTAATACATAGTCCATATCTTTAATAGTTATATAATACAGCCAGTCTAAGCCAGGGTATTCTTCAACGTATGCCATGAGCCTTCCTGGTCTCCTTTCTCAAACTATTCAGCCTGATATGCATGTAAAACAAGTCAGCTTTATGCTGGTGAGTTCTAAGTTCACTTCTTAGAAAAATCCTTATTCATTCATGTCATCATATAGCATAATTCAAATACATAACATACCTGTTCTCATATCATAATTACATAACATACATAGCATCATAACATAATTCATACAGTGAAAGAACTTCACCATCAACTGCTGACCCTAAAGTCAAACAGGCTTGTGCAGCACAAGGCTTTTAAACTATCAACCCGAAGTCGATAACTTATACATGCATAAGATTTCCTCAACTGGCGACACACAGTCGGCAGGCCTATGTTTCCACATGACTCTTAAACCATCAACCGAAGTTGACGGCTCATATCGGTACAAGACTTCTTAACATATCATAAACGGCTCCTTTCAGCGTTGTGCTCAAGTTTTGTCCAACCGCATCCAGCAAAACTTCATTTCTTCCTCGACCTTGGTCGAGTGTCTTACAAAAACAAATTCATTTCTTTCTCAACCATCGTTGAGACTTAAAACTTTCTTTTCATCTCCAATGAGATTCTTAAAATCATTTACTTCTCAACCGCAGTTGAGACTTAAAACATCATTTATTTTACAACATTCTTTACTTGAAACATTCTTTATCTGAAAACATACCTTTCTTGAAAACATACTTTACCTGACCATAATCAGGTTAAAATCACCTTCATACAATAACTTTATAACATACATACAATCATTTTCATAAAACAACTTTATAACATGCATATCAGCCCAAAATGATAAAACATTTAAGACAGGGCTATAAGAACTCACCTGACGTCTTATGGTAGCAAGATCACTTGCAAACTGGTGTTATTGATGCAATTCTGCATTGGTTTACGCTTAATAAGTTATCTACGTTTCAACTTACTGATTAGATCTTTCTGAATGTTCAATGTCAAAGACATTGCCTTGATAGTCATCAAATAGTTAATATTGTTGATTATAATGCTAAAACAATTCCTAAACGGATTAATGGCGTAGAAATGATCAATCCTTATTATTGATTACCCAGATATCATGAAATATCACAATGTAGTATTAAAATAGGTTTAATAACCATCTTTAACATACTAATCTGACAGTTATCATAAACATCAGATAATTGTTCCAATGAGTATGTTAATAATTGTGATTAGTTTGAAACACTTAGATTTAACCTTTGCATTTCAAAGATTAACCAGGCTAATCACCTACATTGTCATAATTAAATGGATTAAACCATTATAATCATAGTTGTGATTTCATGTAAATCGGGCATTACAACGGATCAAAACAAGGATTTAACCGTTAGAACATCGTGTTCTTCATTTTTAATCAATCCTAGCCATCATATAGGCAATAATCAACAATCCTAACTATGTCATTACGTTCAAAATCAAGATCTAATCAATTAAAATTGAACTAGAAGGTTTAAAACGAATCATTACCTAATCTGACGGATATCTGACTGCACAACAACGATCAGGACTTGTAGATATGATCTCTGGTACGATTGATGACTTCTGATGGCTTCATAATAGTGGTTTGATGATGAAGTTTCGTCTGGTGTGTGTTTATGTTCGAGATGGTTAAAGAAAATGAATTCTGCATGGAATCTGGTAAAGAAGATCAAATTTTTCCACCGCCTCACCCGTCGCGTACCGCGACAAGGAGTCAAGAAGGGCTTCGCGTACTGCGAAGAAATCCGGAGAAATCAGATATTTTTCAACCATCGCGTACCGCGAAGAATCCTCAACCTCTTCGTCGCGTACCGCGACGAGTCTAGAAATTCCATACTTTGAAATTTTTCTTCGTTTCGCGATTCCGGACAATCCGTAACTCCGTTTCGCGCACGGTCTTCGCCCACGTTCACCATTTCTCACGTACTATCATCTTGTAATAATTTCAATTGTTACATCAACGTGGATTTCTAGAATGATCGAAGGTGCTAAATCTTTGGTTGTTACAAAATGAGTGTTTCCTTTTGACTTTCTAAACTTACTATATTTTTTTTTATATTTTATGTTTTTTAAATACACAAATCAGTTTTATCGTAAGTTACAATCGAAAAAAAATATAATTTCCTCATTATAATTTGTATCTATCTACTCACTAGATGGGCATAGAAGTACGTAGTTATCTATTGTTACAAAAAGTTTTTAATAGCTAAAATTGTTAAAATGCGTGATCTACAATATTACAGAAAATACTAAATTTTTATAATAAATTAATTAGCATTGTGTTATTTGTTTTATTAGTATTGCATTCCCCACATGTTTGTGCCAAACCCAAACGATTAAAGGTGTACTGCATTTGTAGGTATGTGAAAAGGCCAAATGAGTGACTAACTCACTTTACATATATATAAAGTAAAAAAAAAGGTGGTATATCAATATCTATAATTTATAATAAATAATAATTTTGAAATACATGTCAAAATTCTAGATCATATAAAAAATTATTAAAAAATATAAAATTTTTTATAATATTTTAAATTAAAAACATTAAAATATACTTATATTAAAAAACGCTTTTTTAGAAAAACCAAATTTTTAAAAAATATAAAATTTTTAAAAACAAATTCTTAAAACAAAATATTTAAAAAACAAACTTTGAAAAAATTAGTATTGAAACGAATAACATTATTATTTTATTAATTAACTTAAATTATACGAAGCTTTACGATATATTATATTAGAAAATCGACTTGTATTATTAAATTTTTCATTAGTTACTATTTATTATATTTTTTATTAAATGGGGTATTAAACTAGTTACATCATGTCACACCCCCACCTATGACGAAATAAATTAGGACGCGATTTGTAATTGTTGAAAAGCTTACGATGATATTTGTAAGTCTTAATGATTAAAAAACCAACTTAATTCGAACATAATTCCATTCAATATAACATTCAAATCACAAAACATCCAAACAAATTAATACATCAAAATGCCAGATACAAATTCTTAATCATAATTATTCTAGGTCCAAAATCCTTACGTGTCTTTACCCAAAGCTCTAGCATAATAAACATGTAAAATAATATTTTTTATCAACTATTTGTATAATTGGTGAGCACTCATACATTTTAGGAATATAAAGATAAAAAATTCTATCATAACTATGAATAAAAATAAATTTAATGACATGTATTTTACAAGTTTTCACGTAGACGCAAGATTACCAAAGTCTCTCAAACAAGTGACAATACTTTGTTTGTAATTTAGACTCATCAAGTCTTGAATTAATACATGTGTTTCATAAGTTTGTAGATTTAACAGCTTTCAAACAAGTTTTCATACATTGCTTAAAAGTAAGTAATTCAACAAGTTTGCAATCGATAAGATAACAAGATTCAATGTTTTCATATATCACAAACAAGATATCGCCCACAACATCAAACCAATATGGCTAGGCTTAATGGTTTTGCATCTAACGTTTCAATAAGTTCTAAAGTTCAAGATCTTTCATATAAGAACATTTGTAACATCTCAAAGTTTACAAAATGTAAGAAGGAAAAACGAGAAACTCACATGTTTGCTTTGCTTCCACTGTATGTCTTGTGTATTGTTGTGCAACAAAGATACACCTCACTCTAAGTTTGAATAGGATATAAACTTAGTCGTTTCTAGATTTCAAGTTTTATTCTATGTCTATGGTTTTCTATGGTTTTTCCTAAAGAATACCCATTTGGAAATCAAAAGATTTAGATTCTTAAGTAATTTGCCAAAGTTTATTCAATAATATCCATATAAGTTTTATAAATAAATAATAATTGAATATTATTAAATAAAATGTTTATTCATTTAAAATTCATAGTTTTCTTTTGTTGGAATTAAAGTTGACTGAGACCTATGTCTAATTCGAAAACTAATAATATTTCATTTAATTTAAAATTAAATAAAACATATTAGAACTTTCGCTTATAAAAAAATTATTTAGAATAATCAGAAAAATTATTCCATAATTTATTTATATGAAAATTGATTTTGTAATCATTTAGAATTTATGAAAATTGAAGTTTTTATTTGAATAAAATAATTTTTTTAAATAAATTTATTCTTCTGTTTAAATAAAAAATACTAATTTTCATGAATTTCTTTTCAGTTTTGTACAATATTTTATTATTAAATAGCTTATAGTTTGGTTTTAAAATAGAAAATGTTGAAACATGTTTTCTGGAAATTTGTTATTTACTAAAATATGTGTGAAACACAATTTTAATAATTTCAGAATTTAATAAATAATTTTTCTAAATTATATATATAAATTTTTACAACTTTTAGATTAATTGTATAGTTAGTTTTTTTAATATCATTTAAAAATTAAAATGAATAAATATTTTTCTAAAATTGATAAAACTTATCTTAGAATGTAAAGATTTAATTTCTAAATTTTTTAGAATATTTTTATAAAATTTTATAAAGTTAAAAAAAGTTGAAATGATTAAAAATTGAAAAAAAAAAAGGTTTGGTTGTCACGGTCTGGTTCCTAACTTGCCGGCGTGTCTTATTACTAGGCTGGCTAGGGAAATCGCTGAATACTTCTTCGATTTATTTCTATTATATATTGTATTCTAAACTGATCCCTATTTCTTAAGAATCCTAATACCAAGATCAGTTGAATTTGAGAGATTGATGTTAGGTGAGTCTCTAAAACCATAGTGCTAATGTTCCTTGTCTAAAGAGAATTAGATTGATGTTAGAACTTACCCGGTTTGATTGCGAATTGATAGTGTTCGGTTATTCGGTTAGCGAGCAGGTGTTGATTAATCTTGAGCTCGATCCCTCGAATTAGGTGTTCTTAGAGAAAGTTTTTGGTTTTGTTTTAATTAGATGGGTCTCTCAACAAAGAACATTTGTTTCAGTTATGGTTGACTAATTTAATGGGTATTAACACCCAATATATAAGGCCTCGCAACAGATAACATGCGTTTCAGTTATAGTTGACTAATTTAATGGGTATTAACACTCAATATATCATGAATTTCGTTTCGAGACTCTGTTTTAAACATATAACAGCCAAAGTTTGATTTGTTGAAACGCTTTTGCTAGGTTTTGAAAGAAAACCGGTTTGAAGAGATTTTGAAATCATGTAAATTTCGTTTTTGGTTTATGGATATGATCAATTATTTACAACGGTTCAAGACATAGATATAAATTAAATAGAGTTAAATGCCAAAATGACCCTTGTGTTTATATCAAAAATGTCATTTTAGTTCCTAAATAAAATTTGTTGCCATTTTAGTCCTTGTGTTTTAATTTAGTTGCCATTTTAGTCCTTCTAGTTGCCATTTTAGGGACTATATTGGCAATTAAATTTCAAACACAAGGATTAAAATGACAACAAAAATTTAGACGAAGGATTATATCGGCAACTAAATTAAAAAACAAGAATTAAAATGGCAACAAATTTTATTTAGGGACTAAAATGACATTTTTGATATAAACACAGGGACCATTTTGACATTTAACTCAATTAAATATATTTTTTGTTTTTGTTTAAAATATTTAATTACTCATTAACAACAGTCAATTCATTATTTGTCACAAAACAAAATTATTTAATTTAAATTTGGTTCAAAACCATTTTAAATGATAAGATTTATTATATAACCGTTGTTTTTGATGGGGAAAAAATAATAATAATTAAGAGGTGTTTATGTACAGCAATTTGTAGGTTCAACAAAGCATAAAATATAGCTTAATTAAATTAAATTGCACGGCGGTTGAATAGGATCTATGGAACCTCCTGATCCAAACTTATATATTTTAAAAACTAGCCTAGAAAACCCATGTATTATACGGGTTGAATAATTAAAAAAATATAAATCATTAATATCAAATAATAATAAATATTTAATAATTATAAATTTATATTTTAGGATAAGATATAATTAAAATATTCTTATAATTTATCAAATTTTAATTAATTAGTAAATTATTATAAGAAGATATATATTTTCTGACATTTAATTATATAATTTACTAAGTAAAGATTATTAATATTTAGAGGAGAGAGATGCGGGAAAAAAGTTTTCAGATTTCACTAGAACGTGACACATCTCTCCTAAAAATACTCCTTTATTATAATAGATAGATATATTATTTATGTATAAAACTATATTCAATTTTGGATACGAACAAGGCGCATTAAAATTGTCGTGAGTGCAAGCAATATTATATGACACTGTATTTATCTTGATATTATATATATTTTTGCTAGTTACAATGTACATATTTTTTTCATTTATTTTAATACTAAAATATTAATTTTTATTTATATAGAAGTCATTGGTCTTATATCCATTATTGACTCAATTAATAAAGAAGAGAGTGCCCAATGTTATGTCATTATTGATATATAAAAAAAAGATATTGAAAATAATATATTTTTCACATATGGTTAATATTATTTTTTTTCTCTCTTTCTTATATTTGTTTAATTTTGAATTGTATCAAACTAAATATTAACTTAATCTATTTAGTGCTATCAACAATTTGAAACTTGGGAATGTGGATAGTATATAATGAAGGTTATGTATGACTTTGTGATTTGTTGCAAAGAACAACTTGTACATGTATTTTCTATACCATTATTCTTTATACGTTAAATTGAATAGACATACGTGTGTGTGCATATACACACACATGTATGTCTATTCAGTATATTGAATTTTCTAACTTTTATGCTTTTATCTTGTTTAGATGATGCATAACAATAGACCCTTTCTTAAAATTAAAATTGACGAATTTATAAAACATACATAAGAGAACTTTATGATCATCTTTGGACAATAAATGAAAAGGTAAGATTTTATCTTTCTCTTTATGTTACATACATGTGTATATGTACTTGCAATCTACAGATTGACACTTAAGTGATCAAATACTATGCTAAGCATATAATCACTATCATCTAAAACCTACATAGTTAATTGAACATGGTTTATAGATATTCATCATGTAAATGAAGTTAAACCAATAAACTTATAATCATATGCATGTATCAGTGGTATTTTTGTTTAGAATGTAATTTTAGTAATATCTAAAGGTATGTTAGAGAAAGAAATTGATGTTAGTTTTATGATCTCTGCCTCTGTTTCTTGTGCTCATATTCCTATCTTTTTTCATATGTAATTTTTTTCATTTTTTGTTAGAGCTCAAGTCCGCTTTGGCTAGACACGACTCGGCTTGGTTGCAGCTTTAGTTTTATCTGATGTTTCGTCTTACTGAAAGTAAAGATATCAGATTTTGTACTTTAAACTTATAGTTTTAACTAACTTTAACATCCTTCTCCAACGCTATGATAATGTAAAGATACGTTTATTCAGGTTAGTGTGTGATGGTTTGGGTAATTCTATGTAGTTTAGGTGCGTAATTGTGCGTTTATATGCTTTAATTACATGGAATATGGTGATGGTTTGCGTGTTTTGGTGATTTGCATGTTTTCGGGCGAAGAATATGGATGTTTGATGTTCAAGGATCAATGGGTGGTTGAAGAATGGTGTTTGGAACACTAAAATAGAAGAAAATGAAGATTTCCACGAAGTGGCGTATCAAAATGGCGTATTGGTGACGTATCACAAAGGAAAAACACCAGGAACCCATGCCCGGCGTATGATATGTCGGGGGCACCTCAAACTCCGGATTTTTCCCGTTTTGCCACCTATTTAAGCCCAAGAACCTAGGGTTTCGACTTATCTTCGGCTTTGACGACTTTTTGAGGTTTTAGGGGGCTTCCAAGGCTTGGGAAATCATAAATTAATCATTCCAAACACCTCGGAGATTCCCGAATTGATGTTAGCACGTGATCGAATGCAGATGTTAGGCTAAATTCCCCGAGATCCCGCCCGGGTGAACGGTTAGTTAGGGTTAAGGATTTGTATGGTTTCAATTGTAATTGACCCTAAACATTGTGTGGTTTCCATATCTTAATTTGTTTGGATGTTGCTTTTCGTATTGAATTGAATGATTTGGTTTTTTTGATTCAGTTGAATGTTCATCATTTTTCTAAAGTTTACAATTGTGAAACATTGAACACTAATTGGATTTTTACTTTCAAATTGGTATTGGTGATTGACAACCTAGGTTTAACATTAGTTGGTTTTAATCAATTAATTTATAAAATCAGGTTTTTCAATTATAAGTGTCCGTTCATACGAGAAGCCACAAGTCATGTCTATGTGATTGTCGTAACCAATTGAACCATAAAGATTCTTACTTTATTCCTAATTCAAAAACCGGGTGTCATTCATTTGCTTCATTGAATTACAACTTATTTACTTTCCTTGTTACTTTGTTACCAAGTCATTTTCTTAATCGCAAGTTCAACAAACCATCAATCGATTTTACAAGTTTTCGTCTAGTTAAGTTAGGTTAAATCAAGTAACGATACACCATCCACATAAGCTCTTCGTGGTTCGACACCTTACTTACCCTAATAGTTAAAGTAGCTAGAAACACACTCATTAACTCTTATTTGATCGATACTTCGGCGTCGGTCAGTGTGACGAAATGGTCCTATGATGGTTCATTTATATATCTCAAGATTAATCGTTTTCATAACATAAGTGGTTAGTTTTAATTTATTGTTAATAATCACAGTATCAGTATGTTTGTGTATATTGTGTCTAAAAAAATGGGTGGGTTGGGTCGGGTTGGATAACGGGTTAGAACGGATTCAGGTCCGGATGGGTGCGGGTCAAGACGGGTTTCAAGCAAGTTTAAATTGAATGCTCTTAAAAAACATCAATTTCATTTAAGTTAAAATGTGTTGTGACTAAACAAATAGTCTACTAGGATACTTTTTGGTGATATTCTCATCAAATATGTTATTAATCATTCTTAAATATTTGCAAGAGTCTATTGCATTAATGTAGTTTTAGATTACCGATTTTGACCGTATTGTGTTTAAGTGTTACTCATCTTAACCCATTTCATATTATGATATTACCCAAACCAACCCATTATACGACAATTGTTTACCTAAATCAATCTATTTATTTTGATTTGTGTAAAAATTGACACCTCTAGAACTATGCGCATGTGTGTATAGCTATCTTAATCCAATAATATGCATTTATATAGTTAGGTAAATAAAATTTCATGCTGCTTAAATTTGTATTTTATTGTTTAAAAACAAAACAATCCATTAAAATTAATGAATTCAATTTCTACAAGTTTATGATAAATTATTAATTCTGATATGTATATACTTTTAATTAACAATATATGTGGTCAATGACAACCTACCAACGCTTAGCATGTTATGTATGTTATTTCTAGAAACATTAAACAAAATAGATGCGGTGAAATGGTTGTCAATGACAAATTTTCAACACTTAGCATCTTTCTATATTTATTTCATAAAAAAATAATAGATATGCACTTAGCATCAACCAACACTTAGACTATCCACAGCGGTCACCCTACTGAAAACCTTTCCCCACTGAAATTTCCTGTCACGTCATCACCCCACTGAAAACCTTAAACACTCACAATGGTCACCCCACTGAAAACCATTCCCCACAATTCCACATCATAACATTATTTAAATTTAATTGATTTGTTTTTTTTTTGTTGCAAACTAAAAGTAAAAACTTTAGGATTTAAGTAAACCATTCAAATAAAAATACAAATAAAAAAAATTTACATTGAAACTTAAATAAAATAAACCATAGAAAAAACTAACAATTCAAATAAAAATAAAATTTAACGATATTTATTTAAGAGTTTATTTTTCAATTTTTTCATTATTTCACGTTCTTCATCGTCGATTTTTTCGGGAGGCAAAGACTCCATTGCTCTGAGGTCGGCTCGGAAAGTCTCCTCTTCTTGAATTTGAAGCTTTTTTTTGTGTATTTTTTTCTTATCCTCGTGTTTTTGTTTTTGATAAGTTGTGAAAGCTTGGAGTTGATCAGCGAGATCGATTGTTGTCCGGTTAGAGGAAACAGTTTGACGACCCCAAGAGGAAGCTCGTTTTGTTGTATCTCGCCCTGTCAGTCTAACCGGTTCCAGGGGGTGTCGAACTCGGCTTCTTCCTCGTCATCCTCGAGGTTAACCGCGTAATTTGTATGGGCGGTCGAACCCCCCAACGAATACTCGTTTGATTCGGAGTTTTTAGTTCTTTTTGAAGAACCTTGGACATCGTAACCTTCTTGGCAAAGAACACAGAATTTTGGCGAGTCTTTTATCGCCACCCAAACGTGGTAGTGGTTAAACGTTTGGCCGTTACTCTTTAGTTGGTATTTCTTTTCGGCCCATTTCAACACGTTCTCGTCGCTCATCCCGCTTTTCCGGTTGTTGGCGCAATTGTTATAGATCCCACTAAACTTTATTAACTTGGTGCACATATCCTTCCACTTTTAATTTTAATTGATGATATGTGCGGTATTCGGCATCGAAGCCCATCATATTGTGCCAAGTAACGGTGACTTTTTTCCAAAAAATTTCGCGTTTTTGCGAATTACCTACAAAAAAAATAATTAACCAAAAGTAAGTAAAAAAATTTATACGCTATAAAAAAATAAATAAAAAAACTAAGTAAAATAGCTTTTACCTTTGGTTTTGTCCTCGGATTCGTCCATGTAGCATTTTCCGACAGCGGTTTCTTCATCGTGAGTCCATTGTTTCGGGGCCATTGGACCACTACTCGGCCCTGTTCCGGCCGGCTGTTTGTTTTTCTTTCCTTTTTTATTGCATTTTTTAGTGTCTTGTGTCTCCGGCACGGCTTCGTTATCATGTTGATTCGGTGACACGAAATCATATTCGAAGCGAGGTTGTGAAATGCTTTGTTGAAAACCGCTTTGGGAGTAGGGAGCAAAACCGGGTTGGAAGTTTGGTGGTGGTTGGAAGTTTGGGTTATGTTGTTGAAAGTGTTGGATGTTTAGGTTTTGTTGTAGTTGAACCAATAAATTTCGAAGCGATTCGGGATCGTATGAGAACGGGTTGAATTCGGGATTGGGATTGTTAGGCCTTGGATTCATGTTTGTAATTTTTTTTAAAAATATAGATGAAAGATGAAGAGATTTGAGTGGTTTTTTGGGTAAAAAGGTTGAGCATTTATTTGGTTTTTAAGAAAAAAAATTTAGGAAGAAGCCGATAATAAACGGCTAGTTTTTTTCTGGCCAATCAAAATTGCAGGATTTCACCGGGGAGCAGGGGCCATGGGAGGGGGTTGGGCGGGTGCCGCTTACGCGAGTGGCGGTATTCCCGCTGGAAGCCGCTGCGGGATGCCAAGCCGCTGGCCGGGCGGGGTTGGCACTGTGGGTGGTCTTAGCATCTTTCTATATCTATTTCATAACAAATAATAGATATGCCCTTCGCATCTTTCTGTATATCTATTTCATACAAATTATAGTTTTAATACTTTATGAAAACAAATGATTAAAAAAATTACTACAGAATGCTAAAGTAATAATAAAATAAGATTCTGAAGTGTAAAAACATACAAAATCTTTAAATTTGATCAAATAACTAGCTGGTTAAAATAGAAGCGATCTAAATAAGCATAAGCGATCTGGTTATCAGTTATCACCCCAACTGATTGGACAGACTGATTCACAATTCTCAAAATATAGAATATGATTTTCAATTTTTTTTTAAAATAATAATAGATTTAAGTTTTAAAGTAACTTATGGGACCATATTTATATGAAAATATCAACAATGAAACTTGATTCTTTATTTTTTTTTCCCTTTCACTAGCTACAATATATCTTGTTACCATCTTAATTTTAAGTTTTTAACCATGTTATAAAATACTCTCTACACTCAAACATGAAATTTACTTTAAAAGAATTTATATTTATTTTTTTTATAATGACTAACTCACTCACCATTTGATACTCCTAAATCTACTATCATTTGTTTACACTTGGATATGATTTCTCAAACTCATAAAATGATGCACTTTATTAACAACTTGATACTGCTACCGTGCTACGTCACATATCCTTTGAAAATCTATTTATATATATAATTTTAAATGAAATATAAAACTATTCCACGCACATACATGACATGCATATTTTAATTGATTCCATTTTATATTATTTGATTATTTATAATTAATTTTAATTATTTTATTATTCTCCTATGAATTTTAAAGCTTTTATATATTCTCGATCTTTCAACATACTTATTTTTATCTTTTAGAATAAACTAGGGATTTATCCGCGCGTTGCGGTAGGTTAGCATACACGATAGAGTTGTTGAAAATGCCTAAACCTGACCAACTCAACCATCACACAAACCCCAGTAAACTTAATAGGGTCGGGTTATTCAGGTTCAAAACGTTAGTTGGGTTAATCGGGATTAACCCAATATGTTAATAGCACCGCTGTTCATCCTATAACAGTAGATCAAAATAAGTCGGGTCTCGGGTATATTTTTGAAAATTCGTCTGGTTTCAGGTTAACGTAAATACCTCAACTGGTTGCAACAGTTGTTCATCCTATAACAGTAAATCAAAACGTGTGTAAAAGTTTTGACTGTTAGTTAACTAAATATTATTATTATTATTTAATTTTCATATAACAAGTACTATTAGAATTATATAATAATAATAATAATAATAATAATAATAATAATAATAATTATTTAATTATTGTATTACATAAGCTTGCCGTCATTTTTGACTTTAAATTCGATTATTATTATTTAAATAATTTTAATATTATATAATAATAATTATTTAATTATTATTATTTTATTTTATTATTATTAATATTCATTCGTAATGACTACATTTGATAAATATATATATATATAGGAATAGTTATTTTACTTAATGTGTTTTGGTTTAATTTGACATTTTTATTTTAATTCTTAAATTTTGACAAGTCGATAATATAGTTTTTATGTTTTTGTTATTTTACTCCACCTGGTTAGCTTTATTCAATTACCAAGTTAACTTTAAAGGTATTTGTATCAATTCCATTAAACTCATAACAAAAACAACATAATATTTTTGGTGAAAAAACAATAAAAATAATTTTAATATCCGACATATATTATTTATTATATATAATAAATCAAAATAAAAGAGAATCCATGTCACTAATCTACACTATCCTGACAATAATGTTTATGCCTCTCTCTCTTATTTAATGCATCATACATTAAAAAATAATATTAAATATTGAATACATATTTATACAATTTTAAATTGAAAATATTTTTTAAGACATTAAAAATATATTAATATTAAAATACTTTTTTTCAAAAGAAAATTATTATAAAATAAGAAATATTGAAAACAGTTTTCTAAAATAAAATGTTTAAAAAAACAAACTTTAAAAAGTAAAATTTAAAAAAATAATATTATTATTTTATTACTTAAAGTCTTAAAATTTTCAAACAATTTTATTCATATTTTATTTAAAAAATCGTCTTATATTATAAAGATTTTCATTATTGACTATACATTATTTTTGTATTTAATCCGTGTAGTACACGGATATTAACCTAGTAAAAAATATATTACAATAACTCTTATCTATATTATATTATAATACATATTGGATGTATAGAATGGTCATTTGGCAAAATATCTTAAAATTAAAAGTTTTACAACTCTTATAAAATTAAGTACAACTTATAAAGTTTTAAAACCATAAGCTAAATGTTTTTTTTTTTTTTACTTTTTAGTTTGTATGACATTAATACATTTAAGAAATTGAGTGTAGTAGAAATGTAGAATAAATATAAAGAAAACCCACTTAAATCAAATGAATCAATTATTGACCCTTTTATCACATTTGACATGTAATGTTTGGTCTTTTAAATTTTGACTTTTATCAAAATATTTATTTTAATTAGATATTAAAATTTAATTAAAAATCTTGATTTAACGAAACATTAGTTGGTTTAAGTTTTTTACGAGCTAAAAGCAGCAACCCAAATGTTTTGTTTTCTGCAGTATCACGTGGGCTTCTTGTTAGTGTTATAGTGAAACATATTCTATCAGATAGGTTTTCTAGATTCTTGGTTCAAAAAAAATAATAAATTACAACATCCAATATCATAAAAATTGCATAATTTAAACTTGTCCAAAATAAAAAAAAAATCCAACATCAAACACTAAAAAAGATTTCGAAAACATGAAAAAGTACATTAATTCGTCCAAACATAAAAATATCTAACACCAACAACCAAAAATAACAAAAAAATGTACGTGTTGCAATCTTTTTTAATGTTGGATCTTGCAATCTTTTTTTTTTGATCTAAGAATCGTTAAAGCCGATACAGTAGAATATGTTTCACTATAATATAGGAGTTATTGTAATATAATTTTTAATGTTGGATATTGAAATTATTTTTGTTTTTTTCTCTCCAAAATTATTTTTGATATTAGAATCTATAACACGTTTACTCACTATTTTTTTTTCAATAGACCCGGCAGCTTAATAAATGAATATTGATTCGGTATCTTATTAATTAATCAATCGTTACCACAAGCTTGGTATGTTCTACAATTTTTGTGTATTTTTTTGAATTTATAAAATATATCACCAATGATCCTTAGCTTAAGTGGTTGAGAAGATGTACCATGTGACTTTAATATTAAGGATGTTACAAGTTCAAGTCTTGGCATGCACAAAATAGGATTTCATGCTGGGCTAGGAGATTTTCACTTACATATGGTAGGTTTCCTCATATTGGGTGTGGATATAATCGGGTGAGTTTATGACTCGTCAGCGATCCAGATTGTCGTTTAAAAAAATTATAAAATGTATCACCTATTAGAGGTGTATGTAATTAAGTGGATTAACTATTTACTTTTTTTTTAATAATAGAACTTATGCAATAGATTACTGAGTATGATTATCCAATTGGATCTATAATCTTAATTAGGTAAACAATAAGCTACCAAATTCAACTTTATTATTTTAAACAACTTCTTTTAATTCTTGTTTTGAAACTTCTGAATTCAAAATTTGTTTCCAATTAATTGAAGTGTTTAATTATTTTATAATTTCTAAATAATTATTACAATTTTTTGTACGTTACAAGAAAATGTCCATATCGTTGAAATTTCCAATTAATTAAAGTGTTTAATTATTTTATAATTTCTAAATAATTATTACAATTTTTTGTACGTTACAAGAAAATGTCCATATCGTTGAAATTTCCGTCTCATTGCATGACTTATTCCCACGTTATTCATACACAGTAATAAAGGGTAAGCTTTCTGAAAAAAAAAATAATAATAATCTGTAAAAAAGATTTAGAAATTCTTTTAGTAACTTATAAACAACTTAAATAAAGAATGATTGAGCAGCTCATTTCAATGGAATTAAAATCAGCTCGTCAAATCCTAAACATAAACTTTAAACCAAGACCAAAACCCTAAAGCTAAATTTTAAAAACAATAACAAGTATGAAAGATATAATGCCGAACATAAAACACAATAAATTGAAATACATGAATTGTAAACCTAAAAAACTACTCAAAAATAAATCTTAAACCTAGACCCTAAGTCATAAATTTTAAAGTTAAAATCGAATCAAACCAAACCTTTTATAGTTCAAGACAAACTAATTATAACAAATCCAAATGTATTTTTTTTAAATGACACATAAATCATTAATTTAATTATACACATACAAATACAATCCGGTCCAGTTTTTGATGACAACCGTAAACCAAACCGGTATTTACGGTTCTGAACTTTTGAAACCAACAGACAAAATGTTTGGTAAAAACCGACCGTGAAACCCAAATGATGACAAGTTCGGGCGGTTTCACGGTTTGGAACCAGCCTGTGAACACCCTACTAAATACTGAACCATAAAGCTACCTCAACGCACAACGAACGAGCACGGTAGACACAATAATGACTAGCATGAAGACATAATGATAACAAATAAAAATACATAACAAGCTAAAAACGTAAAATCTATTATCTAAAATATGAACCCTAAAATTATGATCGTCAAGTTCGACGAGACGGTTCCAACGTCACTAGAATCAGTTTAATCGATGTACATTTGAGTTGGTTTATGAGTGGCTACTAATAAATCCTTTCTACTAAAACAATACGTCTTACATTATTTTATCATGCCCAAAAGGTTTGGTTTGTTTCCTGTTAAAGTGAGAACTTGCCCAACCATCTTTTAGATTCCACTTTCTATTTGCTTTCTTCATTCTTTTTTCCTTCCAACACCTAAATGTTTTTATTAGCTGAAACGATTTGAATGGAGAAGTTTTGTAATAAAAAAACTCAATAAAAAAAATTACAAAAAAACTAATAAACTAGATAAATCGAAATAAATAGACTGAATTAGGACTGTAATAGAGCCGAGTTGAGCCAGGCCGAGCTCAAGCTCGAGACATTTCAAGCCGAGCCGAGCCAGCTCGGAAATTTTTTCGAGCCAAAAAATCGAGCTCGAGCTCGTAAAGAAACTCGAGCCTCGAGCCGAGTCACTAGCCAGCTCAGTTTTATTTTTTTTTACTTCCTCCTCCACTTTACACACACATATACAATATATATATAATCTAATATATAAAATTAAATATATATAAAATCTATTATATGTATAAAATCTATTATACTCACACACACACAATTATGTATAAAATTTAATATATCTATCTCTGTGTGTGTATATATTATATGTGTGTGTAGGGGATGGTTTTAATGTTAACCCTTTCTTACTGCGATAACCAAATAACTACTTCTTATTACTTTGGGGGCCACATTAAAATAAAACTAAATGTGTAGGTTTTTTCTTATTTTTTTATTAATGTAAGTGAACCCTACATTAATTAATAAAACTTACACCTTTAGATTATTTTAGTGTGGGCCCCAAAGTAATAAGATGTAGTTATTCGGTTAACGCAATAAACATGTGTTAACATTTGATATATATATATATATATATATATATATAAATTTGTGTATAAGATATTAAATATATATGTATGTATATATATTTATCTACATATATTTATATGTTTGTGTGTAATATAACATATGTGTGTATATATAATTTAAGGGTAAGGATCAAATAAAAAGTTTATTTTGCCTAAGAAGGCTAAAAAGGATTTTAAAACCATAAAAACCGACCCAAACGAAATCCGATTGAACTCATTTCGACGGCATTGGAACCGTCTCATCAAACCCTACAATATTTGCCTTTTGGTTTTAGCTTTAACAACTAGTTTTAGAGTTTGGATTTTATGGCATGTTTTTAAGCTTATAGGTTTTATCTTTATGTTTAGTGTTTGTTTTTACAATTTTGGTTTTATGATTAGGGTTTATTCTTTATGATTTAAGGTTTAGGTTTTAGGTAATTGCAAGCCGGTTCTAATGATGTAAAAATGAATTCGATCCGAGTTTGTTTGAGTCGGTTTTCGAGTTTTTAAAAATCCTTCTTAGCCTTCTTAGGCAAAAAAGACTTTTTAGGGGAACCTTCCCCTATAATTTAATATATATATATATGTTAAAAATCGAGCCGGGCCACGAGCCAAGCCAACGATCGAGCTTGAGTCGAGCCAACCCTGGCTGGCTGGCTTGGGTTCGGCTTGTTTTTATCGAGCTTCTTTCGAGCCGAGCCTTTTTCAAGCCAAACTTTTTTTAAGCGAATTTCGAGCGAGTCTCGAGCTGTGAGTTTTTTGAACAATCCTATACTAATAAACCATACTCAACATATTTAATTATCATTCAAATCGAGTAAACCGAAATTACATATTTCAAACCCAAATTTTACTTCAATACTTTTAGAAGCCAAACTAAAAACCAAAATTACAATTTGGTTTGAATTTTCAATCACCAAGACTGGTTTAAGTTGTCAAACTGGATTCATAACAAGGTGGTGTCATGCATAACCATTGTGTCATAATCCTTAAAATTACCAAAATTAAATTTAAGCAACAGTAATTTTCTCATTACGACTCAGATTTAAATCCCTTTATGTCTTCAATAAAAGTCGTCAAATCCTTGTACGACGATCCACCTTTTACAACAGCCGTGTTTGCCTTCTCCTTCAACTCTTGAGCTCTCACTCTCATCTTGTCACCTTCTTCCGGTCCCATCACCCTAGCCACCGCTCTCACGATCGCCTCGCGGCTCACACCTTCACACGTCGAATCCGCACTCCACTCGACATAACCGATCGAAACCCCAATCCGTAGAACGTCCGTCACCAGCTTCGCGTTATAAAACTGCTCGGCCATCACGGGCCAAGCCACCATGGCTACCCCACACGTAACACCTTCCAACATCGAGTTCCACCCGCAGTGTGTCACAAACCCCCCAACCGATTCATGACCAAGAATCATCACTTGAGGTGCCCACCCCTTTATGACCAACCCCTTGTTTTTCGCTTGCATCTTAGCCTCAAATCCTTCGGGAATGAGCTTTTCTTGATCGTTCCTGATGACCCAAATGAAGTTTACATCGCAGGCTTCTAGTCCCATGGCGATCTCGTGAAGTTGAGAGCTTGTAACTTTCACTATGGTGCCAAAACTCACGTAAAGAACCGAACTGGGTGGCTTTGATTCCAACCATTTCAAACATTCGTGTTCATCGATTGATGATTTCTTCCCTCTTTCAAGCTTATCTTCTGTCCTGATGGTGCTACATAACGAAACCGGTCCGATGTGCCATGCTTTTCTCTTCATAACCTCGCGATAATGGCGGACATACTCTGGCTCCAGCTCGTAAAAACCGTTCACGATAACTCCATAACTCTTTTCTTCAGCTTCTGCAACTTGTATAAACAAATTCAAGAAGTCTTTGAATATCTCCCTCAAATTGAGGCAACTGTTTTCTAGTCAACTTGATCTCATGAGGAAGATAAGGGACGACAAAGTGTTCCGAATCAGACGAGACATTAGGCTGGTGAAGTCTAATCGCGTCTGACACACACAACCCAAAAAGTCCGGAACCGGTGAACGTGACTCTAGGGATGTTAAACTTGGCTGCGGTTTCAGTCGTCCAGGGAAAGAACATGTCTGTAACAATGCAATTCGGTTGGGATCTTTGAACAAACTGCTCAAATGGCTCTTGAAGGGTTCGAATGGCTTCCAACAATCTGGATAGGTGTTCATTGGAAGTATCTTGATCAAGGTTAGCGATTCCAGGAGGGAAACCGGGTTTGAAATCGATTATATGAAGCGCGATTTGGTGAGTGTAATTGATGGTTTTCTTGATTGATTTGGTGAAGTGATGAGCCATCGATGAGGTGGTGACGATGGTGGTTTGCAGGCCACGAGAGGCGAAGAGGACGGCCATGTCAGCCATGGGAATCATGTGGCCGTAAGCCATGAAAGGTAAAAACGCAACATGACATGTAGCCATGGTTTCAGCAGTTAGGAAGAAAAAAAATTAGAGATGAGACGTTTAAAGAGCGAGTGAGCTTTCCTTCCTAACAGCAGTTACTATAAGCTCATGTGTAAGGAGGATGACCCCGACATCGACATGAGGGGCCTCGGTCACGCCCTCAAGACGCCCAAAAAACACTACATACCAGCAGTGGTAGACCTAGAAATTTTTTTATGAAGGTCTGATTTTTTTTATGATTATTTGTCGTTAAATATATTATATTTTGACCAATTCGAATGCGGTCGGGTCGGCACGAATCACTCGAAAAAATGATAAGACTAAATTAGATCACAAAAAAAATAATAAAATCATGTCAAATTACTGTCTCATTAATTGATTAGAATGACATGATAAAATTAGTTTTATTTTGATAAATTCGAAAAATACTGTTTAAAGGGTACGCGACCACAACACACTGTTGTCCCTTTTTTTCTTTCTTCCTTTTTCTTCGCACTAGGAGTAGCTGTAACTTAGCAATTCGATTGTACTCAGATCGAACAATGAATGTAAGTGTGCTCTCTTTTAAATTTTCTTTTGAAAATTTGTTTCATATTATCTAAATATACAAGTTGTACACAAATTAACTAAGTTTCTCATCATGTTAATAAGTTTCAACTTTTGAAATTATATAATAATCATTCAATATATAAATTGTGTTTGTTGTGATGTAAAGATCAACGATGTATACTATTAAGTTATTGCTCTAGTCTATTTTTTAGAATAGAAATGAACATGAATTATAACTATCAAATTCAATCACTCAAATTGCATTATTTGAGTATTATTTTATTATTTTTTGTTTAAAATGATTTTAAATTGCGCTTTATTTAGTTCGTCAAATATTCTTGTGGTAGGAAACATAATTTCTTAGGGGTCGTCAAGATCGATCATATTTAACATTAAAAATAAAAAATTCACAAGGTCGGTCGAACCCCATATCCACTATGTAGGTACGCCCATGCATACCGGCGTGATGGGGCGTGATCAGGGGCGTAGCATAGTTAAGACTAGGGGGCGACCGCCCCTCTTGTTTTTTCGTATAGTAGTGTATATTTCTCGATACGCAGTGTAAAATTTTTTAAAGCCTTTATTTCGTCCCTCTGAAAAAAAAATTATTTCGCCCCCCTAAGGTTTTGATCAAGCTTCATCACTGGGCGTGATGTGTGTTGGGCGTGAGTGTGGTCTTGAGGAAAGAAGCGTTCAACTAAGAGGGGGGAGGTGAGGGGGTGATGATAATGATTAAAATGGAATGATAAGAGGGTGATGATATGTGAAGATGTAACAACTGTGCCGGAAACGTCGCCGGAACAGTGAACAGAACAGTAAACACACAGTGATTCAGGTACAAACTATGCAAACTACTGATATACTATTATCTGCGGAATGCTTAACAGTAAACTATTATGCCATTGTTTCTGAAATCTGATTAAACTTTACAGTTTAACAGTCAGAAACACATCAGACAACATGGAACAGTGATACTAATGATTATTGATGTGCTATTATGTGTAAACGTATGCGAGGTTAAACAAAACGAAACGATAACGGTTGTTGTTACGGAATGCTAAACCGATGAATTATTCGCATAGGTGACGATCTGTACGAATGATTCTGATAGTTTAACATTCTGAACTAATAACTGAAAAGTAGAAAACAAAAGTCGGAAAGCAAAACCATCGTCGTGTTCGTTCGAATGACGATTCGAACGAATACGCGCGATGGTGACGCGTTCTGACGAAACGATAACGAAAACGATAAAAAAATCACGAACGACCATAAATTCAAAGAAATAAGAAAATTCTTATTTTACAATTTTGAAACTCATCATTAAATAAATTTAATTAAACTATTTTAAGAAAATCACGAATAAATTAAATAAATGCGTAAAAATGTAAATTTCGTTAAATAAATTATTTACGCGATACATAAATTAATCTTGAGTAAATAATTAAATACTATGATATTTTGGAATATATTCGTGTATTAAAAGTTACAAAATAATTCTTTTATATTAATTACGAAGAACGCGCGCGTAAATTCCGGAAACATAACGAAAACGCGAACCGAGCCACGAAAACGAACCCGAACTCACCCGAGGTATAAATACCTTGAATGAGCTAAATTAATTCATTTTTCTCTTCATCTCTTTCACTTCCAAACCCTAGACCCGGTTTTGGAGCCACCACCACCATTTTCATCCTTAAAACCCCCATATCTTGGTCAAATCTTCACCAAATCGTCTCATTTTTGAACCCAAATGAAGATCTCTTCACCCTCTACCTGAAAGTACAGCCGATCTAGTGAGATATCCACTGAAATTTCAGGTAATGAGCAACAAATGTAGCGAAAATTAGGGTTTTCCTCATGTTGGTCGACTCCCTCTCTTCTAACCGGTGCAAAACCAAGATCTTCCCGCCCCTCACCCTCTAAACTTAGCTATGGGGTGCTAACACCACTGAACACCACCACCTGGTGCGGTTAATCACTGGTTCGGAACCTCAGGTGCACCTGTGCGGCCATCCAACGAATGGCTTGACCATTCGACCCTAGACCTCCGACTGAAGAACTCATTCGCTCCTACTCCTTCGGCCGCTTCATTCGCCATTGCTGCTCCACTCCATTCGACCGCCCACGTTCGGTGGTCTCATACGCAGTGGGTTGCTCCTTCGCCGAATGTCTCTCCTTCGCCACCTTTCATTCGCCGGTCAACCTCATACGCTGAAACAAGCCTCATTCGTCCACATGGGCTGCTATTCGGCCGAAGAACAAGGGACTCACAGTCGCCAGCCACCTCATTCGTTGGCTTAGTCATTCGGCTGAGGTGCCATGCGGACTAGACCCTCATTCGACTGACATGCATTCATTCGACCACCATCAACTTACTTTGGTTCTTCAGCCTGTTCAATCCTCCTTCGGCTGCCACTTAGTTCGACTGAAAACCAAGGCAACCCTAGTGTGTGGATTCAAGGATTTTAGCGGGCCCAATAACACTCCTTCGGCCCAGTAACAAAATTATTGACCCAACATTTTGTTTAGCTCACCGATTTCTGCTATCCAAGCCCAACAGCCTCATGCATCAGGCCCATATGCCTCGACTGGCCCAATAACCTGTTTCGGCCCACTCCCTAACCTGTTGGCCTACGGCCCAACCTATTTCTTCTGGCCCACAACCAGTCCAAAGACTTTGTTTGGCCCAAGAAACCCAAGTGCACCATCCTGGCCCAAGTCATAAACAGGTTGCCCCAAAGGACCAGGGTAGCCCATGCGAATTTTCAAGCCCAAAGCAACATACACTAGGCCTCACCTTGGCCCAATAGATTTTCTCTTGGCCCATGGTGATTGAAATTCGGCCCAACATTAATTGATTCGGCCCATATTACTAATCAGCTCAATAGAGGCCCACACACACATGCATGACCCAAATCCTATTATTCGGCCTATGTTGGGTTGTTTAGCCCACACTAGTTGAGCTAAAATAAACCTTTGAACTAATTAGATTTAATACAACTACATGGAAATTTCTTTTGTTTAAATCTAAAAAGGTAGTTGAATTGGAGTGATGAACTGTATAAACCTAAAACCTTAGTTGTTTTAAAATATTAACTAGTGGATCTAAAGATAATATGTCAAGTCTAATACAAAGAACCTAAGTGACCAGTGGGGACTACATTAAACTTAAATTCTACACAATCTCATGTTGTTAAGACAAGAGAAACACGGAATTCAAGACAACATCTACTGGGTTAAATTAAAGTGGAGTAAGAGTCAGGACGACTCAACAAAAGTGAACCGAGGCCGAATCATGACCAAGCCTTACGAGTGTTAGCCAAAGTTATGGCTAACACTTACACACACACAAATCATTCATAAACTTATACTTACAAATTTAAACAACGTGAAATCAATACAGGATTGTGAAAACAATATCAACTACAACACAGAGCGCGTGCATTCTTGTTTGAGACTAAGTCAACTACCACAACTGCAAGGTGAGTTCATTGTCCCTTTTCAAACTATTTTGGTTTTAACTCGGGACTGAGAAGCATGTTATTCATTTTAAAACAAATGTTTTAAATTTAACAAAATGCTTTTATACTATGGATTATGCCAAGTGCTAAAGGCATAAGACTCTATTCAAACTAAAGGCTATTCGATTATGCCAAGTGCTAAAGGCATAACACTTTATCTAAACTAAATGCTATTTGATTATGCCAAGTGCTAAAGGCATAAGACTCTATCTAAACTAAATGCTATTTGATGATGCCAAGTGCTAAAGGCATAAGACTCTATTCAAACTTAAGGCTATTCGATTATGCCAAGTGCTAAAGGCATAACACTTTATCTAAACTAAATGCTATTTGATTATGCCAAGTGCTAAAGGCATAAGACTCTATCTAAACTAAATGCTATTTGATGATGCCAAGTGCTAAAGGCATCAGCTACTTGCTAATACTTAAGCTATGTGATAATACCAAGTGCTAAAGGTATTTACTATGTGATCAAGCTATTATGGATGCTAATTCTATGAAATCATGTTCAAGCTTATACTATGAGTTATGCTAATACTAAGGTTACGGGTTAAACTAAATGTTAATACTACGGGCTAATGCTATGGGTTTTAAATGCTAAAGACTAATGTAAACTCTAAATGCTAAGTATACTATAAGGCCACGGGGATTCTAAATGCATACATACATACATATACATTGGATATTTGAATCTATGGATGCTATAAACTCTTGAATGCTATGTGATTGTCATGCTCAAACAACGGTTTGGCCTCTCAGTGCTTGCCTTAACGGTTGTAAAGCTAGTTCTTGTGCACAAGTTACGTAAATGCTGGACTCTTTGTATGCTAAAACTATAGGCTATGGAAGAACAATAGTTGGTCTCTCAGTGCTTGCCTTCAGGTGTTCTCCTAGCCGGGACTTGAAGAACAATAGTTGGTCTCTCAGTGCTTGCCTTCATGTGTTCTTCACAGTCTTATCGAGGAAATGGACTGATGGCCTCTCAGTGCTTGCCATGCAGTGTTTCCCACATCTATTTACCTGGGTTATCAGTAACTAGGACGATATTGTGATCCTTAGTTGACTTTGTGTCGACCTGGAAATCCTCTATCTCCCCCTGAGTTGCTAAACACACCTGGGGCCGGTTTGGATTGACATTGGATTCCTTCGGGCATCTGGTTATCCATACCGGTATCTATCAGACTAAACTCGAGTATACTATTGGTGATGTGGGGTAAACTTACAATCACAGGTGTTTAAACTATGATGGGGAAACTATACGGATGGGTAGGTAAAAGGCTTAATTATCATTAATAACAGTGTCATATGCTTATTAGTATGTGGTGGGATAGCGTCTGGGCTTGACCCTTTCAGGATTCCCTATATATAAGCATACCGATTTGGATATTACATGTGGAGTTAATGAGTTAAGGTTTTGCCTACAGGCGCTTGCTAAAACTATTTAAACTTACAAACTACATGAACTCACCAACCATTGTGTTGACTTTGTTTTCTTACATGCTTTCTCAGGTGATGCACATGTTTAATCCTATGCTTTTGGATTGCATGCTAGGCGGCCTAGATAGAGGACCTAGTGATTTTGGGAAGCACATATTTTGTTGATCATACGAATCATTCTTGGATATCTTGTACAGTTTACAAGATAGAATACATTAATTCTTTTGTTAGGTTTACCAAGTTAAATTATTAAACATTGACATTGTAATTTAACTTTGTAATCCTATTCATATGCTTAATTGTGCTTTAGTGATTCTTAACATTGATGCTATGTAACAATCTGATCAACCCGATTATCACACCCGATATCGCGCCCCGGGAACCTTCCGCCCGACGGGGACTCCGATCCAACCCCGCCGGTCCGGGGTGTGACAGAAGAGGAGATGATGATCTTATGGGCTTGTTTGTTTTTTTGTAAAACGTCTGCGAGACCTCTTATGCCTGCGCCGCCCAGACCACACGCAGACGTTGGCGTCTGCAGACCGTTTGTTTTATCGAAGACGTTTCATTAAAAAACGTCTGCGCGAGGTCTTCTTGCAGAAGATGTGGACCAACCACTTCTAGGATCTTCTAAGGTTTGCAGAGACTACCCACCACCACACACCACCAGTCACCACCGCCGGCCACCACCTCCCGCCACCGCCGGCCACCAACACCGCCCGCCACTGTCGGCCACCACCCACCGCCGCCGCCCGCCACTATCGGCCACCACCTCCCGCCACCGCTGGCCACCACCCCCGCCGCCCGCCGCCGGTTACCACCGTCGGCCACCCCTTCACCCCACTGTACACCATCACCAATTTATTTTAAGAGTTAACAGACGTTAAAAAACAAATTCTCTTCTTCTTGCAGACTGCAAACATTTAGTCCACCTCTTCTCCTACAGATGTCCGCAAATGTATTCCGCAGACTACAGACATTTTACCTCTTAAAAAACAAACACCACCTAATTGTTTCTACGTGAAACGATAAGGATACAATGAATAAATTTTGAATTTTGAACCAAAATGAGGCCGCCTTTTTTGACCAACTATTCGTGGATGTTGAAAGCGTTGACCATAATTTTTTTTTTATTTTTTTTAGCAAATGGACGGTGGTATGGGTTCCGCGTGGGATAGGCATTTAACTTTCATTAATACAAGCATTTACACATATCCATAACACCTTCTTTTTTTTACTAAAATACGGTTTTGGGTATTTTAACTATTTCAATCCAAAATCTATACTATATAATAAAAGAATAACACTCCGCCACTTGTCGTTTTCTGGTTAAATCACATGCCACATGTCATTAAATAATTGGACAACTTGCAATTGATGCCACTTGTCATGATTATATTAATCCTTAATATTTTAAGAATAAATTAAATTTAATAAATGTAATCAAGTCAAACTTCCTAATTTAAAAGAATGGTATTTATTTTCTTTAAATACTAATTAAAATCTAATCATATCTAACTTTCCATTTTTGATTAATAATTTTGAAATTCAAAAAGTTTTCGAATTAAATTATCAAAATACTCAATACACTAATTTTAAATTCTTATTAAAAAAAGAATAACGATGCTAATTATATTTTATGAATGATTTCAATTTTTTATGATTCTTAAATCTATCAACATTCTGCAATTAATATTTATTTTTAATCGACTTCATTCTACAAATTAAAAAACAAAAGGTTATCACAAAAAAATCATTTTACAATTTTTATTTCTTAATTGCTAATTCGTATTGTTTAATAAAATTTTATAATTCAGCCCGTGTAATACACGGGGTCAATAAGCTAGTATAATATTATATTAATATAGCCCATATGGTTTAAACATATTTTGACCCCCAAACTTAATTATTTTTAACGGTTTTAACCCCCAAACCTAACTATGGTTAGGTATCAAAAACGTTAGTTCTTTAAACCACAGGATCATAATTCATTGAAGATTCTATTTTGGGTTGAAATAGTTAAAACATATAACCCCATGAGCCAAAATCTCGTAACCTACTCTTTTTATTATTTTAACTGCTAAATCAACTGTCAATTGGAAAACGAGCAACTTAATCTTATCGTTTAAAAGAAAACATGCCAAAAACCTCTTGTTTATCTAATAACAATTATTTCTAAAAAGACTTGAATCCAAAACTTTTCGTAAAAGAAGTCAAGGAGATAATGCTCACTATAACTCTTTTGGTTGAACTCCTACACAATTGTAATATGTATGACAAAATCTCTGTCAATCGCCTGTAACCTCTTTCCATTTCCTTGTGATCCTCGTATCTAGGTCCCTTACTGGTCCTCTACCAATCATGCTTATCTCCAATTTGTCATTCATCAATCTCGTTCAATCATTGCATGAAGCCCTTCCTTTTATTTTTTATATCTTCCTTTTCTTATTGTATAAAACTTATTGTAGAGAAACACAAATCATTTTTAAAATAATAAACTTATGATGGTTTTAGAGCGGGCTTTCGTAACCGCCTGAATATCAACACTCTAATCAATCACCATGACTGGTGACTGCAGCAGCAAGAAAGGAGATGATGGCAGCATCAACCACAACTCTCCATGCTACATTCATGACTCAGATCATCCGAAGCAGATGCATGTTAACGACGTGCTAACCGACGGAAACTATCTTGATTGGTGTCATATCCAAACGACGGTGGAATACGTCGGGGCATGATTTATAATTGTTAAAAGCTCATGATGATACTTTTAAAGTTTAAGTAATTAAACATCAATATGAAAACTTTTATTAATCAACCACAAAAACGTCATTAGTATTCAAATCAAAACATACATAACAAAATTGACATAACATGGATTGTTTTAAATTCATTATTGGGTCCATTAATCCTAGCCTATATCTTCATATTCTTCACTTAAGCTGTCAAAAATGTAAAATAAATTTTGTCAACTATTTGCATAGTTGGTGAGAACACATCCAAATTTATATGTATAAATATATGCAATAACAGAGTCTATATAGAATTGAATCAAATTGTATGTTCTTACAAGCGTTTTATAAACTATAAAGCATGCTAGTTATCAAGAATTCACGTAAGTCATCTCTTAAATCATATAAATAATGTTCTAGACAAAGTTTAAGTATCCATAGTCCTTTACAATGTCCTCAAACAAGTGTCAAAACATAGCTTTTAAATCAAGGTTTGCAATATCTTGATTAAGCACGTTAATTTACAAGTTTGCAAATGTATACAATTTCACGTTTTTAACACAAAGACGCAAGTCAATGCGAAGAAGGTGTCTAATCATTCTTAGACTACTTTGGTATATTATGAATAAGCATGCAAAGAATTCCCAACATAACATGATCTTTCAAACAAGTGTGGCACATAACAAATTAAAAACAAGACTATAATAACTAAGTACTTGCACCACTAAGTTTTGAATCTAATTGTAATAATGATTTGAAAAACGACATGTGTGACATCTCTAAAAATTACAAAATAATGTAAAGAAGGAAGAATGAGCTAGTTTCGGTGTAATCCAAATCTGGATCCCACAGTTTTAATATCTTGCACAACAAAAATCGTATATGTTACGTGATTTAAATGGATTAACTTTGATTTAGTTATGTTTGTATTTCGTTCGCTAATAACCATAAACCATGTTTGTTGCAACTTGTTCCCTCCCTATTCGTATACGTACATTGCCAAACCTGTATATATGCACATACACATATACATATACTGGGGACGGTTAACATACAAAGGGCTAAAATCATGAAAAGCGTAAGAAGCCATAAGAATCTGACACGTGTTATATGGGTAAGGCATTATCGTTCATATAGTATTACAGACCGTGCTTCATAAAATTACAGACCGTAATTTAACTCGCACAATCAAGGATCACCTGCATAATTACGGACCACGTAATGTGAAAATCACGAAGCGTCATTTAACATACATGATCATAGGACCAGCTGAAAGTAGGGCAACCTAACAATAAATGATGCTACCTCGATGATTCGACAAGTTCCGATGATAGTCCCGATGGTTGCCTTGTGGTGGTGATTTTCTTGAATATGGCAGCAATGGTTTTGTTGATGGTTGTCATATGATGTCTCTCACTCTCTCAATGATCTTTTGCAATCTGAGAAAGCTCCACGGTATTTATTTCATCCAGAATTGGGTCTCTTGGTGGAAAAAAATGTGAATGAAAGATCCCACTGCCTTTACTTTTAGATTAGTAAAGGGAAAATATGATGAATTACTTTTTTTACCTAAATTTTAAATTGTAATAAGTTATTGGTTCAAATGTTTAATGAGCAAATTTTTCTTTTTGCTTTTATAAAGTTTGTAATTGGGTTAAATATATTTAAAAATTGGAATATAAATTGTGTTTTTTTATAAATAAATTAATATATATAATATATAAATAGAATTTTAAAAAATTAGGGCCCTCTAAAAAATGGGCCATGTGCGGTCGTAATTCCTGCACGTGCTCTAAGACCCACTTGAAGGCTGGTTTAAGTTGTCAAACTGGAGTCATAACAAGGTGGTGTCATGCATAACCATTGTGTCATAATCCTTAAAATTACCAAAATTAAAATTAAGCAACAGTAATTTTCTCATTACGACTCAGATTTAAATCCCTTTATGTCTTCAATAAAAGTCGTCAAATCCTTATACGACGACCCACCTTTTACAAGAGCCGTGTTTGCCTTCTCCTTCAACTCTTGAGCTCTCACTCTCATCTTGTCACCTTCTTCCGGTCCCATCACCCTAGCCACCGCTCTCACGATCGCCTCGCGGCTCACACCTTCACACGTCGAATCCGTACTCCACTCGACATAACCGATCGAAACCCCAATCCGTAAAACGTCGGTCACCAGCTTCGCATTATAAAACTGCTCGGCCATCACAGGCCAAGCCACCATGGCTACCCCGCACGTAACACCTTCCAACACTGAGTTCCACCCGCAGTGTGTCACAAACCCCCCAACCGATTCATGACCAAGAATCATCACTTGAGGTGCCCACCCCTTTATTATCATCCCCTTGTTTTTCGCTTGCATCTTAGCCTCAAATCCTTCGGGAATGAGCTTTTCTTGATCGTTCCTGATGACCCAAATGAAGTTTACATCGCAGGCTTCTAGCCCCATGGCGATCTCGTGAAGCTGAGAGCTTGTAACTTTCACTATGGTGCCAAAACTCACGTAAATAACCGAACTTGGTGGCTTCGATTCCAACCATTTCAAACATTCGTGTTCATTGATTGACGATTTCTTCCCTCTTTCAAGCTTATCTTCTGTCCTGATGGTGCTACATAACGAAACCGGTCCGATGTGCCATGCTTTTCTCTTCATAACCTCGCGATAATGGCGGACGTACTCTGGCTCCAGCTCGTAAAAACTGTTCACGATAACTCCATAACTCTTTTCTTCAGCTTCTGCAACTTGTATAAAAAAATTCAAGAAGTCTTTGAATTCATCTCCCTCAAATTGAGGCAACTGTTTTCTAGTCAACTTGATCTCATGAGGAAGATAAGGGACGACAAAGTGTTCCGAATCAGACGAGACATTAGGCTGGTGAAGTCTAATCGCGTCGGACACACACAACCCAAAGAGTCCGGTTCCAGTGAACGTGACTCTAGGGATGTTAAACTTGGCTGCGGTTTCAGCCGTCCATGGAAAGAACATGTCCGTAACAATGCAATTCGGTTGGGATCTTTGAACAAACTGCTCAAATGGCTCTTGAAGGGTTCGAATGGCTTCCAACAATCTGGATAGGTGTTCATTGGAAGTATCTTGATCAAGGTTTGCGATTCCAGGAGGGAAACCGGGTTTGAAATCGATTATATGAAGCGCGATTTGGTGAGTGTAATTGACGGTTTTCTGGATTGATTTGGTGAAGTGATGGGCGGTTGATGAGGTGGTGACGATGGTGGTTTGCAGGCCACGAGAGGCGAAGAGTACGGCCATGTCAGCCATGGGAATCATGTGGCCGTAAGCCATGAAATGTAAAAACGCAACATGACATGTAGCCATGGTTTCAGCAGTTGGAAGAAAAATTTAGAGATGAGACGTTTAAAGAGCGAGTGAGTTTTCCTTGTAAACAACAATTATATATATGAATTATATATATGTTGTTACAGGTTAATTCAACTATGAGAGAAGATAAACATTTTATTCTCGCTTCCCCTGTCTCAGAAATGAGACAAAAGAAGGCAGCCTTTTATTGACCAACTATTCGTGATTGTTGAAGGTGTTGACCATACTTTTGTTATTTTTTTTTGAACGTTGAAGGTTTCAATCGTGTTAACCTACTGTTTTCAGGCCATATTCCCAAGGTCTAGCTATTTTGACCTTTCATGAGCCACCACAACCACCCCAAGAGGAAACCCTACTAGAAAAACCCCTAACCTCCTTCAGACCTCTTTTACGCTGCGAGAGGGATTTGAATCGAAGACCTTTGTCCATACTTCTGTTATTAACTTATTATTTCTTTTTCCCACCAAATGGACGGTGGTATGGGCTCCGCGTGGGATAGACATTCAGCGTTCATTTATACAAGCGTCAAGCATGCACACTTATTTACACCTGGTTTGCGATCTGAGTATATAATGCATATACGACTGACAAAAGTAAAACTGATTAATTTTAGTTATTTTATAAAAAATAACGTTTAAACTATAACTTTAAGCCAAGACTCTTTCGTAAAATTCTTTTTAAACAGAAAGGTGAAATTTGTTTTCATCCTTTCGTTCCAAACCCTTATGAAGAATGTGAACATATTAGGTAAACGAGCAACTAAATCTCATCGTTTAGGAGAAAAATATGCCAAAATCTCGTCGGCTAGTTTAACGCAGACTATAACCCTTTTGTTGAACTCATACACAACTGAACATATGAATTAAGTGTAAAATGTGATAACCTTGGTATGTAAATGAAGTATTGGTGTATTTTTTATTTTTTAGTTTTTTTGGGTAACTAAGTATACATAGAAGCAATGTTTTCAAAAAAACCGGACGCTGAACCGGTCTCTTTATTAGTAAGAGATCAGACGTATTTAAGAACCGGATGGCGTCCTAAATATTATATAGCTAATACTATACAAGTGGGTTCGCACGGTAATAAAAAAAACCGGTTCAACAGGGCGGTTTTCCTGTCAGGCCGTTGGAAGCCGGTCAAACTGGACGGTTTGCCAAAAAACGGTTACGAGTACATAAGCGAACCGCCTGAGTGGCCAAAACCCAGTCTGACCGGTTGGTCCAGTCCGGGTTTGAAAACATTACATAGAAGTTACTTGAGCTGGGGATTGAGCATTTGCATAATCCACGGGGTTCCCGCGCATCTAGAAGGCGTCTTTTCTCTGCCTGACAGACTTGGTTAAGACATCATACATGATACGTAAGAACATCTTGTTAAAAAAAATTATTTGAGCTCAAAAAACTTGACATTTAACAAAAGAAGTCAACAAAATGACGTGTTTGGCTCTATTTTGTCTTCCTCTCCATATTTTGAGGTGAACATCTAGAATATACAATAATCTCCTAGTTCCACTTTCATTGGGTCCGGATAGAGACGAAAGACTATGTCTTCATAGTCAATGACATCTGAGTTATTAAATTAATTTGTCCTCGAGAATTCCAAATAAAAAAACAACCAGAAAGACATAATCTATTTCTAACATACATGTCATGGAACAACAAAAGGCTAGTAATCAAGTGTGTTACGAAAATTTGTCTAAGCAAACAAGTTATGCCGCGTGGTAGGTACTATAATGATTTTTATAACTAAATAAAAGGGGCATTAACATAAAGACGAATACACCTAAAAAAAGACGTGTAAAATTGGTAAAAAGCTTACATAACCTGAATTAGAAGTTATACCTTCACTACAGTAAAGTTGGTAAAAAGCTTACACTATAATAGTAAAAACTAATTAAGATTAACACCAGGGACTAAAAACACAATCATCTCACTAAAGTTTGTCCTATGTTTGCAACTTTGAAAATTTGAGGACCAAACTTGCAAAACGATTAAACCATGAGGGCCATTTATGCAATTTTCTCTAGAATAAAAGAACTTTCAAAGGAAAAAAATAGTCTCAAAACCAAGTGAAAGGATTGGAGAATTGAGTAACTGTTAAAATACTTCTTATGTCATGATATAAAAAAACTATTGAAATTTATTTAATATAGATATACATAAAATTCTAAAGGAAAAAAATATAAGAAATTACTCAAAGAAAGAGAAAAAAATAAAAAAGAAACAAAAAATAA
Source organism: Mikania micrantha (assembly GCA_009363875.1). Classification (NCBI taxonomy): domain Eukaryota; kingdom Viridiplantae; phylum Streptophyta; class Magnoliopsida; order Asterales; family Asteraceae; genus Mikania; species Mikania micrantha. The sequence continues at coordinate 17,586,255 of CM018682.1, read as the reverse complement.
AAATAAAAATGTTGGCGTCAACGTGTGTAGAACCTATAATAGCCAAGCCTTATGCCACTAAGACTGTGTATTCATCATATATCACTACTCTACGTACACGTCACATAAACAATTAAAATCATTATTTCTCATCATATACATATATGTTGCCACCACACTTAATCACGCCCTTCACCCCCTCATGGTCGAACGTTGCTTTCCCGTGACCACCCTCACGCCCATATACGGTCACCCTCGGTCACACTAGGGTGTAGTGAGGTTCGGGAGCCAATGAAGCGTGACTGAGGCCTCTCACGCCTCAATCACCCCCCATTACAGATTGTGACACCTCGTATTTTCCAAGTCAGCATTTTATTTATATTATTATTACTTACGTGGTACCACAGTCCAAACATGAACAACAAAGCGATAATTAGAGGAATTATCGAAAAACGCACGCGCGTGTCTTGTTTAACGAACGTTGGTGAAATAAACAAACAACAATTCAATTAAACAATAATTAAGCTTTATGGAACCTAGAATAAGTTAAACAACGACAATAAGTCACAAAAACGATGATCGTAAACGCGAAATAATCGAAAAACGAGCTGAAACAACAAAATTAGGCCAATTGATCTCATTCAGCAAGCCAGACGGTACGTCTAGGACCAAGGTTTGGGTCTATGCGGTACGCCAGGCTTGGGCGGGAAGAATTCAAACTCACCGAAATGCTAGGCGGTACGCCAGGGGTGCTACGACGACTCAGGGCGGTGCGCGCGGATTAACCAGTCACCATCTATATTATTTTAATCCAGGCGGTACGCCTGGTAGACGTAGAGGCCAAAAGTTGTATAAGACTCAACCTAGCCCGGCTCTAATCATTTCCACTCTAATTTCTCGACTGAACCACCATAATCTTGAGCCATACAACCTGCTTCTTCATCATTACATCCTGGAAACTCCATTGTTGATGTATTGGAGCTCCTAGGAAGCCATTAGAGCAATAAGTGAAGCTTGAAGCTTGTCAACCTCCCCAACACTTGCAAACCATTAAGGAGTCATTCTTAAAGGAATAGAAGCTGCCAAACCTGCTGTTCTAGCCATTCATCAATGATCTTGGAATCAAAGAAGGTAGTTCTTGTTAGATTTGTATGCCCAAGTAACGACATTAGTTCGTACTGCTATCAAGATAAGATCCGTAAGGGTTGCATTACGAGCAACAAACAATTAGATTTAATTAATAGTTGATTAAATCAACACAATCACGATTAACAAAAGGAAATATCAAAGAGTTGATATTTAAGGGGCAATATTTGTAATTATCAAACAGTTGATAATTATATATTTTATTTATTATTTAAATATTAATTAGATTAGTATTTGTTTAATAAATTAGATTATCTAAGTTTTGAATAAAAGATTTGAATTTTGAATATGATAATTTTATTCAAAAATTAAACTCTTAAAACTAGATAAAGATGGATAATATATATATACAAAAGGGATATGAGATTTTTTTTGTACGTGAACTTTTTTTGCCTTTTATTCCTTGCGTCGGCAACTACACAGCAAGGAGAGCACCACCAGCCACCACAACGGTGTTGGATAGTGATTGCATGCCCTTTTTCTTGGCCGTGATCAGTTGGGGTAGGATCGAGCAGATTTGTTTCAAGTTGTGTTGAGATCTTGTGAAGATTCAACAGTCACGGATCAGATTGTGTAACCAGATCTAGCGACTGGGTTTGTTGATTTCGTGGTGCTTCGTGCATGTTAGCCGTTTATTCTCAAAAGGTATAATCACTAACACCCTATGGTTTGTTTATTCTGTTTGGTTTGCATATGGACTCCTAGTGGGCAATCTCGTTTTGACCGGATTGGTTTGTACGGTTAATGTTTCCGCTACGTTTAATGATTTAAATTTTTTAAAAAACCCACGTACGAAACCCAACAGTTCTTACGCCCTTCTAATGCACTAAAAACACTAACACACACACATGCAAGGTATATCACGCACATGCAACCTTTGATGTCACATGCATGAAATTTCACTTGTTTTAATATGTGATTTATGATTTTGCTACTAATTTGGTGTATTTGGAACGATTGATGATGATCTTGTTGAGCTTATGGTCATTTGTTGATATTACTATGAAATGATGACTTTTTGTTACATGCATGTATGATTCATGATGTTATAAGTAATTTTTAAATATTAAATATGATTGTTGATGAGATTTGAAGTTATCTACAAGGTTCATTGAGTTAGTTATGGTCAAAAATGTTAAATTAATGAATATTTCTATAAATTGTAACTTTAATATCACAAGTCTTTGTTAAATGGTAAATTGTGTATATGCATGTGTTTAAATATGATGACATGTGAGTAAAATGATGATATTTAGTATATGGGTTACTTAAAATGCATGTATGAATGATTGGGACATTTGTTACTATAAATAGTAACTTTATTATGACATGTCGATGCTAGATGATGATTTATGTATGAAAAGTGTGAGTAAACAACTACTTGGATCTGATATGATGATATTAGGTACGTTTGATTTATTAGAATAATTAATATAAGTATATTTGTTGCATGTTTCTATAAATGGAAACTTTGGCTAGCAAACTTGTTCATAGAATTCGATTTGGTCATGTTTAAGTTACAATGATTATGTTGAGAGTCTTGTGACCATGTTTGAAAGGATTATTGATGACTAGGATAATGAGATATGTAAACTTTCTACAAATAGTAACTTTTAAACGAGAAATGTGATTATATGACGAGTGTAATATCGATCTGACGCTGGGTTCCGCGATAACCAGGGGAGGCAAACAACAGTCTAGTATCGATAAGATGAACTGACACACTCGGGATCGTAGATCCAACAAACTTAACATACCCAGTACATATCTGTTTACTGTTTTCATCTACTTAAACCTGTGAACTCACCAACTTTATATTGACATGTTTTCACATGTTTTCTCAGGTAACTGAACGCACGATGCTAGGATGCACTTGGAGTCCAACAAGAGGGTCTTGCATGCATTTAGACTCCCATCCTAGGCTGATGTCTGATTCATTTGATATTGATATGTTTTAAACAATGTGGTGTCTCTGAAACAATTTATCTTCCGCTGCATACATTTTTAATTTCCGCTGCACAACTATTTAACTATTTCCGCTGCTATATTAATGCGATTTGAATTTACTTATAAAACTGTGTGAATGTACAATTCATATAAAGTCGTTGTATATGACTGGGAGCTTTAATCCTGACCATGTCACACTCGGCGGCTTAACACCGTACGTGGAAATTTGGGGGTGTGACACAGATACTCTAAGGCGTCTTAGCAAAGTTGGCTTGAAGTGAGAAATAAATATATTTAATATAAAAGTTGTGAATGTTTAAAAAAACGATTGACAACCTATCTTTATATTTATATATATATATATATATATATATATATATATATATATATAACTAGGATAGTATCTCGTGTATTACATGGGATGAATAAAAAAACATAATAAATAATTATTATTAAAAATTTAAACAATATAAGACAATTTTTTAATATAAAATAATTATATTATTTTTTTTAAACACTATAGTTTTTCAAATTTTATTTCTTAATTTATTTTAATTTTCTTTTTGAAAATTCAATATTTTATAATAACTTGTATTTTTTTTTTTAAAAAAAGTGTTTTTTTGATATTAATATAATATTAATGTATTAAAAGACCTTTTTTCTTAATTCAAAACATGTATTTAATAGGAAAGAGAGGAGGGAAAAACAAAATTGAGATGATATAAGAACATGACAAGTGTCCGTACAAACCTTTATTTATTAGAATAGACAGATAAGAATTTAAATACTATTAAATGTTGAACATTGCCTAAAGTAACAATAAAACGATTATTAGCAAACAAGTGAAATATAGTAATAAAACTATTAGGATACTTTTTTACTGTATCGTCATCTTTAACATATCAATTCAAGCTCAAGTTCAAGTAATCTCTTCAATTGTAATTCATTTTTAACTGGCTCGAATAGTTCTCCTGTATGCCATTTTTTTTTTTGTTTTTCCTCTTGATAGTGCGGTTATGTTCTAGAAATATCCGGGTTACATTATGTTTCAGAGACAATACTAGAGACACTTGGCTTATGTTTTACGTCAAAGCCCATAAAAGTTAAATATTGGGAGGGATTGGATTTCAACTACTATTTGACAAATTATACGTTGGTTCCGAATGGAAGAAGATACACTTATGACGAGATGGTTTGGAAAATGATTTGGTGAAAGCATCTTTTGTTTGGATTCATTTTTTTTTTTTTTTAATGAAATGACTATAGAATTCTTTTTAATGGTACTTTTGTGTGATGAATATAACTAGGGGTTACCCGCACGTTGCCGCGGGTATTCCGTCACGATTTTGTGTATTAAAACGTATATATGTCTTGTCGTTACGACATAAAGCCTTAAGGGTAGCCATTGTAAATGTGTCCGCTATGTCGATATGAGTATTCGATTATGATAGCGTTAATATTTTAGAATATAATTTTGGTCAAACTATTTTAGTAATTTTTCAAAAAAAAAAAGGCAAATATTTGTTTGTTTAAGTTGAAATAGGGGGCTGCCTGTCACGTTGCGACGGTAACCATAAATTAAATAGGAAAAAACATAATCTCAAAAATCAGACTCGGATTAAATTAAAGTTTGTTATTCTATTGTAAAGTAAAACATAAAAATTTTAAATATAAATCATAACTCGTAAAGAACAAAAGTTTTAAAAATAAAAGTAAAAAATCAAAACGGTCAACCACTATGACACTATCATGAATCGTAAAGCACAAAAGTTTTAAAAATAAGAGAAAAAATAAAAATAGTCTAAAATTTGTGTCTCATAAAAAAGATTAAGTTATGTTGCACTGACGCGGTGACAGGCAAGCATTAACCAGCAAGCTATGGCTACCAACCTAATTTCTTTTATAAATTATAAAAATTTATTTACTAATAATATTTACTTACAATTATTAGGGATAACTTTATATAAATGTAACCAACTTTCAGTTTTGTTCCAATTAGGTCACTCATACTTTTTTTTTCCGATTAAGTCACTCATACTTTTTTTTTGTTCCGATTAAGTCACTCATACTTTTTTTTTGTTCCGATTAAGTCACTCATACTTTTTTTTTGTTCCGATTAGGTCACTGTACTTTTAATTTTGTTTTAATTAGGTCACTCATATGAGTGACTTAATCGGAACAAAAAAAAGTTTGAGTGACTAATCGGAACAAAAAAAAGTATGAGTGACTTAATCGGAACAAAAAAAAGTATGAGTGACGTAATCGGAGCAAAAAAAGTATGAGTGACCTAAGTGGAACAAAGCTGAAAGTTGGTTACATTTGTATGACGTTTTCCCCAATTATTATTCAACTTAATTATTATTAAAGTAAAAAAAAAAAAGAAATGTCACCCACGAGATTTGAACTCCCCATCCCTCAAAAAACTACCTAAGGCTTTTACCAGCAAGCTATGTTAGCATTTGTTTATTAGTATGTAAAATATTAGTATTTATAGCATTAAAACCAAAGAAAACAAACAAAATAAGATGGGCCACAACAATCATGAAGTTTGTCAAATGTTATATATAATAATTATATAATTATTAATGTAATATTTTTAAGATCAAATAGGTAAAAAATGTAAACTAGCATGAACGCAAGTTTAAGTTCTAAAATATGTTTAGTTTAGTTATTGATTTCAAACCTGAGATTTACATATTAAAATCGAGTCAGCAACAAGCCCAAATAAGCTTTTTATTTTTGAAAATTTTCTTTACTTTAACAAATATACGTTATATATGTAAATAATTATTTTTATATATAAAAATACAATAAATATAACCAAATCACATAATGCTAATGCATGATAAATATAGTTATAAATATATATAAATTCATAATAAAATAAATAAATTAAACAAGTAAATAGTAAACGAGCCCAGACCAACATAGCTCAAACTTAAAAATTTTCCGATAAGATAAATTGTAGAAATAAAAATTTTTAAAGAGTCCAACTTAAGGTAAAATTATATCAAAGTTAAAACGAGCCAAAATCAAAACTTAACAAACTTGTGGTACCACGTGACTTGCTCAGATTTGGCGCTCTAATCACGTGCAGGCGGCACCTCTCACCAGATTTACCGTTGTTAAAACAAGATTCTTCATTTTCAGTCCTTGGACTTTTGTAATCGTCATAACAACCCCTCCATTCTCACGGACGTTATATGCCCTTGAAACAATTCGCATCTTTCACTTTCTCCGTTTGCATACCTTTCTCCGCCCCCCGCCGTAACCTAGCGGCTATCTTGCCGTCCACCGGTCGGAACTCCGACTAATCTATCCCTATCTATCATCCTTCCCTCTCCTCATTCTCTACCTTTTAATATCCAATTCAAAAAACAAAACAAAAATCAATCATCTACAAAAAGAAAAAAAAAACGGAAAATTTATAGGGTTTCTGCAGTTTGTTCGTTGTGAGACGAATTTCTATCTGATTTCCCTTCTATACAGCTATTTCGATTCAAATTTATCAATAAGAGGGGAGAGGGAAGTTACAAAAGCAAAAAAAAAGTAATAAAATCCCGGAAAAAGAAATTCGATTTTTTTAGGGTTTCGTGATGGCAGCGCAGGTTGTTCAATCTCAGTCGGTGAACGGTGGTGGTGGTGCTCAGCAGTTTGTGCCGACGTCGTTGTATGTCGGTGATTTGGAGTTTAGCGTCACAGATGCGCAACTGTATGAGCTGTTTAACCAGTTGGGACAGGTGGTTTCGGTTAGAGTTTGCAGGGACTTGTCTACTCGAAGGTCACTTGGTTATGGTTATGTCAACTATGTGAACCCTCAAGATGGTTAGTTTATTCAGAAACTTGCTTATCTTTATCTGACTTTGCTTGGCTTCATTTAGCAACGGTGGTAGATAATAGTTGATTATGCTAATGTGTTATGTGTTTCTGTCTTGAATTGGAAATTTTAACTTTGGGTAATTACTAGGTTTATTGTGAAGTTCTAGCAAAACACGTCAACATTTCAGTAGTTTCAAGTCTTATATATGACATTGTTAGAGATCATGTAGGAAATATGCGACTGTATTGTATATATGACTGTATTGTATGTGGATGATCATGCTTTGTACAATCCTATTTTAATTTTAAGTCTTTAACATCATCATTCTTAATAAGTCTATCCATGCAATTGTACAATCCTCTCTTACTTTCCAAGTGATCGGAAACATTGGAACTCCATCAAAATCAAGGATTCAAGTAGTAGACGACCGCATGTAAATCACGATGTATTTGGTTTTCTCATTTTTGATCAATGAGATCCTAAATCTCTTTATAAAAAGATAGTTGATTATCAAAGTGTTATGCAATTTTTTCCTTGCATTCATCCATTGCACCATAAATAAACGACATGATCAACAATCCTCAAAACCTCCACAAGTGGCTTTGTGATTTTAAGAGAATAAACCACACCAGGCCAAAAACTTCTCTTGTTCATGTTTATTTTTTATCTCTTTATCACCGGCTTTCTTTTCCCAAGCACAACCACCTCATTTGGTTGAAACAAACCTTTGTTGTAATGATAGTTTCAATTCGTACACTTTCTAAGTCAAAAAAGCAGTGGCGAATCTTGTGGCTGCTAGTTGAAGATCTTTCTTTAAAAACTTTCTAGTTAAACTCAATACCCACGGATGATTATAAATGAAGTTGCTAATTTTTTTTGCTTTGGTTGAAGTGTTTTTGTTGTTGTGTCAAACTCCCCAATTTTCTCTAGCATTAAGTCGTTGCAATGAGCAACACGTGGGGTCCAATACAAACTTTTCCTATTCTCCATCAACAATGCTCCAACTGCTTTGTAAGCACTTGCATTATTGGTCACGACTTGAACAAAAATATCTTCACCAATTCTTCAACCACCCCATGGCCCCATCAAACAACTCAAATAATTTTTCCGCATTCTTTATAGAATCGGATGCATCAACCATTTTTAAGAAAATCGTACCTTGTGATAAAAAGTTGATGAGACATCTATATCTCATATTGGACTAACCATCTGATAAAAATGACAATGACACTATGGTGTCTTCCAGGTAGCTTTTATGTCGTCCACAAGCATTGTTGTTGTTTTCACTTCTCCTTGTAGTATCCAAGTCCTCAACTCAATAACTCATACATGGTTGAAGGTTTTAATCCTCGACCATAGTTACCAACAGATTGGAGCATGCTATTGAATGAAGGACTCGTTATCAACTTACCACATTAAAAGGGATTCTATTCTTATAAAAGAATCTCCCAATGTTCAAAAAAACTTTGTTGCATTGCTCTCTAGCCATGGTTGGTGTCATACTGTCATCCTTTTCTTTTCATATGCAATTGGTCCTATTTCTTCATCATCTTCTATGGTATTAAAAATGGGTCTATTGGGCCTCTAAAATCTCTATGCACACTTGAACAAGAGTCGCCACTCATCCTTCCACCAATAGTACTTACAACGTATGCGATGACATCAATAGTTAGGCATTACGTGTACTGATTTGCAATGACACCGGCTGCCATCTTTCTACTGGTCGGCAAACACCAAACAGCACCAGCAGGTGCTTTGGTCTTCTGGGCATGGACAACAGCAGTCAGCTTCTGGTTTGCTAGGGCCGGCTGCTGTTATGGTCTTCTTGGGTGACAGCAGAGACAAAAAACACACACAAACACTGAATATGATGAAAACAATAATAAGGACACGCGATACAACGTGGTTCGGTCAAGATGACCCACGTCCACGGGCACTAACCAGGTTTTCATCTTTTATTACTTTGTGACAAAGATTACAAGTGCAAATGAGAGTATATGTAGATTATAATTAGGTTAACTTTTGCTACATTACCATAAAGAAGAAAAGTAACAGCTGACCTGAATTAGGGTTAGGGCCGGCCAGCCCCTACCCCCCCCCCCCCCCCCCCTCTCTAATTGTAATAAACTAACAGCTGGGCTTGACCCAAACTGGGCCAAAGCCTACGACCCAGAACAACAGTCTCCTCAAAATTCTGTTGGGAGTCGAATTTTGAAGTTTCAAGTTGTTGAACATATTATTTAATCTCATCTTTCACTTCTGGTGGTACTTGAAGACACAGTGCAACATTTTTGTGCCTGCAAGCATGATGTGTTTTCATCCTTAAGTTAAAACAACAATAGCATTCATCAAATCAAAAGCTTTCTTATGACTAGAGTCGGACCCATCTAACATACAAACATACACCAAAAATCTTAAATTTGGTAAAGGCATAGCGTAGTGCACTAGTGCTAACTGCTAAACATAATTAAAGAAAGAAATATGGAACATAAAAGCATTAAACCATTAATTTATCGAATTTGCAAATCAAAGTTTCACATTGATCAAAAACTGGCAAAAAAGCATCTCACAATAACAAACAGAAAAGCATCTCACAATACCAAACAGAAAAGCATTAATCCATCAACAATATCAAAAAACCTCAAAAACAGAAAAGTCAATCAAATGAAGTAGTAGTTGCCACATTAAAAGGGCTTCTTTTTAGAGTTTATTTGATGAATGCAACCTTGCATTTGACTTGAATCAATTTGAATGAATACGTTTTTTTTATCTGCTCTGCCATAATCTTTTTAAATTTTTATTTAATGAATTGTTAAAGTTTTCTAAAACTCTAGAGTTCACGTCCTTCACAAATTTATTCAAGGGCATTGCATTTTACAAAGAGGTGTCTTAAATAGCCTGCTATATCAATCGTTTATTTCCATTTATTATATAATTACTGAGGTGTTTCTTACTCCTTTTATAACGCTAATGACAGCTGCACGAGCTATTGAGGTGCTCAACTTCACACCTCTTAATGGGAAATCAATTAGGATAATGTATTCTCATCGCGATCCCAGTGTGCGCAAAAGTGGTTCTGGAAATATTTTTATCAAGGTATCTAAACATTAATATTCAACTTAGTGTGAATTTTTTTTATGAAGGTATCTAAACACTTATTTTCATTTTTTGTTTTTTTAATAATACAGAACTTGGACAGAGCAATTGACCAAAAGGCACTACATGATACCTTCTCTACATTTGGGAACATTCTGTCTTGCAAGATAGCTACTGATATAACTGGCCAGTCAAAAGGCTATGGATTTGTGCAGTATGATAGTGAGGAATCCGCACAACAAGCTATTGAGAAGCTCAATGGCATGCTTCTGAATGACAAGCAAGTATACGTGGGTCCCTTCTTACGCAAGCAAGAAAGAGACTTGGCTGTTGACAAGACAAAGTTTACCAATGTATTTGTTAAGAATCTTTCTGAATCAACAACTGATGATGATTTAACTAAGGCATTTAGTGAATATGGAACAATTACAAGTGCTGTTGTAATGAGGGACGCAGATGGCAAATCAAAATGTTTTGGATTTGTTAACTATGAGAATACTGTTGATGCTGCAAACGCTGTAGAGGGTCTTAATGGGCAGAAATTTGATGAAAAAGAATGGTATGTTGGTAAAGCTCAAAAAAAGAATGAAAGAGAACAAGAGCTAAAACAAAAATTTGATCAAACTATGAGAGAGGTGGTTGACAAATCACAGGGGCTAAATCTTTATATCAAGAATATAGATGATACTGTTTCTGATGACAGTCTCAAGGAACTGTTTTCACCTTTTGGTACCATAACTTCTTGCAAGGTTTGGTGACGTAGACCATCTGAGACTTGTACATCATGTAAGGTCACAAACCATGTATTTATTATATATTTATTTTTATGAACAGGTCATGCGAGATCCTAATGGAGCTAGCAAAGGATCAGGGTTTGTTGCATTTTTAACCTCGGAGGAAGCTTCTAGAGCAGTAAGCTGACATTTTCTCTTCACATATGATTTAGTTTTTCATGCGTAAATGGGTGACACTTTTTTTATAGCTTTCTGAGATGAATGGAAAGATGGTAGCTAGCAAGCCCCTATATGTAGCACTTGCACAACGCAAAGAAGATAGAAGGGCCCGCTTGCAGGTTTGCTGAAAATTATGGTCTTTTTTTTTGTTTACTAGGGAATTTTACAGTGGCAGCAGTAATTAATGTCAATACTAGAGGCTGATAAAAAAAAAAAATGATTTTTATATATATTTTTTTGTTCAGGCACAATTTTCACAAATGCGCCCGATTGCAATGGCTCCTGCTGGAGCTCCCCGGATGCCGATGTTCCCTCCTGGTGGTCCTGGTCTAGGTCAACAGATGTTTTATGGTCAAGCTCAGCCTACCTTCATTCCTCCCCAAGTAAATTCAGTTCATATTTTGCATCTATTTTAAAAACGATTGTGAATATTTCTTTGAATTATTCTCAAGGTTCCTTATTTATACATCTTTTTGATAATACCTGGATTAGCCTGGTTTTGGGTACCAGCAGCAACTTGTTCCAGGTATAAGGCCAGGTGGAGGCCCAATGCCAAACTTCTTCATGCCAATGGTTCCGCCAGGTCAGCAGGGTCAGCGTCCAGGTGGAAGGCGTGCTGGTGTTCCTGGGCAGCAGAATCAGCAACAACCAGTTCCTCTTATGCAATCACAGGTTTCTCGTACTTTGTACACTTGTGGTTTTTCCTTGCTATAGTATTTTAAAGAATACAACAAACCTACACAACAAAAATCCACGCATAAAGTATAAAGTCACTACGGAGCCCCTTTGCGTCAAAAAACTTTCTTTTGTTGAAAATACAGAGAATATAGTAGAAAAAACAAGTAATAAGATTAAAAACCTTCGTTGTTGTGCTTGCATTCCTATATTTTTGTTGAATGTTATAACTAAAAATCCTAATATAAAATTTTATTTGGTAATAATAGATGCTGCCACGTGGGCGAATGTATCGTTACCCACCTGGTCGTAACATTGGGGACGTGCCAATGGGCTCTGTTCCATACGACATTGGGAATCCGATGCAGTTGCGTGATGCTGCTGGAATTTCTCCGCAACCGATCCCAATTGGGGCTTTAGCTTCTGCCCTTGCAAATGCTTCTCCAGCAGAGCAAAGAACTGTAAGTCATTTTCTTTTAAATTAAAAATTGCTGATATTATTTTATTTTTGATACGTGTTACATGTAAATATTGTAGATGTTGGGTGAGAATCTGTATCCGCTAGTGGAACAGCTGGAAGCTGAGTCAGCAGCAAAGGTGACTGGAATGCTATTGGAGATGGATCAGACAGAGGTTCTTCACTTGCTGGAATCACCTGAAGCACTGAAGGCAAAGGTTGCAGAGGCAATGGAGGTCCTGAAGAGTGTGTCTCAGCAGCAGGGTAGCCCTGCTGATCAACTTGCTTTATTGTCCCTGAATGATGGCATTGTTTCTTAAATTCCAAACCGATCAAGGTGCGTGCGCGTGTGTTTAGTCGGATATTTTGCTGGTTTTTGGTTAAGTTGGATTATGCGGTTTTGAAGATTGTCTACTTTTGCTGTTATGTTGTGTTTGAAACAGTTATTTATGGCATATGCTACTTTGTTAAATCTTTCTGTGTTCGGTTGAAACAGTTATTTATGACATGTGTTACTTTGTTAAATCTTTCTGTGTTGGGTCATTAGTGTGAGTTTTCAAGGGTCTGGAATCATTTTTTGAACTGCAAATATTTTAATCGTATATTTAAATGATACTTCAAAAGTAAATTACTTCTTTACCGTGTGGAACTCCTGAAATTGAGCTCTTTAAATCGATGAAGTTTGAGATAAGAGTGGGGGTTTCAAACAAGAGCTAAATTTCACTTGGCAAAAGCATGCGAAAAGAAGCGGCAACATTCTGATATTGCATCAGCTTAGAATCATATAAAGCATACTTCGAAAAACATGGTTAAGCTTTGCAAAATGGACGGGTTCGTCGGGTCGGGTAACAAGTTAGAATGTGTTTAGGTTATAATTAGTTTTAGACAAGATGAGTTTGGGTTTAAATGTATTGTTTTTAAAAATATCTATTTAGTTCAAGTTAAAATAGGTTGTAACTAGACAAATAATCTATATAAATAATCGTTAGCGATATAATTATTCTCATTTGAATCCTTTCTATTCGTATAATTTTTAGGCAATCTATGTTGACCTTTATTATGTTATACTGTCATCCTTATTAACCTGTTTTATGTTAAGATAGATTTTTGCTTAAAATACAACAATTGTTATCCAAACTAACTTATTTATTTTGCTTTGGATCAAGATTATTAATTCTACACACAGTCTTGTTTCTTTATGATTTGGCACTCTTTGAATGAACTTAATGCAACTTTCCCATATATACATTTAAAAGAAGATAGAACCATAAATACGTCTAAAGTTACTTTTGCATATAAGCACGAGTCTTTTTAAGGATAATTAATTGGAAAATTTTTGATTTTGTTGGAAGTTGTAAATGTGACAATAGCTTTTCATGCGTTTGCGTGATATATCATGTCTCAAATATAAAAAACTCCTTCTACCAAGGGAGGAGGGGGATGAAACCCTTCAACCATAGAGGTGCCAATGAAACCGAAATCTTAAAACATATGAATTTTTATTTGGATTCTTATCTGAAACACGTAAAAGCGAATCTGAGTTCTTATTTTGATTCTTGTCTGGAACTAACAAAAGCTAATCTGAATTCTTATTTGGATAGCATATTTGTTTTTCTTATTTGGATCGGATTGGATATGCAAAGTCTTAGATATTCGGATAGAATATATGAAATCAACTATGAATAAAACTTGTTTATTTGGATTTAAAAATCAAAGCTTATTTGGGTTATTTGGGTGTAAAAATCAAAGCTTATTCAAATCAATAAACATATTTTTTATTCGGGTTAAGTTTTGGATATGATTATAAAAATTTTAACTCCGAAATAAACTGTTAACCAATCCAATAAACATCCCTAATTCAATCCCAAAGTATCTTAGACATGGAATCAAAAGGAATTTAAACACAGACTAATTTTCATGTTTGGGCCACCGTCCCAATAACTAATTTCTTAGGCACCAATGCACCATTATCTCTCTCTCTCTCTATGCGTACTTACTAACATGTCATGCATTGTATCATGATTCGATTACAGAGGTCGGTGAAAATACATACACACCATAGATATATATATATATATATATATAATTTTTATTTTTTGTTTTCCTTTTATCTAGATTTTCTTTGTAAAATGCCACTTTGACCACTGGTTTTTTGAGTTAAGGTTTTATCCCAGTATTCAATTTGAAGTGTCGATCACAACCTGTCACTAACCACTTCTAATCCTGCAACTTTTATAACTTTTAAGTTTACCTACCGAATATTAAAGTTTTATCCACCTAAACTTTGACGAATGTTATTTTATATTTGTTTCCATTGACAATTATTTCAACGTAAATTTTATAAGCAGTTCTCTAGGTCCATAAAATTCGATACGCTCGGGGCTAGGCTCATTTCGGTTTGCTCCGGTACGGTGTACCAAATAATAAAATACGATGTACCCATTACAACATATTACATAATTTAAAAGATAATGTAATAAAAGACAAAAAAATAAATAAATAATAGCCTGCGAGAAAGAAACATAACTAATTTGCTAACTATCAAACTTGCAAAAATTTTAACTATGTACAAGTTTCTTAACATTTTCAGACTAACTAATAAGAGGTTGTGAAATTTCAAAATTACCTCCACATTCTCACTAGAAAATCTTACTGGTTAAAAAATTACTTCCGGTCAAAATTTCAAAATTACCTCCAAATTGTCATTTTCTCCACATGCGTACAAATTTCTACTTTTTCATGATAAGACTAAGGTGTTTTGTTTTTTAAGAAGTAAAATGTCTGCAGTATGCGGACCACATCGGACATCTATATAAAAAGAGATGGACCAAATGTCTGCAATATGTAAGAAGAAGAGTGTTTGTTTTAACGTCTGTTAACTGTTAAAATAAATTTGTGGTGGTTTACAATGGTGGTGGTGGTGGTGGTGGTTGGGGGGGGGGGAGGTTGACCGATGTTGGTGGCGGTGTAGGTGGATGGCGGCGGCGGCGGTTGCCGCTGGTGGTGTTGGTGGCAGACAGTGGTGGTGGTGGTGGGTGGTCTATGCAGACCTTAGAAGATGCTAAAAGTGGTTGGGCTACATCTGTACCAAGAAGAGCACGCGCAAATGTTTTTTAATGAAATGTGTTCGAAAAAACAAACAGTCTGTAGATATCAACGTCTGTGTGTGGCTTACGCGACGCAGACTAAAGAGGCTGCACAGACGTTTTAAGGGAAAACAAACAACATCTAAATAAAAGTGAAATTTGAAATCCTTATTTTCATTCTCGTTCGTGAAAACCCTATTTTTAGAATGAGGGTTGGTTTATAGATTCAAATCTATTGAATAAAAAGAGATTGGATATTCAAACCATACCTTTCTGCTGGGCAAAGCCTTGGAGATGCTCCTCCTCGTCTCCCTCTTGTTCAGACACCATCATCTCCATCGGCTCATCATAAACAGGTTGTTCATCTTCTTCATAGTCAATAGAGGCGGTCCATCGTTTTCCAAAAACCATTTCCGTTCAAGTGTTTGTGATTAGTATCCGATTAGGGTTCGTGATAGGGGTGTGCTCGGTTTGGTTCGGTTTTTGGCTAAAACCGAAGTCGGTTTTTAGTTATTAGGAACCATTCGGTTTTCAGTTTTTTCGGTTTTGGTTTTCGATTTTTTCGGTTTTTTTTTGTTTTTGCTTTTTTTGTTCTCTCTCACACACAATATTGAAAGTGCAAAAATGTTTAACAATAGTTAATTAATAAATTAATTGATCAAACACCAACTAATCAAAATAAAACTAAATACATATTCTTACATTTAAAATAACTAAATATGCAATAATTTCGGTCTTCATCTTTTAAAATGACAGTATTCATTTAATCCAAATCTTTATCATCTTTAACGGTAGACTATTTGTGTGTTTTATCCCGTTAAATAAGTATAAAAATAGCAACATATATATATATATATTAATTTTTAAAAAAGATTACATATCGGTTCAGTTTTTTCGGTTTTTAGAATATGAAAAACCGAAACCGAACCAAATAATTCGGTTTCGGTTTTCTTCGGTTATTCGTTTGGTTCGGTTTTTTCGGTTAATTCGGTTCTGGTTTTTTCTGTGTTTTGCTCACCCCTAGTTCGTGAGATGAAGAATCGTGAGCTGACGAATCGACAGATGTAGTATCTTCTCCGGCGGCTCAACCTACCTAGGCACGCGCCTTAAACTCTTCTGGAACTACTAACAGGGTTGATTGGATCGTCAATTTTGATGTACAAAACGTGATCCAAACCGTACCAGGAACGCGATCATACCGCGATTTGGTATGAGCGAACTGGATCGTAAAACGTGGGTGTATGTGCGATTTCTATGACTATGGTCTGTATACTTGTTAACATGTCATGCCCTTAATTGTATGACAATTGTCAATATGAGACTAGCCTATTTGTTAGAGCTTTTGCCTTTTAAAACAAGAGAACATGGGTTCAATTTCATGCAATTAAATGGTGTAATTAGTTTGATATGGTTTAGGAGGAAAGTAAGTTTAACTGTTAAAAACATTGTATGGCAATCATACGTTTTTATGATGTATCTCATACGGGTCCTACTAAACATACACCACCCCCTATTGCGAGACACCATCCGGCTGTCTTCTATACGGCCGTATATGGCCTATATGCCCGTATAAAGTCAGTCAACCCGACAAAAGCTGCTACCGCTGACGTATCAGGTATGAAGTGAAACTATACGCCCATCTATACAGGCATATAGTTCATCTTTATACGACCATATAGGTCATATACTTTCATATAGTTCATCTCTATACGAATATATAGGTCCTATACGGACATATAGTTCATCTCTATACGAATATATAGGTCTTATACGGGCATATAGTTCATCTATATACGGGCATATAGTTCATCTATATACGGCCATATAGGCTCTATACGGGCATATAGTTTGTTTTATACGGGCATATAGGTCATTTCTATATGGCCATATAATTTCTATATGTTATGTAATTGTGTATTACTTATTTGATTCTTATTTAGTTCTGTGTAATTTATGAGGTTGTTATATGTTTGTGTATTTATTTCTGTGGTTCTTTGATAGTTTATATAATCAAATGATTGTGAAATTACCGGTTTTTTTCAAAGATAGTAATACAATTTATTTTTACGCAAATTTAGTCATAACATTTTTTAAATAAATAACCTATGTCATACTAATTTATAAGTAATTTCCGTAACGAAGCAAGTTTAAAAAATATGCATACAAACTTATATAAAAACATATAAATATCCGTGATAAAAGCGTACAAAAAGTTAGCGTTAAAATTGATTTTTCTAAAATAAAAAAAATTATATACGCCCGTATAGGGTCTATACGCTCATATAGCATCTTCTATACTCCCGTATAAGGCTTATACAGCAGTATAAGTGGGCCCTGGTGTATGAATAGTGGAAGGTGGTGTATGGATAGTGGGGGCCATCTCATAAATATGTTTGATGTTAAGTACCATGATGTCATGTTAGACATGTAAGTACGAATACACAGAGAAAATGACCATGGTGATTTACGGTTGTATCATGTACTGTCAATGAATTGACGTACATAGCCATCAAGAAAATTTTCTATGCATTTTGAGGAAAGAAGTCAAGAAGGGTGACAACTTATTAGATTGGTACCGTTTAGTAAGCATCAATATAAGGTGAATGAAATTAGTTATTACATTAGAATAAAAAAAAACGTGTTTGATAATCACAAAGGATTGGAATGTTTTATTATATAAGGATTGTGATTCTCTCTCTTCTAGTATTTTCATTCCTTAGATGAGTAGTGTTTTTTTCATTCCTTCAAGGAATGGAATGATTTTTTTATAATCCGATCTTATTTTTTACAAATACTTTGACTCAATCCAAAACTTCACAAAAACCATGACCCGACTCATAATCTGACTCATGACCACCTGACCCAATCCATAATTGACTCAAGACCTGAACCACGACTCAAACCAAGTCCTGTACCATAATCCGAAAATCACCTGACCCGTGACCAAAATATGACCTGGCTCATAACCCAAACCTTGACCGAACACATAATGTGTACTAAGATCAGAATCACGACCCGACCCATGACCTGACATATAACCTATACTGTGATCTGACTCGTGAATTGTATTTAATTTCTTTATCTTTCTTGTATACTAAACAACCTTAAGTAAATCATTCATTCCATTATACAAGGTAATTAAACAAGACAGTGAAATGGTAATGATCCGTTTCTTTCTCCCGTTCATTCTATTCCATTATCTATTTCATTTCATCGGTCATTCCATTACCTCGTACCAAATATAATAAGTAAATGAGATTCGAACACGTTGAGTTGGCTTAATTACATATATAAACAAATGAAATTTTCTCCCCTTTAAGCAGAATTTTGTGATAATTTGGCTGCTTCTTTCATATCAAGTAGTGCACCTTCAAAAAATTTTGCTAATATTTCTGGGTGAGGAATGATTTCTTTAGCAACAAGAATTTGCATGTCCGCCTTCCCTGCATAACTCACCATATGCATAGTAATTGCCTGCAAAAACAACACATCATCATTAGGGCCGTCTGGAAATTCAAGTACCGGGATGAAAAGGAAAAAATGTTCCTACATTCAAATGAATTATAAATTATATAAACATTATTTTAAAGGACGATTAACATTATAACAATAAACATAGCAAAATCATAGTTACGGGTGTTGATCAGGTCAACCCGATCGGTAGTCGGGTTTTCTTTAAAAAATATTGAACCGCAACCCTAATAACATTCGGGTTAGTCGGGTCACAGGTTATTCAATTCGGATCAGTCGAGTTAATATTTATTTGTTATTATCTAGATTCAATTTTAACGCCCCATTTGTGGTGCATGCAGATAATGTTTATATGTGTGGGCCTCAAGGGGCTAAAGTAAAATGACACCAATTTTAACTTTATTTTATTTATATTGTGAAAATAACGTTAAAAGTGTTGGGATGATTAACTTCAAACGATAACTTTGAGCTGGGGACTCCTTCAGAGCAGCCTCTCTATCCTAACTGGGATAGGGGTAAGGTTTGTGTCCATCTTTCCCATAGACCCTACTGAAAATTGAAAATATACTGGGTAAGTTTGTTTGTTTGTTTATCTAGATGCAATTTTAAATGACTACAAATAATTCATATTCTACACATATAATTTAATTGAGTATTGAACCATAGATAATTTTATCAATAACCCTAATCATAAATAGTTAACGTAATTAGTATTTAGGTGAAAAATTATATAATTTTTACATTTAATAATTTATATATACAAAAAATATTAATCATCCTTACTCAGGTATGCGGTTTAATCAAATACTCGATTAACTTTTAAATATATGCCTGAAACCCGACCGTATTAATAGGTCTAGTTAATCAGGTTGCCCTGAATAACTAGACTAACTTTTTAGACATGAATAACATGACCCTATTAAGCTTATTCGGGTTTGGAGACAAGTTGGGTTAGTCGGGTTCGGATATTTTCAACACCTCTACTTATAATAATATAAAAAAATTTATAATATTATATAAACTTAATGGGCTCAATTTTTTTTAGCTTGGATATTAGATTTATTTAAACCTAATGGATATAATTTTTTACATAAATACTAAAAAACTTTAAAATTTTTAGGTCCCACAAAAAATTAGACAAGAAATGGTGGCCTGGTTTGTCCTCAGTAAGGGTCGGCTCTCATCATCATATGTGTAGTTTTACCTTAATTAACTTTTATATTGATTTTTTTAAGGTGTTAACCATGATTACAATATCATTATTGTTATTTTGTAATAAAAACAAAACCTAACCACCCCACTTATAACTAACTAAAAGGGTAAACAACTCACCTTGGTATGTAAGATCTGTAATTAAATTCTTACATGAGCTGGTCCTCTCGGTGATTGAAACTACTGTTTGGTGCATATGGAAAGCCCGTAATGATGCTATGTTCCGTCAACAAAGGAGCTCAAAGGAGAAGATCGTGGAAGATGTTAAAACACTCTCCTATTTTCGGGGAAATAATCGAAAAAAGAGGGGTGGTTTGGATTGGGTTTCTTGGATGTCTTTTTATGTTGGACAATTTTATTTCCTTTCTCTTTTTGCATGTTAACTTTGTGGTTGTACTTTGGTGTTCTTTTTATGGGTTCAGACTCTTGCTAGCCCGTGGTGAAATAAATATAGCTGTTAAAAAAAAATTCTTACATGTGCTAAGCTTGTAGCGGTTGCTCTGATGTAGGTGACTGGGATACCTGCAATCATGAACTCTTCTTTCGGGCCAACCAGATTCGAAATTGTGAAACTGGTGTTACAAATTATCCTGTAATTAAGCAAGCTAGCCAACTGCAAACCAATAATGTTAGAAAAAGTTGAATAGTTAAAAAGTCGAATGACCTTTTTAAAAAAGTCAAACATCTGTTTGACGTTTTTGTGTGATGTAAGAATATCAACACCCTGTAAGCCATAAAGTTATGCAGGAAATAAAACTCGCCTTTGCTCCGAAGCATTTCATAACGAAGTAGCCGACTTTGTATGAAAGAAGAGCCTCTAAAGAAAGCTTTTTATTATCAATCATAGTCTTGGATCTCTTTATATAATGAAGAGGATCAGAGCCACTTGCATGGTAGTAAATTGGCAAAAGGATCATACCAAATTTGTTTCCCCATCTTGATTTTGAATTTTTCTTCATTAATTCTGTGATTTCCTGATCAAGTTATTATTTATTAATCTTAGATCTGATTTATGGATAGAGCTGATAATGCATATATGACATGTTATGGTTTATAACACGATTCCTGAGTCCTAACACACCTGAATTACTTTGGTTACGAAATAATAAGAAACAATTAACACCATATTATATGTAAAAGTTATAAGATGTCACATTGATATGTGATTAATTATACAACCATCAAACAACATCGCTTTGATAAACAAGGCAGATTCGTGTTGTGTACTTATTAACCTATTTAACTATTAAACCCTCTGGTCTTGATAAACAAGTCTCCAAGTGTGTCATATAAAGCTATTAGACTATTTAACATTAATTTATTAAATGAGTAAGTTAGTAGCGAACCTAGTATTTTTTTTTTCCCTAAGGGGTCATTTGTTTCCGGTGCTACTTTTTCTACTAACTCGTTAATTTTTAGATCGATTTTAGGGTAATTCTACAATCAAACATAATCATAGTTTAGAATTAAAAAAAAAAAAAAAAAAAAAAACCTCACCCGCCTTGGATATGAACCTATATTTAAATGACCTATAATTATCTCGACAATCATTATGCCAAATTCAACTTAAATGTTGTAAATAATTTTCGTTATATTTTTGCCATTAAATATTTCAAAAATCTAATTATATCAAATTAAATTTCACGGCATTTGTTATATTAACGATTTGAGATTCAATATATGAGGTTACGTGACCTCGATCCAATACAAATAGACCCAATACAAAAAAATGTCTTAGTCTTTTAAAAAAATGACACATATAGCCATGTTTAGTTCAATAATCGAGTTAAACTTGTATTAACACGACATGTTTTGCCAGCTCTATGTGTATGTCTTACCCTAAGATAACCGTACGCGTGTTAGAAATATGGTGAGACTGAGCTGATGGAGAATAAGAACCAAAATAACCTGGATTCCAGATGATTTTCTGAGATTAACCATGGCTGCACCTGTGATTTGAAGCCCTTCTTTAGGAGCTGCAAGAGACGGTAAACATATAACTTAAGGCAAATATAAATAAAATTTGAAAATAAAAAGACAAAATTGGAGATTTTATTTACGTTTTGTTGAATGATTTTCCAAATATCTTGATAGCCCACATGATATTACACCAAAAAGTACGTCGTTAATTGTCTGCAAATTTGTGTAATCATCGCTAATCAATTTGATAAAGTACTTAGAGATTAACAAAGTTGATATTTAACTTTGAAAATATTACATTTAACAAAATAAAATAATAAAAATCCCGAAACAATTAAAGGTGATACATATAATTTGGCTTTGATATTGACTCTAATTTTTTTATTTTATTATTATTTTTTTATTGTGGTTTTTAGACATTCATGTCACATGATGAGCGTGGGCTCCGCCTATAAACAAACAAGTTTAATACACAAAAATAAATAGAGGTGTTAATTTTTACCCATGTAAAAGAAAATTGGTTGGTTTGGGTAAACAATTGTAGTATAATGGGTTGAAATGGATAACATCATAATATTGAATGGATTGAGATGAATAACACTTAAACATAATGCGGGTCAAGACGGGTAACCAAAAAAGTATGTAAATGCAATGGATTCAAACATTTAAAAATGATTAATAACATATTTGATGAGAAAAACACTAAAAATTATTCAAATGTACTATTTGTTTACTTATAAACATCTTAAGCGAAACTAAATTGATGTTTTTTAAGAACAATCCATTTAGACCCGAACTAATTTTGCTTAAAATTCATTCTGACCCGCACTCATCCTGACCCGTGCCCGTTACCCAAACCGACCCAACCCGTATATTTTGCCAGACATAAAAATAAATAGTTTATAGTATTAGAAAAATACTAAATAGCGTATTATACTCAATTATTTCATATTATACTAATAATCTATTAAAATGATAAGTTAATTATGACATATTAGTGTAAAAATAAACGATATTAAAATTTAACATAGGCATGTACCATAACGTGATAGTGACAATACAAATATGAAGATATTTTTAGATACCTTACTACAGGCTAAGATGCTGTTTAGTTGGGTCTAAATTTCAATAGTTCATATTCATATCGTTTGTTTTGGAATGGTTCCAATGTCTGAAACATTCAGGCATAAGATGGAGCCTGAATGAGAAGAGAGGAGAAGAGAACAGGGCTGACAAAGGCTCTAGTTCACATCAATCGGCTTCACCGCCGCCGCTCCCACAACACCACCGATCGGCTCTACAACTGCCACTGGAGACCGAAACCACCAAGGGCTGACGAAGGCCCTGGTTCAGCCGATGGTGAGGTCTATGAGCGGCGGAGTCGGGGACAATGGCTACGACTCTGACGGTCACGTTGTTTTAGGAATTATGGTATGATGGTCAAGTTATTTGTTTTTTTGAATTATTTATTAATAGCTAAAGGTAAATACCAAAGTTTCATAAGAATTGAGGGAAACCACAAAAAGGAAATATATTGGGTAAAAAAGGAAAGAGACCAAAGATGGTAATTTGATGGTACTATGAGGGACCATTGAGTTATTTGAGGAAAGCGTACGGTAATATTATGGATGTGGGTTATAAGTATCCCAAAGTTGAATTCATCTCTTTTATTCAATTATATATATATATATATATATATATATATATATATATATATATATATATATATATATAGGGACTTATTCCATTGAGAACCACTAAACATGAAAGAACCAAAGGAACTAATTTTAAGCCACATATTTTTAAAGGTATAAAAGTAATTTTCCTTTAAAGTAGGAGAAGTTACTATTTTACCCTTTAAACTTGTGGCTAGAAATGGTTCCTTTAGTTCTCAAGTTGCAATAGTTCTCATTTGAACATCCTCCTATATATATATATATATGGGATGGTTTCATTGTTAACCCTCCCTTATATCGTTAACCCGTGTTAACCCGATATTTTTTGCCTGAATCTTTGTTTTTTTTTCATGGTTTTTGTTATACATAAATATGGGGGTTTCTCTTTTGTGTTTTTGCTAACTTACACTTACTTATACTTGTAAATAATTTCTAAACGGTGATGAATTAGCAAAAACACAAAAAAGAAACCCCTATTTATGTATAACAAAAACCATGAAAAAAAACAAAGATTCGGGCAAAAAATGCCGGGTTAACACGGGTTAACGATATAAGGGAGGGTTAACATTTGAACATGTCCCTATATATATATATATATATATATATATATATATATATTGAACAACTTTTATTCTATTATGTACCAGGTTAGAAACTAATGTATTATATGAGTTAAACAAATCTATTATGTTATAAACAATTTTTTTGTGAAGATTTATATGTTTGATAACAATAATTATTGATAAAATAATAAATGAAAAATACTTAAAAATAATAAATTACAAATAATAAAAATTTAAGGAATTATAAAATTATATTTGAAGATATTGTATAATTTAATTATTTAAAATCATTAATATTTAATTAAATATAAAAGTCAATTAGTATTATATATGAGAGATATGAGAGAAAAAAATTTCTAGAATTTATGAGGATGTAACATGTGTCCACTCTTGTTATTCTTTTATTAGAATAAAGATATATATAGTTTTTACTCATTAATATTCAACTACCTATCTCTATCTTTAACAAAGAGTTTACTCTTTGCTAAGAAATCGAGTATGAACGAACCCACACTATCTAGCGAGACAACTTGATCAACACTCTGGTTCCCAAGACTATTTTGATACAAATAAGACTCGAACATTATATGTCTTATTAAAAAAGTTAAGATAATATCATTAGAATTGAAGTTTTGGTATCTTTAAATTGTAAGACTTTCATCATATATTTGTTTATTTATTTTGAGATAATAAACAAAGTCTTTATATGTGTACCTTTAAATTGGTGTTATCATATGTCTTATGCGCAATTCCTTTTACTTGTACACACACCATTTAGGAGGTTTTTCCTAGAAAACTGTTGGTAAAAATATTTATCATAATAGATAATTTGAAAATTATTTATTAATATGTGTGTTTTTCATTTATTTATTTATTTTGAACTAATTTATTATATATTTTTTAGTTCAATAAATATATTATCATAGTTGGTTGATTAAAAAAAATTAAAAATACTATAATATGATGATTGAATTAAAAAAAATAATAAATTAATTAAAAATAAAGAAGTAAATGAAAAACACATATTTTAATAAATAGTTTTCAAATAACCTATTTTATTAAATAATGTTTCTAGCAACACCTATTTGGAGTTTAATACTTATAAACATTATAGTTACGTTATACACAGTTACACACACATATGCCTACTTCGCTAGTTCTTATAATCAAAGTAACAAACTCGTATATTTACCAACTGGAAAAAGGGAAAACAGGATAATAAAGCATATGGGCTCAAAAGTTACTCGACAATAATATACAAACACATTCGTTTTATTGAATCATATGCTTAAAATGTAATATCTCTAACCAATTACATGAAAATAAAATAAAATTAATTATGATATTAAACGCGGATTTCGTTTTGTGCATCTCCCTATCAAATCATGCAACAAACTAGTGATATATATTGTATATTTTTATTAATTGTTTTTATCGGTATCTGAAAAATGTTTATCTAAATTTGTCAATGTGGGGATAGCCCACTTGGTAAAGGTTTTGCCTCTTAGAATAGGAGGTCATGGGTTCTAACCCATGCAATGGTGTAATTAATTTGGAGTATATTAGGAGTAGATAACATTTGCCGTTCAAAAAAAATGTAAATTTGTCGTGGCATTTATGTATATGATTGAAAAAAAATTCGAAGTCATTATGAAAAACTTGGTAGGTTGGTACACATTGAATACGTCGAATGAATGCCATTAACTGGGTAAAAATCTCACGGGTAAAGAATCAGGTAAATAAGACAACAAATAATTTCGATCATATATTTTTTTTATCAGAAAATCGTTTTATAATTTCAAATTTTTCATTGATTTATTTTTATTTTCTTTATTTAACCGTGTATCACACATGTTAAATAAACCTGGTCTAAAGTGTCTCAAAAATCTAACACTCTTGATGTATAACATAGATGATTGCTAAATTTTAAGGTTAAATCTTTTAAGTAACCAAAATACACATAATTTATCTTTTCCACGTTAGGTTTTACTATTACCAATATACTTTAACCCAAACTTCAACGACTCCGACCTCCTATATCTTCAAATTATATCCAACACATGTGTAATTTTTGAAATTAAGAACAAAGTGCAAACTTCACATGACACAAGGTTCAATTGAGTAATTAACTCTTTTTAAAAAAAAAAAAAAAAATTCTAAAATTCCAAAAGTTATGACGAAAGAATCTCGAAGTTTTGACCCGGAAAAATTGGCTTCATGTGGATGATAATTATGTAGCGTGTGAGTTTGGGCACATAACCAAACAGTCAAACCCGATGTTTTCTAATCATCATATTTTCCCCATAAATTATCACATTTGTAAGAATATATAAAATAGTGAAAATTAGTTTTGGTACACTATTTTCATTGTGATAATCTGAATAAATAAATTCACTTTTATAAAAAATAACAGAACATTATATAAGTTATATAATTTTTAAAACCTAATGATAGTTTATTTTATATGTTAGGAATAGATCACTTAAAGAGAAGATAATGAAAATAACCATTAATGGTCAAATACCATACTTAAAGAATATTTGACTCCAATAATTAAACAATATTGGTATCATACATTTCATATGCACGACGCATAAACAAATAATATTATATCCGGAAAATATGTAAAAAAATTGGATAAAGAAAAAAAAAGTAAAATATATAATAAATATGTTTTAGCATAGAAAAAATAGAACACGAAAACGAAAACTTACAAATAAAAGTGGTTTAGTGACACTGAAAAAAAATCAAATCATTAATGAGTAAACCATTTTTTTAGTATGTGAATAAAGCTTAATATGGTTAATGGCGGAGCTTGAGCGTATTGAAAGGAGACGGAAATTTACGGAACCTATAATACATGTTAATTTTTTAAAGCGAGTAGGACGAAACCAACACTTTTAACTAAAAATAACATTTTTATGAATAAACTAAAAGATAACGGAACCAACTCACAGATAATGGAAATTGAAACGAACCGCGTTGGCGACTGCGCCCTTAACCGTTTTCATGTCATCAAGGCTAAATCTTGCTGTTGCCAGTTTTCTCGGCCACAACTCCACCCCTGCTCCGCCGCTCACCACCGTCTTTTTATCCCGGAGCCACAAACTCCTCATACAAAACGCCAACATATAAACCAACGTAAACCATGCCATCTTCAAGAGCTTCCATAACCGAATTCCAAGACTCTCTCCAGCGTTTGTTAAAGAAACAGACGGTGGATCAAGTGTTGGCATCTCATCGTTGTTGCTGACTTTGCGGCACAAAGTCAGCAACAACGAAAGAAGCGAGATTCCGTCACCCAGTGCGTGATGAAAACGTATCACCACACACTTGTGTGCCGATAAGACATGTATTTCCCACAACGGTTTATCGGTGCTCAATGGGCACGAGACGCTTAGGTTGGCGAGATAGTCGTTCACGACTACCTCATCGTCATCACCTTCATCCCCAATAACATCAGGGATGAAGACAATGTGTTGATCAACTTCTAAGTCGACTCGTTTCCATCGTTCACGGCCATGTTTGTCAATGACCAAAAGGCTGGTGAATCTTGGATGCTTGACGAGTAGAGAATTGGAGATGACCGAACGTACTACATCGATTCCAACTGATCGGTCGATTCCAAGAGCACAGTTGATGATTAGTTCGGTCGCCGGTTGTACGAACAACCTACCGGCCGGTGTGAGTGGCTCGTCTGGTTCGATCCCCATTTTTTTGGGCTGGGTGTGATGCACAGGAGTTGTTATCCGCTTCAAAAAATAGTGGTTCAGATCTTCACTGTTAAGTCCTAACAGGGACATCTTATAAGGGCCCCCTGTTTTTTCGCTAAAAAAAGTCGATATAATGGTATTTCGTCGGAAAATTTTTCGGTTCCCTTCGTTTTCTTTCTAAAAATCTTTCGTCCTCTCCGTTTTCATCTTAAAAATCATTCAGTCCCCTCCGTTTTCTTCTTAAAAATTCTTCGGCCCCCTTTAAGTTTTTTTTCAAGATCCGTCACTCAATCCTAGTGTACGCTATGAGGCCAGTAATTAATGATCAGAAGTAGGCAAAACTCGTTTTGAATTGTTAAAATTCAACACGTCAACACCGAACAAGTTGTGTTTAATTGGTTTGGTATATATGGTTGTGCTGTTTTAATAAGATATATATAAGATGTTACTTCATTGGCCCACGGCTTCTCTCTCTCTCTCAACTCTATTTATTTTCTATGCTTTATTACACGTCTATTTTGTTGTTTTTATAAATTTTAAGAATATAACTTTGGCTTTAAAACGTATGTACATTTATATATATAATGTTAGAAAAGTTTATATGCAGAATTAAAAGAATTAAAAGACGTATGAAATTGTAAAATAATTCATTAAAATCGTCTTCACACTTAAAAGTTATTAGTACACTACATAGGTGTGCATTCAATTGAAAAAACTTACCCAAAAAACTGAAAAACTTAAACCAAAATAATTGAACCTAAATATAAACTGTCAGGTTTGGTATAAATTTTTTAAAACCGAAAGTTTGTGATTGGTTTTATCTAATAAAAATAAAAACCGAATATATGTGTATATAACTATATATCTATGTATATATATATATATATTACTTTCAAAAATTCAATTTTATAAATTGTATTATATTTATTTTTCTTAGTTCTTGATAACATAAGCCATACGTACACATGGATGAGTGTTTCAAATTAATTAAAGGCATAATACCAAAAATATAATAAAACGTAACTAGATTTAAAGATTTTTATATATAATTTTATATGTTAAGTAGTGTTGTAGCTCAAAATTTTTTAACACGGATACAATATATATGGTCATTTTTTATAAGCTTAAAATTTTAGGCCTAAGTAGAAAAACCGAACTCAAACGAGTTTAAAAATCCAATAACCGAAATTTCGGTTTCTGATTTGGACTAAGCCAAAAATGAACCCATGCACACCCTTAGATACGTTATTTTGTATACACTCAAGTACATCTATCAACTTCCTTTTCTTTTTACCTTTTTTTTGTTTTACTTAAGTTTTTAAAATTAATTTAATTCTTTTAATACTTGATATTCTTTCTTTATTTTCTTTATTGCACTTTAAGGGGCCGTTTGGTATGCTTAAGATGTCTGAATTGTTAAGATGGTCTAAACTATTAAGTGTTGAATCAATTAGACGGTTTGATTGGACATCTAAATCAAAATACAAAATACCCACATTCTTGACAAAACCCTAGATTCCAGCCGCCCCCCTCGAATTCCTTTGTCGTCAGATTCGTCATCCTTAGGTCGAAGTCGACAGCTGTCAATCGCCTTCATTAGCCTTCGGTTTCCTTATTCATCCCTCTGTTCACTTCATCGTAGACGTCGGTCGTCGATTTAGACTCCTTCGGTTGTGGAGCGATGGTGGCATTCTGATGGATGGGGTTTGGAATGGTGTTTATATGGTTTTAATGTTTAATTTTAATGATATTTGAGTATGTAATTGCGGCGAATTAGATTGCTACGCGTTTATTGTGTTTTTCAGGTTAAATACAAAGAATCGAAGCAATTATACAAGTTTGAGGTGAATGGAAAGTGAAGAGAAAGGTTTTGAGAAGATAGAGGATGGAAGTATGAGATCATGAAACTTTACGGCGCGTAAAACGGAGTCCGAATGAAGAAGATATCTTAAAAATAAGAAGTGAAGTAAAGTTACTGCAGCAGCCTACAGTGCTGATGGAGGCTACAACAGATCTGATCAGAAAACAATTTATGTAAGCTACAGTATTGCTGGATGCTCCAGCAGTTACGAAAATCAGGTTTTAAAATACGAATTTTTTAGGGTTTTTGGCATTCCATGCTCACTCTAAACGCAAGAGGCGACTTGGGAACAACTTTTGGAAGCAAGATCAAAGCCAATTCATCATTCTAATCCATTCCATCATCCAATATGAAGATCCAAATCATGAATGAAGATCAATTCTTGAAGATGAGCGGCTAATTTCTTCGTGGTTTCCTCCGGTGGAGGATTCTTGTAAGTAGATGATTTGATTTAGTCTTCAATCTTGTTTGGGACATGCAATCTAAGCATTCGATGCTTTTTGCTAGTTGTTCTGATTATTTGATTGTAAACGATTGGATTTGATTTGAACCTTAATCATTGTTTTTCAATTCCTGAGAGTTCTAGTAATTAGGATATATTAAATTGTGTTTTGGATTGATTAGATTTAATTGATGTTCTTGTGATAATCTTCCATTGTTTCACAATCGAAGCAAATGGTCCTTGCATATCACAATCGAATAATTCACACGTTCATGTCTATGTGAATGCCCAATTGAAAACTAAAGTAAATTTCTATCTTTGAATCCAAATCCCGGAGGAATCACCTTTTTTCATTATTGTTCAAAACCATTTTAGTTAATTGCAATTGAATTTCAAGTTTAACAAACAAACTCTTCAATTCAAGTTTACATTTTCTGTTTTAGTTAATTTTAGGTCACAAATCAAGTAACAATTACACCATCCACATAAACTCTTCGTGGTTCGACACCCGACTTACCCTAACTAATAAGGTAGCTGGGACTTGAGTTTTACTCTTATTTTTGACTGACACTTCGACGTCGGTCAAATTTTGGCGTCGTTGCCGGGGAGTTAGTGCGCTTGGTGTTTGTTAATTGATTTTTTTTTTGGTTTTTGCTATATTTTTTACTTCTTGTTTTTTTTCTTTGTTACGCGAGGTTTGTTTGTGTGCAGGTAACAGGTTGATTGCATGCATACTCAGTTTTCAGGTCGGGACTCGCCATTGGAATTTGATCCAGAGATTGGGAAAACTGCGAGGATAAATCGGACATTACAAAGGTTAGACAGGATAGTTACTCCGGGTTCTAGAAACACCAATCAAACCGGAGAGAGTTCAAATCAGTCTGTCCCTATGGCTGATCAGAACAACCAAAACCCACCACCACCACCACCACCAATTCCACCATTCAATCAGTATGCTCACATACCACCACCAAACCCAAACCCAATTATTCCACCAAATCCGTTCAACCAAAACAACCCACCACCAAACATACCTCCTAATGTCATGCCTAATCTTAGAATGACACAAAACCCACTGTTCAACAATCCAAACCAAGGAGCAAATCCAGGGAACAACCTTCATGAGGAGGAGCACATCTCAGGTGGCGGGAGAAATTCGGGGGAACATGGATCTTGGCACGATGAATTGCATGAAGAGGAAGCCAACAACAATTACCCACCTCATGGGGAATATCATGATGACAATTGGCAACCACAAGACCCACCAAATCATCCAAATTACAACAACTATGGGCAAGGAAGATGGAATGAACAAGGAGGGTGGAATAGGCAAACACCCATGAATAGCTACAATGGGAGATGGGGTTACAAAAACTATAAAAACCACGGTCAAGGATGGCATCATAGGGCTCCTGTTCAAGGAGTTGATAGTCACTTCAGGCCGACGGTGACTCAAAACCCCTCGCCTATTCTACCTCCACTGTTGAGAGGAAGATCTTTTGAGATAAGGCCACAGTATTTGGCAATCATTCCTACTTTTAGAAGAGCAGCAACTGAAGAACCATACATTCATTTATCTGAATTTGGAGCAATATGCAGCACCATTGGTGGCCAAGGATTTACACCAGATGAAGTAAAACTGAATCTATTCCAATTCTCCTTGAAGGAAAGGGCCAAACAATGGTTTCACACACTACCCTCTGGTAGTATTTACACATGGGAGGAGATGCAGCAATTGTTCTTAGATGAATACTACCCTATGAGCAAGACAAGTGAGGCTAGGAATGACATCCGTACCTTCCAGCAACAATCGGGTGAATTGCTACATGAAGCATTCACTCGATTCAAAGAGTTGTCGAGATTTTGCCCACATCACCAAATTCCAAAGTGGGAGTTGATCAAGGCCTTCTATGATGGCCTAACACCAGAAGACCTAAAGTTTGTAAGTTCTAGTAGCAATGGAACTTTCTTGACAAACTCAGAAGATGATGATTGGGAGTTGCTGGAGAGAGTAAGTAAAGGATCAAAGACTCAGGCTTCAGCAAGTAGGAAGGCCAAACATATCATTGGAAAACCGGGAGGAGAGTATGTGACAAAGGAAAGATTTGAGGTTTTAGAAAGACAAATAGCAAGCTTCAACAGGAATTCAGGTAAAGATGTATCTAATATTGCTAATGTGTTTGATGTGTGCAATTTTTGTGGTGATATAGGTCACTTGGAGCCAAATTGCATGATGATGAATATGGGCAGGAATGAGGAGGTGAATCAAGTACAAGGCTCATTTTAGAATGATAAGAGACAGAATGACATGAACTCTAATACATACCACCCGGGTTTGCGTAATCACCCTAATTTTAGGTATGGTAACTCATCTAACCAATTGAATCCAAATTTTCAGGGTAGCAATCAACAAGGTGGGAATCAAGGATCCTCTTATTAGAACCGTCAGCAAAATTACAACCAGAATAACTACCAAAAAGGGAATTACAATCAAGGAGGACAAGGTAGTGGTCAAGGTGGTTACCAACAAGGACCAGCAAGAAACTTCCAACAGAGCCAAGGAAAGCAGAACCAATTTCAGGGAAGTCAACAAGGGAATAACATCTCAATGGAAGACATTGCCAATCAAATCAATGAGTTAAGACTGATGCTAACGGGAGTGGTGCAGCAACAAGAACTCCAACAGAAGACCAATGAATCACATGCTAAACAATTAGGCCAATTGGAAGAGCAAATAGCTGCAAGAGATAAAGGAAATTTGCCAAGTGACACAAAAATAAGCCCTCAACACCAGAGTTCCAGTTCAAAGAATACAAGTAATGTGCACATCAATGCAGTGAGCACATGTCAAGAAGGAAAGGATAATGAGTTAGAAGAAGAGCAAGATGTAGGAGCACCCCTCATTCCAATCCAAATCAGGGAGCTAAAAGTTAGCAAAGCACTTCTGGATTATGGAGCTAGCATCAGTATTCTCCCTGGGAGCTTATATGACGAGTATGAGTTTGGTCCCTTACAGCCGGTTGACACCACTGTGGTGTTAGCAGATATGACACGTAAACGCCCTCGGGGTATGCTGATTGGAGTCACCGTGAAGATTGGGGAATTCTATTACCCCGAGGATTTATTGGTTCTTGATTATGCACCGAATGTGAAACAGGAGAAAATTACTGCAATACTTGGAAGACCATTCTTGGCAACAGCTAATGTACAAATCAATTGTCGAGACAGTTTGATCAGCATGACATTTGGGAACCGTAAGTTGAATTTAAATATATTGTCAAACTCTTTCAATTATGTTATTGAAAATAAATGTTCTACAATAGGTACTACTAACAAGTGTCCCCTTATTTTCAATGTGAGTGAGGGTGACACCACAGAGAAGGAATTCATGTTTGACAGGTCCCAAGTAAAGAATGATAAGAAGGTGATGAATGAAGAGCACAAAGTTTGGGAATCAACCGTTAAAAAAGAGAAATCACCAAAGAGGCCTCAAGTAGAAAGCTCAAAAGTCCACATCAAGTTAGAGTCAAAGTCATCAAAGGCATCAGTTAGCTTAAAGAAACCCTCAAAATTTGTTAAGTATTCATATGAAAATGGGGAGTTTGTGAAGAAGAGAGAGGAAGCCGAAGAAGTTAAGATGGAAAACAAAAGAGATCAAAGTTTGAGTTAGATAGATAACAACCAAATTGGTAATGATACCATGGGAAACAAATTTACCTTTCGACCACCATAAACACTATATTAGGTTTGGTCTGGCTGAAGACCTAAAAACTTAGCGCTAATCGGGAGGCAACCTATCTTTTTAATATTTTTGTTTGTTATTTTTAATTGTTTTAGTTTCTTTGTTGCTATAGCAACACCCAAGTGTGGGAAAACTCGTCACATTCAGGTACGTGTTCTGACCCATAATTGAGGACGATTACATTTTTATTCGGGGGGTGGCCGAGTGTGATTATAACTTCGTACAGTTTTATGTTTTTATTTGCTTTTGTTTGTTTGTTTCAAGTGTGTAACTTTGGTGGATATCAGGGATTGGTCACATACCACACGGGTATTAGTTAATGGTAGAAACATTTGTTTGGCCCTAAAAACCCATACATTGGGGACAGTGTATCCCAAGTGTGGGGATGTGGGGTAAGGGTTATAAGGTTTCGGGAAAATGTCTATTTTTAAAAAAAATTTTTGAAAAATGTCCTCGTTTTTGTAAGCTTATGTTCTAAAGGCCAAATTTTTTCAAAATCATAGATCTTTGACCTGTTGGCGATTGGTTTAGATTTTTGGTTATGCGTATGTCTTTAAGTTGCATGATAGTGGCTTAGCAAGTATGAAAACAGAACGTTATATGGTTAAGGGTGAGATTGTAGAGGGTAAGTAACACGCTTATGTGCATCGGCAACCTGATTCCACCATTTCCATGTGAGGTGAGCCTAAATTGTTCTATATTATGGGTAGTTATTTCTGAGTGGCACCATTGTATCTACCGAGTTGGAACTTGTCATGTGATACTTTTGAAACCACAAGTCATAGCTTGCACGAATGTGATCGAGGCATTAGGAATTGAACCTTAGGAATTTTGTTTAACTTTTTTTTTTGTTTTCTAGATCCTACCCTATTGTTACCATTAGACACCATGTTGAGCCTAACCTGTGACACCCCAATCACATTCATGTCCCTTCAGGACATTTTACAACATTATTTAATAATTTACGTTAGGTCCCAGTCAAACATAAAAACGACTTTTGTGTTTTACAAACTTTTAAACATACTATTACCAACGCCTGTTAAAACAACAAGTTTAAGTATGTTTACAAACTCCACCAAACATTTATTACACAAAAGCTTCACACAAGTTCGATTATTTAAATATTAAACCACCATACGAGCCTCCATGTTCGATTCCCGATCACCATCACCACTCACCCTACTCCCGTGTACCTGTAAGCACCACATTTAAAATCACCATTAGTTCGTTAGAACTAAGTAAGATTACCTCATCATTTACCACGTGTACTCCATAACACCATATGGATACACTAATGAGGTTTCAAATAAAATGTTGATGACAACATTTAACCACATACAAAACGATTTACTAACGGTTCGTTTTCAACCAAAACCTCAATACATCCCACATTCATGCACAATTATTTTAACTTACTATAACACATATATAAACACACAAAACACCAATTGTGCATCATATTTCAAATCCACCATTGGTTCACACACTTTGTGAATCCTTTACATTGGAAGTGCAAGTTATACGTTCACACACCTTGTGAATCTACACATACACATTACCAATTCAACATCTACGCATTCGTAGATCACCACATGTTCACACACCTTGTGAATCCTTTACATTGGAATGGCAAGTTATACGTTCACACACGTTGTGAATCTAAACATGCACAGTACCAATTCAACATCTACGCATTCGTAGATCACCACATGTTCACACACATTGTGAATCCTTTACATTGGAATGACAAGTTATACGTTCACACACCTTGTGAATCTAAACATGCACATTACCAATTCAACATCTACGCATTCGTAGATCACCACATGTTCACACACCTTGTGAATCATGCAACAACAATGACCACAATCACGTAAAATACAATCACTTATAGTATGGACTCACCCAGTCCTTAACTACAAGTTCAATCAAACAGGTAACTTACCTTAATTTGAAGAGTTATCAACAACTTCCAACTCTTTCCCAGGCCTTCTAGAATTAGATTCACCTCCTCTTCCTATTATATATTCACATATAACAGAATTTATCAACATAAACACAACACGTGTGTTATTTATGTAATCTGATTCATTCGACCTGTTCATTCTTTATTTTCAGTTAAAACCTCGTTGAGGCTTTTACCAACACCTCATGTGTAGAATTTATTTACACATGCTCTTAATCATATTTAAATTATCACAACATCGTTTTATGTTAAAATCATTAACTTTCAACTTACACGCTAATTTATCATTCTAAAGAATGATCCAAAACCATCACAACTATTCTTTAAGCACCCCTCTAATAACCATACTCAATAATATGAGTTTCATAACAAACGGGCATTATAACGGATCAAAATCAATATTTCACCGTTAAAACACCTAGTTTCTCGTTTCTACTTATCCCCAATCAATATACAATGCTCAAGACTCAATTTAATTCGTATATTATCAAAATAGATTGAATAAAACGAATCGTTACCCTTCAAACGGATTTCTGATTGAAATACAACGATCTGGACGTGTAGAAACGATCCACAGCTCAACCCGAACATCTGGATAGCATAAAATTTGATGTTGGGTACTGAAAATCCGTATATGTGTGTGTTTATGGTGAAAGTGATCGAGAAAGAGAGATAGATATGTGTTTGGATGAATTCCTTTGAAGATAAGCAATCTGCCAAGCCGCCACACCCGTCGCGTACCGCGAAGAAATCCGGAGTTCTCAGATATTTTTTGGTCCTTCGCGTACCGCGACGGAACCACATAATCATCTTCGCGTACCGCGAAGAGTCCCAAACCACATTATCTTTGTTTCGCGATTCCGGACAATCCGTAACCCCGTTTCGCGAACGGTTTTCTCCCACGTTCATAATTTCTCACATACTTTCGATTTTTAATAATCACAATCGTTCTATTGACAATTATTTCAAACTTGTTCATATTATTAAAAACGGGTCGTTACACATTTGAGCCTA
Source organism: Mikania micrantha (assembly GCA_009363875.1). NCBI lineage: Eukaryota > Viridiplantae > Streptophyta > Magnoliopsida > Asterales > Asteraceae > Mikania > Mikania micrantha. The sequence goes on along the minus strand of CM018682.1, from coordinate 17,549,516 downwards.
ACCTGTTTATTGTTCGCCAATGTTATTAACCCATTTGACTCGTTTAGCCCGATTTGTGTTTTAACCCAACTAGTGGTGATTTCCAAGCATGTTCGTGTTATGCGAGTGATAGTAATGTTCATGTTTATAGTTATGAAAAAAAAAGAAAACGTGAATTATTAGATCGAGTTATGATCTGTTATGAAGCAAGAAAAAGAGTCATTGTTATCTGTATAGTTAGTTATGTGAATAAAGTTTTGGATTCATCACTAGTGTTAGCCAATAAAAATATTCCATTCCACCTTTACCCTAAGCCTTTATGTTACAACCCAGTTAAAGTCCTCGTGAGTTGTGTCGGCTATGTGCTAGTTGGTAGATTGCAGATTGCTTTACAAGCCTATGACAGTGGTACTATACTTTGGTTTTGAGTGATACATATATTAGCACACCTTCGCTAATCCAGAAATAGCCGAGTGGAGTGTTCATTGTGAGGGGTGCACAGAAACACATGAATTACCTGAAGCATTTCAGTCTTAGTTATTTAGTGTTCTTGATTTTTAAATGTTTCATATTTTGCTTAGCTAGGTGTAAAACTATGCAATGCAGTAAGTCTTGAGACCTTAGCAAAACCGGGAATCTAAGTTGAATGTTTGCGGGGATCTGGGAAGTGTTTTGAGATTTGATGGTTAACGATTCAAAGATTTGCTTGAGGACAAACAAAAGGCAAGTGTGGGAATGTGATGGATGGGGTTTGGAATGGTGTTTATATGGTTTTAATGTTTAATTTTAATGATATTTGAGTATGTAATTGCTTCGAATTAGATTGCTACGCGTTTATTGTGTTTTTCAGGTTAAATACAAAGAATCGAAGCAATTATACAAGTTTGAGGTGAATGAAAAGTGAAGAGAAAGATTTTGAGAAGATAGAGGATGTAAGGATGAGATCGTGAAACTTTACGGCGCGTAAAACGGAGTCCGAATGGAGAAGATATCTTAAAAATAAGAAGTGAAGTAAAGTTACTGCAGCAGCCTACAGTGCTGATGGAGGCTACAACAGATCTGATCAGAAAACAGTTTCTGTAAGCTACAATATTGCTGGAGGCTCCAGCAGTTACGAAAGTCAGGTTTTAGAATACGAATTTTTTAGGGTTTTTGGCATTCCATCCTCACTCTAAACGCAAGAGGCGACTTGGGAACAACTTTTGGAAGCAAGATCAAAGCCAATTCATCATTCTAATCCGTTCCATCACTAATCCATCATCCAATATGAAGATCCAAATCATGATTGAAGATCAATTCTTGAAGATGAGCGGCTAATTTCTTCATGGTTTCCTCCGGGTGGAGGATTATTGTAAGTAGATGATTTGATTTAGTCTTCAATCTTGTTTGGGACATGCAATCTAAGCATTCGATGCTTTTTACTAGTTGTTCTGATTATTTGATTGTAAATGATTGGATTTGATTTGAACCTTAATCATTGTTTTTCAATTCCTGAGAGTTCTAGTAATTAGGATATATTAAGTTGTGTTTTGGATTGATTAGATTCAATTGATGTTCTTGTGATAATCTTCCATTGTTTTACAATCGAAGCAAATGGTCCTTGCATATCCCAATCGAATAATTCACACGTTCATGTCTATGTGAATGCCCAATTGAAAACTAACGTAAATTTCTATCTTTGAATCCAAATCCCGGAGGAATCACCTTTTTTCATTATTGTTCAAAACCATTTTAGTTAATTGCAATTGAATTTCAAGTTTAACAAACAAACTCTTCAATTCAAGTTTACATTTTCCGTTTTAGTTAATTTTAGGTCACAAATCAAGTAACAATTACACCATCCACATAAACTCTTCGTGGTTCGACACCCGACTTACCCTAACTAATAAGGTAGCTGGGACTTGAGGTTTACTCTTATTTTTGACTGACACTTCAATATCGCTCACCTTCTGTTGCGGTTGATTTAGACTCCTTTGGTTGTCCCCTCTTCCCAGACCTTCTTCTCAATCGGACTCCTTCCTAAGTTTGAATGATTCAGACATGTTTACTCATTGGGATGTGTTTTTTTCACGAAATAAAATGTATGAATCTAAACTATTCAGATTCAAATTCATTTAGACACATTTAGACAACATTTGAATCTTTTTTTTTTTCTCTATTTTTTCTCTAACTTTTTCTTAATTATTAAAATTAATTAAACTTTTGTGTAGTCCTTATTATTATTATTTTCTTTCTTTCTTTTAACTTTTCATTAATATAATTTAATCCTCTAATCTTATCTTTTATTTTATTTTATTTTATTTTTTTATATTAGACGGCTAACCCTCAACTCGTGCCTCTATGATTCGAATGGAACAAACTTGTCAACATTTAAAGAACAAAACTAAAATCTATCCAATAACAAAATGAGATGCATGACCACTAAGATTTAAAGCAAAAACGTCACAAGTCACAACTACCAAATTATAAAGTTGTTCACATATGTAAATTTGCCTACTAGAACACCCCCATCCCATTTAAACTGATATATAACTCCTACAAAAATCAGCTTAATGCAACTTTCATGTTCAAAAAAGGCTGCATTAGCTGAAGTTGCATTAGATCTAATGCAATTTTTTTGGTACATAATGCAACTTTCTTTTTCCTATTTCAACATTTATAAATGCAACTTTTTAAAAAAAGTTTCGTAACGTAATAAAAAGGTTGCATTAAACTAATGCAACTTCAGCTAATGCAACCTATTTACAACCTTTTGTAACAAAAAAAAGGTTGCATTAAGCTAATTTTGCAGTGGTAACCACACCCAAAAGTAGAGCAACTTAAAAACAAAAATAGTTCAGTAAATTTTATTCATAACTGGTAATTTTTGCTCTGATTTCTTTCTTAAACCGATCAAATTCTCAATTTGATCTTAAGCAAAGCTGCTTCTTTCATCTCAAGCATTGCGTCTTCCAAACATTTGGCTAAAACTTCAGGGTCATGCACAAGATCCTTGGCCACTAGGATTTGCATGTACGCGGTTCCTGCGTAGCTCATCATGTGCATTGTAATCGCCTGCATGCATGCATGCATGTACACAAAATAATCAAAAATTAAAGTACGTTTTAGCAAATTTATACAAGTTTCTTATATATATATGCACAATCAATTGATTAATAATGGGAAAATTACCAAATTAGTCAAAGTTGACCACCTTTTTACCAAACTAATCACTCAAATTCTAGCGTCTAAGACGCCGCTTTAGACGCCATTTTTCTGTATTTTTTGTAAACATACGGGACCACATGTCGGCGGCTTTGTCGGGGTCTAAATGGGTGTCTTAAGACCCCCTTTTCTACCGGCGTTTTAAACGCCACTTTAGACGCCATTTTTCTGTCAAATCTGGTAAAGTGACATCTAAAGAGGCGTCTAAGACGCCGGTAGAAAAAGGGGTCTTAAGACACCTATTTAGCCGCCGACATATGGGCCCTATGTTTACAAAAAATACAGAAAAATGTCGTCTATAGTAGCGTCTAAAGAGGCGTCTAAGGGGGCAGAATTTGAGTGATTATTTTGATAAAAAGGTGGTCAACTTTGACTAATTTGGTAATTTTCCCTTAATTAATTAGTAGCTTCAAGTTGTATGGATATACATGTGGTAAACTTGATGAGGTCGTTTTCATATAGTCCACTGGATGACCTGCAAACGTAATTTTCTCTTTTGGACCAACAACGTTTGAAATTGTGAACGTTGTGTTGCATAGAATCCTGTAATTTAATAGGCTTGCATACTGATCAAAATTAAGTAAAATGGTTAGAAAATATCAAAACGAATTTGAAATATGTAAAGTAGTTTTGCATTTGATGATGTTCGATTTTAAATATCATGCATGATATTGGCTTTTACTTAATTTAAAGCCCCGTGTGCGGTGCACTCATATAATGTATATATGTGTCGACCTTCGAGGGACAAAAGTAAAATTGCACTAATTTTAACGTTATTTTACTTAATTATTGTAAAAATAACGTTAAAAGCGTTGGGTTAGTTGGTTAATCAAACATCATGAGTCGGGGGTCTTATTGGAAGCAGCCTCTCTATTCCTACTGGATAGAGGTAAGTCAGTCTACATTTTTCATTTCTCAGACCTTATCTTAGCTTTGCTAATGATGGATATACTGAGTACGATGATGATGATGCTGCATGATATTGGGATAAATTGTTTGATTTTTCTTATTATCTACCTATAATGCTATCCTTGAGTTTGTCACTTTGTTTTAATTATTTCATGTCATGTTTGACAACGTTAGCCCAACAGGTTAAACAATTCAATCAAGAGCTTAAAACCTTTAGAATTATAGGACCTTAATTTTTACAATAGTTTTCACAGGTAATAAACTTTAGTTACAAATTGTTGGATTGAAGTGATCCATGATGGATTGTTTTTTGCATCAACATAAGAATAAAAAAAAAAAGAGAATGGTGGATAAATAGGAGGGTTTATAAAATTATTTGCTTAAGGTTTCAAAATCAGTTGAGCCGGTTTAAAGTTAGGATAGCATGCCTATAACCTCATCCTCGTGGCAACTCAAATTTCCTCTATCACTTGACTTGAAAACTTAATGCTTCAATAGTCTTCAAGAAAAACTTGTCTAAGTAAAATTTTAACTTGATATTTTTAAGTTGTCAGTGCTCTTTTAAATTCACTACAATATTCTATAATCATTAACAAAAGTGAAAGATTACAATAAACTGGCAGGTAAGCAGGCAACTAGTCTACAATACTTGAAGGAGATAATAGATTTTAAAATGCAAATTTTAAAGATAAAAGAGCATACCTTTGCACCCAAAATGGACATGACCAAGTAGCCAAATTTATAGGAAAAAAAGCTCTCTAAAGAAGACTTTTTCTGGTCAATCATCGCCTTTGCCCTCTTCAAATACTCCAATGGATCCGATCCACTTCTGTGGTAGTACGTAGGAAGTACCAAGATACCAAATTTGTTTCCCCACCCTGCCGTTTCATCTTTCATTAACTCTTCTAGATCCTATTGATAAAAAAAATTAGTCCAATACTTATAACTAAGACTTTTTTATTGATAAATTAAATGATTAAGGTTGTACCCTATTGTCTATAACCAATGTTCTTAAAACCAGACCAGCTAGTTCGTCCCAAAATTTCTCATTGTTCATAAAAGTGGTCTTAAACCAACTTCATGCTGACCGTAACTTTTAAAAATACTACATTTTTTTTCAAATGTTGTTGATTCATTTACTAACACAGTAACACTCCTAGAAAGGCAAACATAAAAAAAAAAAAATTCAAACAACATAAACACTAAAATCATTTCCCAATAGTTTGCAACGAACTTTCGACAAAATTAGATGTTGAAACTTTGGCTATTTCATGGGAGGAAATTCAGTTGAAAAGTATTTCTCATGGTATTTTTCTGAGTAACACTATTTATCAGAAGTTTGTCGCTAATGGCTCTTTGAGACAAACTTTTTACGATAGGGGGATTTTGTTTGGACACCCCACTTTTTTATTTTAACACCCCATCAAATTTATACGGCCCGTACTGGTCAGTACGGCCCGTATAGGGTACAGACAAGCATTTCAGAGGAATGTTTTAGATTCAGTGAAGATTCTTTGAGACGGGCCGTACAGGTTAGTACGGGGGGCCGTCTTGGTATTGACTTATATTTTATAAGCCAATTTGGGTCTCAACCGGTGTGGAGTAACTCTATACGGCCCGTACAGGGCAGTACTGGCCGTATAAAAATTAACTTAATTTTTGTCCGTCTCACCCAAAACCAGGCCGTCTCACTCAAAACCAGGCCGTCTCACCCCGAAACCAGGCCGTCTTGCTCAGACGGCCTCGTTTTGGTCGTTTCACCCCAATATCAGGCCGTACTGGTCAAAATTTAATTTTTTAAAAAAAAAAAACAAATAATTCAATTTTATTACATTTAAATAAGTCTCGCAAAATGGACCAGTTGGGTCGGGTTGGGTAACGGGTCAGAACGAGTTCGGGTTATGATGGGTGCGGGTCAAAACGAGTTTTAAGCAAAATTAGTTCTGGTCTAAATGAATTGTTCTTAAAAAACATAAATTTAATTTAACTTAAGATGTGTTAAGTGCTACCATCTCAACCCATTCAATATAGCTTAAACACAATACGGGTCAAGATGGGTAACCCGAACTCGTTTTGACGCGTTACCCAACTCGCCCATTTTGCGAGACGTATTTAAATGTAACAAAATTGAATTATTTGTTTTTAAAAAAAAAAATTAAAATTTTGACCAGTACGGCCAGTACTGACCAGTACGGCCTGGTTTTGGGGTGAAATGGCCAAAACTAGGCCGTCTGGGCAAGACGGCCCGTACAGGTCAGTACGGCCAGTCTGGATTCAAATCATTGTCCTATGTTTCATGAAATGTCTGTACGATGAATGAGACGGGCCGTACTGACCAGTACGGCCCATCTTGCTCCCAATCATTGTAATAGGTTATCAGGTGGAATGTTTGACCGAGTACTGAGACGGGCAGTACTGGGCAGTACGGGCCGTCTCAGGGGTGTATTTTTAAAAAATGGGGTGTGAGAATAACACAACCCTTACGAAATTAGCTGTCAGAATATAAGCTCTTCTTTTTGTAGGGTAATTAATATTTTATTATATTCCAGTTTTCATAATTAGTTAACATTTTAAATCCAAATCAAAAGCTAAATCATTTATCATACTATTTAAATTTTAAACGAACCCAATTAGGGAACAATTCAAATTTAAGATGACCAACTTGATAGCCAGTCTGGTTATAATAACATCCATAATAACTAGCCCAGTGGGCCAATTTATTCAACCCATATTACATCAACGTCTAATGTAATCCAAATTTTGATGGATCAAATTAGGTCACCTGGTATCCTGGCTGAGGTCGCAGATTGACCATGGCTATTCCAGTCATTCTCAAACCTTCACGTATAGCTACAAGAGGCAAATTAAAATTGAATTGATTACTAACAAATTATTTCACAATTACATCTCCTCTAAAGCACGATTAAAAGAAACAAGTTGAATATTATATGCGCTTACGTTTCGAAGATCGGTTGTCGATATATTTTGATAACCCATATGAAACTATGCTGAAGAGAACGTCGTTTATCGTCTGCATGCATGATTATGTATTATCAAAAAACTATTAGCTTATTATAACTTTTTTCTTTGGCAAATATATAAATAACTTATTGGTTTTTTCAAAAACCAATAAGTCAAATCCCAAAAAGGCCCTAAATCATTTCTTCCATATCTATTTTATATTGTTTATAAAACGTATATACATATTATTTGTAAAATTTATTTGTTTTTTAATTAATCCCCGGTCCTTTTCTTCCAAAATCTCTAATTTGATTTTAGTATTTTAACTTTATCACCATGATGTTGGATATTAGGCCTCTTGATCTCTCACTCAAACACTCAAAAATGATATGAAATAAACTTGCATAAATGAAGAAGAAAGGTACCAAACTGGGCACTTCAATTACGACTAAAAAAAATGATGCACACTTATTCTACAAAAGCTAAAAGCTATAAATAGCCTGCACTACCTAACAACTAGACCATGTTCTCCTAATTTCTTGCCATCCCAACGTCACTTTCCTTTCAACTCGGTGAACCCTCAAGACTATTTTTCAACCACTTACTTAATAAATAAAACAAACTAAACAAATAATAAATCTAAATCAAGATTAAACCCAACATTTACCCCCTAAATCTTGATGTCGGTCTTCTTGCCACTTGCTATACGAACCACACAGGTTCAAACTTGCTTAGGTGATCATTCTGTCTCCGGTCACCCCTTCCGGTCTTCGGTCTCAACTTTCTTCAAGCCGCCGGTCTCGTTCATGCAGCCTATCGGTCTTCACTTTCTCGTCATCGGCGATACGGTCTTTCTTTCAAGCCATTCGGTCTTTCTTTCTTGCCGCGGGTCTTTCTTTTTTGCACCGTTACATTCATTTTCCGGTGACTCGGTCTTCTTTCTGCTGCAAACCAGTCCCGAAAACAACCCCTGCCGTTCGGAACCAAACCTTCTCATACGGTCAAACCCAAGTCGGTTCCTCCTGCTGCGTTTGCCCCGCAACCAAGGGCCACCCTTTCTCGAACCGACTCTCAAAACAGCCCCCCGTTAACCTTGCTCTAGATACCAATTGTTGGATATTAGGCCCCTTGATCTCTCACTCAAACACTCAAAAATGATATGAAATAAACTTGCAGAAATGAAGAAGAAAGGTACCAAACTGGGCACTTCAATTACGACTAAAAAAAATGATGCACACTTATTCTACAAAAGCTAAAAGCTATAAATAGCCTGCACTACCTAACAACTAGACCATGTTCTCCTAATTTCTTGCCATCCCAACGTCACTTTCCTTTCAACTCGGTGAACCCTCAAAACTATTTCTCAACCACTTACTTAATAAATAAAACAAACTAAACAAATAATAAATCTAAATCAAGATTAAACCCAACACGTTATTGTTATATAATTCTTCAAATGTCTTCATCTGAGAATTTATAGTTGGTAGAAGTTTTCACGTACGTTTACAAGCTTAAATTTTCTTCTATTGAGTTTTCAATTCATATTCCATTATCAAACATGAATTATTTATTACGATAAAGATAGAAACTTGAAAACAAAGACCAAGACTGTGGAGAAGAAGATGAAATCGAGAAACGGAAATGAGTGTAAAGAAAAAAACGATGTAGACTAACTCGAAGAAGGCGATGAAGAGATATTGTTTATTGACAGGGCCGACCCAATATGCCAAGCAGCCAAAACTAGGGCTTAGGACCTCTAAAACATGCACGGTCTCCTATTTTTTTTGTTTTGGGCTTATTATACATATTTGTATTTTGGGATTGCAAACACATTGGGCTTGCTAAAAACCGAATAGAGGAGTGCTACTGGGCTGGATAATTCGGTTTCCTTATTTCCAATTTCCAAAATCAAAAGACATTCACTAATCACTCAGAAGAAAACTAGGCATTAGCACAACGACCAACGACTCCAAGCCTTCGATTGGAAAGTTTCAAGAGAGAAGATTCAAATATATTCTCAAATCTCAACACAAGTATTGTTGTTTGTGTTGGAATTTTGTGTGAAAAGAAAAATAAAAAAGGAAAAAGAAATTAGAAATCTTTCAACTACCAATTCATTTGTCATGAATTGGTTATTAACTAAAGTCATGAATTGGTTTGTTATTTGTCATGAATTTGTTTGTTATTTGTCATTAATTGGTTATTAACTAAGCCATGAATTGGCTTGTTAATGGACATAATGGCAACCTTTGATATGCCATGACTACATGTATAAATAGAGACATTTGGTCTCTTGTTTTCTGGGCTAGTTTTTGAGGAATCTCTACACCATTTGAAACACACACACAAGCTCCAAAGGTTCTCAACACAATCATATACTTTGTTGAGTTCTCAACAACCTACAACAATCGATTCATCGTGTTAACACACTTGTTTCAGGTAACGTTTCGGGTTTTCAGTTAACTCCAGCAGTACATACTGCTTTGGCTGTTGTACCCTGGGAAACAGTCAGGTTCACCTGGGTGGCCTATCTGTTTTAAGAGACCTCTGTTGAACAGAAATCCTCAGCCACGGAATTCATTTTAATTAGTTTCATCTTATGCTATACTTTTTATTTTTAATTTAAATTTTATAACTTGTTTCAACTTGTACTTTATATTTGATAGATATTTTTCTGTTTAGTCTTCTTTTGTCAATAAGTGAAGTCAAAGTTGTTATCTGAAAACTATCAAATTCTATGAGGGTCTTTTGTGTAAGTTTTCAGTGTTAGTTAGAGATTAGTTTCTCTAATCGTTATAAAGAGAAATTAGTTCAGATAGAAAGGTTAGAACTCTCGTTTTGTTTTCTCTCTTGTAATTCGTTTGATTCACAATTAATAAGAATCAATTGCAGATGCAATCAGTTTTCAATTCATCATTGTTGTTCAATTTCATTTACTTTCAATTCTGAGGTATTGTTAAGATTGTAATTTCCGCTTAAATCTTCAACAAGTGGTATCAGAGCCACGTTCGTCTTAGCTCCAAATCTCGTTGATCGAATGTCCAATTGAATTGAAGAAATGGCGAATACAAAGTTTGAATTAGAAAAATTTGACGGCAAGAATGATTTCAGCTTGTGGCGACTGAAGATGCGCGCCCTGCTGGTACATCAGGGAGTAGTTGATGCTCTGAAAGGAGAAGATCACTTGCCGGATGCAATGTCAGACAAGGAGAAGAAGGAAATTCTAGAAAAGGCTCACAGTGCAATGATTTTGAGCCTTGGTGATAGAGTACTGCGAGAAGTCTCAAAGGAAACAACAGCGGCAGGAGTGTGGAACAAATTGGAAAGCATGTATATGACAAAGTCATTGGCTAACCGACTGTATCTGAAGAAAAGGCTCTACACATTTGAATTATCTCAAGGTAAGTCTTTAGAAGACCACACAAACGAGTTCAATAAAGTGATCTTGGATCTTGAGAATATTGAAGTTGATATCGAGGATGAAGATAGAGCCATTATTTTTCTAGCATCACCCCCCGAGTCTTATGAACATTTTGTGGATACATTGATGTATGGGCGAGATAGCCTGTCAATGGAGGAAGTTCTTGCAGCTCTTAATTCAAAAGAATTGAAAAGGAAAGGTGAAATCAAGGAAGAAGGTTCAGATGGACTTGTAGTAAGAGGAAGGTCTGAACAGAGGTTTCAAAAGGGCAAGGCTCCAGCAAGATCAAAGTCAAAGTTCAAAAGAAGGTGTTACCTGTGCAACTCTGAAAAACATTTGAAGAAGGACTGTCCTGAAAGGAGAAAGAAAAACAAAGGAGAAAGTAGTTCAATGAGATCTCAATGGAATTATTCTCCGGACAAGTCCACACATGGGTATGAAAGTGCAGAGATTCTGGCTGTTAGTGAAGGAAGAATAAGGAATGAATGGATAATGGACTCAGGTTGCTCATTTCATATGACTCCTATGAAAGAGTTCTTTAAAGAACTAAAGTTGGATGATCAAGGAACTGTACAAATGGGTGATGATCCACCATGTGCCATCAAAGGGATTGGAACCGTCAGTTTAAGGCTGGAAAGTGGTTCTGAAATTGACCTGAAAAATGTAAGGTACATTCCAAACTTAAAGAGAAAGTTAATTTCTTTGGGTACTCTTGAAAGGGATGGGTTTCGAATTAAGTTGGAAAATGGGAAGGTTAAAGTTATAAAGGGGTCTATGGTTATGCTGGCTGGTACAAGAAGAGGTAATAACATCTATTTTTTGGATGGATGTGTATTGACTAATTCTGTATCATTTGTTGAGAAGACCATTGATTCTAAGGCCATGATTTGGCACAAAAGGTTGGGACATATTAGTACCCAAGGATTGATAGAACTTAATAAACAGAAGGTTCTAGGTGAGTTGCATGAATGTGATGCAGGTTTTTGTGAACACTGTGTTATGGGTAAATCTCATAAGGTAAAGTTCAGTAAGGGTATGCATGTCACAAAAGGGATCCTTGATTATGTGCATGCTGACTTATGGGGGCCTTCAAGGCATGTGTCTTTGGGAGGAGCATTGTATTTTCTTTCAATAGTGGATGATTATTCCAGGAGGGTGTGGGTATATGTTCTCAAGAATAAGCATGAAACATTTTCTAAGTTTAAAGAATGGAACGTGTTGGTTGAGAATCAGACAGGTAATAAGGTCAAGAAGCTAAGAACTGATAATGGACTGGAATTTTGTAACAAGGATTTTAGTCAATTATGTAAACTGGAAGGCTTCGCAAGACATTTGTCTGTACCTGGTAATCCACAGCAAAATGGTATCGTTGAAAGAATGAATAGGACCTTGTTAAATAAGGTTAGATGCTTGTTGTCAAATTCTGGATTGCCAAAGAGGTTTTGGGCGGAAGCATTGAACACATCAGCCTATTTAATTAATCGGTCACCTTCATCTACAATTGGAATGTTGACTCCAATGGAGAAATGGTCAGGGTCTAAGGCTGATTACAGTGTACTTAGAGTGTTTGGATTTGTAGCTTATGCTCACGTCAGTTAGGGTAAGTTGGAACCCAGGGCTGTGTATATTCTTGGGATATCAAGAAGGTGTTAAAGGGTACAGATTATGGAAACTTGATGGTGAAGGATCTAAGGTGATTGTTAGTCGAGATGTTTCTGTTTTTAGAGAAGATGTCATGTATAAAGATGTTATGGAAGCTGGTAAGTATGCAGAAGATAAAGCTCAACAGGCAGATGAAGTTCGGCTTGAGGTGGAGCTATTTTCTGAAGAACATGATAAGGAAAAGGAGGTGATTCAATTGTCTAATGGTGCTTCAAGTAGTAATATGAGTTCAGATTATAATCTGGTAAGAGATCTACCACGAAGGCAGATAATTCCTCCAGCAAGATATAGAAATAATGAAGATCTTTCAGCTTTTTTGTTTACTGCTGCTGAAATGGAGAGTGTTTATGAACCTATTACGTTTCATGAAGCTATAAGCTGTGAAGAAAGAGATTGTTGGATAAAAGCTATGCAAGAGGAGATGGATTCGTTGATTCAAAATGAGACATGGGAACTTGTTGATAAACATGATGATCAAAGATTGGTCAAGTGTAAATGGATTTTTAAAATAAAGGAGGGCTTATCAGGTGAAGTTCCTATATATAAAGCAAGGTTAGTTGCTAAAGGATTCACCCAAAAGGCTGGTATAGACTACAATGAGATCTTTTCTCCTGTAGTTAAACATATTTCTATTAGGGTGATATTAGCTTTAACTGCTGTGAATGATTTTGAATTGGAACAATTGGATGTTAAAACGGCCTTCTTACACGGGTATCTTGATGAAAAGATCTATATGGTGCAACCTCTTGGTTTTGAGGTTGAAGAGCATAAGAGGAAGATGTGTCTGTTAAAAAGGTCTCTATATGGCTTGAAGCAATCACCTAGACAATGGTATCAAAGGTTTGATGATTATATAGTGTCTCATGATTTTTCAAGAAGCAAGTATGACTCTTGTGTGTATTTTCAAGAGTATAACAGTGGTGAGTTTTTGTATTTACTCTTGTATGTTGATGACATACTGGTGGCTTGTAAGGATAAGCTTCAAATCACTGCTGTTAAGCAGTTATTAATGAGGGAATTTGATATGAAGGAGTTAGGAGATGCAAAGAAAATTCTTGGAATGGAGATATATAGAGATAGAAGTCTTGGGTTATTGAAAATTATCTCAAACTTCTTATCTTAAAATGGTGTTAACTAACTATCATATGGATGGCAGTAAATTAGTCGTTACTCATATTGGTAATCAGTTTAAGTTGTCTAAACTGGATTCACCAACTGCTGATGAAGAGATTGAAAAGATGCAGAATGTTCCTTATTCAAGTGCTGTTGAGAGTTTAATGTACTTAATGGTTTGTACTCGTCCTGATTTGGGTTATGCAGTGGGTCTTGTGAGTAGGTACTTATGCAATCCAGGCAAGAATCATTGGGAAGCTGTAAAGTGGATCTTTAGATATCTTAATGGTACTAAAGATGTTGGTTTAATCTTTGGGCAAGAATCAGATGCAGATAGTAATGTTTATGGTTATGTAGATGCTGATTTTGCAAAAGATTTGGATAGGGGAAGATCAAATACTGGATATATTTTTAAAGTATTCAGTGGTGTTGTTAGTTGGAAGTCTACTTTGCAGCATATAGTTGCTTTGACTACGACAGAATCAGAATATATAGCCCTTACAGAGGCTGTGAAATAGTCTATGTGGCTTAAGGGATTTGTTTCTGATTTAGGAATCAGTGTTGATGATGCTATTGTTTATTGTGATAATCAAGGAGCATTGCTTTTGTCAAAGAATCCCTTGTTTCATGAGAGAACAAAACATATTAATGTTAGACTGCATTTTATTAGAGATGTTGTGAACTCTAATGAGGTAAAATTGGAGTATGTTGAAACTCAATTCAATGCAGCTGATTTTCTTACTAAAAGTGTTCCTGGTTCGAAGTTTCATTTCTGTTTGAAGGCTTTAAATGTAGGTTAAAGTTTTTAATAAGACTCAACATAAAGGTGGAGATTGTTAGATATTTTTCTGTTTAGTCTTCTTTTGTCAATAAGTGAAGTCAAAGTTGTTATCTGACAACTATCAAATTCTACGAGGGTCTTTTGTGTAAGTTTTCAGTGTTAGTTAGAGATTAGTTTCTCTAATAGTTATAAAGAGAAATTAGTTCAGATAGAAAGGTTAGAACTCTCGTTTTGTTTTCTCTCTTGTAATTCGTTTGATTCACAATTAATAAGAATCAATTGCAGATTCAATCAGTTTTCAATTCATCATTGTTGTTCAATTTCATTTACTTTCAATTCTGAGGTATTGTTAAGATTGTAATTTCCGCTTAAATCTTCAACAATATTTTTTTCTTGTACTTTAAATTTTAGCACTTTTATGTTTCTTGTAATAATTTCATTATTTATTTCTCTGAATTGTAATTCGACTAATTTAATAATAAAAGTATTTGTTTTTTTGTGAACGGTGTTCTTACAGTTTGCTGTTGCGATACCGGAAAAGATGCACTACGATTTAGGGCTAGTTTAGGGCTAATTATATAACTCATTATTATTAATTTTGGATTAGGGTTGATTCTGCTTGTGATTTTGGTTAAGTTTTCTTTCAATCAGAATTTAAACTGGTTTAGGATTGATTTTGCTTGCTATTTGATAGGTTAAGGTTAATTTAGGCTGATTTTTCTTGTTATTTTCTTGTTAAAGTTTAGCCGGACGGCCGACGAAATTTCCTTCAGATAGCCGCCTGCCGAAATTTTCTCTAGAGTTTAGACGACCCAACTCATCAGGTACTGCCTTACTAGCTTATTTGCCTTGCTTGCTGTTGCTTATGTGCTTCCCGATGGTTTTGTTAACAAATTAAAGAAGGTATTTTGTCATTGTTATTGCCTATTGGTTACTGTTGGACTCTGGTTTTCTTATTGTATGCAAGATATTTTGTTAAAAAAAATAAGGTATTTTGTTAGTATTTAGTAATAGTAGCAATAGGGCGCAGATTTATTATTGGCTTTAGGCCATCAAAGAGCTTGAGCCAGTCATGTTTATTCAATCTTTATCTTCACAAGAGTTATTGTGGTTCCATATGTACTTTTACATATATGATATACGTAAGTGTATTTAAATATGTGCTATCATATAGATTGCATAACCTTAATCAAATTACTAACCTTAATCATATTACACATGTAATTATATATACATAAGCATGTTATATTTATATAAGAGTTGGTACATAAGTATATGTAACTCGTTATTCATATCTAAGTTATTTTGTATTTTTTATAAACGTGTAAACATAGAGGGGTGCATATATGGGTCAGTTTTTGACTTAATCTGAACCAAAAACCGAAATTTGTTTTTTAGTTTTAAAACATGTTTGGATTTGTTTTTTTTGTTTTATCTTTTTAAAACTCATTTGGGTTCAATTTATATTTTATATGTTTATATGTATGTGTGTAATATGATATACATGTGTGTGTGTGTATAACTTAATATAGCCGAGCGACTAGGCAAGCCAACAAGCCGAGCTCGAGCCAAACCATCCCTTGCTCGGGCTCAGCTCATTTTAAACAAGCTTTTTTTGAGCTGAGCTTTTTGGATATGAGGTTTTTTCGAACGAGTCGCGAGCTTTTCGAATAACCTTATCCCTATATGTAAACATGTTAGGATCATATACATGAAAATTAATCTTCATCTGTATTCTTCTCTTATGCAGTTAATAACTATATATAAACAACAATGTAACATATATCTAACCACAAGATTACATATAAATGCGCATGTATAAGATTATATATGGTAACTATGGCTGTAAACAAACCGAACTAACACAAATGTTCCCGTGTTCGTTTTCTTTCATTTAACTTTTAACCTGTTTACGAACGGTTCATGACATTTACCGAATGAAAACTCTTGTTCGTGTTCTTTCATTCAGGAATTGAATAGTTCACGAACACAAATGAACATATATTATATAAACGGTAAAAATAAACATTCTTAATCTCAATTGATAGAGATAATCAATTATATAAATATCAAGTTAAACACTTGATATAAAAATCAAAAAATAATTATCATAAAACAAAGTAAAACTTAAAAGTAATAATCTTAATTGGAATTTAAAGTAATATTTCAAAACCCTTAGTTTCTAATTTATATGTTTTTAGCAACATACAAATTACAAATGACTAGATTTCAAGCTTAAATATTTAGGTATTAAAATAAAAGTAAAAAAATTAAGAATATACAACATATTTAATCTTAGTATACTAATAAACAAAAATTCTTTTGACACCTGTCATTATCATGCATCTTAACTGCCACATGTCAATCAATAAAACCAATATGAATTAATTATATTTATTAATGACTATTAAATTAAGTTTTTAGAAATTAATTGAATGAGACTTAAAATTATCTAAATTTTCAAATAAATTATTCTTTCTATAATTGATGTAAAATCTTACTATAATAATAAACAAAAATCTACTTTTTTCATTTGTCGTTATCACACATGTAAATTGTCACATGTCAGTCAATAAAATAAACATGAATTAATTACATTTATTAAGTACTATTAAATTAAATTTTTAAAAATTAATTGAATGAGACTTAAAATTATTTAAATTTTCAAATAAATTAATCTTTATAGAATCGATTTAAAATCTTACTATACTAATAAATAAAAGCTTTTCTTGTCACTTGTTATTATCACACATCTCAATTCCCACATGTCAATCAATAAAATAACCATGAATTAATTAAATTTATTAAGTACTATTAAATTAAGTTTTTAAAAGTTAATTGAATGAGACTTAAAATTATTTAAATTTTCAAATAAATTAATCTTTCTATAATTGATATAAAATTTTAAATTAAATCATTAAATAATTCATAAAATCATTAATATTTAATAGAAGGAAAATAAATTATAATTATTTAATCTTTTCTAGAATTGTAATTAAATTACTTAACAAATTGAATAAAATCATTAATATTTGATAAAAGGAAAATGAGAAAAATTTTAATCTATTAAAAAGTGTTTACGATATTTAATAAACAAAAAGATGCAGGAAACAAATACAAATTGATATATACATTTACTAGCTTAATACATAGTATATTGCATCGATTAAATAAAAATATAGTTCCCAATGAAAATTTAGTATAAGGTGATTTTTAATATAAAATTTGATTAAAATTTCATATAATTAATAATTCATTAATAAAATAATAATGAAAATTTTCAAACCACTAATTTTTCAAAGATTAGTTTTTTAAACATTTTGTTTATAAAAGTGTTTTTTGTCTATTTTATATTTATAATAATTTGGTTTTTTGAAAAGAGTGCATTTTTAATATTGATATATCTTTTATTGCCATAAAAAATATTTTTTTTTAATTTAAAATTGTTACAGCTATATTTAATATTTAATGTTATATTTTAATATACAATAAATTGTATAAGAGAGAAATTTGAAATTATTGTAAGAACAGTTTAAAATAGTGATATGTGTACAGACTACTCTTGATATGTTTACATATGTTAAGTTAATTTTTCACTAATTTTATTTTTTTAATAATGATTTACATTAGTGAAGGTTTGAAACTATTATAACTTTATACAAAGATGGTAATATAATGATTATAAAAACAAATATTGTATACAAAAATGTATTTAAACATTTTATGAACTGTTGTTGTAAATTTATGTTGTTGATTATTGTATGTAACAATATGTAATTCTAGTTATTTAAAATTGTTACACTTTGATAAATTTTTTCTACTTTTTATTTGACCCGTGTGACACAAGGGTTTATAACCTAATGAATAAATGTTATAAATGGACATAAACGAATGTAAACGAACACAAATGAACAAACACGACATCTGTTCATGTTTGTTCATGTAAATAAACGAACGGAATTCCTTTTTCGTGTTCGTTCATTTATTAAACAAACAAAGATAAACAAATTTCACGTCAAACGGTTTACGAATTGTTCGGTTTTAAATATAAGTAACAAGTGGTAGCTACGTATTTGTAACCAGTTAAACATATTTGCCTTTATATTTACATGTTATTAATTTACGAAAAATCAAAACATGTGTGATTTGGTTCATATTCTTAAAATGGTTTATGTGTAATTTATATGTATAATTGGTTTTTTTACATATATGTAATCTTCGTCATCAAGTTTTTCATTGTCGATTTCAGTTCCAATATTAGGTTTGTTCTTGTCATCGTATTCTATTTTTTGTAAATCATGAGTTAGATTTTTGTATGAAAGATTTTTCGATTGGTTTTTTTACGTCTATTGAGAATGGGTTATTAGATTAATTAAGATTATACGCTTTTACCTATTTTACCCATACATCATAATAACTAATACCTTTAAATAAATCATTATTTACAATTAACACCCTCTGATTTCAGCTACATAATATAAAAATGGGTTACTAGATTTAAATATTTCTAATTTTAACCTATTAGCCGTCAACTTTCAATATATTTTCCACTGGCACTTTTTTGATGACATATAATAGCATCACGGAGTGCCATCAGAACTATGTTGAAAATTGGAAGTGTCACTAAACATTTTTCCAGTTGAGAGTATTTAAATCTAATAACCCTATAAAAATAATAGTAAAAAGAGGGTTTTCTTAGCAAGATTTAATTTCAGCTCGAGCTTTAGCTTTCTTAAGTCAAAACGACCTAAATCGGCTTAGCGTGCCATCCACCAAAAACCATAAGCCCTCTACTAGTCTCAAACCACATTAGCAGGTGTTCCTCAAGGCCAATATAGTTAACAGCCTAAATGCCTTCTCTATTGTCTTTAAATACAGAAGGAGATCATATCGTTGCAAGTTGCTCTTCCCGAACACCAGTTGCATCTTTTTGGAAGATAAATTTGTGTTTTTTTTTAAAATATTAGGAGTATTTTAGAATTTTCACAACCTACTAACATAACATTTTAACGGAGATCTTTTAAAAAATATTTATGTTACATTTTAAAAAAATATGTCACCAAACTTGTATTAAAGAACACCTAAAAATCAAACTTGAAATTTAACCTTGCTATATTAACGACATCATAATTAATTACTCTGTTTTAAATAGTTAAATGTCTGGTTCTCTTATTGAAACGAGACAACAATTAAAATGTACTATGTTATTTAATAAATAAAACAACTAACTCTCAACGAATATATATTTTTTTAAAAATATCTTATTATTGGTGAATTTAATCCTTTTTACAACGAGTACATCTGACAGAGGTTTTGCTGCAAAATAAGTGCTTAAAAATGAACTACCTTAAACTGGTGTTTGAAAAGGAACAATCATTTAACTGTGGTCACATGCTTTAAATGAGCGTTTAAACAGCAAAACTAGTTTTAAACAAGTGTTATTAGACGGCCATAAGACCACTGAAAAACCTTTCGTATTGAAAACCTTAAAAGCTCAACATATTTAAACACACCAATAGAAGAAAAGAGGAACACATGGGGAGTAGAGGCCTCTAAGAGCTCCAATTTGAGGCCGCCGGGTAGGGGCGGTGTTCCCGCTCACCCCACCCAACCAACCCTCCCGCTCGTTCAATGGCTTACCCATTACACCAAGGCTAACGGACCATGTTAGTCATACTGATCATAAACAATTATAAACTAAAACTATCTCGTTTTTATTTTAAACTTGTAACTTTTTATTTAAGAGACGACACCTCTATCTAAGAGACTACTTCACGTTATTTTTACGAAACATTTATAGGTGCGAAACTTTTATGTTTAGTATTTTTCATTGTTAAAAAAATGAACAATCTATTAGCCCTTCAAGAATAACAAACTTACCGTATTAGGGATGCATTTCTTTACAATCTTCATGTCGTCGATCAAAAATCTTGCGGTCACCAATTTCCTCGGCCAAAGCTCCACCCCAGCACCACCACTCACCACCGTCATCTCATCCCGAACCCACACAAGTCTAGCTATAAAATCAACCACAAACACCACCGTGAACCACACCACCTTCATCAACCTCCATAATATCCCTCCAATGGCTTTATCCCCGGGGTTCCTTCTCGGAACAACTACCGGATTCATGGTTGGCATTCTCTCAGGATCATCAGCTTTTCGACACATTGCCAGAAAGAAAGACAACAACGAAATCCCATCACCAAGCGCATGATGCGCTCGGATCACAGCACATTTGTGGGAAATCAAAAGATGGACTTCCCACAAAGGCTTGTCGGTTTCAAACGGAACCGACACAACCAGGTCAGCCATAAACATATTGGCTGCATCTTGGTCATCTTTCGCTCCTTCAATGGGATCGTTATGGAAGATGATATGACGGTCAATGTCAATGTTGGTTTTTTTCCAGCATTCTTGGCCGTTTTTATCGACGGACAGAATGCTAGACAACCGCGGGTGCTTTGAGATCATTGAATCCGCTATGACGGATTTTATGGCGTCGATTCTGAGAGGTTCATGAGTGCCAAAGCAGCAAATGACAGAAATGTTGGTCTCCGGCTGGATGAACAACCGGCCGGCCGGCGTCAGTGGCTCTTCTGACTCACGGATCATTTTCGTGTCTTTGTTGTTGTTTCAGTTTTGCAGTGTTGTAGGGTTTATAGGTGTTTTTGAAATGGGAAACACATTAGTAATTACATCCAACAACCACTACTTTGAATTCATTAGTCAGATAGACAGATCCTACAATGTACAAAATCTTCATCTTTAGGTTTAACATTAAATTTTTATGATTTTTATGCTAAAAATGAAGAGAATATTCATAGAAACGGAAACACTCTTCATTAAGTGAGTAGATAACCAACTTATACGCCTTTTTTCCTACAAATTTAAATTACTGAAAACAGGGGTTAATCGAATTGAATTTCGAATAACTCGAATATTTTGAAACGAATAATTTCGAATTTTGAATTTTTGAGTAGGATTCTTATTCGATTCGAATTGGAAATAAATTCAAATAAATCAATTCGAATCAATTCGATTTCAATTTATATAAATAATTTGGCTAAAGTTTTATTTACAAAGTTAATGATAATTTTTGATGTCTTAAAACATACAATAATTAAACCCTTAAACAATTATCTCCATTATAAATTCAGTTTATATATACATATATAAATATTTGTATTTTGAATCGAATTCGAATGCGAAAATTCGAACCGAATTGAATTGATGATTTTTGAATTGAAATCGAATCGAATTTTGACCTTTTGGAATTCAATCCGAAAAATGAACAATCCTAACTGAAAATTAAAATGAACATTTTTGGTCGGGTTAAGTTGTCTAATTGTAACAACAGGTTTTTAATAATGAAATGTATTGTGAATAATCGTTAATTGAACGATTGTGGTGGTTGTGATTTAAAAATATGTGAGATTACGTCATCTATGGCAAGAGCACATGTGATCGTTCTAGAAATCCACGTTAATTTGATGATTGTAATTATTACAAGTTGATAGTATGTGAAAAAGGGTGTTAGTAGATCGCAAAGAAACATCCATCACCTAATGCTTATTCAAATAGATGACCAATTGATTTCATGTCTAGAATCATAACTCGGAAATGAAGAAAATGAGTGTAAGCGAAATCGCGAAACGAGGCTCCGATTTCAAGATACACTGAAGCGAATATAGCAATAGATAAGAGGTCAAATATTTTGAACTCTTTAGGTCTTGAGATTATAACCATTGGAAAGAGCTCGAAAAATCGTGAACGTAGGCGAAAACCGTGCATAAAACGGAGTTCGTATGCTCCCGGAATCGCGAAAACAAGATAAGATTAAAAATTTGGTGGGATGACGTGGGGAGGTACGCCCCGGGCCAAACTTCGGGCCGGGGCGATGCGCCTGACGCCTTATGTCGGTCTAAAGTGTTTTAAAGGATCAGATTGCGTCGGGAACTTCATTTCTTCCATATTTTCGACCTTCTTGCACCTCCAAACTTCCCTGGACCATTTTTGAACAACCAAACTCCATTTCAAAGCCCTCTAATCATCCAGATCGCGTATAGGATTGTGTTTTCAAGTCTCGATCGTTGTTTTAACCATAGAAATCCTTCAAATCAGGTAACGGTTTGTTTTATCCTACTAGTTTAATATTGTGTGGATTAAATTTGGTTTTGATTGTAATACTATGATTATGGGTATTGATTATTGCCTAGTTGATAACTAGGGATTGTTAGAAATGAAGAATTGGTTATTTTGACGGTAAAATCTTCGTTTTGAAGCCGGGATAATGTCCGGTTGTTATGAAACCCATATCATGGTGTGATAACTAGTAGGATGGGTAAATTGTGGCTTTGAAATATATATGGATTATGATCCATGGATTAAATGATGATTATGATGAATTGATGTTAAAATTATTAATAGTTATGATCTTAAAATAAAAATTGAATAATAAAAATAATTAAAGATCGTAACTAATATAATGAACATCAATTATTTGATAAATTGCCTGGGGAGGCATGAAATATGAATAATTGTGATAATTGACTAAAACTTGCTAAACGTAGTATATAAGATAGAGTCAATTATGTGATAAATTGACTTTGAGGAAGTCAAATCAGTCAAGTGTGTTAAACTTGATTGTATGTGTTATATGTGTTGAAACTAGTTGTATATATGTATTTTGCAACTAGGTGGTGGTAGTGGAAATCATTTGACTAGTCATAGAGCAGGAAAGGAGCCTGCAGTTGCTAATCCCTTATCTGATTAAGGTAAGTAATCCCACAACTATGACATCACATAATAAATATTGAAATTGTTGTTGAATAAATTATATAATAAATATGGCATTGGTGATAGGGGAATGTTGAATAATAAAAGTTCAACAACCTATGATAAATCCAATACCTTGGTAAATAATAGTGTGGGATTTCTATGATGGAAGTACCGGTTGGGTGAACATCATAGTAATTTGATTGAATTATATATGACTCCACAATGGTGGATAGCCAGAGATGCTGGCAATTGTCTAGATGGAAGTACCGGTGGGTGAACATCTTAGACTAAATAAATATGACTCCACAATGGTGGATAGACAGAGGTGCTGTCAATTGTCTTAGATGGAAGTACCGGTGGGTGAACATCTTAAGACTTGAATTATATATGACTCCACAATGGTGGATAGACAGAGGTGCTGTCAATTGTCTTAGATGAAAGCACCGGTTGGTGAACATCTTAAGACTTGAATTATTTATGACTCCACAATGGTGGAAAGCCAGAGGTGCTGGCAATTGGCTATGGTGGAAGCACATAAATGTGAACCCCATAGTGTAATATTGATTAAACTATTGTGAGCAATAGTTGATAATTGGTAATGTGATATTTTATATTGTGAGAGTCAATTCAAATAGAAATGACTCAGTTGAATATTGATTGTGAAAAATGTATTTTTACATTTTATTGTTGAGAAACCATTGGGGTTTACTTACTTAGTTCTTATGAACTAATGGGAATTATTGTGTGATGTTTGTAGGTCAAAAATGACGTACACGGCTGTAAGGATCGAGGTGGAGCAGGAATCGAACAAACAAACCTTGTTGCAAACGTTTGAAATTTTGGTTTAAACTTACTTATGTAAATAAGTATTGTAAAATGTGTGACACGTTTACGTTTGCGTTAAACTTTGTTTAATATTATTAAATAAAGAGGGTCAGACAAGGTTTTAAAATTGAAAAATTTGCTGGGACCAACTCTGATATTATTTTAAAAGGTTGAATAGTAACCGGGGGGTTACACTAATTGTATCAGCTATGAAATGCATAAAAATAATTCGCGTCTACACTATGTTTCCGTATCATTATGATGGCTTAAAGGGTATAAAGCATAAACCGAGTGACGGATTCAGAAATTTTCGTCAGTGGGGGCAAAAAAACGTAAAGATGAAAACAACATGGCTAAAAAAGTTAACTCGTCGGTTAAAAAGAGTCAAAACGGGTCGGTTAAATACTTAAATCAAGTAAAAATGAGTTTGTTAAAAAGGATAACAAATTTAAATTATAAGAATGTTATATACACTATAATTACATTCGCGTAACCTGAATTGCTAGTTAGTTAAATTCATATTTCAAAACAATTTTTTTTCATCTTTAACTACCAAGAATTTAATGTGAAGTAACTTGTAATTCAAGTGATTTCAAAACCTAGATTCTAAACATGCTCTAACAACAATAACAAAGTGAAAAATAACCAACAATTCTAATTTCATTATAGGCCAATTAATAAAACACAAAAGGGTCTAATATTTTTTTAAGTTTAATTTTTTAAAAGGTTCATATTAACCTTATTACATTTTTTTACAAATTGAAATACGTACGTTAATAAGTATTCTGAATTTAAGTTTCACGTATAAATATAGACGAGGTGATACAACTAACCTATTATATATAGGACAAAAAAGGAGATAAGAGTGTGAAAATGATGCAACAAAGCATGAGTAGTTTTATTTTTTATTTTTTAGTTTATTTTATTTGTTATCGTTTGTTTTGTTATGTATACTAGGGTTGCCCGCCCGAGCGTTGTGGCGGGACCCTTTATTTAACACGATAAAAATATTGTTTCAAAATCAAAACTCAGATAACATAAACATGTCATCGTGTTAGAAAATTTTAACAAAAATTTTTTTAAAATAATAGTAAAAAATAAAAATTGTCTAAAACTTACATTACACAATATGTAAAAAAAATCAATTAACATGAAACGAAGCATAAGTACGATTATAATATTACTAGACTCACAACGTAAAAAACAATGTCAAAACAGTAAATAAAATACATTTAGTCAAATCTTTAGGAACTAAGTAAACGAATACAAATTATAATATAATAATGCTATTATAATAATATTATAGTATTTTATTATTACTGTTATTAATATAATATTATTTTCAGCATATTATTATTAATATTATATTATTATTGATATTATTATTATTATTATAATATTTTATTTTAATAATCATATTATTATTAAAGTATAATTTTATATTATAATAATAATAATAATAATAATAATATATTTTAATATTACTGTGTTAAATATTATTAAATATTATTAACATTATATTTTTATTTTTTTTAATATATTATAATACTGTTATTAATATTATAAAATAAGAATAACTTTACATTTATATTATATTATAATTATAATTTGATAATATTCTTATTATATTATTATATTATAATATTATTAATATTATTAATATTATATAATTATTATATATTATTATTAATATTGTATTAGTATTATTATTATTAGAATATTATTAAAATATTATTACTATTTTATATTAATATTATACTATAATTATAATTTTATAATATTATTATTATTATCATATTATATATTATTAAGATTATATTATTAATATTATTAGGATTATATTATTATTATTGTTATTATTATTAAATTACTATTCCTGTTCATAAATCTTCAGATTGTATATAGGTATAATATAACATTTTACTTTATTTTTTACTATAGTTTCACATTTTTGCATTATTTGTGTTTTGTGTACTCGATTTTTAATTTTTTATACTGATTTTTTTTACTAGATTTTGTTTTTGTATTAGAATTTTGTTTTTACCAACCGTCACTATATATATATATATATATATATAGGATCCGCATCCTATAATAACCCTCTCTTATTGCATAACCCGAAATAACCCTGCAAGATGAACCCGAATCTTTGGTTTTTTTTTCAAAATCTTAGTTTTACATGTACAAGAATATGTTCTTTTATGTGTTTGAGCAAATTCTTTTTCGTTTGGGATCCTAAATCAATGTAAAAGATTTTCCTATCTATCTACTCTAACAAAGTAGTATTTTTAGGAAATACGTGTCGCGTTTTAGTTAAATATGAAAATGTTTTTCCCGCCTCTCACTCTTAATGAATAATATTAATTTAAATAATTAAATTATGTAATTAAATTTAAAAAAATATAATATTTCTTATGCAATAATTTACCAAGTTATTGAAATTTAATAAACAATAAGAATAATTTAATTATATCTTCTTCTAAATATAATTTTATAATTATTAAATATTTATTATTATTTAAAGTTAATGAATTATATTTTATATTATTCAACCCGTGTGATACACGGGTTTTCTAGGCTAGTTTTAAATATATACATAGGAGATTTTATGATGTTTTCTTATCCAGTGACGGAGCTTGGTTGACTTAAGAGGGGGCAGAAATTTTTAAAACATATAATACATGTTAATTTTTTGAAACGAGGGGACGAAACCATTATATTTAAGTAAAAATAAAATTTCGTCCGAATAATTAACAATACGGACGGAAAAAGAGGGGGCCCCCCCCCCCCCCCCCCCCCCAAATGAAGCTTCGTCAATGTTCTTATCTTTATTTTCTTGTTTTTTTCTTTCATATAAATAAGAAGACATATGTTATTATCTAATATATATTTTTATTTTTTTACTTCTCTTTCATTATATAATTAACAATAATATCAAATCATGTATAGTTTTAGATTTTGAAATATAAATTTATTTCTAAATAATTATTATACCATTATCAAAATTATTACTAATTACGGGGAGTATGAAGAATCGATGGGTTCGGATTTATGTGTGCTATGGAGTAAATCCGGTTTAGAACAATAGTCACTATAACCCATCAATATTTTGATGGTAGGTTAATTTTCATATACCATAAGGTCCTGGGTTCGAATTCCATAAAAAGATTTTTTCAAAGAATTGAGTTTTCTCTTGAACTATTGACTTGATGGTGATATGATCGGATGATATTACTGTATATGTAATTTGTTGCCATTGCTACGACCAATTTAGCATTCAATTTTCCTATGTCATTAGAGATTATTCCGTTTTGAGCCATTTTAAGTAATCGTCTTAATTATTATTTGTTTTAGTATGCAATAAACCTTCTAGATTTGTACTAATTATTGCATGTTTCCGTAGATAATAAGACCTTAGGTTATATTAATGTGTTCAATTATATGTTAGGTAGTTATTGCTACCCCTTCAGTTTTGTTACTATGTTACCCAAGCAATCTAGCACATCAATGAGGCGTTAATGATGTGATATTTTTCGTGACAATGTGTAATAGGTAGTTAAGGTGCCTCTGTTGAGTGCTTAGAGAGTATATTAGTCACCTTTATATGAGAAATGTATGTGTCAATCCTAGTTTTGTAATTCTTTTTTATCTGTTTTGGGGGATGAAATCTTATGTGTACACCCACACACCATCTTCGTGACGGATAGAAGGGAGTAGCTACCCTACATCTTTCACTATATATGTTTTGGCTTTGAGTAGTTATGTATATTACACAACTATTTTGTTGACATAATTTGCCATGTTCAATTATATGTTTAGTTCAGTTACCTATTCAATTCAGTTTTAGAAGATCAATTATATGTTCAGTTCTGCAATAGTTATCTCAATATTTGCTTCTATTTATCTGTCTATCGTTAGTGCTATTGTTCTTTTGTTACTAGACAACTTTTGGTAATGTTGTTTTTCTCTTCGGTGTGTTCTTTTGTTTCTATAGCATGTATACATCATAATCAATATATTTGTTTCAATGGAATAATAAGAGTGCATTATGAGAGAGATAAAAGACGATCGATAAAAAAAAGATTTATTTTGTTATTTAAGACAATTAGATTTATTTTGAGTAAATCAATAGGGTATCACGGCCACAGTGAAGACGAACTTAGTATGGATTTGTTACTCATTCGATTTTGTATTTAATTTATGTATTTTTAAACTTTAGTTTCTTATGTAATTTTTTTGTTTATTTTTTAATTTAAGTAATATTTAATTTTAAATATTTTATTTCAAAAAAAAAATATTAATTTTATTTATTGAACTGGATTTGCAAATAATGAATAGATTTTGCAGTAGGGAGTAGCCATATAATTTTCTAATTATCATATATTGAAATAAATGTTTGAATATAAAGAATTATGGTAGAAAATCAAAACAAAAAAAAACTAGAAACAAAACCAGAAAATGGTTATGAAACTACATCAATGTTATACCATATAAATAATGAAATAAATTCATGAATTTTTTTTAAATAAGATAAAATATATTATCAATTATTATACTTAATAAATCAAAATAATTAGGAACACTTGTCACAAATTTAGAGCATCTTCACACAACTTTTCCCGTTTCTCTCTCCTAAAAAATACACAACTTTATCAAATATTAATTATATAATTGTATATTTTTTACCTTTTCAATTGAAAAAAATTCTTAATATCAAAAAAAAAAATATTACATAATGATATCAAATACTCATTATACTATATATATCTTTTATAATAAAAAAGGATTTCTTAATATAATAAAAAAGCACACTTTTAAAATATCAATTTGTTATAAAATATGAAAATTTTTTAATAATTTATAACTCATAATATTTTTTTGTAATTTACAAGTCATTATTATTAACTATTATTTTGTAAAAAATGATATTTTCTAAAAATACAATATTATTATTTTATTTTCCAAACTTTGAAAAGGGACTTCTTAAAATACAATATTATTATTTTATTTTCCATGTAATGTTGATCATATTTTAAATCATAAAATTTTTTACTATATTTAAATTTATATTATTGAACACTTATTAATTTTTGGGATAATATCATATATCCCCTTACTAATCATCCAAATTACATATATCCCCAATGTTAAACAAAAATTACAAATTTCACAATGTTTTAAAATTCCCCCTTGGTAAGGAGATTGTTTTTAGTTAGTTCATTAATGGTAAAATAGGAAATACATAATTTTTTTCTAATGAAATGGATAAATATGTAATATATTTGGTTTAGAATGAGAAATATATAATTTAGTTTTATGATTGGGTAAATATGTAATAAAGAGTTTCGGAAGAAGATACATGTAATTGACCCTTAATTTTTATTTAACCCGTGTAGTACACGGGATACTGACCTAGTTATATTTTTAAATAAATAAGTTTGATATAGTAAAAAATATCCAACCACGGTTACATCATGGCGTGCCAAAGAAAATCAAGAAAAATTATAAGCAATTAAACAACCATTGATTGGTGAAGGAAATCGTTGAATTTTTGGGAATTTTTATTTATCTTCTTTTTTTAAGCAATCGGACTAAGGGATTGTTTGTGAATGGAAGTCTGTTTGAGGTATCAAACCATTAAATGCATAATTGTCGAAGATAATAAACCAAGGGCTTCTAGCCTAATGGAGGTCTTGGGTTCGAATCCGGGCTGAGGCATATTTGCTGAAGCAAGGTCAGGTGGTTTACCCATTTGTGGGGTTCCTCCTGGGGTGGGCTCGGGCATACGCCCCAGAGCGTCAAATCCGAGGGGACGGTTGAAATCCCGTCTTAGGTGTCGTTGTACCAAGCCGTTCAAAAAAAAAAAATTATCACACGATTATAAACTTAAATACCGAACCATTATATATACTTAATTGTGAAGATAACAAACTTAAATATTATCATGTATGAGTAAAATTATTATATAGGTGGATTATACTACATGATAATTTTATATCAGAACTTATAAAAAAAAATTGGATTCACGAGCTTAGTCTGAGCCGAGCTCCCCCTAACTCGAGCTAAGCTCAATTACAAATTTTTATTTTTATTTTTTGAACGGCAAAAATTTTATAAAAAAGAGTCTAGTAAGTGACTAAACCCCCAAAGAATACAAGGAAAGATAAAAACTACATTACACCACAGAATTTTGATTTCACCCTATATCAAATGCAAGCCATTCCGACCATTCCAAGTTTCTTTTGCTTCTATTTTTTATCCATAAGAAAGTTAACGCTTGGACATCATCCATGATTTTTCGAGGCATCACCCTTGCATGATTACAAAATAAGCTAGACTCTTTTTAAAAACAAACTTTTTATGAGTGGGCGAACAAATTTTTAAGAGAGTTAGGATAGAATTAATGGAAGTATTAAAAGGGCAAAATGTGTCATAGAACACGTGTCTAATGGACGTACTACTGCAGCTCGTCATGCATTTATATTTTTGTACCGATTTTTATGCTGCATTTACTCGTATTAACGTTTCAGGTCTAAAAGCACAAAAAGTATTGCTACAAGTACCATTAGATTTAAGTTCACTTAATAATGCGTCTGTATAATTTTTTAGAAGTCTATATTTATTCATCACCTAAATTACACCATAATTACAACCTTGTATGGGATTGAACTTATGATCTTCCATTCTAAAAGGCAGGTATTTACAAAGTGGGCTAGTCCTGCATTGACGTGTCTATATAAATTAAAATTGTAAATCTTACATTTTTATAGGGACCTTACATAGTTTTATAAATATATTTCTAAACATATACATTATTCTTAGGACTTAATAGATTCATAATCAAAAATTTTGCTTGCAATAATTGAAGTCTAGGTAAAACTAAGATATCTTTATTCATAATAAACTATAGATTGACTTGTGTTTATCTAGCATCACGACTTTCTTTGTGATATTATTGGATAGCAAACATAACCTGTGAGTTTTTTCTCCAACTGGTTCTTTACGATTTTTTGTAATTTTTGGGATACTACACATGTTTTATTAAATTATATTCAATTCTAAAGCCATTCAAACTATTGATGGAGTCTTTTATATCTAGTTAGTCTCTATATTGATTGTTATGTATTTATAACTAGATTATTACCCCGTGTATTACACGGATTAAATATAAAACATTAACTAATTAGTAATAAAAATTTAAAAAAATAAACAATTTGTTATAAATTAAGTAGATTACGCGTTAATGAGTATTTGAAGTAATAAAATAATAATTAAAATTTTTAATAACTAAACAAATAATACATGACCTACTTGTTTTGAAAGAATACATATTTTTGAACTAATTGATGTTACAAATTCATTTACTTTTCTATTAAAAACTAATTGTTACAAATCAAGAAAATAATGTATAATTTATATAATTATTAAAGTTAAATAACTTAATTTGATAATATCATTTAACATAAATAACTAAAGTTTAATTTTTCCTATCATTTTTATAACTTTTGGTTGAACATTATTATTTTAAAAAATTTGTTTTAAGAAACATCATTTGTTTATAAAAATACCAGTATTTGAAAACTATGATTTATAGGTATTTTATTTAATTTTTAAAAATTGTTTTTATCAAACTTTTATTTTCTAAAAAATACTAACTTTTCTAACTTTTTAAAAAAATGATTTTTAGAAAGTTTCATATTTTATAAACTTTTTTTTGAAGTTTGCTCTTTAATAAAAATATTTGATTTTAATTTATTAAAAACTATTTTCTTGCATGTAAAAAGACAAAGAATATTATTACTCATTAATATTATAAGTATTTAATATGAGAGAATTTATTTAATTAATAATTAAGATAGAGAATTTAATAAAATTATAGAAAAATGACAAGTGGCAAAAAAGCATGAGAACATGACATGTGGCAAAACTTATTTTTGTTTATTAGAATAGAAAGATGTTTATAATATTGATATTGCCCGTCAAACAGGCTAATACGCTAGTAGTCTAGGAATGGTCAAATACATTTCTCACATTGACATTGATCATTGTGTAAGAAAGGTGATAATGTACACCTAGCAAATTTGTTGATATAAATGATTTAATTCAAGATATAGCTAATCTTGATTAAATGCTATATATTGATACTTGTTTGGACACTATTGTTGAAACATATTAATACTAGCAAACTTGTTAATATTGATTCAATGCTATTTTGACTATTTGTTTACATCTTATTTTATTCTTGTATACATATAATAAAATTGTATGAGATTCTCACCAACCATGCAAATAGTTGATC
Source organism: Mikania micrantha (assembly GCA_009363875.1). Lineage (NCBI taxonomy): Eukaryota > Viridiplantae > Streptophyta > Magnoliopsida > Asterales > Asteraceae > Mikania > Mikania micrantha. The sequence continues at coordinate 17,517,581 of CM018682.1, read as the reverse complement.
AAACTTTATTTTACAATTATAACAGAATTAACAAAGACATAAAAGCAAACACAGGATATCTTGGACTTAGGTAACAAGTAAGTCAGTTATTGCCATGATATTTTACTTTATGTATCTATTGAATCCTTGTATTGAAATGTTTGAATGAAAATTTAAATTAGTTACTTGTTTATTCAAACTTTAAATTAGTACGATGAACTTTTGAACAATTACAACTCATGTTCCGATGTAGTCCGTCATTGGTTGAGATGTGACAAAACTTATATGTGTCACGCACTAACATTTTAGTTTTATTTAGTCACTATTTTAAAAGAGTTTCTCACCGTCCAACTCTCAAAACTTCAAAATGTTTTATTTTTAGACTTTAAAATATCAATTTAATCCCCTCAAGTTTCTAGATTTAAACAAAACCTTTATGATTTCTAAAATTTTACATTTATTCCTAAACTTTGTAAAGCATCACTTTGACACCTATCACATTTTAAGAATTTATAATTATCCTTAAACTCAAGATCAAAGCTTTTATATTTTACTCCTAAAGTTTTATGTTTCATCCTTAAACTTTTAAATAGCACTTTAACCCCTTAGGTTTTTTGAGATTAAATTTATCCTTACATTTTAGGTTGCATCCATGAAACTTGTAAATTATCATTTTGATCCCTTCAAGTCTTTAAAGCTTAGATTTTATTCCTACAATCAATTTAAGTGTCGTTGCCAATTTGCAACCAATTATTTTAACCCCTCAACTTTCGAAACATCTAGCTTTCACTACAAAGCTTTTAGTTTTTATCCCAATTGCCACACTCCTAATTTTATAACTTTCAAAACTTTAATCTTTTGCTCATAAACTTATAAATTTTAACCCAAAATTGTACAATGAAAGTTTAACCGTGTCATAGGTTATAATTTACTCCTAAACTTAACGTACGTCAAACTAAAATTTTCACTCCAATTCTTCACATTTTATGCATAAACTTTATAAAATATCACTTTGATCACTCAAACTTTTAAAGCTTAGAGTTCATTCTTATACTTAATGTCGAAAGTTTTACATTTTATTCCTAAGGTTAATGTTTCATTCTTAAATTTATAGATTATCACTTTAACCCTCTCTCCAGATTTTTAGAGTTTGAAGTTTATATATTAAATCAATTTGTGCTATTAACCACTTTTAATCCTTAAATTTTAAGACTTTTAAGTTTCACTCTTAAATTTTAATGTTTTATCCCTAAACTTTATAAAATGTTATTTTATGTATGTTTTCATTACTTTAAATTGGTTTATCTTCAACGTAAATTTTGTTACTAAATAAGTTTGGTATAATATAATATGTTTTCAATAAAAATATAAATTCAAATTATTATATGATTCGGTGTCACCACAGGTAAAATTACTAATTAGATTATTCATATTTTGTAAATACATCTACAGTTACAAACTGGTAGGCCTCGACAATCCTGTTCTAGGTCAATAGTCGACCCAAGAACACGACACGATCCTAACACGATTTTTTGGGTTATGTTTTAGGCTAAACATGTTCAAGTCTATTTCAGGTCAAACCTGCTAACCCGATTATATAAATGGGTCAGGTTCGGTTCAACCCATCAGGTTGGCAGGTTGACCTGTTTATTCAGAAAAAAAACATATATTATAAACAACATTGAAAAACAACATATTTTTATTAAATAATGCTTTTATTTTATTTTGGAAACTAATGTATTTACACAACTATATGTATTTTAATTACTGTTTTTTCATTATATAATGCACGCATTTTGAGTATGATTTATAATTTCAGAGTGGAATATGAAAAGTAAATATATATATTTCAGGTCAAATGAGACATGCTCGGGTCAACTCAATAAAATTCGAGTCAGGTTCGGGTTGGTAAGTCTGACCTGATTGTTGGGTTCAAATTAGTGTAATTTTTCAGGTTAAGATTGGGTTGAAACCACAACCTGCCAATCCGACCCATATAGCACCCCTAGCCGGTACACATTTATATATGCTAATGAATCAAAGGCGGCAACGACCCTGTGTCACGGTCATCTTTGACCGTATCTTTTATGTTTTACAAATACTCTTTTAAGTTCGTAACCTCCTTTATAGCCAACATAGGCAGCCGACTATAACGCTAACACTGTAAACTCTCATAATGATTTAAAATTATAAATAAGAGTCCGACCATTTGAATCTAATGTGGTTTTCATTTATAGCAAAAATTTTAAAAGAGTAAATTACGGTTTTGACTTATGTTATTTAAGTGTTTTAACTATTTCAGTATAAAATAGAATTTTCTATCAATTCAGACCATGTGGTTTGGAAACTAACGTTTTTGACTCCCAGCCATAGTTAGGTTTCAGGCCAAATCCTTATAATAGTTAAGTTTGAGAGGCTAAAACCGATAGTTGTATAAACCACAAGGGCTGAATTGATAGAGAATTTTATTTCGGGCCGAAATAGTTAAAATAATTAAACCATAGGCGCCAAAACCGTAATTACTCATGTTAAAAACATAAATTCGGCTGAAGATTTATGAAGAAATTCAAGATAGCGCTTTCCCGATATAAATTTTGCCGGATTTCATGCATCTTGGCAGCTATGATAATGCTTTTTGTTTGGAGCTTCTTAAAACACTTAGGTAGCGTTTGATATGTATGAATAAAATATGGAATGGAATGAGTCATTACGTTGGAATGAAAAAAACATGTTTGGTTACCACATAGGAATGGAATGCACCATTCCATAAAGAATCTGATTTCTTCAATTTTGATGATTTTCATTCCATGAAGTATGGATGTTTTTTTTTCATTCATTCTCTTGAAGGAATGATCCGACCTATGACCCGACCCATGTCCAACACCATGACCGATCCTTGACGTGACCCACGACCCTAACCATGACTTGAACCATGACGTGAACCATGTCATGACCCATGACCTGAACCATGACGCGAACCAGGATTCGAACCATGACCCGACCCATGTCCTAAATCATGACACGAACAATGACCCAAACCATGAGCCGAACCATGATCGAACTATGACCCGATCCATGTCTAAAAATTACTCAACCCTTGACTCAAACAATGACCTGACTCATGAACCAAACCATGACCCGACCCATGACCAGGTCCACAAACCAAACCATGACCCGATCCATGAAATGCTCCATGATCGGACCAGGCTCGACCCATGACACATGACCCGACCCACTACCCGACCTATGATTCAAAAATGATTAAAACAACGACTCGACCCGTAAATTGTATTCCATTCATTCATCTTCTCATGTCTAATAAACAACAAGAAGTAATAAATCATTTCATTACTAGAGGTAACCATACATAACAGTGATTAATTTCTTTACCACGTCCATTCCATTCCTTCGTCCATTCCATTCTTCCATCCATTCCATTCCTTCATACCAAACAGACTCTTAGTTTTTTTTGTGTTCGTGCCAAACAACATCTTAGTTTTTAAATTTAAAATGTCTGTTGACCATAGTCTCCAATATTCAACAAAATCGTACGTCTTTTTACTTAGGGTCGAATTATATACTTACTCCATTCAAGCTTTTTTCAGAGAAGTTCTACTCAAAGCTCGTCAATGCTCGAGTCATTTGAGCTTTTTACCAATTCGATCTCAAACATTCATGAGATGACTTGATTTATTTATACTCATGTATTTTGACTACATCCAATAATACGAGTAAATCTAACATAAAAAAGGGTACAACAAAATAAATGAAGAAAGTAGATGAAGTATGTCCATGAGACACGTGTACTATTGTACATTTTACCCTTTTAATACTTCATTAATTCTGTCCACCAAACCTCGTAGTAATCGTGAGTTTAAAAAATTGGGTTTCATAAGTATCCAAATATATATTGGTTAATATATATACATCACATTTTAAGGTGCTCGATATTTGCTACAAAGTACAAACACCTTTTAACTCTCAATTAAAAAAAAAAAAGAATTAAAACTGGTATCTTAACTTTGTAAAATATTATTTAATCTTATCAAATTTATCTTTACTAGTATATGTAATATAAATCTTTTAACAAATAACTTTTGTTTGTTGATTAAAATAATAATGATATTTGTTGCTTATAGCAACGTAACAACAAGAGGTTGGTACGTGAAACAATAAGACTGATATCAATTGAAAAATATCCATATTGTTAGATAATTATTTTTATTTATATTTCTCTCCCTAAACGAGTCACTGTAACTTCGTATATTTTTCTTATGTAATTTAATTTATGGTCATTTATGTATACATAAAAATTCAAAGATGATCTTTGATGTTTTAAAATGTCAAAATCAGTCCTTTTAGTTTCCAAATGCTACAAACTCGATCATTTCTCAGTTAATTTTGTTAGTATTAACAAAATAGAAGACTATAACTGAAAATTTATGTAAACATAAAAGATTAAAAGTGAAATTTACTCAATTACTTTATGATTTTTTTAACTGCATTTATTTGTTTTCTCATGTAAGTGTAAACCCATAAACTTTTATCATTGATCAATGCTCTATTGCTAAAGATAAATACCATTCTATTCCGCTTGTGTAACGTCGTATTGGGTCGGTTCTACTTAACACTCAAATAATCTAGCATATAGTCAATAACAAATAGAGTTGCATACAAAATCCGGTTCGGTTCCAAAAACCGGTTCCATCCAAAACGGTTCACAAACCGGTCCGAACCGCCAATTTGGCACCATTTCGAGATTTTACCGTTAAAATCAGTTCCTAAACTCACACGAACCGGTTTCAACCCCTCCAAACCGGTTTCTATATGTTTGGCATCCCTTCTCTTAAACCGGTTTCACCCCAAATAGGTTTAGGACCATCATTGACCAAAGCGGACCGCTACCTAACTCGAACCGGTTTGGCTAAAAAAAACGGATTGTGGCCCCCTAATAACAAAGAATAATTAATGGAAAACATTAAAAAAAAAGGAAAGAGTTTGTGTTTTTAGTAGTTGGGCCAATGATTAATGGGCTTTGATTATATTAAAAAGTTTTTGGGTTTGTAACTTTTATTTAAATAATATATACGTACTAGTTAGTTATATTTATATACATTTATAAGTATTAAACGATTCTTTTTTGTGAGTCAATGTTAAAACTTCTCTTGAACTGATACAATATCAAATTTTCATAGAGACCATCAGACCAAGATTAAAATTTGTTGAGTTACATAATTTCAAAAAAATAAAAGTTCTGAACGTGTCGAACGTACCAACTTTCTTTTTATTGTTTTGTTTTTAGTTTTTTTTTTCTTTCTTTAACAACATTTTTACAATCTAATTTGTCTTATAAAATTTTAAATTCGCAACACTTTTGTTTAAGATAATCGTCAAGGACTCATCAAATGGCAAGTGAGCAAGCATGTGACATGTATTAGAATTTACAAAATCTTCCTGCAGACGTCCACATTTTTTTTTTCGGCGAAGGTCTCAATCGTATGAGCCCACTGTTTCTAGGCATGTCACCAAGGTTTAGTTACCTGGACCTCTCATAAGCCACCACAACCACCGCAGAAAGAAACCCTACTGAGAAAACCCCCTGACCTCCCTCAAACCTCTATTGCGCTGCAGAAGGGTTTTGAACCCAAGACCTCCTATTTGCAGACGTCCACATGAGAGACCAATATTGTACCCAAATAGTGAGTCATAGGGAAAGAAATATTCGTTCGGCTTGCCATATATAAAAACACAAAAGTAAAAAATATATATATAATTTTATATGATGGAATAATAAAAAAAACAGTAGTGAATTACTATGATATTTCACATCATAATAAAGAAAAAAAAAATACACATTTGAAGTTCTTTATATCAGCCAGCCCACAAATACTGATATATTCAACATAGTCGTTTGGAGGGCAATCAAAAGATCATATTTAAAATCAGCTGACTCGACGACATAAGGTAATTCCATCACCAACAGGAAGCATGCATATTTCAATTCTTGGATCATCAGCTAAAGCTTTGTTAAGCTCCAACACGAAATCTCTATAATAGCGGACATACTTTCTCAATGGTGCATCTGGTGGCGCGACGACTGAGCCATTCCATAAGGTGTTGTCGTAACCAATCAACCCACCTATCTTGACTAAATCAATCAACCTTTTATGATAGTTAATGTAGTTGTCTTTATCGGCATCCACAAATATAAAATCAAATGTACCATGATGTTTTTCCTACAAATTTATGAACATGTCAAGTACCTATATCAAGTAATATGAACATTTAAATTTTAAAAAAAATGTAATACTTTTATCTTACATCAGCGACCATTTGATCAAGGATGGGCAAGGCAGGGCCTTCTTTAAAGTCGATTTTGTGAGCAACTCCGGCCTTCTCTATGATGGGAAGTCCCACTTCATAATTTTCTCTATTTATATCCATTGCTAAAATCTATGATAATAATAAATTTAAAAGTCACGTATCAATAGCACATAGGGGTGTTCAAAATATCCGAAACTTGAAAAAATTCGAAATCCGAATCGTATCCGAAACCCGAAAAAACCGTATCCGAAATCTATTTCTGGTTTTTCGGGTCGGATAATATGATTTTAGATTCGGGTCAGGTTTCGGATATGTAAAAATTGGTTTTTTCGGGTCGGATATCCGGAATACCCGAAAAAATCAGGGTTATTCGGATGAACGAATTCGGGTTTTTCGGGTTTTTCGGATTTTTCGGGTCGGATGATATATTTAGAATTTCAGGTCGGGTTTCGGATAGACCAAAAAACTTTTCCAACCCGAAAACCTAAATAACTCGTTATCCGACCCGATGAACACCCCTAAAAGCACATTGTTGTTCATTCTAGTTAAGGTTAAATGGACTATATGCATAAATAAAATATTTATAAATAAAATCATTTACTATACCTTGCCATCATCAGGAAGAGCAAGGGCAGTTGCTAGAAGAGAATAACCAGTGAAAACACCGATCTCCATGGTGTTCTTAGCATTCACTAATTTCAATAACATATTTATAAATTGTCCTTCATCAGCTGATGTTGTCATGATATTCCTGAAAATATATGATGTAAGTAAATTATTAATATAATTAGAGCAAGAGAACAAATTAAAATTTAGTAAATCAAAGTGTATGATATAAGCAAATTATTACTATAATTAGAATGAGAAAAACAAATTAAAATTTAGTAAATCTTTAGTCGATAAAAAAACAATAAGCATAACAAAGATTTCTATTTTTTTTATTTTTATATTTTTTATGAACGGCTGTGGTTCTTGAATTAAGAATTCATGAAATTGTGAGAAAAAATATTTAAATACCAGACCAACCAATTTATATAATGCAAACAAGTTCGATAACATGTTTAAAATCTAGAATTTGGTAAATCTTTTAAGATGAAAACAATAAGCCAAAAAAACATGTATATCAATTTATATACATACGTACGTATGTATGTGCGTGTATATACAATATGAAGTAAAGTCATAACAATGATACTTTTAATTCATTACTAGTATTAATTTTTAATTTATCATTCTTTTATGTATGTATGTATGTATGTATGTATGTATGTACGTATGTATGTTTGTTTGTTTGTATGCGCGTGTATGTGCGTGTGTGTATTGTATCTTATGAAAATCATATCTAATATTATAAATAAATAAGTTCATAATAAATATGAATAAAAAATGAGTTTTAAATTAAAAATAACAAATTTAATTTGGTTTAACGTAAATCACTCATTAATATTTAAGATTTAAAATGAATAATTATGATTTGAAATCTTAAACCCTATTTAGGCAATTGATTTAGAATCTTAAAAATAAATATGTAGTTCACATTAAACATGAATAAAAAAATTGAATTTTGAATAAATAAATGAGTTTTAATGTGTGTTAATACTCTTGTGTAGTTGTCATACCAACAAATAAATTTGATTTATTTATAGAATTATTTATTAAAAAAGATGGTTAAATTCGATGAACCAACCCAGTTTCCATTTCGACCGATCTTGTTTGGTAGTTTAGTTATTAAACGGCTAGAGTTCCGGCTCGACTGGTCCTTACGGTCATGATTCATATATGGAATATTTAATTCGGTCTAATTTCAATTATTTTGACAAACTAAAATACCTCTGGTGAAAAAAATATTAAATAACGCTAATCATAATAATCTACGCAAAAAAATATTTCTTATTTATTAATAGCTAACCAAGGGCTTCTAGCCTAATGGTTACCCCATTAACTTTTCTATGGGAGGTCTTGGGTTTGAATCCGGGCTGAGGCATATTTGCTGAAGCAAGGTCATGGGGTTTACCCAGTTGTGAGGTTCCTCCTGGGGCGGGCTCGGGCATACGACCCAGAGCGTCAAATCCGAGGGGACGGTTGAAATCTCGTCTTGGGTGTCGTTGTACCAAGCCGTTCAAAAAAAATTTATTAATAGCTAATGAAATATTCATAAAAAAGTATTTGTGTTATATAACATATTAAATTTATTCAACTGACCATAACATACGGTGTTTATTATAATAAATTTATAATTTCTCATGATCCGTATAATTTCTAAATCTTTTTTATCATTGACCATGATCGATCTGGACATACCATGGATGTTTTGCTGTGACCTCTCTAAGCTCCTTCATCGGTTCAGGCTCTCTTGGATACACGCTTGTTTCAAGAATATACTACAAAACATGAACAAAATCGTAAACCGGCCGGCCGATTTAAAATTAAAAAATCGAACACCGTGATTTCTATCATAAACTGGTCACATATATACCTGATATAGAGCATCACTCTGCAAAAGACTCTTGTGGCCAACCTCTTGGTGCCGGCTCACCGCTTTTGGTTCGTTATTTGACTCGGTTCCATTGATTGACCCGTGCTTCGTTTCTCCATTGATTGACTCGATTTTGGTCTCTCCGTTGATAGCCATTTGTTGCTCGTTTTTGGTCTGGCTAGCTTGTTTTGTAGAAGGGAAAGTATTAGGTTTCTTGGATGGTTAGAAAAGCTGTCAAGCAACTAACCTGAGTTTTCAAGGTAATATAGAGGGGTATATATGCATGTTAAGAGTCCGGTTCGAATCAGTGACGTGGAACGTGAACCGGTTATGAACCCGGTTGGGAGTTGGTGAGTTCCTGTTAGACCCCACTGTGCGGTACCCTATCAATTCGTTATTGTTGGAACTTGGACTTTTTCTTTTTATCATTTTCTTCATTTAATAAGCGTCAAAGACTACGGTTAGGATACCTTTTTTCTTTAACGGCATTTGATTTCAACGTGTGAACCATTAATTTTCAGGCCGCGTCACCAAGGTCTAGTTACCATGACCTCCGTTGAGACCACACCACCACCCCAGGAAGAAACCGCACCGGAAAACCCCCTAACCTCCAAGGACCCCTATTTCGTCTTGGGAGAGATTTGAACCCGTGACCTCCCATAGAGAAGCCAAATGGGTAACCATTAGGCAAGAAGCCCTTGGTTGGTTAGGATACCTTGTTCAATTCTTTCTACCATTATTATTTCTTCCTATTATCTTTATTTTTGTATAAAAAATTGTCAAGATTAAAAGAATTATGCATGAATTCATAGCATTCTTTTTTTTTTCTTTAGTTATTAAATTTATTTTTAAGAACACATAGTTTATTAAGAAAGATTAAAAAGAATCATCTATATTCATATAACTCCATCTTTCTTACATAGCCATCATTTATGTTTTATATTACACGTAATATGGTAACATTTTCAGATATTCACAACCTTACATCATCAAATTAAATCACTCATGAAATTTTTATAGGACCAGGGGAGGGCGACCGTCCAGCTCTTTTTTCGTTCGTAGTGTTAATTTTTCAATCGAAATGTTATTTTTTGTTAGAAATATTGGTTTCGTTCGCTTCACTACAAAAATTTAACATGTATTATGCGTCTCGTAAATTTGCCCTCTTTTCTATTCAAAATGTTCAAGCTTTCACACTAAATTAAATGATATGTTTTATACATTCAAAATGAACACGTACTTTTAAAATAGTAAAGATATTTATAGTATTCCTAATTTTATCAAAAAAGTATATTTGTGATGCATATTTTCTTCAAAACATATGGTATTTTTGCACTTAAAAGGAATTTGTTAAACGCAGTATTTATAGTACTTTCATTTTTTTATATATATAGCAAAAGTCAAAACCAATATAACTTTAAAGTCTCCGAATTTTAATTAATTAGGAAAAATAATATTGGGTGATTCAGAGTGCATTAATTCCCTATTTCTCTCTTCATAAAGTTAGTTTTGAACGTTAATAATAAATCGCATTCATTTTTAACGACAACTTGTTATTTAAGTTTTTTTTTAACGGCAAATGTTATCTCCTCCTAAACTACTCCACAATAATCACACTATTGCATGGGTTAGAACCCATGTCTTGTTATTTAAGTACATTATGTAAGTAATTTGTTATTATTTTATCAGTTTAATAAAATGTGATGCAGGCCTAAAAATATATCAGATCAATATAGATATTTAATTATCACCAAGTCCTGTTAATTAACTTACAAAAAAAAAAGTCACCATTTTTTTTCTATTCTCATAAATTTTGCATATAAATGATTTTTTATTTTTTTAGAAAATATGAGTAGTATTGTTAGATATTTTAAAAATGATTTTGTTTAAACAATATTGACGCATTATATATGTAATTGTGTGTGTACGTAAAAATATGTAATTATATACAAAATTGTGCGATGTTATTATACATATGTTGAGTCATTATAAATAAATAATATGAATATGATATGCGTAATTGTACCACGAGGTTCACACAATTTTTTCCCTGTATATGTATTAGCACCATCTTAAATACACACGAAATAATAATAATAATAATAATAATATATAATGGTAATTAATCACGGTAATCATGGTTTGAGATTTTATTAGACTATCCGGTGTGCCCCTTGCTTGGGGCGTGAGTGGGGTAAAAACGGGCGTGGAACACCGCCCCTTTGGGCATGGGAGGGCGTGGGAGGGTTGGGATGGCCATGGCAACGGACAATTCAACCGTTTGTAGCATCATTTTCGACCGTTGAATGCCATAAAAAAATCTTATTTAAAAAAAATACTATATATACAACCATAACATTAAGGTGGTGTTTGTTTTTTAAGAGGTAAAACATCTGCAGTCTACGGACCACGTCTGCAGACCTCTTTTGCAGAAGAGGTGGACCAAACCTCTGCAAGAAGAGCTTTTGGTGGTGTTTGTTTTTCAATATCTTCACAACCTCTTCACATTTTCAATATCTTCACAATCTCTTCCGCAACCCTAAACTCACGACCATCCCCATGGCTCGATCATCGCCACCATCACGAGCTGAGTACCACCACCCTTCCCCACCGTCAGCCTCGGTCTCAGCCCAAACGTCAGCCTCGACATGAGGTGCGACGGGAGGTGCGCAGGAGCTAAACCCTAACCATCCGGAGGTGCGACGGGAGTGCAGGGAGAAGGGCGAACCTTCGATTGAGGACGACCGGAGAAGGGCGAACCTTTGATCGAGGACGACCGGAAAAGGGGCGAACCCTAGATTGAACCCTAGATTGAACCCTAGATTGAGGGGGCGTCGCGATTGGCAGTGGGAGGCTAGGATGTGGAGGGCGACGGCGGTGGAGGAGACCGCGACGGTGGAGATCGAACGACCTAGGGCGGCGACGGTGGAGGAGGGCGGCGGGCGGCGGTGGAGATCGGTGGTTTTCTGTTCGCCGATGGGAAGAAGAGAAAAAGGGTTTGAAGAGGTTTGAAGATGATGGTCCATGTCTTCTCCAAGAAGATGTCTAGCAGACGTTTTTTAATGAAAGGTCTGCGAGAAAACAAACACCCTACATCTTTCCTTGGTCTGCGAGGTGCAGACAAAAAAGGTTTCGCAGACGTTTTTTCAAAAAACAAACAGCCCCTAAAATCACACACACTCTCTTTTTCTTCACATCACACAAAAAAATATCAAATAAAAAACTAGTTTTGTTAAAAAATGCAGTTTTTACAGGAAGATAATGATTTTAGCGAAGGCGAAAAATTTTTAATCGAAGCCACACAAGTTACTCTCGACATCATCAGACAACAAGTTGAAAGACCCATTCTGTCTAGAAGAGCACGAATTAATCGAGATCGTCTTGGAGCGCACGTACGTCTTTTTGACGATTATTTTTCAGAAAATCAAAAGTACCCCGAACATTTATTTCGGCGTCGTTTTCGGATGAGTCGGAATCTTTTTTCGCGAGTGTGTGATGATTTGGAACAAAACTTTGATTTTTTTCAACAAAGATGTGACGAGAGAGGTAAGATCGGGTTTTCCGGTCTTCAGAATTGTACTTCTGCAATACGCCAATTAGAGATCCGAATTTCGTTGAGCATGTGGAGATCAGCGACAAGGAAAAACAAGCAAACCGTTAAATGCTTCATAACGAGGATACACATGCGAACCTTAAAGACGATTTGATTGAACATTTATAGAAAAATCGTGAAGTTTAATCTTAAATTTTAATTATATTTATTGTTATGTTTTTTTTAAATATTTTATACAATTATTAATAAATTATTTCTAGATTTATATAATGAAAATAGTTACTTCATTTTTAGAAATTTAAAATAAAAATTAAATAATTGCATCATGATAACATTATCACCAACCAAGGAGTATTTCCACCACAAGTGGTAGAGTAGGTGGTTGTGGTGGGTGTCTATGTGACGCCTACGTGGAGTGGTTGGAGCCAAAGAATATACCCCATGGTCTTATATACAAGGTACGGTAGAGTCACAATTTATGGACTAAACAAGCGGAAATAAATGCTAAGGGTTTTATTTTTTAAAATTGTATCCAAAAAAACTTCAAATTTGATTCAATTTTTTTTTGAACGACGAAGGTATCAATCGTGTGAGCACACTGTTTTCAGGTCATATCATCAAGGTCTAGTTAATTACTTGGACCTCCTATGAGCCACCACAACCACCTCAGGAGGAAAACCCCATGACACTCCTCAAACCCCTTTTTCGTTGCGGGAGGGTTTTGAACCCAAGTCCTTTCATTTGGAAGAATTCTGGGGTACCATTAGTGCCTCATTCGAAATTCGTTCGAATTTCGCATTCGAACACTACTAGGAAACGTGCAAAATTCCGACGAAAGTTTTGGTCGGAAAATAGTCAGAAATCATCGTTTCCGACAATATTCCGACAAAATCTTTTAGTCGGAAATATCTTGCTTGGTAAATTTTTTCCGACAAAATTCCGAGAGCTTTTTCCGACAACTTTCCGACGACAAGATTTTCGACTACTTTCCGATGAATTTTCTGACAGAATGAAAAATAAGATTTAGTTTATTTTTTTGTCTGTTCCGAATGTTTCCGACAAAACTTATCTTTGAAAATTTTGTTTTCCGACTGATTTTCGATCAGATATTTCCGACGAATTTCCGACCAATAGCTTTTTTTTTAAATTTCCGACAAACTTCCGACGCTAAGTTTTCTTATCTATTCCTACAAATTTCCGACAAAAAAACGTTTCAGAGAAAAAATTACAAAACTGCAATAAAACCAATTTTTTTTCCTGCTTTAAATGCCGAAAATTTCAATACAAATCTAGTTCAACTACAAAATAATATCATTGTTGAGTTACAAATTCTACCACAAAAAACTACCATCATCAAATTACAATTTTTACCCAAAAGAATGCAATCATCAAATTACAAGTTCACCACAAATGCCTACCATCATCAAACTACAAGTTCAACGACAAAACATGAATATATAAGCCAAACCATCACGGAGGATTGCCGGGATTGCCGGTATTACCAAATTTTTTTCATTAGCTCGCCTATTTGTCGTTGCATCTCTTCCTTCATCTCTTCTCTTACTTGTTGTTGTATTTCTTCCCTCATATGGTGTTGCACCTCTTCCTTCATTTTTTGTTGCACATCTTCGACTCGATTATGCAATTCTTCAACTTGGGATTGCAAGTCTCGCACCTAAAAAAATGTTTACAACATAAATCAATAACCAAAAAAGATATAAGTAATGGCAATCTTCATTAATAAACAAAAAAAAATAACGAACTATCAATATATAAAGTTTCATGAATAAAAATTTCTTTAAATACTTAAGTCCTTTATCATTTTTCGTACGTATTCAAGGGGCAAAAAAGATAATGTGAAAAAACGATGTTAAGAGCGTAAAAAATAAAAAAGAAAAACATGTAGTCGGAAAATAGTCGGAAAATTCCGACCACTTTCCAACAAAATGCTCACCTTGGTCGGAAAACTGTCGGAAACTTCCGACCCTTATCCAACTAAACAATTCATTTTTATTTGTTTTTCAAACTTTAGACATCGTTTGTTCATTTCATTTTTTTTAAACATTCATTATACATCATAAAAAACTTACTGTTGATAAATTAGAAGTGTTATACACATCCACGTATTTACGTGTGAATATACTGTTAGAAACCAATAAAGTTTTATGTTTATAAGTATATATGAATTTGTTTGTTTACATGACAAACAACCCATGTCATTTTTTAAATTCTAATGTTTATAATTTATTTTTTTCGTATGTATTCAAGGGGCAAAAAAGATAATGTGAAAAAACGATGTTAAGAGCGTAAAAAATAAAAAAGAAAAACATGTAGTCGGAAAATTCCGACCACTTTCCAACAAAATGCTCACCTTGGTCGGAAAACTGTCGGAAACTTCCGACCATTATCCAACTAAACAATTCATTTTTATTTATTTTTCAAACTTTAGACATCGTTTTTTCATTTCATTTTTTTTAAACATTCATTATACATCATAAAAAACTTACCGTTGATAAATTAGAAGTGTTATACACATCCACGTATTTACATGTGAATATACTGTTAGAACCAATAAAGTTTTATGTTTATAAGTATATATGAATTTATTTGTTTACATGACCAACAACGCATGTCATTTTTTAAATTATGATGTTTATAATTTATTTTTTCATACGTATTCAAGGGGCAAAAAAGATTATGTGGAAAAACGATGTTAAAAGCGTCAAAAATAAAAAAAGGAAAACTTGTAGTAGGAATATAGTCAGAAAATTCCTACCATTTTCCAACAAAATGTTCAGTTTGGTCGGAAAACTGTTGGAATTTCAACTCTGAAGATATGAGTTTTTTTTTTTGTCGGAATTTCGTCGGTACCTACCTACAACTTTCCGACCAAAATTTGTTTTGTCGATAAATTGTCGGATTTTAAACACAAAAAATATGGGTTTCTTTGTTGTCAAAATTTGGTCGGAAAATAGTTGGAAACTTCCGATCATATTTTTTTGTCGGAAAATTTTGTTGGTAAATTCCAGTTTTCTAGTAGTGGAATTTAATATTTGATTCAAATTTTCGCATTCGTATTCAATTCAATTCGAAGCCTCATATTGAATTTCGAATCGAATTTCTAATTTGTGTTTTACAATTCGATTCGAAATTCGAATTATAAACATTTGTGTATGCTATTTATTTTATGTTTTAATGTTTAAAGTAAGCATTAATTTTATAAATAAAACTTTATACAAATTATCTAAGTAAAATTGAAACCGAATCAACTCGAATTTGATATTGAATTCGAATTGGTTTATTCGAATTTATTTCAAATTCGAATTGAATACGAATTCTACTTAAAAATTCAAAATTCGAAATATTCAAGTTATTCGAAATTCGATTCGTTGAACACCCCTAAATAAATGTACATCTTAATTATTCATTTAAATATAATTTTTTAACTACTTAAATCAAATATCATTCGACAAACAGACAACTTGACCCTATCATTCAAAAGAAAGCGTACACTGCAAAACCCTATGTTCATTTGAAAACAATTGTTGCTAGAGAAATTTAAACCTGTAAAAGAAGTTGATCAAAGAGTTATCTTTATGCTAAAAGCTTATTACTAAATATAATTTGTGCCAGTTTCTGGTTATTTACATTTTCTTACACATTTATGTGTGCTTCGATAATGACATCACGAAAAATATATATGACGGTGAAAAGAAACAACATGATTGATGAATCGAAAAAGAAAACTCGGAATATTTGACTTTCGTAAGTAAATTGTCCATAACAGAAAAATAAATAAATAAATAAATGGAGGGCATGCACGAGTCCACATAAAATATGGCGATGTGGTGGACAGGGGTCAATGAGGGAGTTGGTAAGCGACACCATGAACCACAAAATTATTAAAATAACTATTTTTCTTAAAACAAAGTTCAATTTGCTGATGATAAGAGTTGGTGAGCACCAATCACACACCAAAAGGGTGGATTAGCATTACCAACTTTTTTATTCTTATTTTTTAATCTAAATGATAAATAACTTAGATAGTTGAACACTTGTACTATAAAATGACACGTTAATGATTGAGTTTTTATAGTTTCTTTTTAACAACCATGTATTAACACAATATCAACCGGCGAGGGAAGGTGGAGATATAAAAGGAGCAAATCAAAAATAAGCTTTCAAGACTTGTAAACTAAAATTTCTAACAAGAAAAAAAACCCAACAACGTTTAGTATGAATAAGTTTGGGCTAAACTCACGAACCTCTTTTAGCTAAATAGGTCACGTTCAATTCGTGTCAACCCGGACATATTCGCAGGTTACTCACTTGTTTAAACCATTTATATGTATCTAATTATTTTTAGTTGTGTTTTATATATTAACTTAGTTGAATATTTAATACTAAAAGTTTAAACTTAAAAAATGAAATATTATAAATAAATGTCATTTTTTTTTTGTATATTTGTATTTTCTTTGTTACAAAATTATATTTTTAAAATTATTAATATCCTAAAAAATAGAAAAAGAACAAAATTTTCAAGACAAACAGGCCATGCCCATGTCAAATCGTGAATAATCGTGTCATGTTTAGATTTATTTGTATGACAATATTAAACCCACGTGTTATGATGTGACGATATGATTAAGGGAAATAAACGAAGTCACGATAGATCGCTCATGAAGATTCAAGTGTAGTTAGAAATCACTAATCACTAATAGTGCATGTATGTTACTCTAAAAGAATTCTAAAAAGGTATTTTAATAGAATTTTAAGCGCATTTCAACTAGGAGTGTTCAAAAAACCAAAATTCAAAAAACCTACAAATAAGAATCATATCTAAGGGGCTGTTTGTTTACCTCTTAATGATTCCATTAAGAGGTAAGGTCTGAACCGGTCAGACATAAGGGTCTTTGTTTCGGTTTTTTTTCACATCTGAATGATTCATCCAACCTCTGAATCATTAAGCAAAACAAGGAGTCTGAATGGAAAAATAACCCTAGGGGTACAAAATTTCTCCCCATTTTTCTTCTTCCCTCTTTCACGCTCACTAAAGAAAACCACCAGCAGCCGCCGCTGCTTCAAGCTCCGGCCTCCACCGCCGCTGCTTCAAGCTCCGGCCGCCGACGCTGCTTCAACCTCCGACCGCCTCTCTCTCAGCTCTCCCTCTCGAAGTTTCAGCCCCCGCTGTCCCTTTCGAAGTTCAGACCATTGCTGGTTTCATCTCCCTCCGGCGCCGACTCAAACCACCGACCGCCGCTACAGTCCCGTCGCACTCTCACACTCCGGTACGTTCTTCTTCTTCCCGTCGCAACTTTCTGTGAAAAATTTTCTACAGCACCGTTTGCTATAGTAACATTTTCGGTTCTTATTTGTGATAAATTTGATGTTTTTTTCTTATTTGTGATAAATTTGTTGGTTCTTGTTCTTATTTGTGATTAATTTGTTGGTTCTTGTTCTTATTTGTGATTAATTTGCTGGTTCTTGTTCATGGATTTCTAATAACTTCTGTTTGTGTATGAATACATGTTTGTTTACACAGGAAAGTGTTCTCATTTGAGATAAATTGTATGTTATTGTTCATTGTTCTTGTTCATTGATTTGTCATAAATTATATGTTATTGTTCATGGATTTGTGATAAATTATTTGTTAGTGTTCATTGATGAGTTCATATGTTATTGTTCCTGTACATTGTTTTTATTTGTGATGAGTTCTTTGTACAGAAGGGTAAAATAGTCATTCTTCATATTCATTCAGAGGTCCAACCAAACAACATTATTGATTCAGCACTTAACTGGTTCAGAGCCTCTTATTCGTTCAGACATCTTACTGGTTCAGCACTTATTGATACAGATTCTACCAAACAGCCCCTAAAACTAGAAAAACAAACTTATCTAAATTTTTATTTCGATAGATTCGGGTCGGATTACCTTGTTTATTCAGATGGGAAACAAAAAGTTGCATGTTCGAATCCGAATACAACCCGAATAATGCTTGTTTATTTGGGTTATTTAGATATAAAAAAAATGGTGAACGCCACCATCAGGCACCCCTCACCGACCGGTCTCATGGTCAACATGTGACACCCCGTAATTTCCAGGTCAGCATCTTATTTATTTAAATGTTTATTTAAATACATTATGTACACGTGGCACTAGAATTAGATTAATTTAGTGTGACACGTGGCACGACAGTACAAACACAGACACCTGACAAGATAATTCGTGGAATTATCGACGAACAACACACACGTGTCAAAACACACGAACGTTGGTGAACGTCTCACACATTGTGTAGCACAACCCTCGAAACCTCACGAAACACTGTCACAAGTCAATTATGACTAATAATTGACCAATAGAGTCCAAACGACGATCGAATGATGTCCTACAGTCGAGAAACAGGCAAGAACGGGCCCAGAACAACAAAATAGGCTTATTGGGCCTTATATTTGGGCCAGGCGGTACGCCAGACCCGGAGCGCCCAAAACAGGCGATACGCGCGGGACACAAAAGGCGCCTCACACGACTGCCCATCCGCGCGTAACGACAGGGTGAAACCACCCACGTCAGGCGATACGCCTGACTCATAGATTCGCAGATTTTCTTTTTAAACTTCCAAGATCATCATTTCACCTATCTTAACCATTCTTACACGCCATAGCTCGGCAATTTCTCTTCCCAAACCACTGAAACACTTAATCCTACCCTGTGGAAGCCATTAGAGGACCTTCTTGAAGCTTTGAAGCTTGGTTGCCATCAAGAACACGAAAGATAAGGACGTTGTAGCTTGTAGATCACCACCACCACCCTCCTTCCTGTCGAAATCAGTAATCTCAGGAGGTCCAGGAGCTGATTATTCATCAATCTAGTGTTCAAGGATCTCTAGAAGGTAGTTCTATGCTTAAAACTTACTCCCTTCACTCCTACACACACATGCAATGCACAAAACCCACATGCAAGCACCTATAGTGCACATGCACGAATTTTGTTTCTGGGTTTGTTGATAAACCTACTGTATTTGATGATCTAAGGTGTTTAGATGATGATCTATGATGATCTATGATGATGGGGATGGGTCTTGTTGCTTAGAATGATGTTTTGTGATGAGATATGGACATGCATGTATGATCTAAGGCATTTTAGATAGTCTTGTTGATGTTGAAATGATTCATGATGATGTATAAGTGTCCTTGCAAGATTAGATTGTGATTAGGATGGTTAAAATGTGATTTGTAGACAAACTTGCCATTTTTAGTAACTTTTTAGTTACAAATCGATGATTTGGGATATATGATGAACATGCATGTATATAGAATTGTTGCTAGGATGATATCATGATGATTTGATGTGTTAGAAAGAAGTTTTGATGATGTCTATGATCATATGTAGTGTTATTTCTATTTTTAGTAACTTTTCTAGTTAGAATGTTGTTAAACGATAATTTGGGATGAGATGACATGATTAAATGGTGTTAAGTGGTTTATTATGATGATTGGTGATATAAAAATTGGTTTAGAAATGTTAAATGGTCATTTCTATGCAAAATTAGAAAGTTACTATATTTAGTAACTTTATTTTTACAAAAACCAACTTATGAACGTTTTGAATGATTTGAGCTTGCTAAATGGCTTGATATGTTATAACATGATGATTAGATGCTAAGTTAGATGGTTTCCGATGTCACGTATGCTAAAAATGGAAACTTTCCATTTTAGGAAACTTTTGTGCACTAACATGTTCTAAATGACTTATGTGAAACCGTATGATGACGTGCTATGTGTTAACATGACCCCGTAGGACTATTGAACATGCTAGAACTATAAAACCGTCATGCTTTGTGAACTTTCTAAAAATGGAAACTTACTATAAATAGTAAGTTGTCCATAAACGCAACCTACGCGTTTTGCACACGACAAACACTTACACGATTGCTACACGAGTCACAAACCGTCACACGGTTCACCAACGGGTCGTTGACTTGACACGGTCAACTTTGGTCAAACATGGTCAAACACGGTCAAACATGGTCAAACATGGTCAAACACGGTCAATATGGACCAACACGAGCAAACACGGTCATTGTGGACCGACACGGACAAACATGAACAACCAAGGGTTGTTGGACACAAACACGAGCACTAACAGTAGCACGGTCACTTACACGAACTCACGTACGATCTACGATATAGGTTGCCGGTGACCGACGTGCTACACGACAACTCGGGAGCTTACGCTTACATACATTCGTTTCACTAAGGTGAGTTTACGGCCCCTCTTTACTCTTTTCAAACGCTTTTAAATAGGGGGAGAATACTAGTTGCATCGAGTCAAACATTATTGCTATTACAAACATTTTGTGTATGCTGGTTTATTGGACAAACATTAAGTGTTGAACTCGTTACAAGTCCTCACAAAGTCTTACCGTTAATGTACAAACAACGTGGTAGATTTGGATGGATCCATTAGGGAATGACTAACCCCACGGGGCACCATGTTGACTGAGTGTCATAACCCGTGCAAATTCTGACCTATCTTGCTATGCATACGAGGCATAGCGGAGGCAAGGACAAACAAGTCTAGTTCGGTAGTGACGCACTGACACTTTGGGCCTAGGGCTCGGTACTAACATTGATAAACAGCATGACACACTTTTTATTACTATATGTATATCAAAACCTGTGAACTCACCAACCATCGTGTTGACACTTGTTTTCAAACTTGTATTCTCAGGTAACTAGCAGGCTATGGATGCCAGGAATGCACGTAGGGGATCGGGCATAGGACCTACATGCATTTATTTATGTTTTCATGCAAACACTGTTTATTATGAATATGTATCTTTATCAAACATCGTAGTGTTTAACAACTTTTGATTTTCCGCTGCATATGTCAAACATTTGAATATTCCGCTGCTATATGATGAAATACTTTTTCCGCTGCAAACTATTTTAATTGTGTATGTGTCAAACATTGGATTTGTAAACGCATATAGAGGTGTTCTATATGACCTTGAGCTGTGATTCTGGACACGTCACATCCACGTGGACATTTGCCACAAGTGGGAATTTGGGGGTGTGACAGACTGGTATCAGAGCCTTGGTTATAGAGAACTAGGTTTGCATATAGTAAGCTTAGACTATAGCCATTGCTCAACTTTAGACACTACACGTAGAACTTGCACATTGATGATGTTTTTGCTTATATTGAACTATTGCTTACTAACTTAAAACTTACAGGATGGCCAACAATGACAGTACCGGTAGGAACGCAGACCGACACCCGACCACTGATGACATGGCCGCAGAGAGCCGACGCCGGGTCCACGATATAGTATCACAGGTTGACGCCGAGATGGGCCGGCGGGCGAGGGACGCAGCACGGGCCAGATATTGGGGATGGCTTCCCACCATACTCCAGAGTTGGATCGTCGAGGAGAGAGTACCTCCATATCGATATCCCGGCGACACCACTCCAGGACACCGACTACCACCGTTCGGAGTGCCGATGGAGCAGGCCTTCGCGGCACATGTTGCTTGCACACGACGGGAAGTCTGGAGGGGTAGGGAGCTAACAGACGAGGTTCGGGCTCTTCACGAGAAGAACGAGCGACTAGAGAGACAAAATGACAGGCTGGAGGAACGCAACAACAGATTGGAGGCACAGATGGAGACACTACGTCTCCAAGTGTCTCAACTGATGACCCAGCACGGACAGATCGTGGATGTCATGCAGGAGCATGATGCACGCATCACTGAGAATCGGACAGACATAACCGAGACTCAGGCGATGGTGCAGGCCAGTGACGCCATGCTTAATGCATGGGCTGCACAGTTCATCGAGGAACCACCACAGGATGATGGACCTGAGTTCGAGGCCGAGGACCTCGAAGATGAGGACCTTGATGAGGATCCTAATGAGGATCCGGAGGAGGATGATGACGACGGAGACGCTGCTAGCGATATTTCGCATGTTTCCATGGATTCTGACTAGTGGACTGTTGTATTTTGTACTTTCTTTATTTTAGCCTAGACGAGCGGGATGTGCTCGAAGAACTTATTATGTATTTCCTTTTGAAATTATTGTACTTCCAACTTATTATTAATGAGAATTATGTTTTGTCTTACTTATTACATATTGACCATGATTGCTTTGACTTGACAACTAACATGACATATGATCTGACTTCCGACACAACATCTGACTAACATTCTGACTTACTAACATTCTATCCCTTCCGTATAGAAAATATCTATGGCGGGAAGAGGACCACATGCACGCCCTCCTAGACGAACACTGGACGCAGCCGTCATTAAGATGATGGTTGACAGACGGGTTAACAAGATACTGGCAGAGCACGAGGCACACCGCCTTGCTAGTGAAACCAGTGGCTCGAACAACGGATCACAAGGCAACAACAACAAAGGATGTTCTTTTAAATCCTTCCTGAACTGCCACCCACACAAATTCAAGGGGACTGAGGGAGCCGTGGAATGCTCCGCTGGGTGGAGAAAGTGGAGTCTGTATTCGCCATGTGCGAATGTACTGAAGAGAACCGGGTGAAGTTCGCAACTGGTACACTGGAAGGACCAGCACTCACATGGTGGAATACCCATGTACAAACCCTGGGGTTGGACGGTGCCAACTCCATGCCATGGGCTGATTTCACCCGACTACTGCAAGAGGAATACTGTCCTCGTGATGAGATCAGAAAGCTAGAGGCTGAGTTCTGGGTACTGAAGATGGTGGGCTCTGAGATCGAGCAATACTGTACTCGATTCCATGAGCTGTGTAAGCTATGTCCGGCTATGGTGACGCCGGAGTACAAGAAAATCGAGCAGTTCATCAGTGGGCTGCCCGAACAAATTCAGAGCATGGTGACTGCGTCTGACCTCACCACTATCCAACCTCTGATCAGGCTGGCTCATAAACTGACTGACCAAGCTGTAGCTCAGGGCAAGCTACCAAAACGAGGCGAGCATGTGAAGCCTCAAGAAAGCCAGAAGAGGAAGTGGGAACCCAGCCACCACCAATCTCATCAACCTCAACAACAACAAAGATCTGCACCAGCCAGAGCCTTTACTGCCACCCAACCCGACGACAAGGGGAAGGGTGTGTACCAAGGGAAATACCCCTTGTGTAACCGATGCTCTTATCACCACTTCGGGCAATGCGAACGATATCGTTGCTTGAAGTGTGGACGACATGGCCACATGGCCAAAGACTGCAGATCCAAATTTCCCAGTAACAACAACCCTAACCACAACCAGAACAACAACCAGAACACCTCCAGAGGGTGTTATGAATGTGGAAAACCAGGCCACATGAGGAGGGATTGCCCTCAATTGAAGAAGGCCGGAGGAGGAGCGGCCAAAGGAAGAGCATTTGTGATTGGCTCGGGAGAAGCCAAGGATGACCCAAACATCGTAACCGGTACGTTTCTTTTAAATAATGTCTATGCTAGCATATTATTTGATACCGGTGCCGATAGGAGCTTTATATCTAGTGAGTTTAGCAAATTACTAGATATTACCCCAACGCCACTAGACTACAAGTATACTGTAGAGTTAGCTGACGGCAAACTGATTGAAACACAACACATCTTCCGAGGATGCGTCATGGTTTTGGCGAATCACGAACTCGAAATCGATTTGATGCCGGTGACTCTCGGAAGCTTTGATGTAGTCGTAGGAATGGATTGGTTATCCACTAACCAGGCCGAGATCGTATGCAACGAGAAGATCGTACGAGTGACGTTGCAGAACGGAGAACAGATCTCGATTCAGGGGGAAAGACGGGGAGTACCTCTGAACATCATGTCATGCATGAAGGCGAACAAGTACCTGCAAAAGGGATACACTGCCATACTAGCCCTCATCGCAGAACAACCGAAGAAGGAGAGGAAGATTGAGGACATCGCCGTAGTCTGCGATTTTCCCGAAGTGTTTCCCGAAGATCTACCTGGACTACCTCCGAAACGACAAGTCGAGTTTCAGATAGACCTTACACCAGGAGCAGCACCGATTGCTAAGGCTCCATACCGACTAGCACCAACGGAGATGCAGGAACTGTCTAACCAGTTGCAGGAACTGTTAGACAAGGGATTCATCAGACCAAGCTTCTCACCTTGGGGAGCACCGGTCTTGTTCGTAAAGAAGAAAGACGGATCATTCCGTATGTGTATCGACTACAGAGAGCTGAACAAGGTGACGATCAAGAATCGATATCCCTTACCGCGAATAGACGATCTGTTTGACCAGTTGCAAGGGTCAAGCTACTATTCGAAGATCGATTTAAGATCGGGTTACCACCAACTAAGGATACAGGAAAACGATATCCCTAAGACTGCCTTTAGAACCCGATACGGACACTACGAATTCTTAGTTATGCCCTTTGGACTGACCAACGCGCCAGCCGTATTCATGGATCTCATGAATAGAGTGTGTAAACCTTACCTGGACAAATTCGTGATAGTGTTCATCGACGACATCCTGATTTATTCAAAGGATCGGGAGGAGCATGCCGAACATCTAAGGTTAGTCTTGGAACTACTGAAGAAAGAGCAACTGTACGCGAAATTTTCAAAATGCGACTTTTGGATTCGCGAAGTCCAATTCCTTGGACACGTGGTTAATGAGCAGGGAATTCACGTAGACCCAGCTAAGATCGAAGCCATTAAGAACTGGGAAGCACCCAAGACTCCAACTGAGGTGCGGCAATTCCTTGGACTGGCCGGGTACTACCGGAGATTCATTGAAGGATTCTCGAAGATTGCCCAATCATTGACGTCCCTGACCCATAAAGACAAAAAGTTCGATTGGGGAGACAAACAAGAAGCTGCTTTCAACCTGTTGAAGCAGAAACTATGCACTGCACCCATCCTATCCCTACCGGAAGGATGTGATGACTTCGTGGTGTATTGCGACGCTTCGAAACAAGGACTCGGTTGCGTGCTGATGCAACGCGAGAAAGTGATAGCATACGCTTCACGTCAACTGAAGGTGCATGAGAAGAACTACACGACTCATGACCTTGAGTTGGGAGCCGTGGTGTTTGCCTTGAAGATCTGGCGACACTACTTGTACGGCACGAAATGTACAATCTTTACCGATCATAAGAGCCTACAACACATCTTCGACCAGAAAGAGTTGAACATGAGACAACGAAGATGGGTTGAACTCATAGGTGATTATGATTGCGCCATCAAGTATCATCCCGGTAAAGCCAACGTAGTGGCCGACGCGTTGAGCCGAAAAGAAACAACAAAACGCGTGCGCGCACTACAACTTACGATCCATTCCGAACTGCCGAATCAAATTCGGATAGCACAACAGGAAGCTCTGAAAACTGAAAACCTCACTCTTGAAGCCATGCGTGGCATGGATAAGCAAATAAAGGCAAAAGACGACGGAGCTTACTATTTAATGGATCGAATCTGGATTCCACGCTACGGAGGATTGAGAGAAGTAGTGATGGATGAAGCTCACAAGAGCCGGTATTCCGTACACCCAGGCTCTGATAAGATTATCACGATCTGAAGACAACCTATTGGTGGCCAAACATGAAAGCTGAGATAGCACTTACGTAAGTAAGTGTTTAACGTGCTCAAAAGTCAAAGTTGAGTACCAGAAGCCATCAGGGTTACTTCAACAACCCGGAATTACCAATGTGGAAATGGGAAAATTTCCATGGACTTCATCACTAACTGCCAAGACGGCAAGTGGTTGCGATACCATCTGGGTTATCGTAGACCGACTGACAAAGTCCGCACATTTCCCCATCAAGGAGACTGACAAGCTGGACAAACTCACGCGGATTTATCTGAAGGAAGTGGTCACTCGACATGGAGTGCCAATCTCAATCATATCTGATCGCGACAGTCGATTCACGTCTCACTTCTGGAAGTCTTTGCATAAGGCTTTGGGCACGAGATTGGACATGAGTACTCTGCTTACCACCCGCAGACGGACGGGCAAAGTGAGCGAACGATACAGACACTGGAATGGACGACATGCTCCGGGCATGTGTCATTGACTTTGGTAGTAGCTGGGAATCTC